>OW121852.1:107088543-107713543 GCA_933228895.1 Platycnemis pennipes | reverse complement strand
GTGATGTTCAAATGTGTAACCCTTGGCACCTTTTGTTAAGAGTTGGCTTATACCTACCAATGCTTGGTTTCTCTACACCTTTCATTCGACCTCCAAAATGTTGTTTATGTAAACCAATCCACCTATTTTCTTCTATGTGAACATCTAGGTTGTTGGTCTCCTCCCTAATAACAGTCAAACATAATCCATTCCTGTTTAACCTGGTTCATAATTATCATAACTTCTCTCACTTTTCATCAGTATGTACTAATTTTTCTCATTTTCACTTAATACAGCCAGTGGGTCATAGCTGGACAATGGCAACTTTATTATACTCAAGAGCTATTGGAGAGATTCTTGTCTATATTTATTAGCTTATTATTTATGCATTTGAAATCAAACCTACGTCCTGACTGCTTGGTGCAATAACACCTTTGCTCCAATTCAATGGTATCAAGTACAACTACACCCCCCCTTCATTTTCTTTCACATAACAAGCATCTATGAATCTTTTTCATTTCATTCTATAACTCTGCCTTATTGCTTTCTTCTTCTTTACCCTTAATGGTAAAATATTATGGCCTGGTTATGCCTTTACAGGCTGGCCCTATAATACATCTGCTAGCCAATGCCTTTTACCACTGAGGCTGATTCAACTGTTGGTGGATTTTGAAAGCATTACATGCCAGTTCTCCATCTTTTCCCTGCAGTGTGATAATTTGCCTGATACTTAATGTTAATAGGAATCTACATATCAGCTTTGACTCTTTTTTTTCCTTTGAGCATTGTGAGAAAACCAAATCAAGTAGTACCAACAGCTCATTTCCATAATACAACTCAAACCTGAATTCCCTTTGATGGAACTCCTTCGTGGCTAGTATACTAATTATGAAAATGGAGGAAAGTTGCAATTATAATTTACTATGGAGCAGATAAAGAATCTCATGGAGTAGAATTTCACCAATTAAAAGGTAATGATTTTATGTGTTGCATTGTAGGCTGATGTGTATGTATTTCAAATAATATCTACAGGGTTTTGCAGAACGCCATTCATATACCTATGACTGCAATAGGTATATTATTGATTTTAAGATGCTATAATCTATTTTTGCATTGAAGCATTGTGTTTTTTTCAACAGGACTGACAGTGTTATGCGATTGAAATGCTACTTAGGTGTATATAACAGATGTTGATCAGGAAATACAATGGATACATTCTAGGTGCACTGAAGCAACTTTATTCTGAAAATTAGAAAGGTGTAGAAAATTAGAAAATTAGGATGTGTCTTAAGATTTTTAAAAGTTTAAAATATAACTTGAACGTGCAGGACAAAATATGTCATTGGATTTATGTTTCACTAAATGCTCCAGTTCTCATAAATATTTTACTTTAAGCTTTGTTGCCTATTTTTGAGGAAATATTGTGTAATAAGTTACTTGTGAATTATGCAATTGTGAATGAAAGAGTAAAAAGGTTTTTGCAATGAAAAAAACTCTTTGTTACCAAATTTTATATTATGAACTACTGATTTTTTGGCCATGTGAATTTTGTGGTTTCTAATTTATCAGGTTAGCATTGTAAAATCTGTCATTATGAGGTTTATGCACAACCGCATGTCAGTGCTTAAACTAAAGTGTGAGATCTTATTGCATACTTATGGAAACAAATCCCAGAAGATACCCCAGTACATTTTTTTTAGCATCCTGAGATGGAGAGGTGTTGAAAATAAGATGGCTTCATTTTGTATCTTCAGCAAGAAAACGTGAGCGAAGGGATGAACGGCGTAATCGAGACCGGGATTACTCAAGTGGTTCCTCATCTAGTCGAAGTGACCGAGGCCAAGATAGAAGACAAGCCTCTCCTAGCAGTGCATCCTATTCTGGGTCCAGCCGTAGCTTTAAGGATTGGAATGATTCAACTCCTTGCTTCCGTGATGAACCATTGACCCCTTCATATAAAATCAAGGATCCTACCTCCAAGTATGTAACAGAATTGAATTGGTATGTGTTGGCTCCGGCAATAATGTATATTTTGGATGTTTCTCTTTTAATTTAGATTATTCAGTTTCTAGTTAATTGTGCCATCTCGTCATGATTTTGAGGTCTGCAATGTGTGGAAACTTATCTATGAACTCTTTGTTTTTTGTTCAGGACCAGTTGGGATGACGATGATCCAACTCCATCTCGCAAATCAAGTTGGGACCTCCCTACCCCTGGACCTACTAGGAGTTCATCTGAAAGAGAATTCTGGTCAGATCAAACACAAAGGAGTGATAGGGGATACCATTCTGAAAGGTGAGCTCTGTTATGTGGCAGATATTTCAGTTGTAAAATAGGATTTAATAGGATTTCAGTTGTACATTAGTATAATGGAATAGTCCGCTGCAATATCTTGTTAGAATTCAAGTCAGCGGAATATACTTGGTCTCTTTCACTTTATAGTTTAATTCAGTCATACATGTATCTACTTCAGACTCCTACACGTACTTGTAATATTCAGATTTTTTACACTCAAGCTTTCTGTTTGAATTAAATATTTTTGATTGCCTTCTACCCATTTTAATTACAAATTGGATTGTTTTTTCAATTTTTGGACAGAAAGATTCAGTTACTGATCAGAAAAAATTACTTACAGTATACCAAAAGCAAACAAAATATTATGTGAGAGCCACTTGGTCAATCAAAACACCTAAGTTCACATAAACTCTGGATATCTTGGAAAATTGTTGAAATTTGATGGTCTGAGGGTCAATTCTGTAAAATTCATAGATGAATTTTATTTGTTTTTGATTTGATGGTCTGAGGGTCAATTCTGTAAAATTCATAGATGAATTTTACAGAATTGACCCTCAGACCATCAAATTTCAACAATTTTCCAATATATCCAGAGTTTATGTGAACTTAAGTGTTTTGATTGACCAAGTGGCTCTCACATAATATTTTGTTTGCTTTTGGTATACTGTAAGTAATTTTTTCTGATCAGTAACTGAATCTTTCTGTCCAAAAATTGAAAAAACAATCCAATTTGTAATTAAAATGGGTAGAAGGCAATCAAAAATATTTAATTCAAACAGAAAGCTTGGCTTCATAAGGGTGTTGACTTTGACGGGCAACTTATGATGGCTATGACATTCAAGCGATTCCCTAAGCACCGTCATAAGGCTTATGATGCCTATGACGGAAGACGAGTGAACAGTTGTGCATCACCATGAAAATCTTGAATTTCGTATGTGGGTAGTCCTAAGAAAAAGAGAAAAGCCAATGGGAGTATGCAACACTTTTTATCAGCTGTGACTTGGAGCAAATTTGTAAACAAATAGTGAAGATGAAGTCTGTTCAAGAGAGTATAAAAGTCAAATCATTCGAAAGTAATAATTGCATGTCATGCACTGATGCTATTTTCATTCATGGATCCGTATTAATGTGGCTGAATAGCAACTTAAGAATGAATGGGTTTTAGTTTATGACAACTAATTGAACGTAGTGTATAAGTAGTACTGACGTTCTACAAAACGGATGTAATCTGAAATAGTCCACTAAAATATAATGCTTTCATGAATGCGTAGTGTTATAAATACAAATTGATCATGTATATGTTCTCTTAGCGGCTCATATGGCTTGTATTATCATATTTTCATAATTTCATCGTAATAGCAGAGGAAATGATAAAGGGTACTTCAGTAGAACCTGAAGTAGGATTAAAAGTGGGTTGATCATGAAGTCAGATTTATCTTAGTCGAGCCTCAGTAAGTCATTCAGCCATAGGACTACAGTCATTGTTGCATGACCCTGAGGATTGCTGAAAGAGATCAATCACAAGCAATCGTAAGGGGAAATTCATACCTTACAGTTGTGTTACATTGAAAAAGTTAAAGAATATCTATATAAAAATGAATCCCTTTTATGTGAAGAATTGCCTTTATTACAGCTTCCCTGACATCTCCACTTATATTAGGTACACCAACCACCTCCTCCACAAATACTAGCAGTGGGATATTCCCTTCCTACATGTTGAGGCGATGCATCAACATTATAGGTTATGCACCACATTACAGGAAATTATTATTTTTGCTACAAATTTGCAGTTGCTGAATGCAGTTCCACATAATGGGGCATGAATCTTATTGCCGTCAGAATCTGAAATCATTGCATGCATAAAAGTTGCATTCACTCATATGCACGGAGCATTCAAGTTTTCAAATGATAGAATAAACAAGGTAAAATTATGTAACCTACCTGCAAATAGACTGGGAAACTGCCTAAGTTTTATTAGATTAGGGCTGAGTGCAAGTGAGATTGTGAGCCAGTCCTTTTGAAATGTGGAAGCAAGTTCTAAAATCTTTGCATATTTCAAAAGGATTATGTGTAATCTCTCAAATGCCGGAAAATAAGAAGAAATTGTCGTCGTTCTTGTCTTTGCCTTCGATTGCTCTCCCAATAGCAAGGAATTAGAGTGCTTCCATTCTATCGATAGTAAATACCGTATTTACTCGCGCACACCTTTTTTCCCTAAATGCCAGTGAGAAAATGGAGGCTCTTGGCTTACATGAATCCTCCAGATTTTCGTGTAAGCCGCGCACCATTTTTCCTCAAATTCCTGTTGCTTTTTTCCGCTAAGTTTTGCATTTTGTGAACATATCAATGTTAATTGGTAAGTATGGTCTAGTACTAAATCGTGCATTGTAAAGTTTTCTGAAATTTCGAAGAAATAATAATAAAAATCCACATTTAAGTCTGAGTGTACAACAGTTCTTGAAGAAACGCTAGATCAGAAATACCACTTGACAAAGAAATAGATTTATCATGTATAGATATAGATCATACATAGGACAACATATTGTAGCACCGATATGTATCTAAATCTACGTTGTATCCTGTAAGCTGCTGCAAGGGGGGCGGCATTATGTCTTTTCAAAATCATAAGCTGAGTTTGTTTTGGTATCACGTATCTGTAGCAACATTTTGATGCTCCTATATTAGATAGCTCCTTTTGCATACATATTAAAGCTACATTGCAAAGATGCGACAATGAATTTGTTATATAGTGGCAAGAGTCGTATGGCTCCGAGATTATACCTTCTTACTATCCATACCATCCACTCCGTGCGTGAGAGAAGTAAATTAGTTCGAATCGATGATTTAGCATTTTAAAATAATTTGCAATTATTACCCTAATAATGAATTCTGATGTGAAATTGCGATTGTTTCCTGTGAGTACAAAGTTTCGTATTATAAGCAATAAAGAAAAAATAGTAATTCGAGCTGCAGGAAGGAAATATGGTGTATCTGAATCTAGCTGTGACAGAATGAGAACTGTTATGATATGAATATTCATTAGTGATTTATGATTCTATTTCCGCGAATGTGTTTTTCTTTAGTTTTATAAGAATTATAATTGTTATGACATTGAGCTTAGTTTTTTCCACGTATTCCCAAGATTTTATGGTGTTGTTAAATTGTCCCAGTCCAGAGTTACTGCACAGAGAGCAGACGAGACCACTGCTATCAGGTACGGATGGCATTCTGCTTTTATTTGTTAAAAGTTATGTTTTCAAAAGTTACGTTGGCAAATTGGATGCTGTGGTAATAGAGACCCTGATGGTTCTTTAGTTTAGACAAACAAAGCGAACGCGGACAACTGTCAACTTGGTTTCTTCCATCTGTTTCCATTTGTTTAAAACTATTTGAATTGGGGATTTTTGTTAATTCCATTTAGTGTCCAGAGTGTTGTTGGTCAGGCTTCCTATAGTGTCTGCTGAAAGGATTCTGCGATTTTTCTGAGGTGGAGCTCCAACTTTGGGATTTTTAAGTTGTCGTGGATGTAAGACTTTCTGACGAGCCATGGTGCATCTGTAATTAGCCGCAAAAGATTATTATGAGCGGTAGAAAGTGCTTAAAGGCTAGTTTTGGAATCGATCCCCACATTTCGATTTAAGTATCCCTTCACAACAGTAAAATTTCTGAGGAAACGGCTTAGTTATATAAGGCTACAGTAGATGCTGAGGGTGTGCCTACGCATCTTTTCTTGCAATTCACTGAGGGCTGATGTATTGACGAAGCAAGGTCCCCAATAAGGCATACGTAGACTGGCGCATTGTAACAGATATGTTAGTTTGAAGGAACCCCTCCTCAATATCCATCATAGGTTTTTAGGTGACCCTTCTTTCTCGGCTTCAGCTATGTAGTATTGAAGACATGATATCACCGAGTAAGGAATACGGGCCGTACAGAACATTGTATTCGTGTGGTTTTGTTTTTTCTCGTCTGGTGCGTTCCTAAACTTTGGTGGTCACTCCCCTCAGCCCCGCTTTTGTTTGGATGTGTTCGTCTGGGCCTATTCATTGCATTCTTGCACAGCTACCCTTGCTTTCTTAGATACCGTTTTATTTTCCAATCTGTCTGCAGGGCAATCTTTGTGCCCAAATTTGGACAGGTCAACATTCGCCAAAAATTAACGAAAAATATTAACTGAAGTTAGTTTTATCTCAATTAACACATAATTTTAAAGATTGAAAGTTAACTCCTCTAAAAAGTAACGATTAAATTAAATAGTTAACCACATTATTAACAATTAATTTTAATTGCTAATTTTTTAAATCGTTAATCCCAACTGGTCCTTCTCAACTCCCTTGCTTTCAAAGTGCCAGGCTCCATTCTGCTTGGGATAATGTTCTATTCCAGGGGTGGGCTACCTTTTTCAGAGTACGTGCCAGAATCAGAAAAATCTATAAAACAGCATTTTCCACATTCCAACCAATTTTTTTAATTTTTGATAAATTGATATTTGATTTTTAAGTGATCATGTAAAATTGAGTAAATGAAAAAATTACGATTTTACATTCTTGTAGTATCTCTTTGAGTATCAGCACTTTAAAAATGAAGTGTTATTCCATTCCATGCACAAATTAATAGTTATTTCATGGCTATGCTAGGATTAGCTGTTGCTAAAATTAGTTGCTATTTTCATCTGCTAATTCTGGTTGGCAGTAGCTGTTAACAATTGCTATTAGGAAATAGCAGTTTTGCCCACCCCTAGCTTAAACCTCGGGCAGTTCTTAAGTGACAAAATGGACTTCAGCAAAATATACAATAAGGTTTTAATAGGAAACCAGCCTTTTTAGCAGACTTTGAATTTAAATATCAGATGCATATATGCTTTTGCATAGGGCAATGCATGTTTTTTTATTAATTTTGCTATAGTAGATTTCCAGGTGAACATTAAATGTATTACCATTTAATTTTATTGGTCAAATAAATATGTGAGTGGTGCAACACTATATTAGCAGTCAACGTACCCTTAATTTTGTTTCAAGTTATCATTGATCAACTACTACCTACGACTCATATTTAGGGTATTTCAATTTTTATAGTTTTTAAGCTTCAGCAGGCACTTATCATATTTTAATTGCTAAAAAAATTTTATTTCTTACTATTTCATAGGTTTGGTGACAGACGAAGAGGAATCACTGGGGAGAGCCCAGCTCCAACTCCAGCCCACAAGTTTAACAGTTGGGCTAAGGATAGGAAAAGTACTGGTGCTACACCCATCATTGGACGAGGTAGGTGTTAAAAACACAATCTAGGAAATTTTCGCAAGCTAGAATGTGCTGCATACTATTTTTTAGTTTTGCATGGTGCGAAGTAGGTTGTAATGTGTATAGCATACTGGCCTGTTCCTCAAAAAGGTTGTAATAGTAGTTGATACATTCTGTCTCCTTCTAGGGAATCATGCTTTTACAAGGGTCTACAATTTCTTAGCCGTTAACAAATGTTAGTTACATTTTCATTATAACTAGACTTGTACCGATACCAAAATGATAACTTGATACCAGTACCCGACACCGATAGTATTATTTTCCGATACCTTACGTATTTTTCTAAAATTGTTTCCTTCTCGTGAAGTCAACTCAGTAATCAAAAGTGTTTTAAAAGAGCACCTAATTATTGAGAGAAATGACTTTGTGACAACTCTTTTATTTTGCTACTTGAGTCTATATATACTTTTTGCGTAGATATTATACACAAAACGTGCTATTGGGCATATAGTCATCACTAATTGTTGAGTGCGCTTCAACGCAAAGTATCGTACGCATTATTTGGGAGGCATAATAATTGATAATGAAACTTTGTTTCAATAAATTAATGCCAGCAAACTTGATGGCACACGTATATGGTACCCTGGAAGTTATGTAACCCGAACATATGTCTTCAAAATAACCCGAGGAGGCCTAACCTGTTCAGCAATTTTTCCTCGTTACCGTGTTTGGGATTTCAGGACCCTACAAAAATGTGCAAATGAGAGTCCAGTGTATTTGGGTGTACCTGCAGGTTTAGAGTTTCCTGAGCTTTGTTTTCAGAGACTGGTGCTATGGTCCTGATAGAAGAACCCTCTTAACTGCTGAGCATGTTCACCGGCCATGTCAATAATATGTCAATGAGGAATGCATTCAAATAGGAGCTGCTGAGCATGTTCAGCAACTCTTGGGCTGTATTCTGTAAGGCAACAACCTTGGAATTCCGAGGTTGGTTCATGGAAGGACGTCACAATTTTGGAAGGGTCGCCAAGTAAGCTATGCTATAACGGTTTCACGGATTCAACACCTTGGAATATGGTGTTTCCGATGAAGGCATGGGTCTCAGAAACGCAGCAGTCCATCCAGAAACAGCAGCGGACAGTTCTACTTTGCATAATATATTCACGAATTTAGCAAAAATAATGTGTCAGCCACTGGTATCGAGGTATCGGTTTGGTATAGGAAAAAGTGGTATCGGTACAAGTCAAAAATAATTAATAGGAAGCCTTATGCAACTTATTTCTTAATGTCAGAATTATAATACTGTATTTGTATGATTGACATTTCATGGAAGGGTTTCTGATACAATAATGTATAGATAATCCTGGACAGAGGTTATACAATTGAGGATAATGCTGTATTAAAATTCAGCAAAGATATGTGATTTGAAAGGTCGGCCCATTCCATTTGTATAGCATGCATTACTGCACAGATATGCTATTAAGTATTTGTGCTTTAGTGTATGAAATAGATATGCAGAGTTAAAACACAGTAATGGTATCTTCCCTTCCATTAGTTATTGTATTATCAGGTTTTAGCCCAGGAATACCTAATACATATTATCATAATGACTTTGTGAATGTTTAATTTTGTTTGTGAAGTGTAGAAAAAACTAACACTATTCATTAATAACATAAAACATAAATATGTATTAGATACTCAACCAAATATTCAAAGAAGTCATTTTGCCTCTTCACTTGTTTTCAATTTAAATTTGTTATCTTTTCCAAGTTTTAAATACATACATCTGGCACCATATGATGCACTTTTTTTCACTTGAAAATGCATAGGAATAGAATCGATTGAAAGTGCAAATCTTATCAGCTGTGGGTAAATCTGCATTTTTAAGCATCCAATTTTATGTTGCCATCAGAGATGCCAATCTGTGTATTTTCATTGAAGATTACTTTGCTGCAGCAGGTTAAAGATTTGAAAAAGAAAAGGCTGACATTTATATTTTTGGGGCTCCAAATATGTATAAAAAAGCATAAAGGTTAATCGTTTCATCACCAGATGTGAAAAAATGTATTTTTATGGTTGAAAATGTAAATTTTATTTCCACTTTCTGTTTCAAGTAACAGCCTCATGTAGGCATCCAAAAAGGCACGAATGGCTTGCTAGCTGCAGTTTGCGAACCCCTGGTTTATTGGAAATATGTATGGGAAATACAGTAGTTTATTTACCTTATGGTAGATGAAGAGTTTTCTTGCCATTTTTTTAAGGTTTTGATGGGCAAGGGCCTAGCCACATTGACACACTGGTTCCCGTCAGATCACCGAAGTTAAACAACGTTGGGCCCGTACGGAGGTTGGATGGGTGGCCCCCCTCCATACCTCTACTGTGGTGCTCTTGTCCCCTGTCTGTGAGTGGTGGGCAGGTTAAATGTGGTTTGGCACAATGGACTTAAAGAGGTCTAAGTGCCAGGGGGGTTAGAGAAGGCCCCCGCCCACCCCTCCAATTTACAGTTTTTTAGGGTTTTGATTTGTAATGTGCTGTGATGCACTTATTTTTCTGTCTACTAACACTGTTGAGGTGAGCCTTTATACAGTTCATTACCCTCCTTCAAACTGGATCTTAGACATGCAAAGAAATGTTTTATGATTCAGTACACTCTTAGATGTTTTTCGAGTTACAAAGCTTGTTTGCTCTCATTATTGAGGACTTCCACTTACAGCCATTTTCTGGATCTAAATTGGTCAAATCCAAGTTGCTGCTGGAGTGGTTAATCACAGGTGGACATGTAATTACTTTTTAGTGTTGGGCTCTCTAATTCTCCCATTCATTCATCAAGTGGCTCGAAGATGCTGAGTAGGACAGTGAGAAGATGGAGAAAGATATTGTGTACTATATTTCTTCAAATTCTGCAGGACATTTGGGTGTAGTATTGTTCAGGAGCATGACTGACAAATTTATTTTATCTTACTGGTGCTGGCAGTTCCGGGGAGGGGTTATTTAAGGGTTTACTTTAACTTTGTTAAGTTTTTGTTTTCTGTTAAACATGAAGTTTCACCTTGTAGAGCCGGAAACCATCCAGTTACGTTAAATTACATTTTCAAAGGAATTTTTCGGTTGTCTTTTTAGTAGAATAAATACTCTGATTTTTCCTAGTGGAATGAATGCTAAAATGTAGGAGTAGTAATGCTCTTTAAAGGAAGCCCATAATTTTTTTGTAAAAATATAAATAAAATATTTAATGGTTTCAGGCTCCACATAGTATATGAAGCCCATTTTTGATGTTTTCCCACTGATTTCACGGAAAAGTCCTCCCTCCCAAGTACCTCTCCCAACTTGTTTTCCTCTACCTTCTGTAAGGCCTGCTGATGTTAAGCCTCCATCAATTTTTTTAAAATTATTTTGTTTAGTTTCTTGAATTTCAAATGACATTTCATCAGCAGTTGTAGTCACTTTCAATATCTGCTCCCGGTTAACATTTGCAGTCCTTCAATTGGTTTCTGAATCTCTGCTTTGCTAAAATGTTGTCCTTCTGTCACCGGGCATTTCTCAGGTGAACTATGTTTGTAACTAACCTACTTGTGTAATGTGCAGCATTATAGAAGTCTCTCTCTCATTTTTAATTTCCCAATCCACATTTTCTATTCATCCTTCCAAGTTGACTTTGCTAATGATAGCTTTCCAATCTCCTAAAATAAGTTTTTAATATAATTCAGTTTATCTACCCCTGCCTACTTACTATTTCTATGGATATCATCATAGACGTCTACCACATCTTCATCTTAGTATTATGATGTAGGCATGTGAATCTGCAGCACAAAGATATCTCCAGGCTTGACCTCTATCTTCACCATTACTATCCTTTTGCTAGCGAAGAAGTCCTATGAAGAGTGGGAGAAAAGAGAAGTCTTCTGATAACTCCTACTACTTTTTACTACTTTTTACAGGCCATACCCAAAGACATTATGCCAAGATGAAGACAGTTGCTAAGAGAGCAATTTGTAATGGGTGCGAAAGAGAAAACTTTTATACCTATGAAGAGTTTAACTGACAGGCAAATCGAATCCAGACCTGCATCAAAGTAATCTTAGCATTGTTGACTAATGTTATTGATGAATCAGTACCACATTGGGTTGGTATCTTTTCCTGTAACATTTCCCACCATTTTATAATGAATTGCTTAATTTTGCAATCTTATACTCATGGACCCAGATTTTCCAAATGTGTACATACATCACAGTCTCTTTATATCTCAAGTGCAGTATTCCTTTATTTTTTTCCATCTAGTGTTCCCCCCATCTAGTCAGGATCTCTTCTGGTTCTGTGAATAATTTTCCTCACTTTTCGGTGATCGGTGATGCTCGTAAAGTAGCAGCAATAATTTGGAAATGCAATAGCTGATTCCCTGTAAATAATATGATAGGTGCAATCTGAAAATTGGTGTACTGTCCATTTAGTGGATGTTGGTGAACTACCTTTTGCCATATAATATGATGAGTGAACTGCAGCTTCCAAATGTTGATAGATTTTGGTGTTGATTTGAATGTGCTTGAAGGTGCATTTGTGAGATATCCAGTTGAGGAAAATATTCTTGACAGTGAAATGAAAAATGGTAGTTGTGATTAAGGTTTTTTTGGGCTGTATTCATTTCAAAGGTTGTGGTGATGATTTTTCCCACTAAGGAAATGACATTTCCCACTAAGCTTATAACGCTGTTTAAAGAAGAAACTTTGGAAGCATTAATCATTGCTGTTTTTTACTTTTTTCTTCCTTATCTACTTGGACTATCATTCTTCGCCTGAAGATGTCAAATGATAAGTTTCTGTTTGTAGCTTTTGTGCTGTGCCCTTTTGATATATGTTTGATATTTTGTGTGATTCTTCCTTAAATTTTGCCTCTCTCCCTAATATCAGTGAGAAATACATGGTGTTTGCCTGTATGCCTTCCCTCGGGTTGAAAAATATTTACATTAAATGGCTGTGATTGCCATAGGTACATGGCAGGGTTAAGTGGAAGATCCAGCCAATGGGAGTGTTCATGTCAACCTTTCACTGTGTTTTACTTCTTGCCAGTTAACTAATCGCTTGGCATTCTTGAAGGAAAAGGTGAAGGGTAAGCATTAGTTGAAATATATTTTCATGTTAAGACATTCTTTTAAAAATGAAATTGGATTTATGCATATTAATTTGTAAACATTATTGTAATACCACCTTTGGACTGATCTTCTGAACCCCATGTGTAATGTTGTTAAAAATATTATATTTCTTGGTGTGTCTGCTTTACAAGATGAAATTATTTTCTCTGGAGGTCATCGTGCATTGTATTGTCAAGAAGAGCAATGCTCTGTGTGAATCTGAATACAGTTAATCCAGAATAACTCCAATTTCATGGTGCTTTTTCATAAGTGTATCTTTTAGCATGGTTCATATAAATTATTTCTTATTGAGTGGCTGATTTCTTTCTTCCTCATTGAAATTTTTTTTATTGTTGCTTTAATGTCATTTACCAGTTTAGCTGAATGATTTGTTTCAACGTATATTTGCAGAGAACAAAATTCAGTGGAATAGTGGGGAGGAACGTGAAGTTTGGGAGGAGGAGCAACGCCGCTTGGATCGAGAATGGTATTCAATGGATGAAGGCCATGATGATGCACACAACCCCTTTGCTGGCATCAGCGAAGATTACACTCGGAAGAAAGAGGAGCAGTTGGAGCAGAGGAAGAAGAAAAGGATGTCTGCCCAGCAGAGACAAATAAACAAGGTTAACGATGGATTTTAATCTTTTGCTCTTATTTAGAGGGAATTTATTATTGAGATACAAGATTGGCAAGGCACAAGGTTGGCAATAGGGTAGTGTCCTTGATCAAAGAAAACAGAATTCACCAGTTGTGACTTGTGCCCCACCATAATGTATTCATTTTACGGAACAAATTTGGATTGAGAAGGGGATCGGGTTGGTGTGGTGGCTAGAGTACTGGCCTCCCATCCCGAGGGACCAGGTTCGATTCACGGCAGTGGCGGATTTTTCTGTGGCAAACCGGTCCCTACTTGAGTGCCTAGTGGAGGGCATTTCAGGTTCAGTACTCCGTCCGTCAGATGGGACGTTAAGCCATGGTCCCCTTGGTACCTTTCGTTAAGAGTAGGCTAATGCCGACGCCGGGTTTCTCTCCACTCTTCCTCTGTTCCCTGAAAACTCCTACCATTGCCCAATTATCCACCTATCCTAAATGGCACAAATGACCTCAGCTGCCGGTCACCTACCCGGAATAACATAATATAGCATAACATTGGAATGTTATGCTATGTCCAAGTTTACTAGAGAATTAAATGTTAATTTTAAGTTCATTTGAAAAATCTCAAAAATGGCGGGATGCACTGCTTTGTTGCTGATGTAACAGATCTTTAGCTAACTGAAAAACACAAGAGATAGCACTTATTTCACAGTTTTAATGGTGGTACTGTCTGTTTGACCCAGAGATACTCCATGTGGAGGGGAAAGGCTGGAGAATGGACGCTCTGGAACAATTTGAAATTGTTCAGCATGGGTAGGAGTCCCTCATGAATGATCAGCTATTCAAATGTCACTCCCCTTTCCCAGCCATTTCATTCCCTAAACCACGCATTGACTCGCCACCAGTGCTCCCTCTCCTCTCACCTTCCCCCCACCCAACAACTCCCTCCCCTCGCCCAACACATCCCTCTCCCACCCCTATTTTTTTTGCATATACCGCTCTCTTGACCAAATATTCTTTGTACCTGATGATAGCTTAGGGGCTGAAATGCATAGTACCACCATTAAAACTGTGTAATAAGTGCTATCTCTTGTGTTTTTCATTATGATATCCTTCCACTACATCTCACCGGACACAGGTATGTCTATAGTTAACGTTGCGAGGCATAGGAAATACTCGTCTCCTAACTCACCATTGTATTTCAGAGCCCCTCAGCTGTAATGAATATGTATTAATAGTTGTATTATAGGCTCCAGGGCATGCTCGTGGAATCCTCTGCTACTGTGAAGCATGGCATGAAGTTTGCGTGAATATCGGCCAACTTCGTTGTGCACTTAGTGAAATGAA
Source organism: Platycnemis pennipes (assembly GCA_933228895.1). NCBI lineage: Eukaryota > Metazoa > Arthropoda > Insecta > Odonata > Platycnemididae > Platycnemis > Platycnemis pennipes. The sequence goes on along the minus strand of OW121852.1, from coordinate 107,698,960 downwards.
TAAAACTGTTTTTAAACAGGGTTTACAGGAACCTAGAAATCCTGGAAAACCTGGAAAAGTCAGGGATTTCGAAAACGGCCATGGAAATCCTGGAAAAGTCAGGGAATTTAACGTGTGGCCAGGAAAAAATCACAAAATGTTTAAATTTATCACCTGAAAATACCAAGAGATGAAAAACTGCACATAGGAGTGGAGGAGGAGGGTGAAGGGGAGGGGATGGCTGGCCTCAGGCCGGCTTCGTTATGGAGGCAGCCCAGGGGCCCTATTCTGGTTCTTTCTGGCTATAGCCCGCATGATTTGGTGAATAGATTGGCAAAAGGAGTGCCATTCATATTTTCATTTTCATTCGCTAGCGATTTTGCCAGAATTGCTTCGCTTTGCCCCTCTGGTGAGGAAAAAGTTATTCTCAGTCAAATTTGAAGTCACTTAGCTAAATTTGTAGAAGGATGTGAGGAAGAAAACATCAAGATTGATTCAAAGAGCTACTTTAACACACTCAACGCGGATGCCTTGAATTCAAGGCATGCCTCGTTACCCTGGGAGGTGGATGCCTTGACGTCAAGGCATGGGGTCCCATTATGTTCGTTGCTAAGTAAAAAATTTTATGTTTAAAGCATTTATAATAATGTATTTATTCATATAAAAGAAAAAAAAACTTTCGCACATGAGTAAGTTTTCATGAAATAGGCCAGCATTGAGTGTGTTAACATGACATCAGGTTTGAAGGAAAAGCCAGGTTAGCCTTCTTTGCATATATTTTTCTGCAATTAAAACCCTTTCTGAAGGCATATCAATGTATAAAATGATAATTTTTATTTTGTTGACTTTAAGTTGTTGATCTCTTATTACTGGAAGTTCATATGATTAATATGAAAATGAACCTACAATTTTTCATAAGTTTAGACTTCTATGCTTCCTCACTACCACTTTTATCTCTATAAATGACTGAAATCTTGGAGAATTCAGGCACTCAAAAGTCAGGGAAAATCACTAATAATAGTCTGGAAATCCTGGAAAAGTCAGGGAAAATGAAAATGAAAACTCCTATAAACCCTGTTAAAGTAATCACGTGAATAAATATTTTTAAATGAATAAATTAAATAATAATAAATTAACTGAATAAATATACCTCAGATACTAGTTAATAAGCTTTAACGGAGTGCACCATCTGTTTGGAAGTGTCCATTGCACTACTTGGTGGCAGATAGAGGAAAGAGTGTCATGTCATATATATAATTTACAAGCTGACCCGGCCACGCGTTGCTGTGGCTTAATCTGGTTAAATGGAAAGCGCACGTTTATAGTATGTTTAATTTCACAATTCTTATGGGTATACAATATTTTTTGTTGTTCCATTGTCTGTGCAGATATAGACATTGTCTGGTTTGCCGACTCTAGAACACGCAATATACACGTAGAACACGCAACACACACGCAACAAAATACACGTACATGTGAGAAGCAATCCGTGTCTAGATCTAAACCGCATAGTTCTAAAGATTGGCCCTGAGCTTTGTTGATGGTGAATGCAAATACCAATCGAATTGGGAATAAAATCACTTAAATTGAAATGGCATATCTGTTGGATACATAGGAATGCGAGGAATGAGGACATCTTCGCCTTTGAAAATTCCTGTCCAGATTTTGGATTCTACGATGTTACTCATTAATTTATTTACTGAAAGCTGCGTGCCATTGTAAAGCATTGGCTGGTTGATATTTAGCAACATGATAATTGGCACGCCATTTTCAATTTCAGTACGTGCGGTGGCATCCCTGGCAGATCGAGTAAATTCAAAAAGTCCGTTCGATAACCAATTGCCTCATCTGCTTCCACAACAGTGTCGACGGTCTTGTACATATGTGCCTGCGTCGCTTTGAGTGTTAGACTGAATAATATTGTTAAGTTCGCAGAAGTCTTTGTTCTTGGCCGCAAGAATAGCTCGTTCACTTAGCCAATCGTGATCCTTATAATCGATTTTAATGTTGGGAAATACTTTTTCAACCATCTCTTCTTTTGACGTTACTAAATTGCAAAAGTTATGAGGCAATGAATTTTTCCTGAGGTCAGATCAACCGGAACCTTTCCGTTCCCAATTTCCAGCAATTTATGTGAGTATATCTCAGCTGATCGATTGTTTTGCAGCTGGACACGCATATTTGTATATAATTTTAACGTCTTTACATGTCGTCACAAAGTAGAATATTTCAGGCAAGCATTTATTTCATCCGCTAGTGTCAATCGAGGAATTACAGGTAATGTTTGCCTGAAATGTCGTGCAAGCAATATTAATGCGTTCTCAAATGGTCTCAGGATTCCACGGAAATCTTGCAATGATTGATCCAGAGCTTCAAGCGATGCTTTGAGCACCATTTTGCATTCATCCCAAGCAATAAGTTGGCATTTCTGAAATATTTGTCCCATGCCAGATGATTTGAATATGTTGCACGTGACTGTTTCAATGAATTGCAAGTTCAATGGGATGCACATCCCGTCTCCAGTGTTGATATTGTATTCTCGATATTTTACAAATCTTCATGGAGTGAACAAAACAACTTTCCAAAGCTTCATGGAAATTGGATGAATGTTGTGGTAATGCATGAAGTTATCAATATTGTATCGATACAGTATCGATATTGTAATGATACTTTATAAAACTTTGAAAAAAACACCTAAATAATTTCACCTCAATTTTGTAGATCAATAATGTATCGATGTCTCCATTTTTATCGATATTATATCGATAAAGTATCGATATTGAATTATCGATTTCGTAGAAACCTTCGCGGAGCGTACTCAACAACTTTCCAAAGTTTCATGGCGATCCGATGAATGGTGTAGTAATGCATAAAGGATAAACACATTACATACATTCGATACAGTATCGATATTGTAACGGTACTTTATTTAAAAAAAAACTAAATAATATAACCTCAATTTTGTGTCAATAATGTATCGATTTATCGATACTTTTGCGATATTATATCGATAAAGTATCGATATTGAAATATCGATTCCGTAGTCCTCTTTTCGGGAATGTACTCAACAACTTCCCAAAGTTTCATGGCGATCCGATGAATGGTGTAGTAATGCATAAAGGACACACAGACAGACACACACATTCATTTTTATAAATATAGATTGGCATGAAATAATTAATAATTTGCCGTCGCATTTGCGTGCTGTTGAATTTTTTCGCCTTTTAATTAAGGAGGAAAAAACTTAACGTCATTTTAAAATATGCATTCCAGAGGTTATAAACTTTTGATAAAGACATAAAAAAATAATAAGAAACTACCCTATTATGGTAGAAGCAATCGTGGAGGATTACTTTGAGTAATGCTGTAAGTTGAAAATTGCAAACTAGCCATGAAAAACCTGAATGCAGTTGCCTGCTGATATGCATAACTGCAAGATTTCCACAGAGTAACAATCAACCACGTTTGTTGGGATTCAAACTGGAATTCCCTGTCTTTAAAGAAACCAGTTGTTGTGACGAGCTGCCATGCATACAAATTCACAAAACAGTAATACTTGTGCTCCCTCACCACCATCCACAAGGTTAAAGCCAACATTAAGCACTGAAGTACTTAATAACGAATTCAAGGTTTTGAACTAGCTTTGGAGTTGCCCAAAAATCGACCGCTTATAAGGATAATTTAAAGTACTGTATGCCAGGGAAGTAGTTGGTGCAATAGAAACAGGTGTTGATATCTTTAGTAGGGGATAGTTCGGACTTATAGAAATTTTGTGCAATATTTCTTGTGAGAAGGGATTCGGAGTGAGCTTGCTCAAAATAGTAGCTGTAGTGATAAAGGTCAGAAAGGACTATATGTAGTAAATCAGGGTGTTACAAATTTGTGTGGTCATTAGTAGAGAGGAAGTGGGGAAAGGAAGACATATTAGGTTTGTGTGAGGTGGATTTTTGTTTGTTTGTGTGAGCTACTCTGGAGGTGGATTTTTTTCTTCGATGATGGCTTTTTTATTATAAATCAGCAAGCACTTGGTTTTTTCACAATTTTTGTGAATTGTGTCTGATTTATAACGACTTGTTTCCAACAAGTAAAGGCTGATACCATTGAGGGTTTTACTTTGAAAATTTTTTGGAATTTATTGTTGACACAGAAGAAGTAGCAACATGGAAATCTATTTAAGGTTTGGGAAAAGTCACTTTGAAGGAGATGAAGAGAAAGACTTCAGGATAGAAGTATGGTTGTTCTGGGAATCAGTGCTGTGAGGCCAGAAGAGGAGTAGATTATCAATATTACACTCAAGAAGAGTTTCTGGGTCTATTCAGAAAGGATATTTTTTTGATAGATTAGGTTGGGGAGAAGCTCTCCTTCCCATGGCTCAGTCCTTAATTTGAAAGTAGAATTTGTTGTTGAAGAAGGAGGTGTGAGATAATAATAATAATATTTTTTATTACACCGTTAGCAAGTACATGCATGGTTTCGTCAAGAAATTCGGACAGGACACATACACACAAGAACCACAATGTCATCATATCAAATGAACATAATTGTACAAAGTTGTTCAAATTACAATGTCATCATTACAGCAACAATGGACATATCTATACGAAGTTATTCACATGCAGTCACTTAGAAATTCTCTTACATCATAATAGCATTTCTTAATTAAAAATTCTTTGACTCTCCTTTTAAAAATAATTGGAGAGGTAATGGTTTTAAAGTCATTTGGCAACTTATTGTATAGCATTGAGGATGAGTGATAAGCACCTTTAGCAAAAAGGGAGTATGAATGCTGACTGGCGTGTATGTTATTGTTTGAGCGGGTGGAGTAGTCATGGTATATGGAGTTCATTGGGAATTTATCAGGATTTTCTTTAACAAAGCAGACACAAGACAAAATGTAAATAGAGGGCAATGGTAGTATATTTGCATTAGTGAAAAGTGGTTTACCAGGGGTACGTATAGGGACTTGGAACATGGCTTTAACTGCCAGTTTCTGGGCAGAGAAAGCTTTACTAGCTATGCTTGAGTTTCCCCAGAACATAATGCCGTAATAGATATATGAATGCACTTTAGCATAATATACCATTTTTAGAATGTCAATGGAAACAATAGGAGCTAACTTTCTAATCATGAAGATACCAACAAATATTTTCTTCACTATTCCAAGAACATGGGGAGACCAGTCCAAGTTTTCAGTTATTTGGAGTCCCAAGAACTTAATGGCAGTTGCCTTGTTTAAGCAAGTGACATTGTTATCTGTTAGAAGGTTACTTTTTTTGTAGTTTTTACTTATAAACTGGATGAGCTGTGTTTTTTCTTTGTTTAAAACTAGATTGTTACTGTTGCACCACTGCTGCATTTCGCGAATGGTGTTGTTAGTGTATTCAATTAACCTATCTAGGGAATCAGCTGTAACAATGGCAGATGTATCATCTGCATAAAGGGTGATTTTACAATGTGATAGGTGATTTGGGAGGTCATTTACAAAAAGGAGGAAAAACAGAGGTCCTAATATGGATCCTTGGGGAACACCAGAGTTCTTGCTTAGAGGATAAGATTTAGCAATTTGTGTCATATAGGTGTCCCTGTAGGGATAGCTCACAATTTGTTTTCTGTCACTTAGATATGACGAAATCCATTCCAGAGCTCTACCAGAAATTCCTAGATTTTGAAGTTTATATTTTAATATGTTATGATCTATAAGATCAAAAGCTTTGCTTAAATCAAAGAATATACCTGCAGTGAGAAGTTTTTCGTCTAAACTATGCAGGGTATTGTTTAGGAGGTCAAAAGTTGCAGAGTTGGTAGATTTACTGATTTGGAAGCCGTGCTGATTTTCAGCTATGAGGTTATGCAGTTTCAAGTAATTGAATACTCGAATATAAAATAGTTTCTCAAATATTTTGGAGAAGACAGATATGACAGATATTGGTCTATAGTTGTCTGCATTATCACGTGTCCCTTTTTTAGGAACAGGAGTCACGCGAGAGTATTTGAGGATTTCTGGGAACTGTCCACTTTGGAAAGAGGAATTTACCACGTCTGCCAAAGGTATTGCAATAGAATGAGAGACTGCTTTTACAATAGACATTGGGATGCCATCGATCCCTGAGGAAAATTTGTTTAGAAAGGAATTGATTATTTTTACAATTTCAGCCGGGCAAGTTGGGAATAGAAACATTGAGTGAGGTGAATGAGCATCATTTATGTTTGGAGGTGTACTAGTTTGATTGGTTTGGGAAGTAATTGAGCAGAAATGGTGATTGAACATATTGGCTATTTCTTCAGGATCAGACACAGTGATTCCACTGAAAGTAATGGAGGTTGAGTTATAAGGTGGGCTAGAGGCTTTTGTAGAATGGTTGATGACATTCCAAGTAGATTTGACTACATTTCTTGAGTTGCTAATGTAGTTTTTGATGATGGCCTTCCTGGTGTTGAACAAAAGTGCTCTGAATTCTCTATGAGTAAATAGCCCTGGTGTGAGATTACCCAAGTTTGCTTTGGAGATGAAGTTCACGCACCTTCTTCGACAGAGCAAGGAGCTGTGGGGAGTTTATCTTGAATTTGCCACCTGGTTTTTTGACGTAACCCTTTTCATAGGGAAGGCAGCATTGAATTGCATAAGAAATACATTTAAGAAGGCACTAAGCTTTTTATCGCTATTTTCAGCATGAAACACTTCATTCCATGATTCTTGCATAATCATGGTGGGAAAACTCCATGATATATTCACTTGAGAACATTCTCTTATAAGTATATACAGAACCAGAATTCACACAATGTCTTTTAGTTAAGTATATTGGGGAAGGTTTACATGTGACTTTACCAAAATCAATATATACATTTAGGCCTAAGTGATCTGAGAGGCCAGTATTATAAGTCTCACATACCAGGCTGGATGCTGGGATGTCAGTAATGAAATAATCTAGAAGGGACTGATGTTGTGGGGTAATTCTTGTGGGATCAGTATTGGCAACATGAAGACCAAAAGAGTTGAGCAAATTAAGGAAATCATATTTCATACTGGAGTCTTTTAAGAAATTTATGTTAAAATCCCCAAATATTATTAAGCCATCAACATTTCTGGTTAGAACACACACAAGAATATCATTCATAACATGTAGGAAATCATCAAAATTTCCACAAGGCACCCTATATATAGATAGAACAACAAAAGTTTGGTGATTCACTTTCAATAGACCAGCTAGGCATTCACACAATTTCTCTATAGAGTGATCAATATTTAAATCAATGATATTTACCTTAGGACGACAGTACAGAGCAACACCACCACATCTGAATTGCTGACGACAATAAGACGAAACTAGGTGGAAACCTTAAATGGCAGAAGAGGATATTTCACTTTTACATAGCCAATGCTCGGCTAGAACTAGAACATCCGTACCTATTTCATTCAGTAGTAGTTCAAGCTCAAGGTTTTTATTTCTTAGACTCTGTATATTAACAAAAAGGAATTTTATACCAGCACTTTTCACTTAGGATCCTACGTCAAGACACCACACATGAATGAATGTGTAATGAATGTGTAATTCAGAATGTGGCTGAATTTGGCCTTCTGAATTTATTATAATTTTCATTATAGTGATTTTATTAAAAATTGAACTTTTTTAACAATTTCATTTTCTTTACAGGACAATGAACTTTGGGAACGCAATAGGATGCTTACTAGTGGAGTTGTACAGTCTGTAGATGTTGGTGATGAAGATTTTGAAGAGGAAAACGAAGCTCGTGTCCATTTACTTGTTCATAACATAGTTCCTCCATTTTTGGATGGTCGAATTGTCTTCACTAAACAGCCAGAGCCAGTTGTACCTGTTAAGGTTAGCATCACTAAGTACCCTAGTCTTTCTGTGAGAGTTTTTATCTTAACTTCACTCATGTATATATTTTCTCTTGGTAGGACCCAACGTCAGATATGGCTATTGTTGCCAGAAAAGGCTCTGCTCTTGTCAGAGCTTTCCGTGAGCAAAAGGAAAGGAGAAAAGCCCAAAAGAAACACTGGGAATTGTCTGGTACCACAATAGGAAATATTATGGGTATAAAGAAGGCAGAGGAAAAGGTATTTATTGATAAGAGTATTCTAGTAATAGATCCTTCTTGTTCTGTGTGTCCTTACTTACTCTTCTTTGGTACTAAAATAAAAGTTACACTGCATAATGAACTAACTCTATCAGGTACTGATGAATTATGTTGTCCTATGATTTGTGGATCTTTTTTTTTTAATTTTCCACCTGTTATTTAAATCCTTATTATGGTTCATATTGTTCCTTGGTTTCTGACCTGTTACTAAACCAAGTACTGCCTATCCATGTGGCTTGTAAACTTACTTACATGTGACTTTATCATTACTGGCATGCTCTTTTCTTCCTATAGTTCTTAAATTGGACTGCATCTATTTAGTTAGAATTGGGTACTTTAGGGAAAATAAGATAAAATAAGTCATAATTTAATGTGTGATGACTTGGACCAAAGACAAAACTGAAATGCAGCTAGTAAGTTAAATGTATTTGTAGCATGTATTTTAGGGTACCCAAGGATAGAAGGCAATAAGAAAAAGGGGCATTCATTGGAATGTCCTGTGCCACTAAGTCCATCCATCCATATGGTGCCATTTTGTGAATAGCCCAGGCCTAAACTATTTTCCTCCAGCCCTCTTTGTTCTAGGCCTCCTTTTTCTCACTCACAGTCTCTGCAGATTATCCTCCAAATCATCCTACCATCCTTTTTTGGGTCGACCTCATCTTCTTCCGTCTTCTATCCTCCCAGTCCTAACTCTCTTCAGAACATATTTCTGGCATTCTTTGTTGGTGTCCTTCACACCTGGTTCTTCCGCTTTTCGCATCATTCACTGTGTTCAGCTCTCAGTACAATCTCTGTGTCTCCTGTAGTTCAAACATATCCTCTAAATACCTTGCTCATTTAGTTCCAGAAATATTTCTCAAAATCTTTCCTTCCCACCTCCTTTAGCAGCTCTTTGTCTGTGGAAGTTATAGTCCTTGATGACTTCACCATTATCATCATCATGAGTAAGTCATCCTAAGATTAAAAGGTTGATGCATCTCTCCACGTGATTCTCTAATTGTAGCCTTTGAGATTTGTCTTCCCATGTGCAAGGCAGCACAGTGTATAGTGGCTCTGTGATTTTTGAAGTGTGACCCCACCTCAGTTTGGGACTGTGTATTATAGATTCCCCTCATTTGCAACTGCAAACTGTCTTCATAACTGTACTGCAAACTGTCTTATCTGGTATTGGCTATCTGCCACATGCGACCTTTTCATTACCGGAGGCTCAGTTCTCCTATTCTTGGGGTAGGTGTGCCACTCAATTTCCTTCTCTAAATAGGAGTTTTTATTATATACTGGAATAAATATTATTCATTACTCTGCAAATCTATGGTCAAAATTTGGTGAATCAATTTAGTGTCATGATCATTATGGTTCTATCAAAATAACATATCTTAGGCAGTCCATACTCAAACCTTACTTCACCAGGTCGTTCATATCACTGAACATTATGTATAATCAACATTATCTTCTTTTTTATTTCTATTTCCTTTTCTTTAAATATTAAATGTTGTACACAAATGTGGTACACAAAATCTCCTCTTGCAATGTGCAAGAGTCCCTTGGATCTCAGTCCTCCATCTCACTTTTTCTTCATCCTTTCTATTGTCCTACCAGTTTCATTTTCTCCCCACCACTACTTAACACTTCCTCATTTGTTTATAGTGTCCTCTTTCATGTGTTTCTCATGATAACATCTTGTAAACCTATTGTCTTTGTTCATCATCCTCAATCTATCACCCTTTGAAGGGAAGTTTCATAATCAAATAATTATGTATGCAGTCTGCATTTAAGTCTTGATTATTCTTTCCTTCTAGCCTCCACTTTGATTTCTCATCTTCTGTATCCTATGCATTTGCTTCATTTGGTCTTTTTTTGTCATAAACCCCATAAGATATTCTTGCACTAATTTGTGGCCTGTACCTTCTTTGTTAGTTGTAGCCCTCTGGAATTTAAAAAAAAATAATAAATGTCTGCATTTTGTAACCCATGTGCTAGTCAATCTATCTATAGAAAATAGCTTTTCACAAATTTTATTTCAGTGAAAATATTTTAAATATTTCATTTTTATAAAACATTAATTGGTAATGAACATTGAAGTGTGCTCAAATATGTAATGTATTTGCAAGAATCTAAGAGGTATTTTTTCCCCTTCTGGAATTCCAAAAAAAGTGAGTTTGTTTCACAATTGGATGCAAAATCCTCATCTTCAATTCGATTGCAGTAACGTGAAGCATGTACCTTAGTCTTCCACCGACAAGTGAGAGATTCAGTTACAATCTGCCATCACTGTATAAACTACAACAATGATGGAGTAATATACATGGGGTAATGTCAGGAACGTGACGTAATTTTCTGCGAATTAGATATATAAATTCAGTCATGAAAGGTGTGTTCACACTTATAAGCAGTCGACTACGAATACCAATCCACATTTTTGAACCCGTACTGCAGTGCAAATTCTGGTCAATACTGGAGATTTTTCAAACACTTTAAGTTCACGGTCGACCTATTGACAAAGTAGAACCTTCAAAATTAAATTTTTTCCCCATGTGGAGTTCCAAAAGAGGGGAGTCATATTAGAATCAGGTTCATCTTAGATTTGTGCAAATACGGTAGGTTCCTCTAATTTAGGTGCTATGAATCGGAAGGATAAATTGGCCTAAGCTAACTTATATCATGTTTTACCATTTTCAGGAGTTGAGTTAGTTAGTAGCTTGGTCTAAGTTATAATTCTCTTTGATGGGTTTTATCATTACATGATTATTTGGTCATCACTTAAATGATATGTTGCACAAATCATACTTGGTAATTACAAATTACCATGTTAATAAAGCAAGGGTTGGTATTGTATTCCTTTCATTGGAAATGGTAACTATTGGGAACTAGTGACAACAGACTAAGATATTTCTTTGTTTTGGTTGCTTGTGTAGCATGCTGATGAAAATGTGCAAAAACTGACTGGTTGAGAGCTATAACTGGAAGAAGGGAATGATGCATGTGCACAAGTACTGCAATGGATGGTGATCTTGCGTACTCTACCTTAAATTAATGATTGGAGTTAATGTTAGCCTCAATAGCTCAGCGATGATGGAAAGTGCATGGTGTTTAGGGTGGCCAATGAAGGAACAGGCATGGTGATGTTAGCTGGGTAATTGGTACATAGCAATGTGAGAGGAGTGTTTTGATGGGAGCATGAGCAGATGAATAACTTGAAAGTAAGATGAATTTCCATTAAAACTCTTCAGTACTTTCAATAAAAAGAATCATGCATTATTTTCTTAATTCTAGGATGAGAAGCTCAATGACAAAGATGAAACAGACTACAAAACTGATCAGAAATTTGCTCAACACATGAAAAATCCATCGGAAGCATCTAGTGATTTTGCAAAGAAGAAGACAATACTCCAACAAAGAAGGTATCTTCCAGTGTTTGCGGTGAGGCAAGAGGTGAGCCAGTTCTAGTCATTTTTATGTTTTTACTTGAATTGTAGCTGGTATTATGCTAAATTAAGTTTCAGGCATTTTCCTGGTAATGCTGGGTGTGCAGTCATGAATTAAAGTAAAAGTTTTGTTTATGGGTAATGAAATATTTTTATTCCCACTGGATATAAGGTAGGACTTCATCAGCAAGAGGTACCGTAAGTTGGGCCGAGTTTGGACGTGCAGGACAAGTTCGGACAATTGCACAGGCCGGTACTTACATAGTGTTTTCTCCCGAAGCCCACACTGTTATATAATTTACTCATGTCTTTGAGAAAAACGATGATACAATGTAGCATATTTCATATAAAAGCAGTGAATGTCGTGTTTCTCATTGTAATCAATCCAATTAGTTTGCCACGCAACAATCAGGTGAAATTTCGTATAGGCGAAAAGAAACTACTGTGCTGTTTGGTAAATGCCTCTGAATATAATGGGACTAATTTCATTTTAAAGCTACATCATTTCTCATAACATGCAAATTTAAGTTTAAATGCCATGAATATTTTATCTACTAGAACGCATTATTCATTAATACGTAGCACGGCAGGCGGAAAGGCAAGAAGGTGCATGAGGGTGTAATTGGTGGCCGGTGCGGGCATGATGAGCTGCAAATAGAAAAGGCTGTGAAGTGTGGAAGCATGACAGTTCGGGTTGCATGCAAGGAGTTTGGAGTACCAATTGGTCCATGATAAACAGAAGAAACAGCCCGCATAAACAAAATGTGCGAGACAAACTGCTCCATCCATCAAAGAAGATCAGCTAACTCAAGGGGTTCTTAATACGGATTCTCTGACCTCAACTTACTCGTATGAGTTGTTGAACAGGATGGGACGACTAGAAAAAACATTTAAAGATAACTTCCCGGGAATGGAATGGGGGTGGGGATTCATGCCGAGACGGCGAGAACTCGCAGCACGTTTGGGAGAAAATATTAAAAGGGTCCGTGCAGCAGTGACCAAAGAGGTTCTAGAAAAATATTTTCAAAATTTAGAAATTCTTTTGGATGGTGTTCCTCCAAAGAACATAGTTAATTATGCCGAGAAAAATTTCAGAGGCGATCTCAGAAAATCTGGAGAGATTGTTAAGAGGGATGAGAAACACCCATCAGCCGAAAAGGACACCAACAAAACGAGTGTCTCTGTGATGATCGCAGCATCAGCAAGCGGGGAATTGCTTTCACCATACACAGTGTACAAAGCTGTGTACTTGTATCCTACGTGGGTAGGAGGAGGCTTTTGGGGTGCAAGGTTCAAAAGAAACATCAGCAGATTGAAAAATATTATGCTAGCTCACAATATTTTTTGATCTATTTTTCCATTTCAATGGTTCACCGATAAAAAAAGAAACTAAAAGCATATTCCAGTGTTTTAACATAACGAAAATATTAATACATTATATTTTCAACGTAGAAATATATTTAAATAAATATATGTTCTTCTATTGTCACGAAAGTGATTACTTAGGACGAAAACGTAAATATTTTACATGTGTTTGAATGCTGTTATTGAATATTTTTGTTGCTCATAATTAAGCGACATCAGCTTCTTTCCCTTCACTGTGTTTCTGAAGGTTTATAGATTTTTAATTCTGATTTCTATGCATATCGGCAAATATATCGGTCCGTAAATAACGAATATATATATAAAAAAAAGTGTCCAAACTCACCCTAACTTACAGTATTAAAAATATATTTTTACTTTGGTCTGATTAATACTTTTTCTCTGCAGTTGCTGAATGTTATTCGAGAGAACAGTGTTGTTATCATCGTTGGTGAGACTGGTTCCGGAAAGACTACTCAATTGACTCAGTATCTTCATGAAGATGGGTACAGTAAATTTGGGATGATAGGATGCACTCAACCCAGGAGAGTGGCTGCCATGTCTGTTGCCAAACGTGTCTCTGATGAAATGGGAACTGCTCTCGGAGAGGAAGTTGGATATGCCATTCGTTTTGAGGACTGCACGTCAGAGGTAAATTTTGTCCACTATAGTATCCACCTTCCTTCCTACAGATATGTAATTATGCATTTTTTCCACTGGCATTGGAATTCTATTCCTAAAAGCTGGTACAACTTTAAACTATTTATACTGCCTTCTTATCGTTCCTGTGAGTATATTTGTGATTCCTATTTTACGCATTTTTATAGTGCAAGTTTTTTTACTTTACTGCACGTGCTTTAGTTAAACTTCATTCAGGGTTCTTGCTGATTATGTTTATCTCAGTTGAAGAATGTTTTGGAAGCATTCAATACACTTCCTCAAGTCACAGTTCGGTTCAAATAGAAAAACTTAGAAAGAAATTGTAAAAACATTCACAATTTGAACTCCGCTGAGATCTTCATGTAAATACTCTTAGTTTTACCAAATGCTTACCCACCTGCTTGAATAGAGAGCAGCACCAGCAGATTGCGCTATATGAAATGGCCAATCTCGCTCCTGGAATCAGCTGCAATACCTCATATAATGTCTTCCAATGCGAAAAGCACAATGCAGTTTGCCATATCCCACAGTGACGAATTGTTTTAGCACCAATGATGTTTTCATTTCAGAGAGGACAATGACAAAGGCCTTGTCTGAAGGTGCGCATTGTAATTTAACGGGAATGAGATGAATCGAATGTGTGCACGATATTAAGAAAATTTTAGCATCTCTCATGAATGCGCCATACTTGTGTATTGCAGCTATATATGGCTCAAGGTCGATATCAAAACCATGAAACTAATTTAAACCAAAGTAAACTGAATATATGCCAGTAATGGAACCTGGGTCTTTACAAAAATTGGAATAATATCTGTAAACAATTAGGCGAGCAGAAACCAAGGAGGTTAGAAGGTCAACAAAGGGACATGGGAATGCTACCCTACGGGTGACAATGAGGCCACAATGGGAGTACTTGGGAAGGAAAGAACCCGCCCCGCCTACTTGGCAAAAAACTTTGTTTTCTGAAAAACAGTTTTCCGGGGCCTTTCAGGGGGATAGAAACTCAATGAAGTGTACGGCATCTCTCTAGGATGAACAGTTTCCGAGATATAAGTGGGGATAGACAGACAGATGGGCAGACACAATGCAAATTATATAGATATAGACCCTTTGTTGATTTCAATCTTTGGTTTCATCATTCAGATAATTTATGAAGGACATCACCTTTCATAAAAATTATTAGCATTTTCAAAGAATAGAGAATCCATAATTGTTCTTATTTTTATGTATATGTGTAGCTATATGTTCTAAAATTTGGCCTTTAAGTTAAATTTGTAGCATTTACCTATTGATAGTCAAATGAATTTTGAAACAGTTTTGGGCTTCACTTAGAATTTATTTACACCACCGTCCTAGGTTTCACTGTGATCCATTGAAACCTTAGTTGGTGGTTCAAATAAACTATGTGGTTAATTACTATTCAAAAAGATTCTTTCCTTCTTGCTCAAATTGGCTTGTCATAGACTGCTTTGCCAGGCAACAATATCATAATAGCCTTTCATTTTTCTTGCAGAAAACAATCATAAAGTACATGACAGATGGTATACTATTGAGAGAATCTCTTCGAGAGCCAGATCTTGACAATTACAGTGCCATCATTATGGATGAAGCCCATGAAAGGTCTCTGAGTACAGATGTTCTCTTTGGATTGCTGCGTGAGGTAATTATTAGTTCTCATTTCAGTTATGATATAGTTTCAATGGTTAAATTACATCACAGGTGGCTATTGTACAGATAATGTAACTTGCAGATTGCTGTCCATAGCTTGGTTATTTGATTTTGGTGTTTTGTTCAAATCCATGTTATTTTGTCAAATATTAGCTTAATGCATTACATGATTTTTTGATCAGTACTGGCACAAAGCTGAAAGTTGAACAACTTCAGCATTGTATTTCCTGTGGAACATGGCCTTAATGTTTTCTCATATCAATTGAATTAAAAGTTTTGAACTTTGAATGTTAAAGTCAAGGTATTTTTTCTTGGTTAAAAAAATTTAGACTTTGCCAAAAGTAACATGTCACTCTTTCATTTTCTGTGCCATGTATGTCTGACATCAACTTTTATAATTTACTGAGTTTTAAAGGCATTTTGAAGTGAAATTCGTTAAAAAAAGGGGGTTCACCATTTGACTACATACTGTGACAATGCTCTGACAAAATTACCTATTATTTAATGAACATTGCACCTTGAAATTCATCATTCAGTGAATCCCTATGTATATGGTCAGTGACTTATCATGCTGTTTTTTTGTGCCTATGTGGATGAAAATGATTGTTGTCTCCTATGCCTTCTTCATCATTATCTAAAGAGATATAACAATCCCCGGGAACCTAGTCATTACTTAAATGCAAAACATTTCCCCAAATAACTTATGATTTTTGGAGTATCCATGTACCCATTTGTAAGTAAAACAATGCAGAAGAATGGTTTGACATGATTTACATTGAGTCAATTGGCAAATTTATTCTCAGGTGGTTGCTCGTAGACATGACTTGAAGCTAATTGTAACATCAGCCACTATGGATGCTGGGAAATTTTCTTCGTTCTTCGGAAATGTTCCAACATTCTCTATTCCTGGTCGTACTTTTCCTGTTGAGGTTCTATTTTCACGTAATCCTGTTGAGGATTATGTCGACTCTGCAGTAAAGCAAGCTCTGCAAATCCATCTACAACCTAATACTGGTTAGTAAATTTTATTTATTAATGTTTCATAAGAGAAGTAACAAAAAATTATTTTTTAAGATTTACCGACCTGAGTAGGTGATGAAAACTTTTGGATTTTTTATTCTCATAGATTTTTTATGTTGGTGTTTTTTTCCTCATTTTATCATATGTATTTGTTAATCTCCATTTGTGAAATGTTTTTTGTAGTTTTCTATGGCTATAACTGGAAAGCATTATACTAGAAACTTGATACTATGAACTTTGATGTTACAAAATGTTGCTATTACGATGCTAAGGCCTCTATTAAAAGGTTATCCTGAATGTATGAAACAGTAGGGTGATTGGGACTTTTTGGGGCTTAATCAGTTCTTGATTCCCATCCGGTAAATGATGAAGAAGAAAAAATTTGGACTCGATTGGATAATGTCTGGTCATTGTATAGGAGCTTCAAATTATGAAAAATAATGATTTTTCTGAAAATCAACAGTTATCTAACTTAAGGGGCCTATTGGGTGTTTCACATGGGAAGTGAGTCCACAGGGCTTCATCATCTTAAAAACAGAAGAAGCGATATTCATACAGTGTGTATCAACATGTAGATTATTTAGTCGTACATTTAATGCATGTATGGACTTTTTTAAATTACTTTTGAGGCATGTTTTCGCAGTGAGGATGAAAAATGGCCCAATATTTTTATGGTCACGGAGGGTAGCATCACTTTAGCGATTGTGATAACAATATGAAATTCAGAAATGAAAGGGAACTTTGATAATATGTGAGTCGTACTTTTTTTATGATGTCCTTTAAGTTTCAAATGATTTAAACTTTTGCCAGAAATTCAAATGATTAACTTTATTTAAGGTATTCTAGTCAATTTATGTTACCGGGTTACCTCCACAAGTATGCAACATTGGAGGCACAAAACCAACACCTTCATTTTAAATCTAATGTGAATCAATTAGGTCATAAAACTTGACCATGCCACTATACTTTATATGAATTTATTATTTATTATTATATTATATTATTATATATTATAAAAATTGTTGATTCTCATGATGCAACTCAAACTGATATATAGCGAAACATGTAAGATTACCGGTCTCTACAATGGATGCTATTATGAAAAATCGCGATGTGATTCAGAAACATGCTAGCTAGTGCAGACATCTGTCAAACCAAAGAAAATGTCAAAAAATCATGGTATATAGGAATACCAACTTGAAAAGTGGTTTTTTAAGTTCTAGATCATCCTACATGTGAATGGCTTTGTCTTGAGAGAACAGGTATTGCATAATTTGTGATAACATATAACAAGCATTAAATGAACTGGACTTATACATAAGGAAAGACTACTTTTTAAAAGAAGCAAAGAATCTGTTTGTGAAGTGATTTAGATTGATTTTTTTGTTTTTCACGGCTGAGACCTATTTAGTTAGTATGTTCAGTATTTTTAATCTTGATTGTTATTATTTTGTGGCTGTGACCAGTTTATTTATAATTTTTGTACTTATACTTTTGGATTGTTCACCTTATAATTATGTATATGTTGGGCAAACATTAAACACAATAAATAAATAATGTATAAGTTTGGGAATTATGGATTTGACAACCTCCAATGGTTGCGGAGTAGGTTGAAACATTGGTATAGAAACATAGAAATATATTGTACAAAAAGAAATCAGGACAGCTCTATACTCAAAGATATAATTAATAATATTGCTCTAATTCAGTTTATCAGCATTTATTATTTATATAATTAGTTTATATGGTTTAAGTATGCATGTGAAACTGAAAATTGTCCCTTTCCCACTGTTTTCATTTTCCCGCAGTTTACACTTTTTTTCTAGCGGTCCCTAGAAAAGTGTATTGAAGGGCTTTTACTGTATTTTGTTATAAATAATTAACTCCTTGCAATGAAAAATTCCCGGACGTCAAAAATAGATAAACTAGTTGCTATGCATGACCCATAGTCCGGCAAAATCCCTAATCCGGCAAAATCCCTAATCCGGCATCACTTTGGTCCCGACTGCCAGATTAAAGATACTCAGCTGTACCATGTGTTAGAATATCCATCAAACCACATCTGAATTTTTAATGTGCTGTCACTTCTCTTATTTATGACAGAAGAGATATCCATTAAAACTGCTGCACTTTTTGGAAGTAGTATTCCTGTAAAGTGTCTTATTCCAGAAACTGGTGCTTGGAAGAGAGAGTGTGCATTGATATAACAATTCCAGCTAATGTTGCTGTGATGATGCTCTTGACTATCTGTAGTGGCTGTCTCCATTGTTAAACTTTTTGGTCATAATCCATATTTGCAAGTTATAAAAATAGCAATGGTAGATGATGTATTCGGAAGTCTGGGAACTTGTTTGGAGTCCATATTCTCTGGAAGGTCTACTTTTGGGTAGGATGTAAGAGGTACAATGGTCTGTGATAGCAGATGTTTTTGAGGGAAACTTGTTTTCAATCTAAATTCATGTAAAAATTTTGTAGCAAATGATGTAAACTTAAGGGGAAATTAGTGGTAGTGATATTCGTGGAAAAAAGCTGGTGAATGGATGAATTTTTCTTTTGCGCACATCAGTGAATGTTTCAACCATTTGTTGCATCTTTCTTCCAGGTGACCTGCTCATTTTTATGCCGGGTCAAGAAGATATTGAGGTGACATGTGAGGTTTTGGCTGAGCGTTTGGGAGAGATAGATAATGCTCCACAGCTGTCTGTGCTTCCTATATATTCACAGTTGCCTTCAGATCTTCAAGCTAAAATATTTCACCGTGAAGCTGATGGGCTGAGAAAATGTGTTGTTGCTACAAATATAGCAGAGACTTCACTGACAGGTTTGTCATCCACCATTATTTTGCTTTTAGGTCAAAAAGTCTGTTGTCCTTCCTTCAAATGCTAACTTTTCATTTTTTGAGTAAATTGCATGTTTTCTACTTTACTGTAAAAAGTTATTTCTCTTGAAGATTGTAAAACGTGCTTGGTAATTGTTTATATATATTTTTAGTAAATATTTTCATATCTCTCTCCGTCTCCAATCTTGCTTTGAAAATTTGTTGGTTGTGATAAAATTTATGCAAAAAGGTGATCAGTTTTAAAGGAGCATTAATTTTGTGACAAACAGTTATTCTTACTGAGGGCTTACTCTTGTATTGTTATGTGTACTTTTTTAAGAAATTGCTGTTGATTTATTTGAATTTTAAATTTTATTTTTCAGTGGATGGTATAATGTACGTGGTTGACTCTGGATATTGCAAACTAAAGGTTTACAATCCTCGAATTGGTATGGATGCCCTTCAGATTTATCCAATTAGTCAAGCCAATGCTAATCAAAGGTCTGGGAGAGCCGGAAGAACTGGCCCTGGACTTTGCTATAGGTAAGTTATTGCAATGAATAAGATCCTTTAGTATGATATTTTTAGACTTAAGTTGTGATAATAATGCTGTTGGATAAATATTATAGGAAAAATTTGCATCGAAAATTTTATCATCTTCAGCATCAAACCCTTACATCTGAATAATCACTTTTCTATAATTTTTATTGTTTAAGTTACGTTTACAACAGTATCACTATAAACTTTGGGATGGTCGGGTTGGATCCAAAGATTCATGGATCTTTCATTTTATTTGTACTGAAATCAGATCCGAAGACAGTATAAATTCGGATCCAGTTCAAAAATTTTTAAATTTCAAAAACTTTTAAATTTTACTACAGAATTAAGATCGTGAAAACATTACATTGACTTTACAATGTATTTTTTAGTGATCCATTTGTAAATCTAGTCCAAGCGATAAAGTACAAAAAAGTCAGTATCCACATACAAGGGTTGGAAATTAAGGATGGTAAAATTTTTTATTCAATGGCTGAAAGAAAAATTTTAAACAGTGATAAGAATCGAACTTCATTGCCTGCAGTACACTACCCTACTCTGCCCAAGTTAATGTAAACCCAATGTGCACTGTATTATTTTAGGTTTTTGAATTTGTTTATTATTTAATATTTAATATTTTATATTATTCTTGGCATGTGTTACAATCGGAAGTCGTTTTTATATAATTGCATTTAAACCTTTTTGGACTGAGGATGATATAATATGGCATCGCTAGAATCTTATATTTTGGAAAATAAGTGAAATATTAATGAAGGTGAACTTATAATATTTATTTTAACTGCACTCTAAAGAATAGCTGCACAGATTAGAATAATCTATTGTTTGGTGAGTAAGTGATAAGGAAAATGCACTTTATATTGGAAGTAACAAGATATAGTTATCTTTAAATCTTTATTCTGGAAAATATTATCTGCACAGTTGATAGGGAGTTGATTTTTTTACTATAAATTTACTTGTTTTTTTGGAATTATAATTGTTGGTGTTTTTCTGTATATATGAAAAATCTAGGAGTAGAAATAGAATGATATTCCGAATTCAGTATCTGAAACTAAGGATCTGAAATCAAGACAAAGATCCGAAACCAAGGCAAGGATCCAAAACCAAGGCAAGGATCCGGATCTGGATCCAAAAAAAACCTGGATCCATCCATCAATACTATTTACTTTGAATAAATGTTTCAGATAAACTTTGAGATAATGGTTACCTCGGCAGGGTACGATGACCCTTATAACTTGTGACAGTACTTTGAAATTTTTGCTGATAATGTTAGAGACTATGGTTAAAATTAACTTCATTCTGACACTGCCTTGAAATAACTCTGCCAAAAAATTTGAAGGCTTAGCAATAATGTATAATGTAACCAGAAAAGTATACTCATTTAGCACTTAATAGCGGCTTTGATCATCTGCAACATTCTTGGGCACTACATATGCATATAATTTATGGACGATTTGCTAGTAACGATCCCTGCTACTCGAATAAAAAATCGAAATTCATTTGTTTATTGAATTAAACAAATGAGATAAATATGTTTGACGTCATGTTTTTAAGCTGCCAAAAAAGCACTAATATCAATGAGTAATATCTTTGTAACATAGCTTCATTCATCTGCAAAATTTTTGCCAAGCTCTTTTTTACTAATTTACTTCACATTAAAAGAGTTATAAATATAGTGCATGTTCCCCATTGAGGAGTATCTTGTTTGAAACAGGAAAACTGCAAGAGTTACAGAAAACTTACAAGTTTTATTAATACTATTTCAAGGGCACACACTAGAATTTTACTCAGTTGACATTCAAGTAATTTGGCAAGTTCATGGAATCATGCACAATTATCACTCATCCAGTGTTGCTGTAATAATTTAAAACATGTAATAGGTATATCTCTGATATGTTGGAACCTCGATTCCCTGGCAGAAATTAAAATTTATATGTGGTGTGATCAGGGGGTCAAACTATATGCAAGATATTGAAAAATAAAAGAAGAAAATCCTTGCCACCAGGCATAAGGAATGCTCCAGTTACATACACTTTGACATTTTGCTGTGCAAGCTGCCACAAGGGTGTGTTGCAGGGGGTGGTAGGTCAACAGCTGTGAAGTTGAGTTTAGCTGAAATATACTTAGTTAACTACAGACAATGCTGGAGGAGTGCAATAAATATTATTGTGACTATTGCACCAGATCTAGAACCCTTTTTTCACCCAGCCTTTTTTTTTGCCACCCTTTAAGCATGTCGAGTAGCAGAAGATGTGGAGGAGCTGTTGGGGTTGATGTAGCTGGATTTAATGTTCTGAAAGAGTCATTGTGAATTTTTTTAAATATAGCCTACTTCCATTCCCTATATTTTTAATGTAAATGCAGCATTGATGCTTGTTGTTGACAATTTTCTTTTATTCCTGCAGGTTGTACACTGAAAGGCAGTACAAAGATGAGTTGCTCGTCACAACAGTACCTGAAATCCAAAGGACTAACTTAGCCAACACAGTGCTTTTGCTGAAATCATTAGGGGTGCAAGATCTTCTTCAGTTTCATTTTATGGACCCTCCTCCTCAGGTAATTAGAAATCAGTGCCCAAATTCGCTGACACACTGTTAGTGTACATATAGTGTAAGTACTGTATTTTATGGTGTATGGAGTATTTTTTGTAAAGTGTAAGAAGTATTTGCTTATAAATTATTAATCCTGTAGCTAACTGAAGTGTCAAGCAATGAGATTAATTTGTTTATATATGATTACAAATGCATAACAGTCAAGGTTTACGATATCTTGCTTACATATCATTTTGCAACATTGTGTAAGTAAATTATGTCAAACAGTTTGCAAATTCATCAGTGAGGTACCTAAATGTTTCTTCAAAAGGAGGAAGCCTTCACAAAGGATTTAAATATTATCTTCTCTCATTTAAGATCAATAAGAAGAAGACTAAGATAATGATATGCAGCAAGAGAGAAGAGCCCAAAACCAACGTTAAACTAGGAAAAGAAAAACTGGAAGAGGTGAAAGAATTCTGTTACATGGGAAGCTGAGTAACCAACGATGGACGAAGCAAGAAAGAAATAGAATAGCACAGACAATGAGGGCATTCTATGAAAAGAAGAATTGACTTACAGCTGGAAAAACAAGCATAGAAATAAGAAAACAATTCATATGAACATACATTTGGAGTATGTTTCTTTGCAGCAGTGTAGGGATGTGCGAGTAGTACTTTTTGACCTCAAGTCGAGTATCAAGTTGAGACGAGTTTGTTCATTATTGTATATGAGTGAAGAGACCCAGATTTTACTTAAGTCATCACAATTAAAGTTAGCCAGCAATCCAACTATCAAATCGGCAGGTCTACCTACCTATTGCATAATTAAAAAAACAGTAAAATTAATGTTGCACGCAGCGCAGGCCAAAAGACCTAATGGAAATTTTCCGGTAACTCTCGAAATAAGAAAATTAGCTTCATTTCTGGGATTACTTAAAAATGTGTAAATTAACTTGCAATATGGTACCTAGAGTGTACATAGGCATTATATGAGGTCTACATGAGTGACATGCCCTATTAACTTGTAATGAAAGTAAGCCAGGAAACAAAATATTTTTTCTTAAGGAATACATAAGCCTAATTAGAAGAGTATTCATTGTATTTCGCATTCCTATCTATTTATTTTCAGAGCTAAACGCTTTCTCAGCGATGTCGTGTATGCCAGGAGGGTTAGTCCAGCAGTACAGTGAATTTCATACAAACTGCCTTGTTTGTGCGGTAAATATTTGATAAGCTCGGGCCTCAAATTTATGATTGGCCGTTAATTACATGCCTAGTTTTTTTACTTTAACAACAATTTATGCTTATACGAATCTCACATTGATCTATTTTCTCAGGTAGTTAGTTCGCTTGGAGAGCATTCAAGAAACAGCTTCGTTCTCGAATCTGGATCAGATGTTTTTATATACATCCAAGTCTACATGAAAAACTTAGTAGGAATGGGAGAGATAATTAAAGATTTATACTGTTGTTTACATGAGGCAATGATATTCATTTAAATGCAAGTTTTTACCCTTTTTTTTAATACTCCACCGACTTTCTTTCCCAAATATGCCGAGAATATCTTAATCTATGGTTTTACAATCCATTGTGTTACTGGCCATAATAGCTGAGTTTAATCATAAATTGCATTTAATATATATTCACAGGTGTTCTTATCGATCCTCTATAACAAGGGTTTTTTTATTGCACTTTTTCTCAATAGGTAATGCCTCACGTATCATACAGCTAAGATTTAAAAAAAAAACCCTTTGATCCAATGCATTCGCTCTACTGCAGTTATTATCCTCAAATTAAAAAAAATATGCAGCAAGTCGATTCAATTATTTTTCATCTAAGGAACTATCACTCAGGAAAACAAATGCAGAATTTGAGATAATTACCGCTGAAAATCGGAAGCTGATTTTTAATCAAGTATATATAAGTATTTTCTGCTTAATAGAAGGTAGTCTTTAATTGACTATATCAACGCTTGAATGGCTTGAATGTGGCGCTTTGTAAAGAGTAAAACAATAATCGCAAATACGTACCCTGAAAATTGTGCGAATACAGTATTCCTCCGAATATAGTCTCCCCCCAATTTTTGAAGTTCAGTTTTGGAAAAAAATTTTTGAAATGCAAAGCAGGACTTGCACTTAGTTTTCTCAGGGTAACAACTTGAGCACCTTGAGTAATAAAAATAATAAAAATTAAAATTAAAATAAAAAAAAAGAGTAATAAAAAAAATAATTGTTTCAGTTCTCAATATGGAGTATCAAGTTAATATATTTACCAAAATACTCTATTTAACTTCACCTATTTAAGTTAACTAGCTATTGTATTTAGGGAAACCATATTTCCATAATTAAGTGGAATGGAGAAGTGAGATATGTAAAGAGAATTCATTAGAAATCACGATTTTGAAGTGTAAGCACTGTCATATGTGCATTGGGAATCATGGCGACCAAATGTTTTTCATTTAAAATGCCACCCTCTGTAGTTAACACTGGCGTTGTTTGCAAGAAATCAAGGTTACTGAGATCACAGTGAAGGATTATTTTAAAAAGGAATGACGATATACTTAAAGGACAAATTCCTAAATCTCTATCTTCTTTATTGAGTTTTGCTTTACGTTATGGGTAGTTTTTTCAAATAAAAGCTTTGTTATATCCACATTTGTGTACATAATCACATAATAGCTATTGTCCAAAAGTACTTACATATTTGGCTGCAGTATGACATTTAATCTTCACAAGTGTTCATGGGTCCATTTACCTAATATTTCATACTTTGACTACCTTCTCCACTCAGGGTGGTATTTGTTTAATTCTGATTATTTTATTTGCATCTTCTATTATTTGCATTCGGGGCCGAATAATATTTTGAGATGCATTTCATCGAGAAAAATAGATTGTCTATTTCAGTTAAAATATATATTTTTCTTCCTCTTCCAATCATTGACACCATCTCTTCAAAATCGATGGATTTCTACCTAAACATGATAGAACTTAGAAAATTGTAAAAAGGACCTGGGTCATTCCCCCCCGTTTGTGCGATGCACGAACACCCGTAATCAGCATGGGTTATTTCTGATATCCATTAATACAAGTTAATAATGTTTAAACAATGAATTTTCATTCACAGATAAATGCAAGCAGGTATATGAATTTGTATCGAGTCCTGTGAATTAAAGTTTTCCATTTCTAAGGAAATATATTTTAAGTGAGAGAGTTAAGATAAGAGTGGAAATAAACAGTCAGCATAAACTGAGCCCCCTCAAAATCTTTACTCATCCCTCGAAGGAGTTTCGAAACCAAGTTGTTCAGTCCACTGGAACCTTTCATGGTGTGTAGTGTCCTATCTTACTGTGCGATAGCATTTTCCTCTTGTGCAATTCGAGCAATCAGTTTTTATAATTACGTTGTAATGGCTTCCACAAGTAGAAAAAGACTACCATTTCCAAGTGACAAGGAAATAACAGAAGTATTACTTGCAAGTGATTCTGACGAGAGTGTGTTTGGAAAGTGACGAAGAAAATTACATCAATGATCGCTCTGAAATGGATACACTCTAGCCGATTTACAATGAAGTTGAGGATGCGGATGAAGTCGAAACCTTGGTGTGGGAGGGTATGAAAAATTATTTAGGTAACAGAGAAACATTTGTTGGTGGTTTTGGACCTCAAGGCGTAGCCAAAACTTTGTCCAATCCAGTGGATATTTTCCTGTTATTTTTTGACGAGGAATTTGTTCGTGAAATTGTTTTAGAAATGAATCGTTATGCTGAACAACAGAATTCATCTATTGAGCCCCTCTTTTTGCGAAAGTCAAGAATAACTGCTTGGAGACCTGTGACAGCAGAAGAATTGTACATTACCATAGGACTATTCATGCTCATGGGAATTGTTCAGAAGCCAACACTTCGAGCTTACTTTTCCACAAAGAGAGTTATATCGACTCCAGGTTTTGGGGATGTAATTTCAAGAGACCGATTCGAGATAATTTGTAAATTCCTTCATTTCAACAACAATGAGGAAGAAGATCAACGGAGTCCTCCCAAGCTAAAAAATATTTTTCCCGTAATTGAACATCTAAATGAAAAATTTCAGACACATTTTTTACCAAATAGCAACATTTCAATTGACGAGTCGTTGACTCTATGGAAGGGTAGGCTCTCCTTCAAGCAGTACATTCCTTTGAAGGCATCAAAGTTTGGAATCAAAACCTACGAGCTTTGTGATGCAAATACCGGCTACCTATTTTGGTGTACACAGGAAAAGATACTGTATTTCCCTCAAAAATCACTCCAGCTAATTCAAACAAGACAACGTCAATAGTTTTACATCTGATTGAACCACTGCTAAATCAAGGACGATGCGTTTGGATGGACAATTTTTATAATTCTCCTGTCCTTGCAACGCTACTGAAAAGTAAATACATGACTGATTGTGTTGGAACGTTGAGGTTGAACAGAAAGGATGTTCCAAAAATCGTGAAAGAGAAGAAATTACAAAGGGGCGAAATGTGTGGACAACATTCTGGGCCTGTTGCTGTTTTCAAATGGAGGGACAAAAAAATTGTCACGATGATCTCCACATTCCACAGTGACGAAATGGGAACAGTATCCAAAGCCAAAAAAGAGACCCGAAAGCCAATTTGTGTGTTGGACTACAACAAATTCATGGGTGGGGTGGATCTCAAGGACCAGCTGTTACATACGTACTTGATTGAAAGAAAACGACATAACAAGTGGTATATGAAGTTGTTTAGGAGATTATTGAATATAGCAGTCCTAAATTCTTATGTTATTCACAGGGAAAATGTGAATAATAAATTAGACCACCTATCCTTTCGTATACAGCTGGTAGAGGAAATATTTTTGAAATATGCTACGGTTGGAAGACAATGTGCACCAGGCCATCACTCTTTAGATAATTTAGTTCCACGGCTTGCAGAGAGACATTTCCTGAGGAGGATTCCCGCAGCTGGGAAGAAAGCAAAGCCCCAAAAGAGGTGTGCAGTGTGTACAAAGCACGGGAAAAGAAGAGACAGCGTTTACTGGTGTGAACCGTGTGCAGTAGGTTTGTGCTTGGATTGCTTCAAACCTTATCACACGAAGCAGAATTACTAAGGTAACGTCATATAAATATAATTCCTTACTAACATTTTACACCACAAAACGTGGATTTCTGCATTAAATGAATAGGGAATAATCTTTCAGAGCCGAAGAAATATACGTCGTTACGAATATTTATGTCATCGCTACGGGTAATTATATCGAAAGTAACCATAGAATTATGAAGTCCATACAATTTTCTACGAAACTTAAGTATGTCTCTATCAATAAAATGCAAAGTATGTACATTAAGGATCGATTAATAATTAATGAAAAAAATATAACACTTTAAAAACTTAAAACGTATACATTGTATAGAGAGAACGAGGAAAAAACGATAAATGTTGGTCCAATTAATTTCAAAATTTAGCGTATATTAAAACATAGTTTTTCAAAAGTTCACAAAAAATTTCAAAAAGATTAGTATCATATGTTGAAAGTTATTAATTATTGAATGATACAATGCAGAAAAGCTGAAATCATTTAAATCTCCTCTGGCTGCTGGGATGGGATTTAATTAAATGTCCTCCGCGCTTGAGGGGTTAATAGGATTCCTACCATCCGTTACAAAATTTCCTTCACCCGCGAGTTTGAAGAACAATATCTCCAAGATGGTTGATGTGATTTTTAATTAAAGTATATCAAATTAAAGCTTGTTTATTTCTACCTGTACTGATGGTATTAAAATATTTTTACAATATTTTTTACGGAAGTACATGTTTAAGAATGGATTTTTAGCGAAATTTTTTTGGGTACCGGATGGATCCATCGAAATCGGGCATTGTAAGAACAACACAGATTGAGACATCAAACTTTCCTTTTCACATATTGTAGCTAAAGGCTTTGTTAATAGTCATACAAAGTTTCATACTATTGTGTTCACTATATTTTTGTTATGAAATTGTCAGACTGCATTATTTTCCGTCCCGTCCGCTTTCCATTCCGGAAATCAACGTTTGGACCTTTCTCTTGCTCTTGAGTCATTAATATGAATCCACTTTTGAAATCTCAATAGAATACGTGGGTTATTTGTTATCGATATATATTTATTTTTTTATAATGAAGTATGTTATCGACCACTTTATTTATGTAGAAATGGAAAAGTTGTATGGAGTTGTTTGGTCGTTTATGATGAACACCAATTTTCGCCAATGTTTCGCCTCTTTATTGCGGCTTCATCAGGGCTATTTAGTGCACAATGTAAGTTTTTCCATTTCTACATAAATAAAGTGGTCGATAGCATACTTCATTATAAGAAATTTAGCATGGAGATTCTGACAGAAGAAAGAAGACCTACAACTGTAAGTCATAATGAAAGTTTTTACTCATAAATGTAAAAACTTACATTGTGCACTAAATAGCCCTGATGAAGCCGCAATAAAGAGACGAAACGTTGGCGAAAATTGGTGTTCATCATAAACGACCAAACAACTCCATACAACTTTTCCATATCTATTTTTTGCTATAAAAGCACGCTCTACTGCCCAGAGCATGTCTGGAAGAGAAAGTTAGGGCGCACATGAAATCTTCTGCTGCAAGCAGCCTACGGTAGTGAATGAGTCATGAGGACTCGACAATAGCAGAAAAAAGTATCATCTTTAAGAATGCAAGTCAGTATCAGTTTAAGAACTGATGGTATGTGTGGAAGCATACCGTCACTATGCATCCTCGTGCAAAGTTTTTGGAAACGGTGTTGAAGATAATTTAAAATGCAATTTTTTTCTTTCGTCGAGAAGCCAAGAAATGTGGGGAGAAAGCTATCTCTCTTATCGCTGATTTAATATTGGTGAATACTGCAACTTATAAACTCTTATTCAAGCATAGGCAAGGATATTTTTCCTGTGCATACTAGAGTAATTTTCTCGAGTGGTGTTTGGTCCGCGAGGTACCTAAGGTAGCTTGTAACTTGGCAACCTTGAGCAGCTTATCTCTCCTGGCCGAGAGTCCTGTTGCATGGAACTTCGTTTCCAAAATAAATATATACACGTTGAAAGCATATCTAATTCTCCGAAATTGTTAAGTCATCTTGCACATGCCAACTTTTCAAAGACGAAGAATACCGTCAAAACGGATGTATTTCCGACTTCTTTAAGCTGAGATAGAGCATGTTTTTAAAATTTGTCATTACGTAATTGTTAACTGAGTAATCTATTTTAAACTTTGTTTAGTATAAGAGTCTAAGATAAATATATGTTCCATATCTTATGCGAAGAAAAGATAAGTGGTATTTCTTGTGTATCTTCAAGTGGGCATCAAAGTTAAACTTACTTCCCGGAACTTGAAAAAATCCTGCATTTTTATCTGTCTCGGTCGAAAAATTAATTGATATAACCAACTAAAAATATATTTTTGACATTAATAAATGTATAAATAAAGAATCTTTACTTCGATATACTTTATTTTAAAATTGAACTACCCATTTTGGACATATTGACCTTCAAACTCGGGGAAGGAATTTTACAATGGACATTAGTTGCCTTGAGCTCAAATATAGTTCCCCCCCAGACTTTTTCCGTGAAGATTTTGGCCAAAAAAGGGGGGAATATTTGGAGGAATACGGTACATATGCGGTTTCATGCACCGTGTAACCGCCGATTCATCCATTCGTTCACACAAATGTACATGAATCCGTTTGCACAAGCATACATGAAACCATTCACACAAATGTAAATGAACATATGTACATGTTCATACATGTTAATCTATCGTGTAACCAGAGCTTTACACGATTTTGATGATAGCGCTTCCTCTCAGCAGAATTCTGAACCTATTGGCCTCGGTGGCTCTGTCAACAGAAACTACTCGACTTGACTTTCGTAAAAATACTCTTAAGTACTCGAGTTGAGTACCAACTACTCGACTCAATTCGAACTTTCAAGTAATCGCACATCCCTACAGCAGTGAGGCATGGACGATGACAGCTGCAGAGAAGAAAAGGGTGGAAGCATTTGAAATGTGGTGCTATAGAAGAATGATAAAGATAAAATGGATCAACCGAGTGACAAACGAAGAAATCCTAGGAAGAGTGGGAGAAAAGAGAAGCCTGCTGAAAACTCTAAATAGAAAACGGAACAATTTAATCAGCCACATCATGAGATCCTATGGCCTAATGAAGACAATCCTCAAGGGAAAAATAAATGGGAAGATTGGAAAAGGCAGGTCTTGTATGAAATATATAGACAGGTTGTGAGGGATGTGAAAGAGAGTTACATTAACATGAAGAGGTTGGCCGATAGAAGAATGGAGTGGAGGGCTGTGTCAAACCAATCGTAGGATTGTTGACCCATGATGATGATGATGAAAGTAAACTCTTATTGCTATAGTTGTTGCCAATTGTTAGTTTTTTAGTCATTTAGAATTTTGGTGACTTCAATGGCTGAAGGAATTTTTCTAATTCCTTGTGCCTAATAAATCAAATACAGCTGTACTGTGAGCTAGAATTTGTAGCACTGATGTTGTAGGTAAATTTTTTCCATTTAGTTAGCATCAAGGATAGCTTCATTGCAGTGAAGGCCTTATCCTGATGTGTAAGATCCAAGAATTATATTGAGTGTCAATATTGTGAAAAAAAAGTATATCTCATGCATTGTAAAATGCAGCAGTTGTTTAATGTAGTTACATGTAACCTATTGAAGGATGTGGGCGAATTTTGGCCTTATTTTATAAAGTGACATTTGAAATTGGAATATTTTACACCTTTTCAAATGTTATGAATACCAAACGCTGTCTACTGCTCTATTTTTTAAATGTATATTCTGCTGAGGCTTATAATGCTAAAATCTTACTAACAGATGCCCATATTTTAATTTATTGATTTTAAATATTATTCATAAATGGACTTTTTTTTTCTATTTCCATTATATTTGATAACATTTCAATGAAACTTCCGAGATAGTACATTCTATATTCATTCACCATACTTACTTTTTGGTGTCAGAAACTGTATAATAAGTTAAGAGGGCCGAATATTTACTTCGTAATAACCGAACTTCATTACATGTGGACCAGTTTTTCCCAGCCTCTCTTTGACGGAGAATAGCCTTTACTTCATTATAAACTGGACTTTGTTATAAACAGTTTTGATATAAGTGGGCTTGGCTGTACCCTGAATATGCTCACATAGTTAACATAGTGAAATCCAGTGGATACAGTTCTTTCAAATGTCTGTTTGTCACTTGACAGATATCAATTTGAACTATTTATAGTTTCACTGATGAGAAAGATTTTTTTGCATCTGTTTAGGATAATATATTGAACTCCCTGTATCAACTGTGGATTTTGGGTGCATTGGACAACACTGGAAACTTAACACCTCTGGGGAGACAGATGGCAGAGTTTCCTTTGGATCCTCCCTTGTGCCAAATGCTGATTGTTTCGTGTGAAATGGGGTGCAGTGCAGACATACTTATCATTGGTAAGTGGAGGTTTTCCTTAGTGTGAGAAACCATAATTGCCTTTATAGCAGGAGCTTCATGTAAAGTGAAGCAGTATGTTAGGTGTACCTCAGATAATCTCATTTCTTGCTATTTCAATTCTTATTATATTCAGTGTTGTGTTGAAGAAATTTAGCGATGATGAGCAAAATACCTTGGATGTCATTTCCTGGTGGATATTGGTCATTATAAATTTATCTTTGGTGCAGTGGACTTACACTTCTTTTTTGGCAACTGCAATTTTTAGCTGCACACTAATTATATTTGTGATTGGGTGCCAGTTGTTGGTCTACTGTATCTCCTATTCAAACAATTTCAAATTTAGTCAGTAAATGTCAAGTTCATATGTATTGTAATGGTCAACGGCCCGCCCGGATGAAACTTTTGGGCTGAAAGAAACATGTACAAAGAAAATAACAAAAATCTTCGCGAACCTTTCCCGCGCTAAGTCCGCGAAGCCAAACTGCGTCACCTGGTACGAGAAAAAATAGACATACGGCTCTTTGAGAGAGGGCAAGCGGGTGGGGAGTTCCCGACTTTGTGCAATTTTCACGCGCTCCCTGGCTTTACCGCCGGGGCGAAACGTATGGAGGGTAGGAATGGAATGTGGTGGGGGTGGGGGTGATAAGGAGCCTCGCCTCCCGACCCACGGAGATTCAAATTTCAACTTTCAACTACAGCACCTACTCCTCTGCTACTTTGTAATCTTATGACATAAACCTAATTCCTGGCCCTTCTACCAACCACTCAGACTCACTTTTTTGGAAGTCTGCACTTGGTTGGTTTTGTACATTTGGATAGAAATATGGAGTAAGTTCTGTTTCATCCATAAATGTGTAAACAAAATTTTAGACAAAAATCCATTTAGAGACAATTCATGTTATACAGTCCAAATCAGTTGTATCCAATTCGTGTATAAAAACTGAATGGAAATTTGACTGTGGGACACTGGGCTAATAGATTTTTTAAATTTTCTTTGGGGTTCACTGTGCCACTTCTAATAATGCAATGTGCCAAATATAGGCCTTGTCTAATGTAGATTTTTAAAGCAAAGTTTTGTATCACCAATTGTTTTCGTACTTTGAAAAAGTTTAGAGATTGTTCAACTTTTTATATTCTGAATGTGTTACCATTTAGTGACATTGCAAGTCAAAAGTTAATAATTTGAATATATTTATCAGTGAATATAGTTAATTCATATGTTTCTACTTAAATCTTATGATGCTATGTTATAAATTGGAATGACATTTTTATTTAGTTAATGGGAAGATGTGAAATATTTGAATAACGTATAATGTTTTATAGTGAAGGCATGTTCCACCATTTAATAAAAGGATACTGTCATTTTTTGGGTGAATTTATAGTGCTCTGTGCTTTAATTGACCTAGTAACATTAATTATGGCCCTCAGTGGTATCATTTTTAACTGTTTAATACCTCTGTTAACAGGGTAGTGTGAGAGTAAGAATAGAGGACACAACATTTTACTCTAAGTATCATCAAATTAATTATTATTAGAGATGAGTCGATACCAACATTTATCGATTCTCGATACCAATACCGATTCCTGGAAAATCGATTCTTGATACCGATACCATCCCTATACATATAAAAAATTTACATCCATATAACTATATTCCATTCGTGGGGCACATCGATCATTAAGTCACGAAATTTTAAAATATTCGATTTGGGTACGAATTTATACTGTCTTTGAATCTGATTTTGGTAGTGAATGAAATGAAAGATCTGTGTGTCTTTGGATCTGACCCGACCATCACTAATTTTTGAGTGATACATTCGTAAATCTAATTTAAACAATAAAAGTATAAGGAAGTGAGTATTCAATTGTAAGGTTTTTAAATTGAATGATAAAATTTTCGATGCAATAACTGAAAGAAAATATTAACTGAGATAGGGATCGAACTTACTCTAGTACACTAGCTCTCGATGTCCTACTGATCCCGGCGAATGTAGGCTATCCACGTGACATTCTACGTATATTTTTCTCACAATGCCGGGGCAATGGGGAAAAAAGTCATATTTCAGTCTCCTAGTCAATAGTTACCACACCTACATTCCATTCACGGGGCACTTTGAGCGCTAAGCCGTGAAAATTTTAAATCGACGATCCGGATCCGTTTTACTCTGTGTCTTTGAATCTGAATCCAGATCGAGTAAAATGATAGTTCCGTGGAACCTTGGACCCGATGGATCCCATCCCTAGTATCAACAGTATCAGTATCGACTTTAGGAGATCGATTCTCAATACCAATACCAATCCTCAAGAATCGGTGGTATCGAGAATAGGTATCAAGAATCGACACATTCCTAATTATTATTATAGTTGTTACAAAATTCATATTTTATCTTTCAGTGTCTATGTTGTCTGTCCCATCAATTTTCTACCGGCCCAAGGGACGGGAAGAAGAGGCTGATTCTGTGCGTGAAAAATTTCAAGTTCCAGAGTCTGATCATTTGACGTATCTCAATGTATATAATCAGTGGAGGACTAATAAGTAAGTTTTTTTAGCTTAATCTGCTGTTGTTAATCTTTATTGCCAATTTAATTGCTTTTCTCCTGATTTCTATGAACAGGGTTCATACCGGTCAGGGAAGTCATGGAAATGTCAGGGAAATTAGATTCTGGTCAGGGAAAATCTCCAGAGACACAGCAAAAAGATGAATATCGTGGTTGAACGCACGGTGCGTTGCTGCGTTTGAGCGGTGAAGTGCACATTTTGTTACATCAGCTTGCCATCCTGGCTGGGCGGCACGAGGTAGTGCCCATTTGGCGGCTCGCTCGGGCTTGGGATCTGACTGCTTGGTTTGCCCGTCCGTTGTTTTGTGTTCGAATTTTAACTGGAGTATGTTACTTTCCTGGAATAAATAAATTTTATTTCACAATACGAGGTGCATTCAAGTTGTAAGGCCTCCCAAGTTTTTTTCTCCGGACTGGAAACAGATAGAAACATGCGGTTTGTTTTAAAATGAGCGGACACTCTTGGTCAATGTGTGACGGAAATGGCAGCACTGTACAACAGACGGAACCTCTAGCGGCAGCCGCGAGAATTAGAACTGTTTTGGATACTTAAAATGGCGACGTTTTCGTTACATGACCAGCGTGTAATCATTCGTTTTTTGCATTTGCGTGGTGTGACACCGATTGAAATTCATCGCCAGTTGAAGGAGACATGTGGTGATGGAGTCATGGATGTGTCATGGGCGTTCATGGGTGCGACAGTTTAAAGAAGGCAGAACATCATGTGACAACAAACCAAAACAATCTCGCCCTCGCACAAGCCGGTCTGGTGACATGATCGAGCGAGTGAAGAAAGTTGTTTTGGGGGATCGCCGAATGACTGTGGAACAGGTCATCTCCAGTGTTGGCATTTCCATGGGTTCTGCGCACACAATCCTGCATGACGGCCTGAAAATGAAAAAGTGCCAGTTGGGTGCCACAGATGCTGATGGACAATCCATGGGGAAAACAAAGCAGCATGTGGCATGTTGCCAAGCAATGTTGACGCATGAATGGGACTTTCTTTTCATAGATTGTGACAATGGATGAGACGTGGATGCCATTTGGATGAATGGATGAGACGTGCAAATGCAAAAAACGAATGATTACACGCTGGTCATGTAAAGACAATGTCGCCATTTTAAGTATCCAAAACAGTACTAATTCTCACGGCTGCCACTAGAGGTTCTGTCGCACAGTGCTGCCATTTCTGTCACGCATTGACAAAGAGTGCCCGCTCATTTGAAAACAAACTGCATGTTTCTATCTGTTTCCAGTCAGGAGAAAAAAATTGGAGGCCTTACAACTTGAATGCACCTCTTATACCTTGCTGCATTTTTCCATAAAATCCCTATATACAGCTGCTTTGCCATTGATATAAAGTCAGGGACTGGAAATCAGGGAAAAGTCAGGGAAATTGAAAATGGAAAGTAGGTATGAACCCTGATGAAGTATAGTGTAAAATGAGGTTAAATATCATGGGATTTTATGTCACCATGACTGTTGCTTGGTCAAAATTTGGTGGTTGGTTGCTTGGACCAAAATCTTAGTAAGTTTAGTTTATACTATCATGCAATACAGTCACTAAATTGGATACTAATGGACTAGTTAAATTTGGTCCATTTTTGGGGAGGGATATTTTCAGTTCTGCTGGAACACCTATTCTTCCTACAGCATCTATTAATGCTTATACTCAATAAAATTTTTCTAAAAACATTGAAACCTTCAGTTATAACATTATGTAATGAGGCATTATATGAGTAAGGGTATTCTGTTATTTTTTAAATTTATTGACTTTACTCAATTGCTGAAGTCATCCTATAGAGTTAGAGGTTTATTAGTAATTGGAAAGCTCAATCAATACAGTACCAAGAATGTGTGCATAAATGTAGATAGAAGTTTATTTGAATCCATGGCATTTCAGGTTATATTGTCGAATAAAAGTTTTCAAATATTGTGCCTATGTTCTATTTAATTAATTGTTGTTTCTGAATGATATTTAGGAAGCATTATAATAAGGATATCCCTTCGAGACTAGAAGTGGCATGCTTTTGATTTAATGTCTATACTTGTTGCATTTGATTTATGGGTTAATTTCTCGTTTGTAATGGCCCTAAATTCTAATATAGCCTTGATAATTATGTACTATGTTCTCATTTATAGAAGACTGACAGAATGTATAATACCTTATGTTAAAACAAATCCAGATTCCTTGTATATTTTCTTTATCCATTCAATGAAATGGTGTTTTGACAATGCATATTTCCTTTGTATCTGTGCAGCTATTCTTCTGCTTGGTGCAATGAGCATTTCATCCATATCAAAGCCATGAGGAAAGTTAGAGAAGTAAGACAGCAGCTAAAAGATATCCTTGTTCAGCAAAAAGTGGAGGTGACATCTTGTGGCTCGGATTGGGACATAATCAGGAAATGTATTTGCTCAGGTAAGCATGGCATCCTTGTGATGTTATTTCTAAGCCCACATTCTTTGATTAATCAGCATAAAATTAGATACCTCTTAGAGTGAAATTTAATGCATTGTATTAGTTTGTGAATAAATTTGTCTTAAAAACTCATCTCCTGTGAATTTACTTTGAGATGAGTAAGCTTCTTTCATGTACGCAACAAGTTGTCTAAGTATAAGTGAAGTGATAAGATGGTTTGCTGTTTGAGCAAATGAAGAAAGTACTTGGACTCAAATGATTTTTGGGCATGCTTGGCTCCTAGGCTATGCTAGATTACCGAGTTTTCCCTACCAGTGGTGGTTAGGGTTGCCGCCTTTCAATTGGGTCATAACCGAGTACTGAATACAATTTTGCTTCCCCTCATTACAGTACTTCTATTTGTTTTGCAAATGAAACAAAACAAATTACTTATTTTAAATTATGTAATTTAGCATCAATATTACTCATTCAATCGGTGTTCAACCCAAAGCTTGATAGGTGAAGGCAGAACTCAACTTGTACTAGGTTATTGCCATGAGAAATTCACATTTATATACATGGTGAAATATGCAATGTGATTTAGTATATATGAATCATTGAAAATAACTTCTAAATTATATTGCACCAAACTTTGATAAAACTTTTGGCTTGAAGTTAATCCAATATTTTTGTGTCAAATATGAACAAATAATTTGAACACCAAATTTTTTGGCTGAAGACCATATGGTTCGCAACCCTAGCAATAGTTCCCCTCTCGTCAACACAGACTAAACACATATCAACAATAAATAATTAAATGAAATGTAAGCATAAAAGATGCAATTTTATACTAATACATATATGCAAAGTTAGTGAATTGTGTTACAACATCCAATAATCACTGATAGTTTTAACAAATAAAAATGTGCTGGAGCAATTATCTCTATCTATGCTGCATTAACTTGTATAGCTGGGGTGGGAATTTTAAATTCCAGATTGTACCCAATTTTGTATGGATCAAAAGTGGCTCCAGATCAGTGAATGTGGGAAAATCGATGGTCAACCTTTATTAGTGTGACCACCCTTGAGGCATCATTGATTGCTAGTTGATGACTTTGTTCCCCTTCCAGAAATCTCCATTGTGTCAATTGCCTAGAAAATAATGTTCAAGGTAGATATTCTCATGAGCAGAATGAAGGTATTAGTGTAAACATTTACTTATTCACAGAAGCACTCCTTTGCCATTAGTAAGATACATCAAAGGGTTAATGAAGTTCAACAGAATAGAGGTAAACATGTAGTTTTGAATTTGGAAAATAGCTGAGGTATGAAGTTAGAAATTTGTTGAAAGAGGATTATCTGGGATTTTTAGAATGGAATCAAAAACAAGGCTCCCTGAATGAAGACCAGTTTTGATTGAGAAGGACTAGGGGCATAAGATAGAATGGCTGTTGGAAATATAGACACTAAGAGAAATTGATTGAAAAGAGTAAACTGAAAATAATTACAATTGTTGACATGTAGAAAGATTTTGAAAACAACAGTTGGAATAAAGATTTTCTCTTTCTGAGGAAAGCACCAATGTAATATATGGAAGATGAGTGGTGGCCATACATATATATGTAAGGCAAGTAACTATGTGCATTTTACCTTTTGGTATTTAACAAAGAAGTCATAGAGAATACAACAATGGTAAGTATCCATAGAGGAATATATAATATCTTTTAGTTTGCTGAAAGCGTAGCCTTTAACACACTCAATGCTGGCCTATTTCATGAAAACTTAATCATGTGCGAAAGGCTTTTTCTTTCTTTTATATGAATAAATACATTATTATAAATGCTTTAAACATAAAGTTTTTGCAATATAATATTAATTTTTTACTTAGCAACGAACATAACAGGACCCCATGCCTTGACGTCAAGGCATCCGTCTCCCAGGGTAACGAGGTATGCCTTGAATTCAAGGCATCCGCGTTGAGTGTGTTAAGCAAAGACAGTGTAATGTAAAGAAAATGCAATAAAGACTTGGGTTAAATTGTAAAAGATGCTACTAAGATGTCTAAAAATAAACAAGAAAAAGTTATCTCGGTATTTCGTGGAAAGGCAGATTGGGATTCAATCATTTAATTTGGGAAACAGAAGCTGGGAAGAGTGGTGGAATTTTATAAATTATGGTGCAAAATGGGCTTTCAAAAAAATCATTTCTCAGAAAAGAATAAAAATCTCTTGACAATGGAAACAACTATAAAAGTAAGGTAAAATTTCAGCGGAGCAGTGAGGCACAGACAGCAATTTATGCAGAAAAGACAAGACCTTTGTGTCATGGTGGTTATGAAAACATATGAAAATCAAATGGGTTTAATGGAGTGGTGAAGAGTTAAAAGGATAGGGGGAAAAAGGAATTCCAGAAATTTCTGTAAAGTGTATCATTCCTGTATAGTGATGAATTGGGTTTTCAGGGATATACTACCTGTTACGTTACACCATTTTAAATTTGAATGCCAATTCACCAGGAACTGAGTTCATTCATAAAAATAGCAGGCAAGTTTACTTGGTGGATTTGTACATGTTATAAATTCAATAAAAAACTTACTTCTATTTCACAAAATACTTCTTTTCCCCAAAATATTTTGTGGAAAAAATGTCCACCAAATAAAAAAATTGTTCTATTCCACAAAGTATTTTATTTTTTATTTTCTTTATAGCAGTTCATTCCATAATAGCTATGAGTATTTCTCAGGTTATATGTATGTAACACGCCAGCTACTTCCAGCATTGTGTATTTAAAGTTAAGTAGGTACATATTATGAAAATAATGTGTGACAAGTGGTACAATTACGAACTATTTGTACTCTTTATGGTTTTTAAATTACTGTTTTATAACTGGATCTTGTTTCCTTGATTTATTATGTTAACTGTGTAATTTGGTTTTTTAAATTTATCTTTGCAGCATACTTTCATCAAGCAGCACGTTTAAAAGGCATAGGCGAATATGTCAATTGCAGAACAGGAATGCCATGTCATTTACACCCTACATCTGCATTATTTGGCATGGGATTTACTCCTGATTATGTTGTTTACCATGAGCTCATCATGACAGCCAAGGTAATTACTTGAATCTTCCAATTTTTTTTAGATGTTGCCATATGAACAAACCCCATTAATATGAAGGAGAGAATGCACTTGTAATTCTCCCCATCGATCATCCTGAAAACTACTTCAGACTGGAATGCCAGGACTCACCGTAATGATTTTTCCCTATTTTCTTCTCGTTTAATACCATGATTTTAGTTATTATGTAATCATCACTTATGTAAGTAACAAAGGCTGTTAATTGATTGTTTAGGAAAATTTAATGGCAATATTGTTTATGTTAACTTGAATGCAGTAAAAGTTATTTAATACACTGTGCATAAGATGCACCCCATATTTTAGGGTTTTAGCGAGGGGAAATAAGCATATTCTGTGTGCCAGCGAATACAGTATATTCTTCTTTGGGTGGAAGAAACGTATTATTTACCATTAAGTACCATTTTACCCTAATTATCAGCTGTGCACAAACCCTCAGGATTACACTTTTAGAAAGGGTATTACCACCCAAATCTGCTTATTAATTCTACCTAAAATAACATTATTTTTAGGAGCTTTTTAGGCAGCTTATCACGAAAAATATGGTTAGCCACTAATACCAAAAAAATGCTACAGTTTTATATGCCTAGCTTCTACTCAACCCAGATCTTGGGTAGTTGAAGGGCTGTGTGTACTTCCTCCCTTATTTAAATCAGATTTGGAATTACTTCTTTGTTCAAGACTTAACATGCAATCAGTTTTATAATAACATTGGATATCTATTAAAATATAATTTTTCTTTCATAGGAATACATGCAATGCGTGACAGCAGTGGATGGGCATTGGTTG
Source organism: Platycnemis pennipes (assembly GCA_933228895.1). Taxonomy (NCBI): domain Eukaryota; kingdom Metazoa; phylum Arthropoda; class Insecta; order Odonata; family Platycnemididae; genus Platycnemis; species Platycnemis pennipes. The sequence continues at coordinate 107,658,448 of OW121852.1, read as the reverse complement.
GCTGAATTGGGCCCCATGTTTTTCTCTGTGAAAGAAACTGGGAGGTCGGGCAGGGACAAAAGGCGCCAAGCATTGGAACACCTGCAAGAAATGGAGAGTCAGATGAAAGTTGCACAGCAGGAGTTGCAGTCTCGGAGGGAAGAGAAAGAAAGGCTTGGGCAGGCCAGTATTAGAAGGTGAATATTTAGTATAAAATATATTACTGTGTTAAATTAAATCAACGTGTCTCCTAACCTTGATAACCTTGAAAATGAGGAAAAAGATGGGGTAAATATAATTTCCATGAGTAAACATAACTTCATAATATTCTCTTAGCAGAAATATTTGCCCATAAAAGAAGTTTATTTTAATTTAATTTCGGATTTCTAACTTAAAAATTCAGTAATCTACCTTGAAATCCTAAAAGAAAACCTATAATTGCCTTTTCGCCTTTGGTGGACAGTAATTTTATGAATGTAAAAAGAAATGCAGGGATGAAGTTCACATGTCATCACATTGGTAAATCATTGACACCATTTAATTATATTTTCTCTTTTTATGGCTTAGGGTTGAAATCGTTACTCCAGGAATGCGAGATCCTGAAACAACTGCCACACCACGGCGTACCCCAGCTCGTCTGGGATTGTGAATTTCTGTGCAAAGATACATTTTTTGTAAATTTTTTTAGTAGAACCTTCAAATCCACACCTTGTCATAATTCGTCGACTATTTAAAAATAAAATATTTTTAATTCATCCAGATGTTTTTAACTCTTTCCAGTGTAAGTAATGGTGAAGTAAAAAAAAAACAATTCATTCTTCCCTTTGTGGGATTACTTTACAGTTACTTGTGTAAGTCATGCTCTCATGTATCCTGCTCACCGCCATATTTGGATAGGCTCGCGAGGAAAAAAAATATGTTCATAAAAAATTAATTTTTTGCCCTTGAGCCTGTCACTTTTCATCATTACCTAAAAGTACATTTGTTATTGAAAATTATGGAAATAGGAAGAAGTTTAAAAAAAAGAAGTTATAGGCATTGGAGAGAAAATGTACTATGCAAACAATAGGAATTTGAAGAAAACGGGTGCTTGACTTACAAGAAAATCTGGAGATTCGTGTATGCCGCAAACCTAAATTTTTGCTAGAACATTGATAAAGTGGCATTTAGCATTTTTTCATGTCATGTCATGGTCCATCTCCACAAAGACTCACATTTTTTGGAAAATGGCAACAGAACTGATTTAACTACTTTTTGACCATTTTCTGTCTTCCCTTGAATAATTTGCATCAAATTACTAAATAATGTAAAGACTAATTTGAATTAAAATGAATAATTTTTTAACAATGTAAGTATTTTCACAAATTATAGTGGATAGAGATATAGATTTGACCAAATCTGAAAGAAACAACCTGTTGTATTTGCCTGCAGTGGAGGAGGTAGTGATGACATTTAATTTTGTGGGGGTAAAATTGGGGTGGGTTGGGTTGTTTATGTAAATTGGTGGGAGGAGGGAGAGTCGTTACAAATGTCAAGAATTTGGAATTATAAAATTGGGGAATGCTCCACAAATACAATGCCATTTAATAAAATGTCCTTCCTCTTCTAATGTTGTAATATTTCTCACTGCTCCAAGGCATCCAACCAAGGTCCTTTTTCTTCTTGGTGTAAAATTTTGTAATTAAAGTCAGAGGCATGAGAGGACTTGGTTGGTTATCTTGCAGGTAGGGATGAGCAGTTACTGTTAATTCAGCACCTTCTATGTTTGGTAATCCTGTGGTCAAAACTCCTGCCCATTTGCCAATATAAACTGCCCCACACCTGTCACATTCCATTTTGAGCACACCAGTTTTCTTGGTCTGATCATTTTTGTCATTTTTATACACAATTAATTTGTGGAGTGTTGTTGGCACATAAAATATTGTCTTATATCTGTCTTTGAGTATAAACCTAGCCATTATATATGAGGTTTTGTCAATGAAAGGCAGTTTGACCCAAGTTTTTTTTTTCTGGGGTGTCAAGATTAAAATTAGTTACATCTGAAATGGCATGACTACATTGTTTACTTTTAAGGGTTTTGTCAACCATTATGTCTTTAATTACACTCCTACTGCAATTCCAAATTCTTGACCTTTATAACAACTCTCCTTTAACCCCATTGTTGGGAATGTTACAAAAAAAAATTAACTGAATAAAGTTAAAGTTAATCTCTGTAAAAAGTAACTAGTTAAAGTTAAAAGTTACTTTTCTGAAAAAGTAACTGATTAAAGTTTAAAAAAAGTAACTTTTGCGTTACAAGTTACTTTTCAGTTACTTTGGCAAATTGGATGCTGTGGTAATAGAGGCTTTGATGGTTTTTTGTTTTGACAAACGAAGCGAAAACTGAAAGCTATCATTGTAGTTTCTTCCATCCGTATCTATATGTTTAAAAATATTTGAATCGGGGATTTTCGTTGTAATTCCATTTAGTGTCCAGAGTGTTGTTGGTCAGGTTTCCTAGTAGCTGCTGAAAGGATTCGGTGATTTTTCTGAGGTGGCGCTCCAATTCTGGGATTTTTAAGTTGTCGTGAATGTAAGAATTTCTGACGAACCATGGAGCATCTGTAATTTGTCACCAAGGATTGTTCTGAGTGGTAGAAAGTGCTTTAAGGCTAGTTTTTGATATCGATCCCCACATTGGTATGTGAAGTATCCCTTTGCAATCGTAAAATTTCAGTGGAAACGGCTTAGTTATATAGAGTTACAGTAGATGCTGAAGGTGTGTCAATGCATCATATCTCACAATTCACTGGGGGCTGATGTATCGACTAAGCAATGTCGCTGAGTAAGGCATACGTAGACTGGTGTATTGTAACAGAGACGTTAGTTTGAATGAACCCCTCTCCCTCATCCGTCATAGGTTTTTTGGTGACCCTTATTTCTTGGCTTATATTGTAGTATTGACGATATGATGTCACCAAGTAAGGCATACGAGGCCTTCAGACATTGTCTTTGTGTGGTTTCGTGTTTTCTCGTCTGAGGGTGCGTTCCTAAACTTTGGCGGTCACTCCCCTCAGCCCCGCTTTTGTTTGGATGTATTCATATGGGCCTATTCATTGTATTCTTGCACAACTTCCTTGCATTCTTAGATACCGTTTTATTTTCCTATTTGTCTGTAGGGCAACCTTTGCGCCCAGATTTGAACAGTTTGACATTCGCCAAAATTAACTGAAGTTAGTTTTATCTCAGTTAATGCATAATTTTAACAACTAAAAGTTAACTCTTCCAAAACATAATGATTAAATTTAATAGTTAACCAGATTTTTAGCGATTAATTTTAATTGTTAATATTCTTAATCGTAATTTTTTTAATCGTTAATCCCAACAATGATTACCCCTTGCCTATTTTTTCCAGCATCAGTGGAGACTCAATTAACCCCAAGCCTGCCAAGCATAAGGATGCAGGTTGGAATCCTGCTTGGGTGGGTTTTTCACTACCATGGATGTTCGTGTACTGTTACTTTTATGACATAATGTAAATAAAATTAATTCCTATCTCAATCCAAGTTCACCCACCCAGCAATTCACATAACCACCATTCCTCCCCAATTTTATCTCAAAATCATTCAACCGTTCACTACCGCCCCCACCTCTGTGTATTAAACTTCCCCTTCCACCTCCCTCTCCCCATTTAGGGTATATAGGTACATCCAAGCAGGACTACTGGATGCATGCCCTTAAAAATGTTATAAAGTGTCGAAAGACATTGAGTATCTTATACCAAATAAAACTGTGGACTAATATGACAGCTTGTTTCTCTCTCTATTGTCAGACGTTCCGTGATATCTCACCAGAAGTCATCAATTTTCAAGTAGAGGGCCCTTTAAGGAAAGGGCCCTCGATTTGTATTGCAGTTGAAGTACATTCAAAATTCACTCATTAAGGCCCATTTTTTTTACAGTTCGCTAATTGTGCAGTTGTTATAAGGGACCTTATTTTTAGCATCAATGGGCAACAAATAGTTGATGTACCAATATACAATGTACCTATATTACTTTGTTCCATCCATTCCTCTTCCTCACTAATATTGGCTTGTGTTCTCCCTCAATTGGAAAAGCAAGAATGGAAGCTTTATTTAATTTTTCGTGTCCAAGCAGTGAATTTTCATTTAGTGAATTTTTCTTGTGAGATTTAAGGTCCAATTAACGTCTACAGACTTTATGGGCATGAGTTCTATGCAGAAAAATAAGATTTTTTTAATTAGCCACATGACTGATCAAATCACTGGCAATAAGTTGCTATCAAATTTTCAAGCTTTAAATGTTTTTTTTTTTTTTTTAACTTTCACCAGGTGAAATTGAACACGCAAGGAGCTGCTAGACCTACAATACAGGAAGTTTTAACTTTTTTGGATAGAGCTAAGACACCAACCAGACTCATGAAAGATTGTATTGCAAAGATGAACAAACTGTATGATGACTAGAGAAAATGGCAAAATAATGCTACCAGGTATGAATTCATCATCGTGGGTCAACAATCCTAGGATTGGTTTGATGCAGCCCTCCACTCGACATGTTCCATTTAACTCATATGAGGCCTGCCTTTTCCATTCTTCCTGTTCACTTTTCCCTCGACAGTTCTCTTCATCAGACCATCATGTCTTAAAATATGGCCGATTAGGTTGTCCCACCTTCGTTTTATAGTTTTCATCAGACTTCTCTATTCTCCTACTCCTCTTAAGACTTCTTCATTTGTCACTCGGTTGATCCATTTTATCTTCATCATTCTTCGGTAGCACCACATTTTGAATGCTTCCATCCTTTTCTTCTCCGCTGCTGTCATCGTCCATGCCTCAATGCTGTAAAGAAACATACTCCAGATGTAAGTTCTGATGAATTGCTTTCTTACTTGTATGCTTGAAGAAACAAGAATAAGGAAAGATATGAATTGGCTGTTCAAAATTGAAAATTAGAAGCCTTCAAGTCAACCCTTGACAACCTATCAGAAGTTTATCATCATCCTGTAAAAACACTGCTGTTGAAGAAAATCAGTTTTTGTTGCTCTAGAGAGGAACAGGACATACTGGCTGCATAGCAGGCCTTGACATGAAATTTGTAAAACCAGGACAACAAAAATAATGAGGTGAAAAGAGCTGAGATAGTTGGAGAAATCATGGAAAAATGAAGGTGTTTGAATTTTTTCTCATATTTGAATTGATGCTATTTGTTTTGAGCTGGAATCTCAGAGTTATTAATCATATTCAGCATTGATTTTTCACTCCTTGGACAAGGAATGGTACAGAAATAGTTTGAAAAATTTTAGTAAGATTACTTATTGAGAAATATATTTAATTTAAGCTATAGTGCCATTTTTGTACTCTGATGGTATATAGCAGTTTTAGCCTCACCTAAACTACGCTGAACTACATTTTCATATCACTCTTCCATATCAGCACCCTTGGGAATATTGAAGCTGGTTGGCTTTGCCAAAAAGAAGGTAATGAATTTTAGGATGCCATCATCAGGTGAGGAAGAATTGCTTTTTCCTTATAAATCCTCTTCTTATGCTTTGTCTTCATCGTTGCCATCTGGGTTTTTAAAACTTTCCCTTACTGGTATGGGTTTAAACAATCAGAATGTCTTCTCACCAGGGAAATCTGGCAAATAGTGAATTTCTTTCATACAGTCAACTCAGGGTACTCTCAGGAAATCAGGCTTGTGATAAGTCTGAGAAAGGATATGTCAAAATTTGAGGATGGAATATGCAATGTATATTACTTTGAACTGTGTCATATTTTAGTGCAAATCACTACATACTAAAATTGAAGTTCGTAGCATATGCTATTGGTTTGTGGGTAAGAATTGCACAGGTTTTCAGGATAGGATGAAGAGATGTACATGTTCGTGGGATTACAGGAGAACATATTTTGACTGATGGGTGTGTCCAGCTGCATGGTAATATGAAGATATTAAAAAAAGAGAAAGAATTAACTGAGGACATTTTTACAAAACAAGGGGACGAATACAGGAACTCTAGATTTGAAGTGTCAAATGAATGAGCTATCTGTTATAGGAAGTCCCACACCTCACTGGTTAGAGCCACTAAAGCAAAAACAAATCATAGGTGTAGCTATTTAAAACAATGAAAAATCACCAATAAAAGTCAGCCTATCAGACCTGCTGCCCGGGAATTAACTGGCGTTACCCGAGCTGATATACTAATTAATTACCAGAGGTCACTCCGGACCACAAAATAGGATTGCATTTCTGTAGATATACTTCATTGCTTTACCAACATAATATGAGTATCATTGAAGTATATATGTAATCTTTTGTAAAAGCTTTCGTATCTCAATTAGCTGATATAATTTTTAATGCTTATTATTTAATAAACCTTAAGGATTATATGAAAGAAATTCATCACAAAAACGTTGCAAATGGTTATGAGACTCTTATTTGGCTATTCATTGTTAATTTAATTAGATAAAAACATGGGTCAGAAGAACAAATTCCTCAGCAATTCAAATTTCGTACGACAAACCTCGCCGCAAGATTACTGTCAGCTGTTTCATAGAGGTCGCTCAGCTTGTCATTCCCAATATGGCTGCCTTCTAGGAGAGCGGTCAGTTATTGTGAAGTTGAAGAATGTCTTATTTTGTGTGTTTACATAAATAACAAAGGAAAGGGAAGGTTTCCGAGTTGACTGAGAAGTTTCTTCGTTCCAAATTTATCGAGTGCGATGGGTGCTAAGGCGAGCACTGCAAATGGTGAGGAGGCAAATCCGCGAACTCGGACCTTCTCTACGAGCAGTAGTTCCGAAGTCGTAGGAAGTACTACAGAAGGTTTCCGTATTCTTCGTGCAATTCCAGGGACTGTTTCCAGTGATCGTCAGCGGGCGAGATCGCTGTCAAGTGTACCCGACAGCCACTCAAGCCATGAGGCCATAGGAATACCGAACTCAAGTGATGTTGGAGCGTATGACATATCTGAGTCTGCAGAAACTGACAGTAGTTCTCCTGAAGATAATGTCTTGGACAGTCCTCTTGCTGCAAGTATCAGTGTTGGCCGTGTTTATGCTGCTCACTCCCTACCTTCCCACATATGGTCTTTGAATGGTAAGTGTTTACTACCCAAATTTTCTCGAGAAATAAAGGTTGATTTCAGGTGATGCCTCGTAGTTCGATAAAGTTTCTGGTGTATTTTTCGATATTTGCTTAATTTATTATGGACTGTTTTCTGGAATTGTTTAGTTACTCTACTCACCTTTGCAACTGGGAGCATTGTTCGCATAGTTGTTGGTAAACAAGCTATTAATACGTCATGCTTAAGCCTATCCGATGAAGAGCTCGTCATTGCCAGTTTGTATTTTGCTTCCCTTGTTTACCTTAAGAGTTGATATCTAGATTTTGAATTCGATTCGCCGGTTCTTGGATGTAGTGTAGATACAATTGGTAAATTACATCATTGGAAAATTGGATCTGCGCAGAATGGAATTGTCATATTTATTGTGGGCAATTCATTTTGTCTTGTGTTATTGCTTGGTCGTTTAGAATGATTTCCTATTTTATAGAGTGCAGGTGATGATTTTACTATGGGTTTTTGGTTTATTTTCCGTATTACTGAGCGAAACTTGGATTAGAGGATTGTGTTCGAGTGTGAGGCACTGAGCACATGCACATTTTCTTCTCGAATATAGTCGTCTTAGCTTTTCGGTTTTCTCGTAGTCGTCAAGGTCTGTCATTCTACCAAGGTCAATGGTCTTTCTCGTAATCAATAGGACTATGGATTTTTTTCTTCTGTCGATTTAATCCTTGATTTTATGAAGTTTTTTTATGTGGCTACGATGAGCTCAACATGGATTGTCTTTGGAATTCTTATATTCAGGCAAATTTCATTATTGATCGTAATAATCAAAGTAATCTAGTTGTATGTAAAATTCACTAAGCGATGGAGTGTGTTTAGTTATAAATAATTTAGCCGACCTAATATTAGTCTTTATTTTACCCCTGTTATTGACAGTTTTTTTCTCTATCCATCACACATTGATATGCGTATTAATGACCTGTTACCCGCGTCAGTTACTTTCAAAGTAAGGGTGCTGTATATAGTGGCAAGCTGTGTTTTGAAGTGGTTCGTGTCGTAAATGGAACTGACCTTTAGTAATGTGAGTTACCTTTGTATTAGAGGCATCAATATTATGAATGCCGTATCCTGACGTTTAATATTTCTAGATGTGGGCGAGTGATATTCATAGCGACCCATGATAGGAAAGAACTAGTATATGAATTGCTGCTTGGATTGGCAATAGCTTTCTCTTTATACCCATCATTGTTGATAATATATTAGAATAAAGTCTCATCATTTTTTCGTGGTTTTTCAGTGAGATATATTATTTTTATAGTTACGACCCCCGTCGTATGAATTTAAATTCCTCTTGCGCTAAGCGGCAGTCTTATGTTTTAGACGCGGCCAGTACAGTCGTTATCGAAACCTGTGTGCTTTTGGATTTCGTTTATTATGCTACCTATTGGATTTTATATAGAGTCCACGAAATATTGTTGCAGCAATAGTTGACTTATGTTTTTATCTCCTTCGTAGTTAACGTTTGGTTCGTTTCGATCATACTTCTATTCTCTCGTAAAGAGCGCCCTTGGGGCTTTTCCAACAGGTAGTAAGTGGAAATTTGAAACTACGCCTGATAAATTCAGTGCGCGAGACTTTTTCGGGTAAGTGATCTTTTGCTATAATCTTCAGTGTTTCTTGTACTAAGCATGTATACATTACATAGTGGTGACGAACTTTAATTTACGTTCACAACTTGAATAATGTGGCAATTCCTCATTTCTTGAAGTTTTCACTTTCATGTAACAGCTATTCATTTGAACAACAGACTTTTGTCCATTTTGTATTTTTGTGTCTCACCAGTTAGTATAGTGATGATTTATTCACCGTAGTATACACACCTGGAAAAATTAACTCTGCTTTTGAAGTTATATTTGTTGAAACTATGCGCTCGAGTAGTTTTGATATAGCAAAAAATTTTTATTCTGATATTTTAATTAGCCCTGGTTCTTTCAATGCCCTCTTTAATTAGAATGTGCAATGAGCGTTATGTTCAATATTTTGAGGAAATCAGGTTTTGGGAACTTGGGGGTTCTCTTTTGCGAAATACTCTGCGGTTCAGTTGTAGACGTGAGACAATGCAATACAATAGCTCACGTTTTTGTGACGCATTGGATAACTAGAAACTATTTTAAAATCGTTATAAAGCATTGCGCCATGGGTATCACCTGTATTTAATTATTTATGGATTTGGATGAATTACGGATTTTAATATTTATTTTCAATCAAAAGCCCTCCATTATTGTCTCTTATAGTCTTGCATCTTGTGACCCGTTCCTAGAAGTGGTTCCTCACTATCCTGTTGGCAACTTCCACCTTCCCTTGTTTTGAAAATCTTTGCATAGACCCGTCAGTCAAATGTATCTATATTTTCTATTCTTGCGATTTATTTCGTTCCTTATTCTTGTGTAGCTGAGTTGCTCTTCTTCAGATTACGCATTCTTGTATTTTCTTCTATCTTATCTAAAGACTGCTTCCGTGATCCTGGGCTTCTTCATGACAACTTTTATGCTATCCAAAACTTCTGTATGAATTCCTGTAGTCCGTTTCTAGTATTTTCTGATATCTCTTCCACTGATTTCTCAGTCTGATACACTTCCGTTTCCTCTGAAAGGCCTGCCGATGTCGACTATCCTTCAATTTTTATGCTTGCCGTTTGTTCTTCATGGATTTCTTCAGTTTCTCGAATATACAATGGTTTCATCACCACTCTGCTGTGGTCAATGTCGACATCTGCTCCCGGGCAGCTTTTGTAGTCCTTCGCTCCTAGGTTTTTGTAGTCCTAAGAGTCTGACTCTGTTTCACTAAGCTTTTGGATCGGGTCATTGGTCATGAACATATCCAAGGTCCTAAGGACCTTGGGAGAAATCCTCTTTTTAAACCCTACTTGTGTGCGAGTATCCTTTTGTTTTGCTTTAGGATATATGAAAAGTAAATGTTAAATGCTATGTAGTCCGATTGGTTGAATACTTTTGTAATCATATATACTATGTCTTTGTATGTTTGAATTTCTGCGGATGACGTGTGATTGATGACTGCTTGACTTTATGAATACCTACTTTTTAAATTTTCATTAACTGCTAAATCGTTTCCCCCTTCCCCGCTCTTCTGCATTTCTTGGTACGTGACTTGAGCTCTCCCACCTCATCTACATTACACGATACCCTGCAAGCCACCGCGTGGGTGTGTGGCAGGGGGTGAAGATCACCAAGCATGCTCTACCGACATGCAAACAAGCAACTATAGGGTCTCAAGCAACTATATTGTTAGTATTTATAGTAGTTAAGGTTAAGTCATACATGCATCATGCACTACAGACTACTCTAAAATATTTCCCCTACCTTTCCCTCTGCTATGCTGCCTGTTCTGTTCTCTTAAAGTACGGGGGAAAATGCCATTTTGAATCTATCAGTATGACAATCTATGTCTGTAATCTTATTTATATGGTCGAATCTAGCATGGTTTTAATATGTGCGTAACATCTTCAGTGAAGCTATCCGATTGAAATTTCTCTAATAGATTTAGTCTAATTCTTAACCTACGCTCTGATAATGATTCCCACCCTAATTCTTGCATTAATTCTGAGACACTACTCAACCTATCGTAACACCTTTTAACGAACCTAGCTGCTCTACGCTGCACTGTCTAGTTCTCTGATCAAACCTAATTCATTTGGATCCGATACACTGGCTATGCAGCCAGCCACTCAAGGGGCCTAACTAGTGAAAAGTAACATCGCTATTTTGTCTTCTCATCACATTTCCCAAGTACTCTTTTTATAAATCCTAGCTTTCTCTTCGCTCGGCCGCATATTTCCCAGATGTGCCCGGGAAATATGCGGCCCTCTCTCAAACCTCTTTCACCTCTGCCCTAGGTCACGGCTTCGGGAAATTCTTCTTCTATGATCGTTACAACCGTCGGTACATTCTTCTCAATCTTTATCGAATTTGAATTTTTCAAAGGTTATTAAATGGTCCCCTAGCCTTTGGAGATTAAAATATCCTCATTTCCTAGTGTATCGCATTCCATGTTGAACTAAAGTTTTAGATGCTCAGAAAACGGCCATTAAGAGCTATAACCTCATAATATAGCGTGTAGTACCTCACATACTGAAGCTGATTCTGCCGACAATCATTCCGAAATGACTTGCTTCTGTGGCTGCGTACCGATTGTGTTCTAAATTTCCTCTCGGATGGTAATGACCTTCGGAACGTGCACACTGTCGTCTTCTTTGCTGTGTCTGGGTGGCTGCGGTAGCCAGGGTGGTCATGCGACGGTCTTCGCAGGTTCGATTCCCATCTCAGGCATGGATATGTGCTTGTCATAGGATTAAGTTCGGGAGAATTCAGAAAGAGACAGAGAATTTTATTTAAGATATTCCAGCTCCTAAGTCACTAAATTTATTACCGTTGCGATTATACCGCTCCGGTAATAAATATAGTAAATTAGGAGCTGGAGTACTTGAAATAAAATTATCTGTCTCTTTCCAAATCATACCTAGCAGTTGGTTGTTTCAAGGCCGTTTTATACGAGGCTTGCAGTGTGATACGCGGAGGATTCGAATTGTTAATTGTAAAGCAGCGAATTGCGTAGCAAAGTATTTAAATGCACGGACGACTGCTAGAAGAATAGTCCCTTTGCTATTTCCATGCATTCCGGTGTGCAGTTACCATGTGTGCTTTTTGACGCCGCTTGCATATTTTATTGCTTCGTTGGAATTAGCATTTACGGAGGTGTGAATTACTATAATCGCTCGCGTCCTACCTGCTATTGTATTGTCCTGCCATTCCTCCTTTTTGGCAGCCTTCACCGAGACCGATTTACGACTGCTGCTGCTGATTCAACGGTGCGTGCTGAGTTTCGGCTTGGTTGGCAGCACTGGTTGGGGGCTAGTGATCTCATGATGGTATGGACATTGAAAGTGAAAACGTTGAGCATGACGAGAGGTAACACCTATGCGTCTGTGTTTTCATTCGTTGCCCTCAAAACCTTTGTGTGTGTTCTAATTATAGACTCTAGCGTAGGATTTGGGATGAGTTCAAGCATCCATTGGCACTGTTGAGTCACGAATAAGTTATAACGGGAGCGACCTTGTCCTTGATATTGGTGTCATTATCCTTCGGCGCCAAGGCGAAAAAGAGTCGTCTTAGCTGGCTGAAATTTTTGATGCTCTGAATAGTGAGGATTTCATCCAAAGCTGCATCAATTGTAAGTTTACGAAAATAGAACTCGCTGGCAAAAATTGTTTAGATTGCATAAGATCTTCATATATCGTGCCTATGAAGAGTTCGGGTATGGTATTTAATGTCAAGCCATAGTTCTAAGCATCTATCGGTTCTTTTGAGTAAAACTGGAGCCGATTCTGTACAGAGTAGCCCAGTGGGTAGCGCGCCGGTCGAACCCCGCCTCGGGCATGGATGTTGTTTTTACTTGGGTTTAAGATTAGGGTAGACGCTTAACTTTAGTCGATGCTATTGTTATCTGTAGCCTGCTATATGTGGTATCGCTTGGATTGTGAAATAGTTAGTATACCTTCCGACTACCGGACAAAAAATTGATAGCGTAAATTCGTGACAGTGCTTCTAATGTCATAATGGGGTTTGGCCTGAAATTAATGTAACGATAGATATTAAATGCCGAAAAATGCGTAATAACATTTACATCCGGGTATGTATGTAACCTGCTACATAGTCGGAGCACCTAGTAACAGAATTTTACTGCGGTAGCTACGAATCGAAGCTGATCTACTCCCCAACGACTTCAAAAACTATGAACACATTGCCTGCCCTTGGTAAATACAAGTCTTAAATACTAATGTATTTACAAATCAACACATTTCCCATTAATAATAGTCCCTGTTACGTAGTTTATAATACGTAAGTAGATAGTAACGTGGTTTTCTCCTGGTTAGGTGCCATTGCCACGCCGTTGAGGTTACTTGCTATAGTAGTTCTTGTGTGTTCGATGCAGTTTGCACGCGTTGGTATCCTGGGATACCTTTACGGTACCTTTGTCTTTTCCCTCACCTGCTATGGTGGAAGTGGTCCGCTCATGATACTTAATGAATTCATGTTTTTGCAAACAGCTGTCAAGTGCTCCTCGTGGACAGGTGGCAGTATTCTGGTCAAGGCAAGTATGGTGCTTGGGGCCTGCGCTGCTTTAACCTCGTCTGTTGTCGTTTAAGAGTGTTTCGATTATCTGAAGTTTGCCCGTTAGTTTCGTTATCCTTTAAGATAAATATAAGGCCTTGTGGTTCACCCAGCGTCAGCACAAGCTGGCGTTGCTGTGGTCTCTGCGTGTTTTTGACCACGTCGCCTTGAATCTCTCGTGACAGCTCGATCGTTATTTGCTCTCCATGAGATGTTAAGTGGACTAGTACGCAGCGGTCGCTAGCTAGTGACTCCAGGGCAGAGTTTCGTTGGCATATTATGTGTTACGACTCATCCATTTATGATCGAATTTTCTTATTTTGTTTATCGCTTTTTTACCTAGGGCAGAGTGGATTAGTCCCAGAATAATTCAATTTTTACCAGTGGGCTGGTTACTGGCCATGTTTTAAGTTTGATTTCCACCGTCGTTTGTGGTAATATGAGTTAAACTTTTTGTTAAACTCGTCCTCCCGTTATTCCCGCAGACCAACCTTCTTCTTCTTGTATTTGGGGTGGTTGTGTAATGGCTATTATGGAGAGGTGACTGACAGCTGAGGTCATTTGCGGCATTAATTTGAGTGCCTGTCGCTGTAGACAGGTTCGTAATGAGCGGGCCTGACAATCCGAAGGTCATGAGTACCCGGGAACAATCAAGATGCGACTGCCAATTTGAAGTAATTAATCGTTGTAACGCCTCAGTGCATTTTTAAAACGAGACCTTTTCTTTGGCGGATGGCAATAAGTTATCGGCCGAGATGGTGATATTTAAAACATGAAACATAAAACTTAGTGACCGTGTACTTATTTTGTGGAATTTTTCCATAATAATAAGGAGAATGAAAATTGTGAATTCCACTGGTTTTATTATTGATACAACCGGTTTCAGCCGTTAGGCCATCCTCAGGTACATTATGTATCTGAGGATGGCGTAACGGCTGAAACCGGTTGTATCAATAATAAAACCAGTAGAATTCACAATTTTCATTCTCATTATTAACATGAAACATTGTGGAAATGTCGTGAATGTTGTTCCAGAAGTGCTTAAAATAGGACATTCCCCAGAACCCAAAGCAAGTGAAATAAAATATATCCCCCGTGAATGATCAAATCGAATTATTTGACATGGTATATCTCCCTGAAATTTAACCACAGCTGCCTGCAGTACTTTAGGATCCTTGTTATGCTCTTCGTCATCCTAAATAGCAACGCATAATTGATTCCGCCGTCTCTCGAAATGGGCTGTGGAGGAGAGATTTAAATGAGCTGGCTCGTTTCCGGCCTTCAATTTCATTGAAGTCTCCGTTCTATTTGGGGCGAGGTCGCCGCCTCCAGCAGCCTTCGCCGTACTTTTTCCTGCCTCCAGACATATTTACATTACGAAAGGCTTGCGATATAGCGATAGGGCGATTTAGCGATATCTCTCGCACAAGCAGCGCGGCACATCTCCGTCTGTGTATCACGCCTTTCAACCCAAGATCGTGAACCCTTTTGTGTCAATTGCTGTTCACTCACACTCATGAATTTTTCTGAAGAGCGAGACAAATAAAGGAAATGAATCCCTCAAACGGCGTTATGGGTCTTCTTTATCCTCACCAGTTGGCCACCTTGGAGTTTTCTGGGTTACGAACGCAAAGAAATGAGTCTTTTATCTCGCTCATTTGGATAAAGATTAAGGTCATTGCTTCAGTTTATTCTTCTCTTTTCCAGCCTAGCTTCTTCATAGATGGTTTGAGAGGAGTCTCGATTGAGTATACGTATTAGTTGTTCTGTGGCAATGGCAATTATGGTACTTAATGTTAGATATCCGTCAGAAATACCGGTACAACATGGGCCGTCGCGTGCGGTGGTGAAGGTCTATATCACCTAGTGAAATGAATTTTGGTTTAGTTTTAATTTTTATTTCATTGGATTGGGAGCACTGGGATTTAATTTGTACAAATACGTCAATTACGCGGTGATCCTGCTAGTAACTATTTTAAGTAAAGTAGAATACTCATTGTTAAATTTTTCCGTAATCATCTAAGTTTTCTCCGTAAATGGCCTTGAATTGGTGAACGGATTGCTTCTATAGCTGGAGTAGTGATGGTTTTTCTTGTTAGATGCCATACAGGTGAAAGTTTAAGAGGCCGCCTAATAGTCAACACAGGGGTTATCCCGGTTGGACGACAATTCAAGTGACGAGGAGTTAAAAACACTGCAAAATGGAAAGGTGATGGAAAAGCCTAATTATTTTTTCCCGTAGGTTGTGAATCCGATCCAGTATCTCTACTTAATGGGGAGGATGGTATGTGCCCGGTAGGGTGGAGGTAAGGTCTCTTTTGTTGCCGTCATACGAAATCCTTGCACTGAAACACTGATAAGATGAGCAGATGCGAAGGCTAAAAAGACCAGTTAGGATAATGGCTGGTTTATTTGGTCCGTGATGAGGGTGGTTAAGTTAAAAGACATTCAACAAGGAGTGGACAGGCATATTATAAACGGGTAGGCTGAAAGGAACCGTGAGACTGCCGAAAAAGACGATTACCTGTCGAATTTATGTATTGGGCAAAACATGAGAATCAGATGGTAGTAGCTTTTAAGTGTAATAGGAAAATTAGTAGAATAGTCGTGAGCATGAAGGTGGTATGTTTCAGTATACTTACCACCCGATCAATCTAGTCGTGATACCAGTTTGAATGCCTACGAGGGGACACGTGGAGAAAGAAGTTGGCGGAAAGGATAAAGATTGGATTTGTGGTAATGCTGCTGTTGTAACTTTTTATTATCCTTTTATAAAGTCTTTATTGTTCCCAGTTTTTGACTAGTTTCGTGTGGCAAGCTTTACGCTTCTTATCCTTTATATCTTATCTTGTCGTTATAGTTCTTCTCAAAATATTAGTCTCAATCTCGTCTCATTTAAAAACAAGTTATTATTGTTTCAGTTAATTAATTTTCCTTTTACGTGTTAATTTAGACTTCTGTAAAGCTTTATCATGTTTTCATCACTTCTTTCTTACAGATCAGTTCTTGTATTCCTTTCGCAGTAGCGTCAGTGAGGGTTAAAACATTATCGTAGGATTGACAGCTGCTCTAAGAACCTTTCGGAAACATCTTAAAGAAAAAGTGTTGAGTTAAGTCTCGAGATGATTTCATTTTCAATGTATTTTCCGTAGCGAAGCCTCGTTTTTTGATAGAATTTGACGGAAGTTAATGTATTATAGCGGTGCTTATCTTTTCAGTTCAGAATTATTACTTAACAATTGTTCGTGACTCACTTTTGATTGCTTTTTGCTAAGCGCTTTCTTTCTGCTTCCGTAATTATGCTGAAAATCCACTGCTGTTGTATGTATGTACGTCCCGGGAAAATGTAGGTGCACTGGAGTTAATTCTTTGAATACTAAGGAGTAAAATTGTGAATAAATTAAAGGTGAAAATTTTCTCCCATTTGCTGCTGCCGTGGGTTAATCCAGCCGATATTGAAGTCCAATACCGTCCATAGTGCTCACTTTTACTTCTTTTATCCTGTTGGCAAGTATCTCATTGATTCTGAATTCATCAATATACTTTCTTTAAAAGCCGTATTATGTTTTTTCTTTAAATTTTTTTCTTTCCACTTGAAGCGAGACACATTTCCTTGGCAATTGTCGAGAAGACAATCGTGCATTCGAAACTGAAGTTGAGATTCGTGACCCAACCGCGCTTTGTTACCGTCAGCGCTTATGTAACATGCGAAGTGAAACCAGTGTTACGGTTGAGCGAATCAACATCCAACGTTGGACTTTCTTTCCACTCTTTCGGAGGGAAATGCACGTTCGATGCATAACATCCTCGAGGCTAGACTCGGTAGCTCTGTTCACTTGCGCGCATTATGCGGTCATAAAAAATGTAAAAGTATGCAATTATTTTATAGCTCGTGTCCACTTTTTTCCAGTGTGCGCCCAAATGAGGCACTTTCCTCTGCTGTGCGTCCTTATCCCATCCTGTATTGTGATATTAACTGGATATCGTTTTCTCGAAGTGAGAAGTGGTTAAGGCTGTTGGAACTCGCGCTGTATTTTCGCCAAAATCTCACTTTTATGTTGATCACAAATCTAGTTATTTCTCGCTAATATGTATGTTAATCATTATAGTATCTTTATCGTTAGAAAAATTTCAGATAGAGGTGCACCAAATCCTATTGGAAATTTCAGGGTCGATGGGAAACTTGTATTGAGCCAATTAGCGCGTATAACAAAGGCGCCTAGGTTCAAATGCGACGCGGCCAAAAATCAATAGGGATGGAGTACGAGGTACTCTCGAAATTACTGCAGTGGGGATCCAACAGTTACTTTCCATATCCAGTAGTGTGTTAACTTGCGCATCTTTAACCACGAATTCTCATGGTTAGTTTTCGCTTTGTCTCTCCCTCGGTGCCCAGAAAAAAATATCCAGAGGGTTTATAATTTCATTCGATAACTGTAGGCACAAAAACAATCTTCTGACTAATTTTAGGTAAAAATGAATCAAGAATGAATGCACCAGCCACGAGTAAATCTTATACGTGTATACTGTATATCACTTGTAATCAACATCCCTTTTCTCAAGTAACGCTAAGCTTAAAGGAATGGATAAAGTATCAGTGAATCGGATTTTTTTTGGCAATTTATGTCATTGCATACTCAGTTTACGTTTAAACGCATGGTTTGTTTATAATTTAAATCCTTTCGATAAAATCGTTGTAAAACAAGAACGCTTCCGTGGAGGCGTTGTAAGTTAACAACGAAGAGGAAAGGAATGTTGTTGACAGGAGACATGTATGTGTTGCTTTTAATTGTGACATTAGTCATTAAATATTGCAAACTCTGATCGGTGACATGGACGGGGCTGGCTGTAGGTCGAAAGATGGTAGAACAATGGGGAAGCGTTTAAGGTGAAGAAATAGCAATTATTGTCCGCACGAAGGCATAGGCATAAGACACCGAGAGATATGACTGTTATGAAGGTAAAAATGAAGGGGATTTCGGAAAACGTGCCACCGTTGTGAGAATGCAGTGATTATGATGTTATTCCATCCCCGTCCTTTGATAATCGTTTCACTCATGCTTCGCTGAATTAGACATCGCTTTTCCTTTTATGACCTCACGATGTGGGGGTCCATTACGGAGCGTTTCGATTGATTGATACCGAGTGATGTGGCGCCCATCGCCGCCATGTTTCGCTCCTGGTAGCGGTCAGCGTCAACGTTGGATACGAAACGACATTTGATGCTGCATCACTCCATCCTCATTGGTTGTAAATTCCGTCGTAGGTGTCGTGATTATAGGATGAATCGCACTTTAGGCGGAAGGGAGCTTGCATTTCTGTTCACTTGACAGCGTAAAGTGGTGATTTTAGGTTATTGAGATTATTCCGTATGACTTACATATTATAGTACGAGCAGTGTGCGTTGAAGATTTATTGCGGGGATATATCAAAATCAAAGTAATGCAAAATTTGGACTAGCCGGCGTCAGGCGCTCCACCATCAGGTGTGTGGTTCAAGTAATAATGATAAAATCCAGCGAGTCATGGTGGAATTGGTATATTATGATCGTTCAAATGAATTAATCTCATCATTATAATCATAATCTAAGCATCAAAATGAATATGATATATTGCATGGCACCCATGTTGTTTTAAATTTTTATTCTATGGGAGAGTTGAATTGTCATTTGATTAACTTTTGGTACGGTATCGTTACATAAACAGAATCAAAAATAAGAATATATTTTTTTTAAAGCCTTTATACTTAGGATAGATTCCACAAAAGTTTGCCTTGAGCCGTTTAGCATTGAATATGAAAGTGAAAGTTTACCTTTCATAATGGAAAAAGTAATGTTGCAGTAGCGGAATGTATTTCTTATTGCGTTTATACCCACGGTCCTCGATTGTTTTTGGCGGAAGCAAAAGTAATGCGATTGCAGCGATTCATGCGGGTATCGGCTACGGGTATCGGCTTTGTGCATTTTGGAAAACGTGAGTAACAAGAGGACAGTATTCCTCTACTGTCGCCGTCAAAATAGTTGGAATTTGACGCATTCCTCAGTAGCATTGGGCAGGTTCGGTATAACATGTTATACCTTCATGGTTGAAAAGATATGTAATTGATTTGTCGTTAAAATGGCATACCTTTTTTTTAGGGATGGGTCGGTTCCACTTTTTTTCGGTTCCGGTTCCGGTTCGGTTCTTAACTTCGGTTCTCGGTTCCGATTCTCGGTTCCGGTTCTTAATTTACCACTTACTTTGCATTGCTCAATGGCAAGATAAGGTAATCAATAATCATTTTCAGAGACTGAATCAGAATAATTCGCGACTTTGAAGCATCTAAGTACACTGTTTCAGCAGGTTTTAATGTGAAGCCTCCACTTTCGGAGTGTTAGTAGGTTTCAAACTGGTTTTCGCGCCAATTATTTCGGTACCGGTTATTTTTTGCCTCGGTTCCGGTTCCGGTTCTATGCTCAAGAACCGGTGGAACCGAGAACCGAAGAACCGAACCGACCCATCCCTACTTTTTTTAGTAGTTCCGAAACTGGGTTCTGGTGAGGAAGCTCCTGGCGTTGCTCGCCTAACCGCTGCTCTTTTTCAATCTATGTATTGAAAGAATGTACTTTTCTTGGTTTCATCGTAGTGTTCGAGAATGTAAACTAGAATAAAATAAAGGCGGTGTAGGATGTCGTTGTCTCCCTCCCTCCCCACTCTATTTATACCATTTTTTTCCGCTGGGTTCCTTTTCAGTTTAATCCTATTCTCTCATGAAATACTAGTACTACATCTCTAACAGTCTTTGTGAACCATCTAGCTTCACTTTGGTGGACTCTGATCTGTCCCATTTATCAATATATCGTATATATTATTTCTGCTGTCAACATCCCTTCTTCTCTGCTGATATAAGCCTATAGCGATGCACAAGGTATCAGTGGATAGCATTTTTTTACTGACCTCTGACATCGCATATTAAGTTTACGTTAAAAAACGTTTTGTGCATATAATTTAAGGTAGGGGTCGTGGTGGCCTATTGGGTAGAGCACTGAGCTACTGATCGGAGGGTCCCGGGTTCAAATCCCCAATTCAAAGCAAAGGACAAGAGCCTTTCTGGACACCCCCATCATTCTGGACCCCTTTTTGAGGGAGGGAGGACCACCCAAATCCACGCGATTCGATTTTCTGCGTGTCCGAACTTCGTAGGAAATCGCAGGTGGCCCAGGGAAAGGAACTGGCCCCCCTACCCTGAATGTGTGAATTTCACACGACATTGGCTTAGTACGGGGGGTACGGGGTGAGCTCTACTCTCGCCTATCAATACCAACCCTCGGGTTGAATCACTGAGTGAGTGAATTTAAGGTAAAAGATTAAAAATTTAGCGCAACCGTGGAAACGTTGTAATTAGCGACGAAGCAAAATTATTGTCGGCGGAGACATGTGTGTTGCTTTAAATCGTTCAAATTAATAACTAATAAGAAGTGTTGTTAATTGTAAATAATTTCACATTATGAAGTTGGTTTTGCTATTTTTTATATTTCCCTGACTACGTCGTCTCATTAACCCAACCAAAGACTACGTCATTTTTTTTTAGAGCAGGGAAGATTGAATGAGCGTAATTTTTGCACAGGTTTACTTGTATAACAATGGCTTGAATCGTTAATTCAACAAAAACATAAATATTATTAAATATGAACTAAAGCGATTGCACCTACAGTTTTCGGGCGCAACTGCGTATGGCGTATGCAGCTGCACTCGAAAACCATTATTGACGACAGTACTCGTTGCGAAAACCTCGGATCAAAATTCTAAAGCGATTGCAGTTACAATTACAGGAATTGTTGCATGTAATAGGGAAATGCCAGATGAATTACAGCATATCAGTTAGCCGAAGGCAGCTGAAGGATTATAACAGAACACTCGCGCACGTACGCACGTTAACAGAGGCCGCCTGTGGGTGTTCATGCGTGTGCGATGGTCGGGTTAATCCTTCAGCCGCTTTCTCTAAACGAACAGACTGTGTGTAGTGACGGAGCCTGAATCGTATGGGTAACCAAAGGTGTCCCCGAGGGAAAGAGCTGTCCTTCCTATCTCCTTGTTGTTAGGCCATGCACGTGATGAACTTCGCTGTTGAACACCAGGCCTCCCTCCGGATTGGGGCTAATATTGGCTTTGCCCATCCAGCCGTGCGGTCA
This sequence comes from Platycnemis pennipes, assembly GCA_933228895.1. NCBI lineage: Eukaryota > Metazoa > Arthropoda > Insecta > Odonata > Platycnemididae > Platycnemis > Platycnemis pennipes. Next base: position 107,637,050 of record OW121852.1, on the reverse strand, counting down.
TGAATGCTGAGGGTTCGGGGGGCAAAGGTCCTTCGATCGAGGAGGAGGGCTTTGTGTCGCATCGCGAGTCTCCGGTGAAATTTTCTCTACAGACTGGACAGATGACCTTTACACTGCATTCTCTCACGCACTAAAACGTATCTGTAGAGCACTGCGGTTCTAATTCATCCCTCTCGGATATTCAATGGACTTTGATTTCAGTTACCGAGGCCGTACTCCAACATGCTAAGTATACCTGATGATGAATGCTAAATTTCCCTCGATTGAGATGAAAATCCCTGCGTGTGATGTATATTGTCATTTTCTGCTTGGTTAGCATTATATTGATTTCTACGATACCTACATGAATTTCATGGGCAGGATGAAAAACGAAATACCGTGAGGCACAATGTGTTATCCCTCGTAAGTCGATAATCCGCTTCTGTATGCATTGCCTTATGAGGAATTTGGAAAAAGAAAACAATCAAATATTGGTTATAAAGAACACATTTATCCTGTGATCCTAACAACGTGCAATTTTGCTGGAATATTTATAACGGAGGCCTTAGTATAATGAAAGTAAAATAAATGGGATTCACTGTAATTACCTCAAGTTTTTCAAATAGGCATCACATGCAAGAATAAAATAATGGTACTTATGAGCCTATATTTTGTTACACATGGTGTAATAACGTTGCTTAGGTCTCATGTAATGCGAAGGCATTCATATTTTTAAAAGTTTGTAAATGGCTGTGGAAATTCAGTTAATCAGCATTACTGAACTATAATTTTAGAGATTTTGTTCATTTTTATCCGAATATTCATTCAGGAGATCCCTCTCTTTCATAATCTGCAGAATCATGTATAAAAGTGTGATACAAAGTACTAATTATTGTATGCTTTTAGTCCATGTAAAACGGTAAATACTCCACCCGTCTTTCTGCGTTCTACGTGTTATTCACTTTCTTTTGATCCACGCATTATTGATTGTCTTTTGACTGTTGGCAATGCCAAATTATTCACAAACATCCGATGTTTTGGGATTAGGGAAGTACCGTTGGTTGTGTTAATTATTCCCAAAATATACTTGGCCTCTATTCATCATTTTGGATCTTGCACTCTTCTTTCAAGCCGACCGCTCCAGTCTCATGACATTTGTATCCACCGATAGCAATCAAAGGGAAATTTCACGAAAATCATCGAGTATTTATGCTACTGTAAGCAACATAAATTATTTTGTGAAAGGTAAATAATTGTTTTAATATCTCTTCCTTACACGTTGTCAATGCAATTCTCTCCATGTGGTATTCAAGTCATGAGGAAGCATCTCTTGAGAAATTGATTCACTGTGTCAAGCTTCTCAATTAGTGGAATTTATCCCTTAGGAACTAGAGTTATAGTGAAGAGCATAGCTATGAAAATATATCTTCAGATTAACGACCCAGGTCTCCACGTCTTGAGATGACATAAGATGCTGTAATTCTGGTCGTAAATGTAAGCGGGTTTTTATAAGTGCAAGGGAGTTTTTAAGTTATTCTTGTCCTTATTTCTCTCGTTCTTGGAAAATTTATAGCTTTAAATACGATAACTAAGGTATAATTGTTATAGTTTGATGAGATAGTCTTACTTCGTTTTCCTTATTGAGAATTGGTCCCATTTATCTTAAATGTATCGAATGTCTTCGGAAGGTATTTGGTACCGCATTGTTCGATCGTACAATTAAGCTCTTCGATTAAGGTTCAGAGAAATCAATGTATCAATCTTGAATAAGGTTGTGGTGAACACGTATCAACTTAGGCCAAAGTTTCAAGCAGTTAGGTTGAAACATTTGTCTGTGCCTGAACTTAATCGTACTTTGTCTGAGAATGTTAATACGTTTGATACAACCGATGTGAAACATTGACGAGTTTGCCAAGAAAGGCTCCTTCATTGGATTCGTTTCAAAGCAATTTCAATCATGTCATATACTACGTGTGTTGCACAGAAAGTTGATGCACTTGAGGGCGCATGTGACTATATTATCTAGCATGTTTCCATGCAGCAACTTGTTTGTATGTCAATAGAGCGTGTGTGGTGATCTTCACCCCCTACCACACACCCTCGCGGTGGCTTACAGAGTTTTTCGTAGATGTAGATAGATGTAGAGGATAGGGTTGGTGTAGTGGTTAGAGTACTGGTCTCTCACCTCGTAGGCCCTGGTCCGAATCTCGGAAGTGGAAGATAGTTTGGTAAACCAGCCCCTACTTTAGTGATTTGCGGAGAGCATTGGAGTTAAGTACTTCGTCCGTCGGATGGGACGTCACGCCGTGGTCCCCTTGGGGCCTTTTGCTAAGTGAATGCTGATGTCGACGCCGAGTTTCTCTCTAGCTTCCCTTCTTACCTTTCCATCCCCATCCTTGTACCTTTCCTCCCTGTCTGAAGGCCTAAAAATGCGGGTTCAGTCTCTAAAACCACATATGTGGTACCTAATTATCTGCACTGCGTTTGCTGCCGTCGCAAGGAATTACTGCAAACATATTGCTTTGTGAGGAGGTTTTAAGAAGTTATCCCGCTCATTATGCGTTCCGATTCATCCCCTCTATCCTTTTTTATACATACAGAGTTTCTATTTCCTGTAGATGTACAGTTTTTATTTGTATTTTTTTAGAGTGCCATGTTTGGTTAAAATTCTTGAAGTCATACGGGTGTTAGGTTATCAGATGCATGAGGGGGTATCTAGAAAGGAAAAATGTCTGACAAAGCAAAAATTTGTTTTCCATTGTCCGGATTATTCCGGATAGGAATAAAAATCGCTACCGAAAGTTCTTGAACAGAGAACATGTCCAGGAAAAACCAGAACTCTGATAACCATATCCGGGAGAAGTATTGGACGGTACTGAATAAAGTAGACAGATATGGGAAAGTGAATTTCAAAGGGTTGGTGAAAAGTGACGGAATGTCGTTTGCTATCTCACCGCAGTTGTTGCCGAGTTAATCCTCTTCGAGGTCACTTAATTGGTTCGAATGAGGGAATGATTCGGAAAAAGGTGATGCTTCCTCGTTGGTTTTACACGACTCTGATTCCGGCATTCTAGCAATATTTTATGCCAATGGGTCTAATATACTCGCCTCGTGTTAAGTAGAACTACATGTAGAGGTTTGCGTTCGTTTAATTTGTGGGGTAAAAGTTAAGGTAGGAACCGCTTTGTGAATTGACTTAATTTAGCGGGATTTAAGCGCGGTACGGTAGGAATAATGAAAAGTAGAACCCGAAATCAGTACCGTTGCTTGCACCTCTTCATCAAATTGGATGTTTGAAATCGATAGTTCAGACTATTCCGTTGCACCCGTTTGGTATTGGGTTATTTTCGATGAAATTTTTTATCGTTATTGTTGCTTTATTCCCTAAAAGTAAGCCACTTGATACTCGCAGCTCTTTCCTCATCCAAAGTCGTAGTATATTGGGAAGATGGAGGTAGGGAGTATGTGAATTACTGAGATGGTAACAATTTTCAAGTTTCCTTTTCCACTTCTCGTTTTTCTGACAACCGATATTGGATGAGGCTTGGGTTGCTTTTGCGCTCTAGATCAATCTCATTTGAGTGTTCTCTGGAATCATTGTTCCGCGAATCGTAGCAAAAAATAGAGCTTTCACGCAGATACTCTCTGGCCTCTTGTGATTCATCCGCCAATGGAGGAACCCGAAGGAACCTGTTCTGGAGGAAGTTTGGCTGAAAATACAGAACGTCCTTTTTACCACTCTTAAGAATAGCTATACGCAGTTGTTTCCTTGAGCAAGTTGGCGTGGAATTAAATTTTGTGGAAAAAGCTAAAGATTCGCTGTGTGCGCTAGTAATGTCGAACATATATAATTTTGCCGAAAGTTTGGGAGGTTTTTTCTCTGTCGTGCAGTAATTACTTATTCGTTAATCTATCTAAATTGGTGTATAAACTTATAGGGGTTTATCTATTTAAAATGTACAAATACGTCGCTCAATGTAGCTTATAGTGATTTCTTTTATATTGCCATGGGCGCTCCGATGTAGGGTTTCATCGTAATATTGCGAGGCGAATGAATAATGACTAGCATTGCCGCGCCGTCATAGCGACGATTTGAGAGACATCAACTGTCGGTCTGAGACATTCATGAAGTCATTTTCTCATGCATGATGTAAGATGTCAATAATTTCTCAATGATCGGGTCGATAATTAAAAAAAATATATCTAAACATTCAACCCCTTTTTCTCCTTTATTTTATTAATCGAAACTTTGCTGTCATTACTGGTGGCCAGCTATCGTCTGCCACACGCCTTCGTGGGATCGTGGGGTTACTAGCAGATGTGGTAGTTCCTGTAACGGATGGATTGTAGGCAGGAGACAATATAGAGAGAGTAATGACCGAAGAGCCTTCAATCCTATGAGGCAGGCTGTGAAAACTCATACCTGAGGCTAAATAGCCTTTTGATTCCGCATGCTCTTCAAGATATTATGGAGGCACATGACTTGGATGTGAGGAAGTCTTTGATTTGATCGTCGTTATAGCGGTAGACGTCCGGTAATTAAGACCACTGGTGTCGTTACGGAAAGGTTGGTAAGAGATGGGAGTTTTTCAGGGGAATGGGGAAGGAGGGTGAAGAAAACCCGTCGACTTCATTTGCCTGCTATTGACGAAAGGCACCAAAGGGTCCATGGCTGTGGATTTTATCCGACAGGCATATTGGTGAACGTTCAGCGGAGCATTTAAGTGAGGGCCGATATACTACTAAATATCTTCCTATTCCGGAATTTGAAAGCTGACGCCGGGTTTCCCTCCATAACCTTTGTTACTTGAAAATTTCCTACCTATGCCCAGTTACCCGCCTATCCTTAATGGCACAAATGACCAATGCTGTCGGTCGCCACCCCGCCACTACAGAGGAAGACTGATTTTTCTGACGATAAATGCTTTTGTGTCCTTCATTCTCGAGCTGCGCATTTTGGGTCGGCATGATACGATATTTAATATTACTTCCAGCAAAGAAATTTACAGAAATCTGAACAGCAAAAAAAAAAAATGAGAGCTTTAGGTAGTGATTCTAGGTATTTCCTGTGTAAATATTACCTTCAATTTGTATTAACATGCGTGACCAGCGGATAGATAAACAACAAAAGTATAAAGTTAAGCACAAAAATATACAAATTGCACCAACAGTTTCCAATAATAATTTCCACTATAATGCTTTCACCAATCCATAATAATTCCTTAATAATAATTCCACCAATAATTGCCAAAGTTACAAATCTCATGTAGGAAATATAATAATATAGGTAATATAGTAACGAGGCATGAAAGAATACTATACAAACAACTAAATGCATAATACGACAGTACACATACGCATTTATTTCATTGCATTACCTTTATGCATATGGATTCCGTGTTGTTTCGCTGACGGGTAGGTGAGTTCTTCTCGTGAATAAATGCCTCTATTTTAGTTGAAAAATGTGTAGTCCTAAGGGGGTCGTGAACGTGTTCCTTTTTAGCGAATACGGTTCTCGCCTATAAGGGAATATCTCCGGGGTGTTGTTTATGTTAGTGTCACCCCAACTGCGGCCTGGCCCTTGGCAACATACTGCGGAGACACGTTGTGGGGAACACGTGCCTGGCACTCCTTGTGGCCGGGCGAGAGTTTTTGTTCACTCGTGTTCGGGTTGAAGCGGTCGCTGCCAGGAAAAACAATGCCGTCGGCCCGCGGGCCGCATCTCTTTTCATCCTCAAAAGGTCATTTCGGAGGTCCATTCATCCCCAATCATGCGTTCCGTTGGTTTGTTGTTTCCTTTTTGCGTGTTGCAGAATAGTTGGCAAACCGAGTGGGATTTTTCATCATCCGTTCGGCGGGCTGTTTTTAAATTTTCGATACCCCCCCCCCCTGTTGATGCCCTTTCCAATGGGTGCTACAATGCTGCCTAACGCTGGGCGCAGTAGGAAGAACCGGATGTATTATTCACATTTATTTGGCGTTGTTTACGTTTGTTGAATGCAATATGAGGGCGTGGCTGATCACCGGTCGATGATAATCCCTCAGGCGGTTGGAAACAATGGAACTCGTCATTTTTAAGAGGTAAGATTATTTTTTAGGCCTGATAGGGTCTATAAGGAAATGGTGTTGTGAATAGTGACGTTTAATTTGAGAGACATAAATTTCTTGAACCGTGGTTTTTCTATTTATCTTCGAATTTCCCAAAGTTACAACTGCAAAAACAACGGCCTTCAGGTAGAGTACCTTGATTGCCGATAGTGTTAACTTCAATGATTTCGGAACATGTGAGCTAGAATTAGTTACTTATCAGGGTGAAGGAACGAACGAGACAATTCAAGTAGTTTGGAGCGCAACTCTGGAAAGTGACGCAACGACACTTAATTAAATTGTGGTACGTACTTAACTTCGGAATTCTGTGATGAAGTCGTCACCTGCCTTCGAGGTCTTGAGGCCGTTTTACACGAAGCTGTAAGTTGCACAAATGGAAGCTGATTCAAATCGTGGAAATTGGATGGATGAATGCGTCGAAATAGATATCGAGGCTATTTATAAACAGTCGCTCATGCATTATTGAAGTTTTCCATGTAGTTTGTTGCCTCACGCAATGCAAGATTTACTGCGTATCTCTCCATACGTCAGGTTGCATAACCTCACCGAGCCTGTTGCGTTTTTTTAATTACCCTAAAAACAAGGTTCAAAACGCTTTTTCAAACCGCGGAGTCAAACGTGATTAGATAAGTTGATTAGTTTCTTTTAAGGCTTCCGCGATAATTAATTCCTTAATATTATTTCCGGGAACTTCCGTCGCGTTCGTAGATTTTTGACGACAGTTACATCCCTCATGCTGGTTGTGTCTTCAGGTCGATAACTTTTTTTGGTCTTAATTATTTAATTGCAAATAATAATTTAATTTTAATTTTATTTAATGTTATTTTGGAACAATACTAAGCCAAGTTCATTAGTTTTTACGTGGTATCCTTACGGAGTAAATCCGATGGAATCCACCTGCTCTTCTCTTATCACATTCCTATTCCAATCTGGAGCCATAATGTATTACGTATTGCTGTTTTTTTCACCTTTTGGCCCCCCTCCTCCGTCACTCTATCTGCAGCTTTCTCTTAGATCCCCCTCTAAATTGCGGAAGCTGCCAATGGACACTATCTCCCAGCGTAACGGAAGCCTGGTTCTCCCTGTCGCGAGTGCATCGTAACAAATGACCTGACCCCTCTCCCCTCTTTGACGTGAAGTAAAATATGGACGGCCCCTCTCTTTGTGTACTCGGCGATGAGTATAGATAACGCAGATTTAAAACGAGAGATACGTTCCGAAAAAGTGCCGTGTCAAGTGAATGTTGAAAATCGATAAGGAACCGTGTAGATATGTACGAAAAATAATGAAAATGGATCTGTTAACGACCGCTGACAGTTTTAACTATATTTTCATGAGCGACATTATAAAAGAAATATTATTTTTACATATTTTATGGCAACAATGTTATGATCACTTCATTTTTTTGAGAACGCACGATTACCTGACGTAAGTAATATACAGAAAACCGCAATAGTCCTCGCTACTCATTGAAGTTAAGTACCTATATTGAATATGAATAATTGAATACTTAGCACCTTATGTATTTTACTGCGGTGGGATAACGTAGTTGAGGGATTAACCTGAAGGATAGCTAGGTTTGGAGATCTTGGATATCATCACGGATTTCAAACGGCGCTCCGTGCGGCGTCACTTGTTGCGACGATATGTCCCACTCGCTCTGTAATTTGAATAAATTTATTTCGCACTTTCACTACAGAACGAGGTTTCAGAGGTATCAAAAATGCTCTCATTCGTTTCGACTCAGTTCTCTGGTATTTCGGATGTCTTCTTCTATCATGGTAAGAAGACGTAATACTTCTCGCGTTCTTTTGATTGGGGCTCGACAAAAGTGAATGAAACTACGCAAAGTTAGTTCTTGTATCATAAGGAATGTTTCCCAGAGTAGGGAAGCATGATTTCAGATCTTCGACCGGTACTATTGTGCTCTACCCGCTCTCACTAACTCGGCGATCAACGCGAAGGTTGGTTTAATTTTCAAAGGTCAGTGAATTCAACAGTATGCTCAAGGTAGATTACGTCGGATCCATATTCCATGTATAGTCATTTCCTTGCCTAACAACTCGAGTAAAACGTGGTTTGGGAATATTAAGGGCATGTGAATCCGTTTTAAAACGGGAAATTTGGTCGCTTTCAGTGTGAAAAGTCTTTGAGGACCAAACGTGCTGCAGTGAATATCATGTTGAGCGAGGGAACCCTGTGTTAAAATTCTGGCGTTCATTCGCAGCATGAACGTATATGCTATTGTTCCTCGGCTACTCTGTAGCCCAGTGATATGCGAAGATGTTTTGAAACATAACCTTCCGACATTTTCCCAGTTTCTGAAATTTTTTCCTTAATTTTATCCCCTAAACTCTAGCGTACAAATTTGACTAAAGAAACAAAGACATGCTTTGTCGAAAGGGTCTATTATTTGTATTATTCACGGGCATTTTCACGGTTTTTGTGGTTCGCCGAATACAATTGGGAACAATTTATTCCTAAATCTAAGTGGAGAGTTGCAAGCTAGCAGGGATCAGTAGGCAAGCGCTCTACCCACTAGGCCACCACGCCCCTTTCGTTGTGTTCAATGTTATGATCACTTCAATTTTTCAATTTTTTGAGTACCTGACGTAAGTAGTACCTATGCAGAAAATCGCAATAGTCCTCGCTACTCACTGAAGTTAAGAACCTGACTCATTGAATACTTCGCACAGCATGCATTTGACTGCAGTGGGATAACGTACTTGAGGGATTAACATGAAGAAAAGCAAGCAGGCTGTTTGACGGTTGAACGGTTGAATCTTTTGATTTTTTTTGGTTTATATGTGTAACCTTTGTGGCAGCGTGGGTAGCCTATTGATGGATCGTTGTGACATTGACCTAAGTGCCCGGGTAAAAATCTGTATGAGGTATATTTGGACACGTTCAGAATAATCTAAGCTTAGCAGTTTTCTTTCTGATAAACCGCAGGCATTTGGGAAGGAAATAAATCTACTATTACCTTGATGTGGGAATTTCAAACTCGTACGGGCTTAGAATGCGGTGAGGTATGCCCTCGTCAACCAAAGCAGCTTTCGCATTGACAATTTTGACTGGTGGTTACTGTCGGAAAAAAAATTCTAAAGAAAATGATATGATTTTTTGCAATGCGAGATGTTATCTTCTTCCTAGAAAAATAATTTAGAAATCTGTTTTCATGAACAGAATCCGTTTTCTCTCCACCAGTTGTTATGTAAACCGCACTTTATAGCAATTTGGCCTATTGGTGAGAGTTGTTGAAAGGAAGTAAAAATGTATTTTTCCAGGAAGAAGAAAACATTTTGAATTGCAAAAAATAGTAATATTTTCTTTAGAAAGAGTTATAAAAATGGTATCGATATGAATGTACACCCACTTTTTATTTATACCCGTGAGCAATTTAATGCCACCACTTCGATAAAAGAGCATTGGTTCATTACCAATGATTGCATGTAATATTCGTTGATTTGATTGTTGTCTCAGATGCATACTTTCGCGTTTTGAAGTGTAATGCGTGCTCTCTCAATCTTAATTTAAAGCGTAATAAGGAAAGTGGTCGAATTCCTCATTTCTGACTCACGCAGTTCCGATTTAAGCTTCTGACAACCCCCACCATACACGCTCCTGTTATCGGCTCGCATGGGTTCGACATGGGCGAGGGCTATTCGATCGATTATCGCGTTCGCGGAATCGCGTGGCTTGGTCGTTCGATTCCCGGCGCCGGCTCTATGCGCCGTAACATCGTATTCCGACCAGCAGCTTCCATTTCCGTTCGGATTTGCCGTGGGATTCCTCGACTATTTCCGTCGCGTTTCCCGGCCGCCTCCGCCGCGATTCCAGCAGTCGGTCGGGCGCGTGGGCGGGACCGAAAAGGCCGCTTGTCTGTCCACTCGGCCCAAGGCAGCAGCAACAGCGGCAGTGACGCGGTGCCTGGCTCGGCCCTTCGGTCGCCTCGTGACCAGCGCTCGGAGGGAAATCGACCCTTCCACGAGGCCGACCAGCTTTCGTGTCATTCCTATCCTCTCAGTCGTGTGATCAGTCGGGACCGCCTTTTTTATTTTTTCGTGGCCCCAGAAATGGGGTTGACTGGTAGATTTTCTCGCTAGAGAAAACGTTTCGTTGTGTGACGACTCTAAATAGTTAGTCTTTTTCAAATCCATGCGAAAGTACATTTCATTTCTGAATTGTTTCCATCGGAACACATTTTTCTCTAGCGAGAGACATAATATTCCATGATGTAGTCAAACGCCAAGTATTGCCGAGGGATTAATTTTGGATCGCGAATGCGTAGGACGAGAGAAACAACGAAACCAACCTGTATGTTTGTGCTGCTTAAGAATGATCGATTTCCTGTAGTATCTATTATTAAAGTTGTATTATCAGTGATGAAAATCAGTTGACCAGTGTTTTTGTAAGAATTACTTATCTAATTAAGTCAAGGGAACCGACTTTGGTGCCATTTCTATCAAACTTATGCAACTTGTTTGTAACAATCGCAGCGTTTAAAGCTATTTATCGCTTCTACATCTAAAAAGTATGACAGGTTGCTGTTATAACTATAGTTTCCTTATTTGTTGTTAGTAAACTTGAGTTTTAGCTTCCACAAATGTTGTTTCGCTTAGATTGTATCACACCATCTAATTGGAGAGCTTAATCCCTCCAGCACAGCACCCATGGTGGGGTTTGAACCAGTGACCTGTTCCATGCTGGTGCTACATTTAGTACATTTTTAAGGTTTATCGTTGGTGTTTATATGTATTTCCATAAAGCAAGAACAATGAAATGAAAGACATTTGTCGACTTCCAATTTCATGTCCTCATGGCCCCATGAGCATTATAAGCTGTGTGGTATCTTGCTGCATCGTTTACCCGATCTTCGTGCCAATACTACAAATGACAACAAAAGGCCGCATGCGGCTGTAACTCGATGTACCTACTATTCTCTCTAATATACTGCAGCAATCATTTGTACTTTGTACACATTATTACAGCAAAGTACTCATATATCATCATTACTGCATATACTGTATTGGCTTAATATTATTTATGGGAATTTCCGTCGCGTTCGTAATAGTTGTTCGTTGTATCGTTTCGTCGTTTTGTAAATAATTACAAACAATGTCTTTTTGACCTGAAGTCGCCCCCAGGATGAGGGGTGAAACTGTCGTAAAAATCTACGAACGCGACAAAATTCCCGGAAATAATAAGTATTAAGGCTTTAATTATATGTCGCAAAAGCTTTGGAAGTAATTTATACTGTATCATTCACTTGTAATCATTTGACTAATTGAGGATGGATACTATATTTGGAATTTAAGGGAAGTTACTATGTATGGAATGAAATGAAGGTCGTAGTAAAATATTAGCGAAAAATTTATCTTTATTTTGGTTATTTACGATATACCGATTGCACTAAATTTGCAATCATCATCATCATCAATATTTCAATCCAAGGATTGGTTTACTGCAGCCCTCCATTCTGCCCTATTCAGTGTTTTTTCCCTCACGACCTGGCATGTTTTCTCTTTCACGTCCTTCTGTATTTGCCCTATATATTTGTCCCTTGGTCTTCCTCGCGGGACATTCCCTTCGATCTTCCCTTCTATTATATTTCTAACTAATTCATTGTGCCTCAAGCTATGTTGTTGGATTAAGTTTTTATTCAAATCAATGATACAACCATTCTCTTTCGTGTTCAATATCGTTATGCCTCGAATCCTCGTTATCAACAAACTATTTCCCCCATGACAACCATGGAAAAACAAAACATTTATTTTAATTTGATCCGCGATTATTATTTAACAAATTTACTTTGCTTCAAATTCCTCCTTTCGCGTGACAAATTTTAAATAATTAAACTCAAGTTTGGAATGTGCTTCTTCATTAATGCTTCGCTGACGTCCTTGGTCAAAACATCAGTTTCCAAGTCTGCTGAACCCACGTGATGAATAACCACCTCACCATTTTTGATTTCATCCTTGACAAAATGATACATTCTTCTGATGTGCTTGTTTTCTTTGTTGATCTTCTCATTGTTATTCCAATTCAATGCTGATTGACTGTCAGTTCGAACTTTTATTGGTCGTTCAACAACTTCAAATTGTCCCAGCTCTTCTAACAACTCTGTCAACCAGATGCCCTCACAAACTCCATCACATAATGCCACCAACTCCGATTCCATAGTTGATAAAGCTACCATCTTCTGCTTTCCGCTTCTCCAACTGATCAATGCGTCTCCAATCTTCACTGAATATCCGCCAAATGATTTCGAATCCAAAGTGGTACACCAACTGGCATCTGAACTAATCTCCAGTCTTCCAACTTCTCTGCCAATCTTCAAACGATACCCTTTGGTCCCCTTCAAATATCTCAAAACTCTCTTCAACGCCTCGTAATGAATCATCCTTGGATCTTTTGAGTACTGCGATAGTTTGCTGTAGGTGTATGCCAAGTCCGGCCTCGTCCCTCTCACCAAATATCCAATACATCCAAGTATTTCTTGGTACAAATCCTTGTTTGCTTTCTCCGAATCTTCGTAATCGTCAAGTTTGACTCCACTTGCTGCTGGTGTCTTCACTCCATTGCAATTCTCCATTCCGAATCTCTCAATAACTTCTTCGATGTAGCTTGATTGTTCCATGATAAATCCTTCTTTTTCTTCTTTGATTTTTATTCCTAGGAACTTCACTTCATCCTCCTTTGACACCTTAATCTTCAATTGCTTTTTCAGTTTTTCCACCAGTTGATCAATCTTCTTTTGACTGTCACCAACAATTATACAGTCATCCACGTAGCATCCAATTGCCAAAAATCCCTTCTTTGACTCTTCGACAAATACACATGGATCTGCTTTACATGGTTTCAATCCCAATTCCTTCAAAATTCCAGATAATTTCTTAAACCAACATCTTCCTGCTTCTGGAAGTCCATATAAACTCTTCTTTAGTCTAAATATCTTCCCTTCTTCAATGTTTACTCCTTTTGGTGGATTCATGTACACATGCCTGTCCAATTCTGCGTTCAAGTACGCTGCTTCGACGTCAATGAACTCCACTTTGCAGTGTCTTCAATGACTCTTGCTTCATCTCTGGACTGTAAGAGCTTTTGTAATCCACTCCCATTCGCTGTCGTGAACCATCAGCTACCAGTCTTGCCTTGTATACTTCTGCATCTTTGGTTCCCTTTTTCTTGAAAACCCATTTGCTTTGAATTAATTTTACCTCTTTTGGCTTGTTAACAATTTCCCAAGTCTGATAATTTTTCATATTTTTCAATTCCTTGTTCATTGCTTCAATCCATTTGATCTTCTCCTTGGACTCGATTGCTTCTTTGTAGTTCCTTGGATTGATTTCTTGCACCATATTGACAATGCAATCGGGCTCCTTCTTCTCTCTCGTTGACCTTCTTACTCCTTGTTGTCTTAATTCATCTTCTATTCCTTTTAATTCTTCTTGGTGTCTCTGTTTCAGGACATCGTTCGTGTCACCTTTTTTTCTCCCTCTTCTTCTCTCTCCAGCTTGAACAATTACCAACGGATTTTTATGAGATGAATCATCATCACTGTCGAATTGTCCTTGAAAATCTTCAACAACGTCATGGATAATTCCTGAATTGTTTTCTTCCTCGTGTCGTTCGTCTCGATTCTCTTGCCTCTCAATTGGGATAAAAACGTAGTTAGTCTCGTCATAACCAACGTCTTCTTCCTTCTTCTGAAAACCCATTTTTTCTTCAATGAACTTTACGTCTCGACTCTCGTGAATCTTCCTGTCACTCAAGTCAAATACTCGGTAGGCTCTCCTGTTCTTCGAGTATCCCACGAACACAGCTTCCTTTGATCTCACGTCAAGCTTCTTTTTTTGAACATCTTCATTTCTGTAGAAGACCTTGCAGCCAAAAACTCTGAGATGTCTGACCGATGGTTTCTTGTTTTTCCAAATCTCAAGTGGAACTTGATCCCTCTTCTTCGTAGGTGAAAGATCATGCAAGTAGCTCGCAGTCCACACGGCTTCTGCCCAAAACATCAGTGTTAATCCAGCTGCAATGAGTAACGTTCGAGCCATTTCCACCAACGTTCGATTGGCTCTCTCAGCAATTCCGTTGCTCTGTGGAGAATAGATCGTCGTTCTCTCGTGCTTGATGCCTTTCTTCTTGAAATATTCTTGCAATGTGTCGTTGATAAATTCCGTACCATTGTCTGAGCGAAAATTCTTGACCTTTTGTCCTGTCTCGTTCTCTTTTCTCTCAATAAACTCGATCAGTTTATCGGCAGTTTCACTTTTACTCTTCAAAAAATCGACGAAATATCTTCTGCTGTACTCGTCCACAATAGTCAGCATGTACCTACTCCCTCCAATTGATTCTTGTTGCATTGGACCACACAAATCCGCGTGCAGTCTTTCCAAGATCTGCTGTGCACCTTCGATTTCGACTTCTTTGAATGGTGCTCTCGTCAGTTTCCCTTGAATGCAATCCTCGCAGTTGTCGTCCTTGATCGACACATTTTCGAGTCCTCTGACAAGATTCTCTTTCGCCAATCTAGAAAGATAATTATTGTTAATGTGACCAAGCCTCTGGTGCCATAAATTACTATTTATTTCGCTTGTGCTAAAGCAAACTTCTTTCTTCAGCTCTCGTTCATCGCTGTCCGTGCTCATTCGAAACATAAAAGCATCTGCTTCAAAGATCCCCTGTGCAACTAATTCTCCTGTTTTCTTGTCATAAATTCCAAATCCATCTTCATCAATAACTATTTTCTTGCCCATCTTGACCAGACTTGGAACTGACATCAAGTTGCTGTTTAAATCTGGAACATAAAGTACGTCTTTTATAGTTAATGCTACCTCACCATCGTCAAGATAGCTGGTTCCTTCAATTTCTCCTCGAAATTCAGCGTGAATCTTTCTGCCTGCTTCAGCCGTCACGATCTCCACATTGTCTTTCCTCTTATTAATCAATAACTCCTCTTGATGAGTCATGTGAGATGTGCACGCCGAATCAAGCATCCAAGTGACTCCATTTTCTGCATTTATCTTGTGATGCTCCCTCACTTCAAATGCATGTTGATTCTTGCCTCCTTTGAAAATTCCCTTGAATTTGCTCTTATTCTTGTAAAAATCCTTTGAATTTTCTTTAGTCTCAATTGAATTCTCCTTGTCCTTGTGCCAGCAATCACGAGCAAAATGTCCAATTTTGCCACAACAGAAACATTTTTTCTTAGTCTGCACCTTCGCCTTAAAAGCCTTGACCTCTCCTTCATTGGTTGATTTCTTGTTTTTCTCCTCATATCGCAAAAGTGCTCCTCTCATGAATTCGAAATCCACCGTTGGATTGGAAGAAATCGCTGTTGCAACTTCGCTGAAACTCTTTGGTAGACCCTCGATTACGTACATAATTATTTCATAATCTTCAATATTATTACCCATTTCCTTAAGTTGAGTCTCTAATGTTTGAGCTCTAGTTAAATAACCGTCAATGCTTTCTTTCTCTAATTTTTCTAATTTAGCCAATTCAATCATTAACTGAGTCTTTCTATGTTTCTCAACACCGTCATGACGTTTCTTTAACAAAAGCCACAACTCTTTTGCATTGGAAATACCTTGACATGCTAACGCCTGCTCCGCCGAAAGTGTCATAATGATCAGCATGTTGACCTCGTCGTTCTTCTTTGACCAGGCTTCCCACTTCGCCACAGCCGCTGCATCAGCACCATTCTTCTCTGGTTCATCACCGAAAATGATATCTTGATACAATCCTTTCGCCTTAAGAACTGCAACCAATCTCATGCTCGCTTGCTCATCACCAAACCACGCTCTGCTACCAAGATCCCCTGTGCAACTAATTCTCCTGTTTCCTTGTCATAAATTCCAAATCCATCTTCATCAATAACTATTTTCTTGCCCATCTTGACCAGACTTGGAACTGACATCAAGGTGCTGTTTAAATCTGGAACATAAAGTACGTCTTTTATAGTTAATGCTACCTCACCATCGTCAAGATAGCTGGTTCCTTCAATTTCTCCTCGAAATTCAGCGTGAATCTTTCTGCCTGCTTCAGCCGTCACGATCTCCACATTGTCTTTCCTCTTATTAATCAATAACTCCTCTTGATGAGTCATAGACCCTCGATTACGTACATAATTAATTCATAATCTTCAATATTATTACCCATTTCCTTAAGTTGAGTCTCTAATGTTTGAGCTCTAGTTAAATAACCGTCAATGCTTTCTTTCTCTAATTTTTCTAATTTAGCCAATTCAATCATTAACTGAGTCTTTCTATGTTTCTCAACACCGTCATGACGTTTCTTTAACAAAAGCCACAACTCTTTTGCATTGGAAATACCTTGACATGCTAACGCCTGCTCCGCCGAAAGTGTCATAATGATCAGCATGTTGACCTCGTCGTTCTTCTTTGACCAGGCTTCCCACTTCGCCACAGCCGCTGCATCAGCACCATTCTTCTCTGGTTCATCACCGAAAATGATATCTTGATACAATCCTTTCGCCTTAAGAACTGCAACCAATCTCATGCTCCAAAGTCCATAATTCTTGTTTGTTAGAGGCTCGATTCTTGAAACTCCAAAGTCTGACATTTTCCCTTGTCACTTTTCTTGACCTCCTGGAAATTTCACTCGTGTATCTTATAACCACGCTCTGCTACCAGATTGTTGGATTAAGTTTTTATTCAAATCAATGATACAACCATTCTCTTTCGTGTTCAATATCGTTATGCCACGAATCCTCGTTATCAACAAACTATTTCCCCCATGACAACCATGGAAAAACAAAACATTTATTTTAATTTGATCCGCGATTATTATTTAACAAATTTACTTTGCTTCATATGTCCAATCCATCTGGTTCTTCTTTGCCTAGGGTTTTCATATTGCCCACTCTTCATCTGCTCTTCTGTACACCTATTCGTTCCTCACTTTATCTGTTCATTTAATCTTCAACATTCTCCTCCAGCACCATGTTTCGAAGGCTTCAGTTCTTCGTTGGTCTGCTTTCCCGATGTTCCATGTCTCTGATAGATTGAGTTCCACGCTCCATAAGAATGTTTTGATGAAGTGCTTCCTTGTTTGCAGCCGTAGGTTCTTTGAGCACAGTAGTTGTCTCTTCTTCATAAACGCCTCCTTAGCTTGTGCAATTCTTTGCTTGATGTCCATCGAGCTTCTTCCATCCCAAGTTATAGTGCTGCCGAGGTAGGTGAAGTTCTCCACTTGTTCCAATTTAACTCCTGAATTGTTATATTTGCCCTAAGCTTCACTCTTCCGCACACTAGGATTTTAGTTTTCATCTTGTTGATGCTCTATTATATTCTTGAAGTACTTGGTCAATGGTGTTCAGGGATGCTTGCAGGTCCTCTCGACTTCCTGCTACAACTGCGATGTCATCAGCAAACCTTAGTATGTTTATTTCTTCGCCATTCACCTTGATGCCCTTGATGCCAATTTCCTCTGCGTCTTTTATTGCTTCTTCCAGGCATATATTGAACAACGCTGGGGAGAGGTTGCATCCTTGTCTGACTCTTTTATTTATTTTGGTTTCTATCTTCCTTCTGTCTTTCATTCGCATTGTGGTGACCTGGTTCTTGTAGAGGCTAAAGATTATTCTTCTATCCTTGTAGTCTATTCCAATTGCTTCCAGAATCTTGAACAACTTGTTCCATTCGACGTTGTCAAAGGCCTTTTCCACGTCCACAAATGCCACATATAACGGCTTATTTACTTGTATCATTTTCTCGGCCAGTATCCTTAAGCTGAATATTGCCTCCCTAGCTCCTCGGTTTTTCCTGAATCCGAATTGATTTTCCGAAAGATTCCCTTCGATCTTTCCTTCCATTCTTCTGTTAATTATCCTAGTAAGTATTTTCGATGTGTGTGACACCAGGCTAAATGTTCTGTGTTCTTCGCATTTCTCTGTCCTTGTCTTCTTTGTCTTGGATTGCGATCATTTCACTCCTCTAGAAGTCCTCGGGTAGTTCTCTACTGTCATAGCTATCTTTGATTATTCCAAAGAGGGTATCTTTTGCTTTGACCCCGAGCGCCTTGATGATTTCTCCATTTATTTTGTCCCCTCCTGGTGCCTTGTTGTTCCTTGGGTCTTTCACGGCTATGTCAAATTCGCTTCTCAGTATCCCATTCATCTTCATCCTCCCTGATTTCTTCTTCCGTTAGGTCAGCTTCCAGTGGTTTGGGTGCTTGATAGAGCTCTTCAATGCATTGCTTTCATCTCTTCCCTATGTCCTATTCAATGAGTATCTTTCCATTTGTGTCATGTTGTGGGATCTTGTTTTCCTTTCTCCGAATTGTCTCTTCACCAGTTTATAAGCCATTTCTGCGTTTCCTTTCATTATGTTATTATTTATTGCTTCGCTGCAGTTTTCTATCTATTCTTCCTTGGATTTCTTGCACACTCTATTAACCTGGTTTCTCAACTTCTTGTATGGGGCCTCCTCAGTTTCATTTCTTGGATTTTCATATTTTCTTCTTTCCACTATGAGGTATCTTATTTGGGCCATCGTTATCCATGGCCGTTTTGTTTGTAAATTTGCAAAATCAGTAATAAAAAAATTGAATTGCCTAATATCTGGACCTTTTTCTTCAATCCCGACTTGTGTGCTGAATGACAAAATTATGACGCGAATGACGAGGATTCGTGGTTTCGAGCCACGGTCAAAGTCCCTCTCGCAACCGCTGCTCAATCCGTCGGAGGTACAAACACGCCACCCCCTCTCTAATGGCAGAGGCGGTTTTAGGCTTCATTTTCCCATTTCCGCCATCGAGTTCTTCCGAATAATGTCTTCTTAACTCGATTTGCATTCGCTCCGAACTACCTCCCTTCCCCCATCACAAAATCCCCCCCCCCTCCCCCTCCTCCCGTCGCCTCCCTGCAGATTTCCCGCGTGATGAGCGGGAATTCGTCGCCATGGCAACGGCTTCGGAGGGTCGGACAATGCACAAATTGCTAAACATTGGCGGGATCCGTGTTATCAGCCGGGCAAACCCCCGATTTCCTCCGCAGCTCTCTGCCGTAGGTATGGGATACAGCCTCTCTCTTCCGGAACCCTGCGTCGCTCTCCGTGTTCGTCTGATTTGTGCGTCAGGACAGGAATTTCGTCGTTTTGAACTAGAGAGAGGTTACATGCCTAGAGCATACGCCACTCGGGTAGTGTATGATGGAAAGTGTCGCATGAATTGACGGAATCAGGCAGTCGAGGGAATACTCTCCATTGCACAAGGTTTTAGGAAATTCAAGTATGTATTTCCAAAAATATTGGCTTTAGAAATCGCATAAAAGAACTCTGTGAAAGGAGCTCGGTTCCTAACTGGAAAGTTCGGGTGTGAATCTAGTGTCGTAGCCTTGGTTCTAGGCTGGAAGAGGATTCTTTCAATGTCAGCGAAAGTTCGTATCCGTGAAAAAAATCACTGCTCCACGCACTGAACCCGTACCGTGAAAAATGATACACAGTTTTAGACTTCAGGATTCGGCCTTTCATTTCTTATATTTTCTCTTTTGACATAAAGAAAAATGACGGAGATATAACACGATAACATGAACATATCAGTGCAATTTTCAGCGGAGAAATGACCTCTTTTCACCGATATTCCGTGATTCTCGGAGCTCGGGGATGGGGGACCGTTATAAATTTGATCCACGAGTATTCATAAACTTTGCTATGGTGTGATATTCGAGAGCGTCATGGTGAGGATAACAGTTTCACCTTTTTTTGTTTGGTTTCCAAAATCAAGTAAACTTCGTGATGAATTGTTTTCCATTAACTGCGCCTTTATGTATGGAACGAAAATAAATATTATTCAAGGATTTATTTTATCAAAGGTTGTCAAATTTTGTCTGTGCATCTAAACATTTCATAAGGTTGAAATCCAGGGGCCTTGTAATGGCTGCTTTGCTTTAGAATCGTTAGATTACATGGCTATTCATGCTTGTTCTCTTATTCCTGATGGTGTTTATGGTCGAAACATTTTTTCCCTGTGGAAGCAACTATCAGATATTGATCATTCGATAATTTTCAGGTCGATAATTTATTTATATTCATATTCCTGCTTCCGTTTGGAGCTAGAGCATGCCGCGAATTAAATCTCAAGAGGCATGTGCTTTTTGGAAGTTTCATTTACCTGATTTTTCACTGCCTCAAGCAATGATCATAAATTAGATGCCTTTTTTACGCACATCGTATTTAAAAGATCATAAAAAATCAATTCAGGTTAGTATTCTTGTCATAATGATCATAAACTAAGGAAACTCTTGCCTGCTCTTATTATCGCTTATTTTTGTTAACACGAGTAAACTGTCCATCTGTCGGTCATAATCGGCCCAGGCTATTTGCTGAAATGTTTTATTTTCCATGAGTAGGCTTCGTATTGATACGTCCGGTTTTTGTGGTAAATACGTTTTTTTGCGATCAGGTATGATTTGACTCAATATCGCCGATTTCCGAAGGAAAAGGCAGGTAGTTCCTCAGGTCTGACGCTTTTGCTGTCCATTAAGAGAACCTCTTAAGATATGCAATACCGGTTGACCTTTCTTGTGCTGTACTAGGGTAAATAGTAATGCGTAATCAATCAAAATACTCGCACCTACCCGCAATTTTTAATGCATTGAAATTTATTATGTGGTTCTTCCTCTGTGACATGTTTACATCTTCTCAAAGTAATCTAGTGGTCAGTGGTACCTGAAGAAAGTTAAAACAGTTGTGAAATATATGTAATTTAAGAAACTAACCGCCTGATTACTATGTTGTCAATTATTTTATTCTATTTTCGCAGTAAAGAACACATTTAAAAAAATATCCGCGTGACAGTCTACCTCTATAATCTTGGTTTTCTGTTCGAACCAAGCGTTACCTACGGGTTTTTTATGTCACAATATGTTTTAAAGGTCAATGCAAAACAGATTAATTTCATATTTACAACGTGATTCCGATCCTAGTTCCTCTATCAAGCTCGTAACACTTACAATGTTTTCATCACGACCTTTCACAAATTTCGCCAATTTCCACGTTCTACTATAATTGCTTGATCAAACGGATCCCATTTACTAGCCAGCTGGCCTTGTCTATTTGGAACGTTGGAATGGTCGAAGTAACGGGTGCTCGTGGTGGCCGTACCGAGGTCGAAATCAGAAAGCGCGATTCTTGAAGGAGCACTCGTCGGGTGATTCACCGTAAAAATAGATTTCCGAGCGCGCGGCTCGATACTGCCCTTCTGGTGGACTGCGGACGCAGGCGGGCTGGTCCCGCCTCCCTCCTCGCGCCTGTCCGGAATTAATTCTGCGCAAAGGAGGCTTGCCGAGGTGGGAACGAGGTGGATACACGCTTTGGGGCGAACGAATGCCCGCCTTTTTGCGTTCAATTCGCGGTTTCTTCCGGTTCTCAACCGAGCCTGGGGGTCGCCTCGTTGATATGTTTTTCCCTCTCATCGACCCGCCGGTTTTACCTTTGCTTGGCGTGGCTGTCCGAATCGATTTCACGACAGGGTGGGGATTTATTTTTAATCCTCTCACAACACTCCGTCTCCTGATAACGATTTCTTTCTCGTTCGAAGGGGACCTGCGTTAAGGGTGCCACCCCCGTCTAGGGTCGTGAGGAGTCCAAGGGATCGTAAACAATCTTGGTGTGTTCTTTTTTCTCATCGATTTTGACCAGCGTGGCGTATTTCCGCGAGATAAAAATCAATGCTGTAGATCAGGGGTTCCCAACCGGTGGTACGCGTACCACTGGTGGTACGCGGGAACGTTTCAGGTGGTACTCGTTGCTGATACGAGCGATTACGAGCGATAGGCTAGTCAGGGCCTCTGTGTGCGTGAGCACGCAAACTTTACTGCCCGTCTGCCTGGCGCTGGCAAAAATTAGCAAGAAAAAATAGAAAAAAAAATATATACATATTTATTGTTGTCTTGATAAAGGATTGACAAAACCGAAATACAAGTGCAGTAACAATGAAATATGAAATTTTCTCAGTAACTTAATTAAAATAAACCTAGCCATTGGGCACTTTTCCGACAGTAAGTATATATCTAAAAAAATTTAGGACTTTTTTAATACGCCAAAATTTATAAAAATTGCAAATGGTACGCAGTTGCTTAAAGGTTGGGAACCCTTTTTTCAGCTTCTCGATACCGCCAATTCGACCGCTTTTGGGGGAAGATATTGTCTTTTGGGTCGTTAAGTTTGTGGTGGATATTCTCTTGTTTTTTATATCTAACTGCCGATATGCTCCTTTTACTTTCTATAGAACTTAATTTGGGGTTCGCAGTGTGTAATTTTTTACGTTCTATGTGATGTAGAACCTTGACCGTGTGAAATTTTGCGGAGTTGTCTGCGTTTTGTAAATAATTTACTGCTATTAAGGCATTTTCCGTCCTCCTAAATATAACAGTGGGTATGCATTTACCTAGGCCATTCGTGTGGGATTCATGTGTAGTGTCTTATGACGCTTGTGTTGAGCGAATGCAATATTTCTTTTTATTTGTTTAGTGAGACAGTGATGAAAATAATTCAAGGAATATTTGAGGAAAGTGACGCATTTGCGAAAAAGATCAATAATATTTAACACTTTGATAATTGGGTTGATAATAGCTAACCCTACTTCGATGATAGTATTTTGGACCACCTGCCTAAATTTTCTCTTCCTTCACTAGAACAATTTTGGATTTTCTTCTGTGTCTATTCTTTCGTAATTTTTTTCTATCTTACGCTGGATTGTTTTTACTTTCCTGGCCATTCCAGTTATGATATATAAGTCCATTCATAATTTAATGAAATTTTTACAATCATTGCTATTTAGTGAAAAATGTAGATGTCATGTGAAAATTGTGTCATAATGTTCGATTGCAGGGTCGGTGGGATTTAAGCCTGTAAGTTCAAAAATCGCGGATGATTCTGGGATGGAAGTCGTGTTGCCTATTCAAGGATTACGTCACGGTTGAGTGATACGATATTACCGTCGCAATTGGGACATTTAAAATCTAAGCCTATCGTTAGATATTTGTTTTGAAAATTTTGCTGAAGTGTGCAGTGATTTCTTATGAAAGACGTTGGCAGACTTCACCATAATTGTATCTATTTACAGGCCTTTTCCTTACACTTACCGTTTTTAGTTATTACGTAACCTAATTTTTGAGCGTACCAAACCACCGGATCAAGTTATAAATCCACTTCGCTCGAAACCTGCGGTTTAAGATATTCGTCGACCGTCCTCTTGTTTTTTTTCCACTCTTAATTTACGCCCGAGAGCGTTCTTTATCTTTCCATAGACCGGCGACTGAAGCCGGCTGAGGTGGACGCGGCACTGCCCGGTCGATGCCTATTGTGTCAGCTCCGCGCAACATTTCTCTTCTTTTTTCTCTCCCTCTATCACCCGGCGTGGCCTTGACCTCATTGGCTTTCCTTTCCCAGATTCACTTCCTTGATTTCCCTTCCGCCAGCGTGGTGGATGGAGGGGAAGAAGGTGTTTCTCCTCCAGTTGGGAGCATTTCTATAACAGTATCCAAGAAGTCGAAGAAGCCCCAGCGATGTGCGCGGAGTCGCCTCTGCCCGCCCCGTCCCGCTCTTAATTTCGCATTTTTCATGCAAGGGGTGCGTTGTGGAGGGGCGGACTCACCCTCCCCACCTCCTACACCGTGGAGTCGCGCCAGCTCCTCCCCATCCGCCGGCGTGATGAAATCCTTGGCGTTAATGCTCTCCAGGACTTGAATGCAATGGTCCGTGGGTCTGGTCTTCCTTCCATAAATATCCTTGTCTGAAGGAAGCCATGGCGGAAGTGGGTTTTACTATGCATGGGCAATGCTGTTCTATCGGTGCCGAGTATCTTTTGGAGTCCTTCGTGTACGACGTGATTATGATCGTGTAAATTTAGCGCTGTTGGTTATCTGAGAAAATGGTAACGATTGGGTAGTGGTGTGGAAAAGCAGGAATCAGCGGTCGCCGATTTTTAGCGTTAATTTCCTGTTAATCTACTCAATATACGTTTTGAATGGAGTACACAGTTAACCCTCCTTCACGCTAAGATTCTTCATGAAAGTATTTACTGCGACTTCTTCATTGTGTTCAACGTCATAACAACTCTAACATTGATTTGACGACACGAATCTCCCACCTATTCACGCTCATGTAATTCTTATCTTTCTCATCCTCCACTACATGCTCCTTATATCCCAAGCTAGGGTGTTCCTTTGCCATTCTCTCAATTCACTTTTTCCTCGCTATCTTTATCGAACCATTATGTCTCCAATGTGAACCAGTTATTGCCGATAAAGGTGTCGCCTCAAATTTTTACAATTTTAATCTGACTTCTCTTTTTGTTTTTGTTGAGTTCCTTAAATCACGAGTAATCGTACTTAAATCGCTATACCCTTGGTGTCGGAAGAATAGATTTTGCTCTAGAGCTGGTTAAGCTGAAATCTTCCAGTCCCCAAACCAATTTTCTGTCATGGTTCCTCGATGTTTCCTCTAAGTTATCTGAATTCCATCTTCATTATCATATCCAGCCGTCCACGGACTTCTACCTATTTTCATTTATATTATGCTGTTATGCCTCAACTTGGGTAGTAGGTAAATAGTTCAATTTCAACGTATATCAATCCAGCCCTGCTACTATGCATACTACTACATGCTCTAACACTGTTATGCATGTATAATGGTGCAACATTGTAAATATGACGTTTAGTAGAAATATATTATATTTAAGATGATATTAGAAAACGGCAAGTAGGGTCGATCGACAATACTCGGGAACATTACCCCATCTGTTAAATAAGTCCCATCGTAGGATTCGATGGAACTGGAAACACGCCAAGGCCAGGTACTTGTTATTCCTTCAAAATACATTGTTGTGGTTTGTGTAATCCGTATCGTCCCATTTCATGCATATTTCTCCGTAAACTTGACCTATCGTCTGACGAGGTGGCCGAGTGGTTAAGGCGTTGGACTGCTAATCCAATGTGCTCTGCACGCGTGGGTTCGAATCCCATCCTCGTCGATTTTTTTTGAAGTCTGTATTCGAACGAAGTTGAAACGTGGATTAAACCTACTACAGAAACTTCATTCGGATAGCTTTTCTCAAGGACCGGCGGAGTTCTGTGATAAGGTTGTTCATCTTCTTTTCTTCGTGTATTTTTCTGTGTAGTCTGCCCCCGTTGCCATCATACTTGGTCGACGTTTCGCCTGGCTCATATTCTCAGATGACTCTGGGGCGACGGTTGTGCTCATTGTGCTTCATTCTTCTTCAGTGGTGTTCATCACCATTTCATCCATATTTTATTTTTCTTCGAAATTACCAGTATTGAAGCTTCGTCTTATAGTATAATGTCTTATTTTATCTTGAATTGCACAAGTTTATACTTTTGAATTTAATTTCAGCCAATCCGATTTTATTCTACCTCTATTTGAGAGAGCCCAAATATTACTACCGTACTGTGCTACTGGAACTGCCCACCTTTTGGAAAACATCAGTTTAATTTCCATTCTTATTTTGGCTTTTTTAGTGTTTTTTTGAATTGTCACAATTAGATTTAATTTTTTTATTCTTATTTTTGACGTCTTGATCTATGTAGGGGATCAGCTTTCGGAATGTCCTTGGTTGTCAATGTCAAGGTTTTTAAAAACAGCAGTATTCCCCGGAAATTGTTATATTTATCGAAATTTTTAAATTTGGAACAGAAAACTGTATGACATGATAAGAATTAGATACTTCATGCTGTATCCTTCCGTCTGGCTCATGTCCATGGATAATAAATCATTGTTTTATTTTATAAAATAATGCTGCATGCTGAAAAACAGATTTTACTTGTATTCTTAGGTAAAATGAGAAGTAGGGTAGGCCGGAGCAAGTTTGGTACAGGGGCAAGTTTACACACTGCTTATAGTTCACAAACTGTTGATCGGAGTGCAGCATTTGTCACGTCTGGCGAGTCACTGGGACCACCATTTACTTTCATGTTAGTCTGCAGTCATAGAGACGAGTGACAACCAACAGAGAGCAGTATTTGTGATTTTTTTATTGAGTAAACTTCTACACCACTATGTTGGCATTAATAACTTCTATACTAATAGATGTTCAAAACTCATTATGGTGTTTCCTGTTAGAATGTTATTTTGCGGTAAATATAAGATAGTCAGTTGAATTCCTACCTCGTGAACCAAGCTAATAGGTTAAATTTTGTCGAAAATGGGGCATGTTTACACAAGGCATATGGGGTATGTTTTCACATTCTTCAAATAATGTAAACGTGCCCCGTGGTTTTTAAACACTAGAACACCTGAACTCGCCTGCATACTTAGAACGTCTGCGCGGTCATTTTTACTGAATTTGATAGATAATAGGGATTGTAGTTTAATTTTGATTCTTTCCAAGGTAATTAGAGGGACGTTATATAAAAAAGAGTAACATTATATAAAAATTTTTCACTTCATATTGGATCGACCGATTCTTTCAAGACTTTTGCTGTGGTCGTCTGCCCCAAAAAGGGACAGAAATATTCTCAACTATTCATTCTTTTTTACCACCCATTCCTAGTAATATTGCTAGAAGCGCACGTCAAAAGCGTAGAGCAAAAGTCTACCCTCTTGGGATGAACGAGAAATTACAGGGGTTGATTGGTTTTTCTGGGTTTTTAAAATGGCATAACTCTTTATGAATCAGGGCAACTCAATCTACTAGCCTTGCGAAAGCTGCTAGCTTCAATAGGACAAATATCAAGGCTTTCTTAAGAAATTTGACGATTGTCATGAACCACCTTAAGATCCGGTCATCAGATATTTGGAATGCTGATGAAACTGGCGTGACTGCAGTTCACAAGCCTAATAGTTAAACAGAGGATTCCGCCTAAACGGTAGAATCACATCCACTGAAGGAGAGATTCTTGTCACAATGGCGACACCTGTAAATGCTGCTGGTTACAGCATGCCTCCATTCGTCGTGTTTCCCAGGGTAAATTTCCAGCCAAAATCATTCGTGACGGCCCTGTTGGCTGTGAAGGAGATGCCAACCCCTCATGTTGGATAGCTGAGAAAAATGTTTTTTAATTTGTCAAACACTTTGTACATTATGCTCGATGCTCTCCCGAGCTGCCATGCCTATTGCTCCTCGATAGCAGTGATTGGCACCTCTCAATTGAAGAGCTAGATTTCTGCGAGATAATGGCATGGCACTTTTGTTTTTCCCTCTGCATTGCGGCCACTAGCGTCAAACTTTAGCGTTAAAAATGTGGTAATTATTTAGTTTAATCGTTACGTTTTAGAAGAGTTAACTTTTAGCTTTTAGTCGTTAAAATTATGCATTAACTCAGATAAAAATAACTTCAGTTAATTTTAACGTTAATTTTGGCGAATGTCAACCTGTCCGAATTTGGACGCAAAGGTTGCCCAACAGACAAATGGGAAAATAAAATGGTATCTAAGAATGTAAGGGTAGTTGTGCATGAAGGTAATAAATTGGCCCAGATGAATGCATCCAATCAAACGTGGGGATGAGGGGAGTGACCGCCAAAGTTTAGGGACACACCCTCTGATGAGGAAACACGAAACCACGCGAAGATAATGTTTTGGAGGTGTCGCATGCCTTACTCGGTGACATCATGTCGTCAATACTACATAGCTGAAGCCGAGAAAGAAGGATCGCCTAAAAACCTATGATGGGTAACGAGGGGGAAGGGTTCATTCAAATTAACGTGTGCGTTACAATGCGCCCGTCTACGTATGCCTTACTCGGCAACATTTTGTCGTCAATTCATCAGCCCCCAGTGAATTGCGAGAAAAGGTGGGCAGGCACAGCCTCAGAATCTACTCTAACTCTATATAACTAAGCCGTTTCCAATGCAATTTTACAATTGTGAAGGGATACTTCACATCTCAATGTGGGGATCGATATCAAAAACTAGCCTTAAAGCACTTTCTACCGCTCATAACAATCTTTTGCGACAAACTACAGACGCACCATGGTTCGTCAGAATGTTTCACATTCACGACTACTTAAAAATCCCGGAATCGGAGCTCCATCTTAGAAAAATCGCCGAATCCTTTTAACAGACACTAGGAAACCCTGACCAAAAACACTCTGGTCTCGAAATGGAATTACAACGAAAATCCACAATTCAAATATTTTAAACTAAAGGATACGAATGGAAGAAACCACAATGACAGTTTTCAGTGTTAGCTTTGTATGTCAAAACCGTCAAAACAAAAAAAACCATCAAGGACTCTATTACCAAGCATCAAATTTGTCAAAGTAACTGAAAAAGTAACTTTTAACGCAAAAGTTACTTTTTTAAACTTTAACTATTATCATTTACTTTTTCAGAAAAAACTTTTAACTTTAACTAGTAACTTTTTAGTGAGATTAACTTTAACCAGTTAACTTTTTTGGCAACTTTCCCAACTATGATGACATACCAGGTATTTTATCGACAGCACTACCCTTAGCATGCACTCCTGTAAATCTCAAAGTAGGTTTCTGAGTTTAAGGAATATTCCTTCTTAATATTGATATATTTCAAAACGCCTACTTTATGCTATCCTATGTAACCGACAGGCCGCCTCCCCTAGCTTCAAACCCAACCTCTGAGCTTTGCTATTTATGATTCATCAACAATGATTCCTTCCAAATATGCTCCATTTACTTCCACCATCTACTACCTACATCTACTTCCGCCATCTACTTCCGCCATCTACTTACTCCATTTACTTAATTTAGTTTCTGTCATGTTTTATTAATAATCACCCTTAACTTTCTGCTTTTAAAAATTGTGTAAACTAACCCCAGGTACTGTGTAAACATGACCTCTTTAGGGGCAAGTTTACACAGGTGACTTCACTCAATAATATTTTAAGTACATAAAAAAGTATGACAGGATGAGGCTCTTGATAGGTTTCAAAATGGATATTAATTATCAAGTAATAATTCAGCATGGAATACATGTAAATAACTGCATTGCAAAAAATATGAAAAATCGAAATAAAAAAACTGTAAACATGCCTCGGTTTACCCTACTTGTCTGTGAAGTAATTCTTAGGTAAAATGTGAAGTAGAATCGATCGCAGGTTTCTCAGGTGAATATACAGTAGCCTACACTCTGTGGAATGATCACATTTGATGATTTGCCAAGTTTCAAGTTCGTGTAACTTTTGGTTCTCTAAAAAAATCGAGCGTGGCATAAATTCGTTGCACAAATTCCTGATGCGTGATACGTGGTTTTAGGCTTGTCTTTTTATGTTATAGAATAGATTTTATTCATTATCTAAAAGGCTGATGCCCCTATAAAGAATATAAGCTATAGATAATTAGATACAATTAAGAGGGAAAGATTCAAAATAACATGCTTTCCGGATACAGTAAGGGATAATTATCATAGTTACCGCGAAGATAATTAGTGTAGATTATCTGTCAAATGTAGGTTTCCGTTTTGTTAATCTCTTTAATGTTGCATCATGACCGGTTTCACCGCGTTATTTTGGTATAAGGCGACAGTTTCCTCGGAAATCCATTCTGCATCTTCATGTCAAACTCAGTGAGGCTAAGAAAAATCCGTTTTCGCTGCTTTTATATATGTTGACTCCTATTGTTGTTTCTCGGTGATATGTTTTTTTCATCGAAAAACTATTCCTCGAATTTGATATTTTGTAACCGTCTTCTCGATTGAAAATAGACATTTTTATAATTTTTCTCTAATTGCACTAGGCTAATTAGAGAATCAATTGAAATTATAAAAACGCGAGCTCTACTTACGCCCACATACATGAACAAGAAACTTATTATCACTCTACCATCAATAATCGTCATCATATATCCTTTGCATGAAACCTCTCACGTTGTTGTTTTTCAACGAAAATCGTGTACTCGTTCTTTATGCTTCAGAACGGGTGAAAACTGATTATTGTAAGGGGGCATTGAAGAAGTTAAGAAGTACGGTTCTGCATCCTCAGTGGAAAGGAATGGAATATTAAATGTTACCGTCAATTCAATCGGCTTCTTTGCCGCAATTCGAACTGAAAGGAACGTTTCTCGTCCTTGTCGCGGTAGTGGCGAAAGACCGCAGATTGCATCCACGTGCCATGTCTGTTATCTCTTTCCCCGAAGTGTTCCAGATGGAGTTAGGGCTCATTTAGTCAATTGAGAACCGCCTCCCTAGCCTTCTTCCTCTTTCGCTCTATCCGGGGATAATTTGATTGCGTGCGTGCAAGGAGCATGAACAGGGTCCTCGAGGGGAAACTGGGAGCGAAGCCGTTGGAGAATGACGGACTGCCCATTAAATTCCGTGACCCCTAAAAACCCTCGATTACCACGATCCAATTTAGAGCACATTTTTCAAATGGGGTACTAATGATTTGGACCGTGTGGCGTGGTGGAATCTCGTGTTCAAATTTTTGGACTAAACAAATGGAATTTGCTCAAATTTTCCATCCAAATGTATGAAACCGACAAATCGCAGACTTCCTAAAACTGAGGTAATTATGAAGCCCAGAGGCAGTTGTTGTACTATTGAGTGCCATGCAGAGATGAATTTATGCACTACGATTTTTAATGCATGACTTTTTGTATATAACCTTAATTCAAATAATACCCGATATATTTTGCTAAAATTAAAATGGGGGAGTTTACTCGGAACCGAAATCACTCTGTTATACACGGAATCGTTAGATGTAAACGAAAAATGAATTTTAGTGACAAAATAACCTTCTAAACTGAGCCATACATTGATAAATCAAAAATTAAAATAAGCAAAAGGTACGCCCACCCAACGAGCTGCGTCAAGGATATCTACGTAATCCGACTCCCGTCCTTCACTGTGTTGAAGAAGAACGGGGAATTAGCGCAGTTGGGGAGGGGAGGTCAGCTTGTCGCAACCACTTCCATTGGCAGAGTCAGCTGTGTGCCCCTCATTGTGATAAGGTGAAGGAGTTTCGCGGTCTCAGTTGTAATTGGACGAAGTGGGTAACGTACGAGTCCTTTGCTCGCCCACTTTTCCGAAATGGTTACACCCATCAGTTTTTCGCTGCTTATAATCCGAGAACGGCTTGACGGATCAAAGAACGGAAAAATACGGGTCTTTTTATTTAACAAACTCGATCAGATTCGATAATAAAGAAATATGGTAAACCACCCCATTGCCTGGGCTTTTTCACATTTGATGATGGCAAACATTTTCATTGTTTACTACATACTCGCATTCCATTGGGTCGTCTGTTTTGGATCAAAACACTGCGTTCTGTGGCGTAAAATTTATGCTTCATCCTTAATTTAGAATGAAATGCGTTACGACTAAATATTGGATGAAAATTGAAACCGTGGAACACCGGCTTTAGCTCATCTCTCTATATATTTTCCTGCCCTCCCGCCACTGCAGTCATTATAGTGACGTATTATAAATTCTTTGAGAGAGAAATAGTTTGAAAATTATGTTTAAGAAAACGAACCTAATGCCACCTTATAGAAAAGGGGGGAACTACACGAAAACAGTTTATCAACAGTTTTTATCATATAATGTAGTTTTATCGTAGCGTTAAACGGGATTTCGTTGGTGAAATAATAACGACCGCACATTTATGCCAGCAACCATAGAATTAGCTTTTCTGGCACCACCGCTATGTGGATACAGTGAAAAACAAAACAGTGTAAAATGCAGTGGAGCTCCTCATAGAGGCAGCTATTATCAAACAGAGCAAAAATATGAATTTGCATATACCTACAATGACATACTGTATTACGAATATAAATTTAAAGCCGTTACTGGCAATAGGACTGAACCGATGGGGCAGTTTAGTGACTAACGACAGGTTTTCCGTGTAATAAAGACATTTAGGTGATATTAATGAGAGAAAAAGGGGAATAGTGACGGAATAAGGGAGTGTATGTGGCAGTTGGCTTGAGAAAATTGTTAAGAACTAGTTAAAGTATGATATAGGGCATTCGTCATGTGATACCGAGATCTGAATCATGAGGGACGCAGATAGGTTATATTTTAAGGACTCTTGGAAAAGTAGGGTAGCGAGAAGGTTGCCGAAAGTTTTATGGATCAAAAGGAAGTAGCACGAGGAAGTACTTCAGTGAGTTGTTTTTCGTATTTCTAAAGCCCCACCTGTAGAATGCATCGCGCGTTTTGGAACTGAATAAGATGCGAAGGAGAGAATCGCGTTTTGTAAAAAATTCATATGAGCGCACAGAAGGTGTCACTCTTGTTATGGGAAGGACTTGGTTGGGAAACCATAGTGCCTAGCAGGTTGTTGTCTAGGTGGAAGTTACTTGAAAAATTCTTATTAGAAGAGTTCGAATCGGGCATTCCAGGAGTATTTATGCAACCCCCCATACATATGAATGAAATACAGAAGGGATATACCGAAAGAAATTAATTGTCGGACCGAGAAATGCAAGAATTCGTTTTTCCCACGCACTTGACACGCCCACCGTTCAAAAAAGGTCAAATTAAAAAAATGACGAATAATTATTTTCCAAAGTGGTTTTTCTTTTTTTCGTCACAATTCATCTTTTCACTCGTGACCTAACAACCCTTGCCACTTGCCCTTCCGGCGGCTGGCAGGGTGAAATGTACTTAATGTTGAGAATGTGCGTTTTGGATGGGATGTAGTAATAGAAATGAGATGTATGTTAATCTGAAGATTGCTTGTAGACGGGCGGATTTGAAGAAAATGGGAAACAGCTGTATTCCTTATAACCTATCATACACGGTAGGTTATAAAGAAGTAATACTCACGATAACCTTGATAACAACGGTTGAGAACATTTATTCAGATGACATTGATTATATAGTATTGTTGTATCGTCTTCGTTTTTCTTTTGCTACGAAAAACAATGGACTTTCATTTTTTGTCCCTGCCATTAACGTTATAACATCTACTTTCGTTGCTAATCGGTTAATTAAGTTAACGTTTTAATTCCTGCTGGGTCCTGTCAACGTATCTTTCATCTTCGCCGTTTAGCACAGTTGTCCTTGAAAGTGAAGGTGACCTCACCATCGTCGATTACCTCCCACAGTGATCAGTGAATTTGTTACTCTTCCCTTGTGTATGATGATATCAGTAAAGGTAAGGCTTCCTCTCCGCTGGTTGTCGTTTGTTATCTAACATTTTTTGGCTAATGTGTACATCCGCAGTCGGTATCAGGGTTCATGTATTACTTCGCTTCGGAGTGATGGAAATATTAACCGTCTACACGGTGACTAACAATAAGTTGCCGAAGACGTACATCAGTTTCATCGTCCTTAACTCCACCTCCTTCGTTGCAATTGAATTCTCCCTCGGCGGTTTTGGAGTGGTTATTGTAATTAGATTTTATCTTATGAACCTTTAATCCATACTCTTGTGTAGGATCTTGCATATTGCGTGATTTTTTGTGTAAACCAAATAGGAATACCTACGATGCAGTAATATATAAAAATGTAGTGGTGTCTGCCTGTCTGCCGGTTCTATGTTCGTTACGCATCTCAAAACCTACTGAACCGATGGGGCTGAAATTTTGTAAGATTCTATTGTATGCGTTAGAAGGTGCTATAGGCTATATAAAAAAGGTTCGATTCCTGGCGCCAATTATGTATTTACATTGGTTTAAATTAACTTTTTCTATTTATGAAAGCGCAAGAGTTTCGTCTTTCGCTCAGTGAAATAACTATATGTTAATCGATTTCTTTCATTCTCGTTGTATTTAACGGGAAAGATTTTAAACTTTATTATTCTTTCAACCGATTTACACTTTGCCCTTGAGGTTTCTGGGCAATGTGTAATTTACGTTGAAATTTACTGTTTTTTTTCGGTTCTTTTCCCAGAGTAGCTAAGGCCTTTGCCATAGAGAGATGCCATAAACAGAATTGTGTTTTTCGCGAGGATATAAGAAGGTACTGAAAGTATTATAGGCTATTCGTGAAGCAAGGTCAGCCATATTTTTCTGCACAAAGATACGTGCTGACTGTTAGAACTACTCACGGATTTATAAGGTTTGAATTCGGTTAAAATTCAGTCAATTTATTCCGAGTATTTCAATGAATGCTTCAGAGGTGCTCAAGTTTTGAATGTTTTTTTTTATTTCTTTGCGGATTTGTGCATTTGAACCGACCTGGGACATGAAGAGAAGAGATAGAACGCTTTAGAAATCGCCGTCGATGGAGATAGCTTGAGATTTGAGATAGTTTAACAAATACCAGGGAATAAATTCAATTCCCTTGGAACATTATATCTCGGTACGTACCCGTGGGATGGTCATTGGTGTCATTGCAATGATGCTAAAAAGTTCGTCCAAAAGAGATGCCGTAAACTGCATTACTCTTTTCGTGAAGATATTGTGGGGTAATAAAAAAGGTATCGCAGCTAATTCTTGAATTTAGAGAGGCCATTTGACTTCGCAAAATCACACACGCTACTCCCAGATCAAGTAGGTTTGCATTCGGTAAAGCTAAAAGTGTTTAAATGAAAGTTTCCGTCATATTCAGAAGGTGAATATTTTATAGATTTATACCGTATTCCGAAGTTGACCGCTTTCAAAATTGTTGTATTTTGATATACAAGAATGTGATTAAAAACATAAATGAAGTCTAACCAGGAATAAAATG
Organism: Platycnemis pennipes; assembly: GCA_933228895.1. NCBI lineage: Eukaryota > Metazoa > Arthropoda > Insecta > Odonata > Platycnemididae > Platycnemis > Platycnemis pennipes. Next base: position 107,602,387 of record OW121852.1, on the reverse strand, counting down.
AAAATAAATTGTAATATAGCTATACGTCAAATATACAGTAGAAAGTGTGAATATGCGTAACCCAGCGACAGGTACCTGTTGTAAGTAGGCTATCTGTACTAGGTTAGAAGGATAGAATTTACTCATATTGGAATAAAATGCATTAATACCCTACCGTAGGAAGTTCATTGACGCCACTGTCATGAAGTTGGAGAATTGAGACAAATGTAACGTGCATACATAAAAGGCCAGAGAAAACATTTTTTGCCAAAGAGGTGGGTCCTGCCATTCCCAAAAAGCCGAATCTGGCCTCATTGCCAACAATAGACGGACATTCGTATGCACCCCCTTCTAACCTGCTTGGTTTCTTCTAGCCTGAAAGTTTCTAAATTATATTCTCATTTTTGTAAAGACTCAGGTATAAGTCCAGGCAGTAATTATATGTTTAAATTGGCTTAAATTACATTTATGGTTCCAATACTGACTTGGAGCCATAGTTAAATCCATAGCACAAGTTTCACCCCTTATTTATTCCCTTCTTCACATACAGCCCCTTCATGTAAAATTTTAAATTTTCTTAACACAATTTGTATTTATTAGATATTTTTATTGCTCTCGTTGAGCTGCAACGGGCACCTTCAGCTAATAAGGGATAAATTTAATTCTGGCGAATGATTTCGTGAACATTTAAATGTTAGTTTCTCTTCAATGTCGGTGACTAATGCCTAGAAGCGACTGATTTTTAATTCTGCTTTAATCACCTGAAATGCTTTAACATCGCAGGTGGTTGATTCATTTGGAATTGTGACAGTTTTTTCATGCCAATGGCGTGTGTGCAATTTATGGTGTTCATATTTGATGAACCTATTACTAGGTTATAGCTAAGGATCGTGATTACAAGTGTGATTCATTGAAGGCCTTTTTTCGTGGGTTTTTCTTTTGAGTGTCCTGGAATCGGTTATATTTTAATTACATTATTATTTCTACCCCAGAAATGATACCGTGCTGATGGAAAATTCATCATGTGTGGTCGCCAAGAAAATGTCATTTTTCATCTACTTTCTCTGCGTTTACATCCTTGGGCAGCAATCCGACACCTCGTAAAGCGTCAATTTAATCTTTAATGCCATATTCCTGTGGATTTCGAAACCTTTTAGTTTTTGCCTTCATCGTCCACTTTCATCGGAGTGGTTTGATGATTCCTCTAAAATTGATGAGTTGAGCTTCAAGCGGGGAAAGCCATTAGGTGGTGCAAAGGATGGCGGTGACGGAAAAAAATCCGGCTCGTGCATCTTTTTCTTTGATCCTTCTGAATCATGAGACTTTTCAGCTCTTCCTCATTTTGTTCGAGGACCTCCTGCGGTTGACTTTGACGTTACGTAAGAAGCTGTTTGTGATTCTGGCGTGGTAAAACTGACATGTGCGTCGTAATTACGGCTAGCGAAAATGAAAGTGTGGAGTTCTCAAGGATGTCGTAAAAAAGTTTCTGACCCAAACCTTTTCCGTGATGGAGAGTGTCAGAAGGAATTGACGTTATTGAAAAGTCAGTTGCTGTCTCGCTTTTCAGATGAATGCTTATCTACAGTGAAAAAAAAAACGTGAAATGATCCTGTGTGTACTCCCACGAAAATGGCGAGGGCTTACCACTGTCGTGTCACCTTGAATTAATTTGCATTTGCCAAAACCGCAGCCGGTGGTTAAATGATGTCGGGAAAATAAATTTTGTTACAATTTTGTCTGTGGCTTGAATCTCAGATCCGTGAAGAGTCGTGAACTATCCATTTTTTTGCGTTCACTCAAGGTCATCTTGTCTTTTCGGCTGCGTGAAAATATGAGTACACCACATTCGGGGCAAATGGCTATCTTTTACGTTGTTACCCAACATGAATGAAATTAAAGTCATAAAATTAGGTTTTAAGGTTGTATGACTGCCAAGGTTATGTTGTGCCTGGCATTACCTTAGTCGTAATGATTGCATGATAATTGGGTCGTGAAATTGATGGTGTGGCAGACCCTAGATGCTTTTATTTCAATATTTTATTCATTTAATTTCTATAAAAATAAGGTATTTGATTCGAATCCCGCATTGGGTATGGTTTGTTTAAAACAGCTTAGGGTTAGACAGTGCGAATTGATGCAGGCAGTTAGAGCACAGTTAAACCTAATTATTTTGCTGGTAATCGTGGACTAGTCCAAATAGATTGGAACCTACGATGTTTGGCTTACCTTTCCTGTGCTCTGCCGTCCTGGTTAACGCTTCTAATTTAACACTGATAAATTTCCCGATTGTTTATTCCAATTCCTTATATAGTTCGTCTAATTAGTTCTCCCACTTTCCCGCAGCCGGCATTACTACTACGTTGCTTACTGTATGCACATTCTTAACTGATGATAATCAAATCAATGGTGTAAGCCAAATCGATTCTCCGTCCACTCGTATCTTTTATGTTCTATACTTTGCTACATTGAAGCTTTGGGTTTGTTTTTATGTTGTTTTAATTATTTATTTGGTTCTCATTGATAGAATGTTACAACAGAAAAGGTGTTCTGTATTTTATCTATTTTTGGAGTTTTAATTTTAGGTTGAGGAGGTAAATGCTACCGACGTTGTCCCTCATATATGTGTAAAGGTTTAAAACGACTACCATGTTCGCCGGAGCCGCTTTTATTTCTATTACCAATATTCTATCATTCTCCTGATCCACATTTACTACCCTTTTCCCTACGTTGCATTCAAACCTACCTAATGCTACAACCCGCGATGTCCTTTCCCCTCCACCGTATATCACTGTGACTTTCACTCCAGAAGTCACCCAGGTTCTTCCATCTTACTTCGTTTTATCCCAACAAATCGACATTTCCCCTCACCATTTCATGCTTTCTTTTACGTAGTTTTCTTGCCCTTAACATCGTTATTACGTTCCATGTTCCAAATCTTAACATTCTTGCTCTCCGCTCTGATTTATTCTTCGCCGCTACCGTTGTCTCTCTTTCCGCGGATTTTGTGAGATGACATCCGCAGAGGCCTTCCTTCCTATGCTGTCGGGCACGACACCCGTCCCACTTGTTGCCAGGATTCAAATAGGTACTCAAGCCCATTGTGCTCACTGGAGAGTTAACTTGAGGTGGTTTCTCACTATTGCCTGCTTCTGTAGTGTGTTGAACGTTACACTGCCCCACTGTGATCAGACTCCTCACAGCTGCCTCACCGAGGAACAGACGCTGCGAGTACGGTACGGACTACCTTTCGTCAAACTCCTACCCTTCGAACTATCGGGCTTGGTTGACCTTAACAGAGTAACTTAAGTAATGGAAACACACAAGCTCCTCCCCTACCTCTTCATCATGTGTTTTCAATTCTGTAACCCCTTTATGGGGGTCATCAGACCGGGAGGGACGGTACAAGGATGGGAATGGAAGTGTTTGGAGGAAGGGTGGAGAGAAACCAGGCTTCGGCAAGGCTCCAAGGGGACCGCGGCGTAACGTCCCACCCGACGGCCAGAGTACTGAACTCGAATGCTCTTCACAAAGCACTCGAGTAGGGGTCGGTTTACCAATGTATAATATCTACGTTTTCGGGATTCGATCGCGGGCTCTCCGTATGAGCGGCCTGTACTCTGACCACCACACCAAATCCACCCCTTTCCCGTCTCTTTATCTTCCCCTTTTTGGTTATTTATTTCTTGCCCAGCCTCCTGATTTAGATCCTTCTTCCAATCTAGAATTACTAAATCTCGCTCAGGTCATTTCGCATGGAATAGAAGGGCATTGGGAAATGAAGAGGCTCAAATAGTTCACTTCGCTCCTTCTTCCCCGAAAGAATTCCTTTCCCTTCCGTTTTCGCCGGGCCACTCCCTCTCCTCTGCCTTTCCATGCCATTCTTCCTTCTGCCCGAGGTCATGGCCGGTCCTTCCTTGGCCACTAGGGCCAGTTTCACCAACGAAGATTATTGTTAATCGTTAAACTCGGTTAATTTTTGGATTAACCGAGTTAATGTTACTTTTCTGTTTCACCAGTACTATTAACTCGGTTCTGGGGCATTGTTTCGGTTAATATTTTTACCGGTTTCCGAGATAATTCTGTAAAAGCAACATAGCGCGCGGGAGATTTCGTGAGCTACTCTTAGATATTAGTGACATTGCGGAAACATTTGAGCTCAATTATCGTTAAGTAAGGCAATTACCAGGTGGATTAAGGAACGCGCTAATTGATTTGAACCCATGTTCATCGGTGTAAATCGGTCTTGAGACCAGTGACAACGACGAAGGAACTGCAAAGTTTTAAGTGATCGAAAGGTACCTATAATAGCAGTTACTGTACGTTTTCGAGACGCTGTAAATAAAGGCAATGTAACTTAAGTTCATTCCAGTATTTTATTTCTGTATCTCCTAAACGTAACAGTGAAGACAATAAGTGATATCTTAGGGGAGATGTTTAGTAGAATTAGGGAAAGCGGGCATTGAAATATCTTATTAACATATAGATGATTTTTGAAAGTGATTATAGATGTTTCTTAGATATACGTAGAAGATAATGTAGATGTTTCGTGGACGTTAAGTTAATATTTTGTCCTTCATGGGTCTTTTGGAAATTCCTTTAGTTAAAATAAGCACGAAGTTAAATCAGCTGAATTACAAATCGGTTAGGCGCTTTTATTTGTTTATTGACGTCAGGAGTCTGAGAAATTTACTAGCCTACACGTTCTCAGAAAATCTCGGTTTATAAAACTTAGGTAATAATAGCAGGGTGGAACGCAAACAAGAGATTATGGAGATAATAATTTTAACGGAGATAATGTAAACTGCGATAGTGGGAAATTTTACCATCGTTGGTGAAATTGGCCCTTAGACGCCCACGCTACGAACCCCCATCTCTCGATTGGTGTGATTCCAATTTAGATCGTTGACTCACACGAAGAAGCCGCCTTCCGTCTTTGCGCTGTCTGTAGGAGTCGTTAGACGTTGGGAATTAACTTTGTTTCACTCACATCAATGGTGACTCAATTCGTCGAATGCTAAAATTAGGCATCTGGTGATGACTACATATTTAATGTACTGACTACTGACTGTTTGCTCTTAGTCTGAAAGCTACCAGGAGTGTATGTGGAAGGGGTGACTCAATGCCGAATATGCATTACTTACATACCTATTGTTACAATACTACTATAATGCAGATTAATGTTAATATCTAGTGGGGAAGACACTGTAAAGTTTAATTGATATTCATTTGCAGGGTGATATTCAATAAAAAAGTACACACATGCATTGCACATTAAATGGTTCATGATCTAACCTTCGAGTCTACAGTTGCTAGTCTGAGGTTTATTTACTAAAATTTTATGGTTATTTTATTCAACATTATCCATTCGGACTGATTATCAACTACGGTATTTGAGGGATACGGTATATGTTGTTATTCCAAACCTGCATTATGACGCTACCATTGCACACCTCCTTTTCTCTTCGGAACGTAGGTTTTCATTGCCTGATGATGCGTCCTGAAATGGCCGCGAAAGCTCGCACGCCGACAACGCGTTATACGCAGCTGCACCCGAAAGCCTCTGACGTCCTTTTCTCTTCCCTCAGCTGATGGCCTTACTTAAAAAATGTAGACTCACATGTGTCCTATCGTTTCTTATCCAATATGTGTTGTTTACCCGTTTCTGTGGCAATTTGTATTTTAATCATTCTTGTTGTTTATTTGAACGAAAGGTTAATTCCAATGATCGTAAAGGTAGTGAATTGCTGTTGTGGAAAATGTTTTCTTGAATAATTGTTTTCGCTAATGACGTTAATGTAATTGTTATTTTCACTTCAGGGTGAAAACCCCCTTTACACCAGTCCGATTAGATCATTTCATTTATTATCCTTGATATAGAGGGGTCCATTTGTTTCCAATAAATAATTAAACCATATGGCATTAAGTTGGTTCTCTTTTTTCTCTAAAGATTCTAAAAGATAGAATGTTCTGGAATGATTGAGAGATTTCTAACTCGCCTTTTTGATGAGATTTGCTGATGATATATCTCGTTGCCAATTTTAAAATGCGTAGTATGCGCAACTACGGAGATGTAGATTATTGTAATGGTTTTTGTCATTCCATGACGCATCGTAGGACATTAACTATCGTCTAATTAACGCCGCGAAACAAGAGTTTTATTTGACTATGTCCTACCGCGCTAGACAGCGACGCAGGATTGAATGAGAGTCGAGTTCGTAATTTCCATTGCTGGCTCAGATCCGGAGAGCTTTTACTGCTGAATACTGGCTCCACATGGAATGAGTAGGGAGAATTTTAAGGGCAGTTCCCCGTCCGTCGAAATCGGGCCCCTTAGTGCTTTCATTGAAGAGTAGGCTCATTTTGATGACAGGTTTTCCTCACCTGTCCTGCTTTCCCTCCCTAAATACTAGATTTCTCTCAACACTCGCCTATCCTTAATGACGCTAATGACAGCAGATAAGGGTCGCCTCCCCCAATGGACTAATTATGTGAATGCTTATATTGTTAGTTTCATGTTTTTTTCCCGGGAGATTATTGTACAGCTGCCTTATGAATATTTTGTAATATTTTTGCCACAATAGCCTCCTGCTGGAGCCCCAATCACTCCGCAAAAACTGTGTTCAAGGTGCGGAAAAATGCTGTTTCGTCACGCATCGTTATCTGCATCGATGTCAATCCTGTTCGTAAAAAGTGCGTGGTTATCTGACGATGGGATAGTTAATTTCGCAAAATCATCATTGGTCATCAATCCTCAGATTGGTTTGACGCAGCTCTCCACTGAGTCCTTCCATCGGCTAATCTCTTCATATTTGCGTATTTCTTCTCTTTCACATCCTTCATCACTTGTTCCATATATCTCGCTCGAGGCCTTCCTTTGCCATTCTTCCCGTCCACTTGTCCCTCGACGATTGTCTTCATAAGGCCATCATGTCTCATGATGTGGCCGATTAAGTTGGAACAACTTAATCGGCTTAATAGTCTTCTTCTTAGGGTGTTCAGTTAATTTCGCATGTATTTTAATTCCGATTGTAACCGTTGGTGAATAATAAAATATCCGTAATAATTTTCAGCGTGAAAGTCTAATATTTGCATTGGAGTAAGATGTTAGGGTGTTCCAACTGTTAAGGTTATATCGTATCGTTCAGTGTAACTTAACTCAATGTCTCAGAGTAAGAAAAACGTAACATCCATTTTCGAAGTGAGATTCGATCCCTTAAGCTTTGATTAGTAAGAATTGGATTTCAATTTCAGTATGGAGTATATTAATGACAGTGAAGAATGGACGATAACAGCTGCGGAGAAATCATTGCTGGAAGCATTCGAAATGTGCTGCTACCGAAGAAGTGGGGAAGATAAAATGGAATAACCGAGAGACAAACGAAGAAGTCTTAAGAAGAGTGGTGGAAAACAGAAGTCTGGAAACTTAGAAGACAAGACGGGGCAATTTAATCGGCCGTATCTTAAGACACGATGCCCTGATTAAGACAAACATCGAGGGACATGTGAACGGGAAGAATGAAAAGGCATGGTACGGATTGTATGGAACAAGTTGTGGAGGATGTAAAGAGAAGAATCAAATCAATATGAAGAGGTTAGTCTATAAGAGATCCAGTGGATAGCTGGACCAGTGGAGACCAATCTTAGGTTTGCTGACCGATGATAATGAATATAAATTAATTTTAATAAGCTCAAATACTATTATATTGGTAGAATTTTGCTACAAATCTGGTGAGAGCGTATGTTGTGTTTGAAGTAAACCCTCGTCCAATATTGACGAGATTTAATCATGTGTAACTGTTACATCGTTTTGTAATTAATCGTTAATCAGCCATTAGTATGAATATACTTTTTTAAGCTTCCTTCATTATTAGAAGCGCCTTGGTTAATTATAGAAGCTTTTTTTAGGTAGGTATTGCTTCTTGCATTTTTTCGATAATTGGAAGCATTAATCGTAATTTATTTTATCTCATCTTACGGAGAACAAAATGTTTTCATATTTTTATTTTTTTCTCAGATGTTTTTTGCATCCACAGTGGAGATAACGTCTTATTTGATGTTTTCCTTTTCCGTTCCGTCTTGATATCGAACGTGACCTATATATTCTCTGGAATGGGGTTTTGGAATCGGCGATATAGTTAATTTCGAAGTTCGTGTACCCACAGGGCAGATATTCCTGACGGAGAAAAAACTCGCGGGAACTATAGATCGACGTCCCTTCGGCTCTGGTGACATCAAATAGCTCGGCTCCTTACCCGTGGTTCGTTTAAAAGCGGACCAATGCTAGTAATTGGTCCCAGTAATCGTTACGAACCGTCCCTGTGTAAAATAAAATCTGTGAGGGTATAAATTGGGTTTAGCTGTGGAAGAATTCGTCAGGTTTTTTCTTGTTCCCCTGGTTTGAGGAGTTTTTTTTTTATTTTTGCTTTTCTTTATCTTCATCCTTTTCAGTATTTTCTAATGGTGCACGCGATAGCGTAGCGGTCAGCCACCAACGATGGCAGGTCACTGAACACCAATACCTTATGTTTTTTCTCTTTATTTTAGTCTCATATTTAACGTAAGATGCGTTCCATTGATACCCAAGTGTAGCGGGGAAGATTCGAAGGCCGATCTTTCAAACAGGATGGGGTACGTGATACATGCGCCATCATTCTTGTACAAAGTGTACGCTATAACTTAATACATTTTAATCCTAGTGGCTTGTAGTAAAAGTTTCTTGGAGCTTGGAAACATTTTCAGGGAAACTGCGAAGCGATAGCGTACCGTCGTCGTTGTATAGCAAAAATAATCCATTTCGTTAGATGTTTGGAAAAATGGCTGCAGTATAGATCATTTCATTTGCTATGGATTTGTTTACAGCAGGACGTAGGAAGGGGCTATTTAGGGAGTTTAAGAAGGGTGCTTGGAAGCTCAGTGCTGGTATTGTCCGGGTCAATATGCCAACAGATCTGTATTTTAACGTCCCACCGGACGGCCGGGTCACTGCACCTGAAGTGCTCTCCTCACAGCACTTGAGACGTTACCAATGTGTCGCTAAAAAAAACCTACCCCTGCTGGGAGTCGATCTCAGGGCCTCGGAATTCGAGTTGCTGCATCGAATTTTTAAGGCTGCATATAATCGCACCATTTTTTTCTTTTTCATGTCTTGTAGAAAGGTGTTTTGAATTCTATCAGTATAACTGCCCGTAGACAAATATTTTTCGGTGACTTTGCGGCATCATTTACGTCTTTAGCGATGTAATAATACTTTTAGATTTTGAATCCGTGTGATTGACCGACATACAGTTCGTTCATTGACCTTCGTTTCCCTTTGTGACGTTGATGAATGCGTCAATATTTGATGAATCTGCTTTAATGAAAGCAGAATAAATTGCTCTGCTATAGATTTCCGGGATACGTTGTGAGTTTTCTTAGTGCTTTCTGCCGGTCTTGCATGCCTCTTTGGAGTTTCTCAGGTGGCTCAAGTAGGAAGCCGGAAGTGCCAAAATCTTCGGTGAAAAAACGAAAGGAATCTTAGAGAAAATGAATTCCGTCACCGAGGAAATGCCTCTTCAGAAGCTTTTCCCCCGAGAACGGAAGATATCGCCTCGGAACGCTTCTAGTCTCCTTTCCTTTGTAACTTTGTCCTCCCCAATCTCCGTTCTACCTTCGACTCGAAATTATTGTTCTCGCGCCTTTGTGTCCCTTAAGCAATTCGCTCGTGGCTCTGCGGTCATTGCACTTCGGAGCAGAAACCGATGCATATTCACGCGATTTCACGCCGAAACGTGCTCCTTATCACGATAAAGAGGATGGTGCCGCTAAGAGAGAACAAGGAAGGAAAGGGTAGACATGGTAACCCGGAAGTGCGATCCTCTTGTAAAAACGAATGCCCCGTCATGGTCCAGGTGCACGGTTTTAAATTCATGGTGTTCGCAGGTATTGGGGCGGATGTAAAAGAGACCACTCAACTTCAGACCAATCACGAATCCTGTCGGCTTGCGAGTGTACCTTATTCTTCCGTTGATTTCTCCCCTTTTGAGCACTCCGTTGTAAGTGCTTTGTAACCGTATAGTCCGGTGGAATTAATGTAATTACACTGTAAAAAGTTGATCTGATTTTCAGTGCGATCTGAATTTAAGCGCTGTCTGGTTGTAAGGCAGGAACACGGATTTAAGGTACGGAAGAGGCAGGAACATGGATGGTTGGTACAGGAGCAGTTGAGCAGGAAGCAGAGGAAGCAGGATTCTGGATGGTCTGATTTTAGGCCGTTTCCTTGCCTTATTTTTAGACAAGATATTACTGCTGAAATTCAACATACCCTGTCTTAAAATTGTTGCATCTGAAATTCAGATCGCTTTTGTACCTTAAAATCAGATTTACTTTTTACAGTGTATGTAAGACGACTCGTACATCGAAATTTCGGCAGAAATGCAGTGTTTGACCCGGTGGAGAACCCGAATAGCCTTCACCAACTGTTCGTGCATGACTTTTTGGTGCATGGATTTTGTTAGTGGTTTTGGTGGGATTTTCAAAAGGGTACGGTGTCATGCAGAAAGTTTTAAGGAGGTCAGGATATTAGATGTGGTAGCTAGCTGCTACTCCACCTTGAAACCCGCCTGTGACGCATGTGTCCGCAGGCATTTTACGATGATGTAGCTGCTCTGAGGAAATCGGTATTTGCTGTCGTGCCATGCCATGTTTCATCCATTGTCCTTGGTTTTATTCTTCTCACGAACAATCCGTTGCAAGCCATGAAATTGAAGTATGGCAGCAGGTGCTTTGTCTACGGATGTGTAAAATTTCTCCCGAAATAGAGGAGTAAAATATATAGGTCTCTCTTAATGAATTACCAAGTATCAGAGGGTTTAGGTTAGACTAGGTTTTAACGGCATAACTGTTCTTACTCTTCTTCAGTTGTTATACTGCAATTTTCTTAAATACTCTCTTCCATGCTCTGTTTTCCTCTTCTAATTACCCGGTCATGGTAGCCAGGTTCAATATGCGCTGGCCTGGGTATACAATGGTCAAGGGTTCAAAACCCGCCCAGGTAATGGATATTTTGCTTGTTCTAGGATTAACAACTTAGACTATACGGTGCGATATAACCTTAGCCGTTAGAACACCAGAAAACTAAAGACGTTTGGTTCATCTCTTTTGTTGCTATATAAAAACATCCAGTCTCTTCCTCCCCCTTCGTTTCTTATCTAATAATCTTTCGAAAACCACCGTGAGAATTTTATCGGGATGTTTTTAATGTAATTGTATAGTTAAATTTAGGCATCTCACTGTTCAATCCGTATTCCGGGGTGATTGGGGAGGGTGAATCGCTTCAAGTTTTGGCCCAAAAACATGTAGAATTCAGACATAAAGGGTTGTGGGGCCATCCCTGTCAACCGACATATTAGCATATATACCTTCTGTTTCCTTGCCATTCATCACTTCTATAGACTTTCTTCCTCTTTACGGCTTACCCATCATTCCCTCCTCTATCATCCTCGTCAGAATTCCGTTGCCTTTTATTACATCCCCCATGATGCTGTTCCTTTCGTATTTCACCGATCCGAATCCTTAACACACCTACCGCGTTCTCCATTTCCGCATTCATCTTCTCCATCATGCAGCTCATCTTTCGTGTTTTGGTTGGGTTTGGTAATTGGGAAAGGTGATGAATAGCCCAGGTTATTTTCGCCTTTATGGATAGTTAGTGCGGTGTATCTAAGAACATTTTAGGGTACAGAGGGAGGATGGGGAGGAATCAGTATCTACATCTACACGATACCCTGCAAGCCACCGCGAGGGTGTGTGGCAGGGGGTGAAGATCACCAAGCATGCACTACCGTTATGCAAACAAGCAAGCAAGTGTGAGCAATAATATAGCTTGACAAAGACGCCATGTGGCCTGTGGTATAATTGCTTTTCCGACGACCGGTGCACAATGAAAAATGTCAGAATTTTCAAGGAGAAAAGATCATTCACGGGACTCGAATCTGGTTATAAGTTCACTGGTAAGAAGAACGCCTTGGAAGCGTAACTGGCTAAAGCACCTGGTGCGAATTCGAAGGATCAAGGTTCTTATGAAAGTGAATGATTTTTTCTCTGTGGAAATTCTGCCACTCTACACACTACTTATACCAGTATGGAGCAGGACAAATCTCTACCACTGCCGGTGATCGAACTCAGGCCCGTCTATGATTCAGGTACACCTCAGTATCCTCCTTTCGTCAGGTCCAGGTACCAGAATCGTACGACACCCCACTCTGCTAGGATTTATAAAAAGAGTACTTGGGGTGATGAGAAGACAAAAGAACGATGTTACTTTTCACTAGTTGGGTTCCACTTTGAGTATGCAGCCAGTGTATGGGATCCGAATGAATTAGGCTTGATCAGAGAACTAGACAGTGTGCAGCGTAGAGCAGCTAGGTTCGTTAAAAGGTGTTACGATAGGTTGAGTAGTGTTTCAGAATTAATACAAGAATTAGGGTGATTATCAGAGAATTATCAGAGCGTAGGTTAAGGTACAGATTAAATCTATTAGAGAAATTTCAATCGGATAGCTTTACTGATGATGTTAGGCGCATATTAAAAAAAACTAGCGTATTATGCTAGATTCGATCAGATAAACAAGATTAGAGAGATAGATTGTCGTACTGATGGATTCAAAATGGCATATTTCCCCCGTACTATAAGAGAACAGAATAGGCAGCATAGCTAAGGGATAGGTAGGCGAAATATTTCAGGTTAGTCTTTAGTGCATGATGCATGTATCAATCCATTAAATTATATAGATATTAACAGTCTATTTGCATGAGACACTATTGTTGCTTGTTTGCATGTCGGTAGTGCATTCTTGGTGATTTTCACCCCCTGCCACACACCCTCGCGGTGGTTTGCAGGGTATCGTGTAGATGTAGATGTCTGTAATAGAGGTTTGACTAAAGTATGCCGTGAATTAAATTATGTCAGCCAGTGACTAGGCCTTTCTGTTTATATACCCATTGGGGAAGAAGGATATTAAATTTTAATTTTAAAATCTTCATACGTAACCACCGGGCGTTAGTGACCTCGATATCCACTGCCGGCGTTTCCGTAAGAGCACCTCTTTCCGTAACCAACTCGTCAATAAATAAACACTTCCCGAGCCTCGTCTTTGCTCGTTCCCCTGGAATTCCCGCCCGGGCAGCCCGTGTCTATCCTCGTTGACCCCCGCTCGTGCCGATGTGCAGTCCAACCCATTCACCTGCATCTCGCGGTGCAACCTGTGAAGTTCTTCAAGCCCCTGAACATCTCCGGTCGGTCCATGGCGGGCAACGGCAAGTGACGGGCCGTTGTCGCCTCATCGCTCTCGAGTGGAGGCCTGTCCCGTCTGATGCGCGTGGTGCTTCTGTTTTGTTTTTTCTCCCGCATCCGCACGCTTCCATGCTTGCCTCCTCCTTCGTAAGGATCGACGAGCGACCTCCTCCGGCGGTGCGCGGAACTAGATCCTCCCGCACGGTCCAATGTTTCGCGGTCGGAAGACCCCGAGTGAAGCGGATGAGAACCACATTACCGCCCTCTTGATTGGTTGCTGTTGTTGTATTAAGGATGTCGACCGGCAGTTAAGGTCATTTGCAACGTTATGGATAGGAGGGTATTGGAATATTGGATAGGATTTAGTTATTCATGAAAGCGACCGTTGGCTTAGATCACCAGGAAGGGTGACTTATCGGCAGGGGTCCGCAAATATGTAGGCAACGGAGACGGTTTAACGTCACATCCGAGGGAATGAGCCGTACATACAAGTGCTCTCCACTGAGCAACCTAGACGAATCCAAGGGATCGAGTTGGTGTGGTGGCTCAATTACTGGTTTTATCATCACGAGGATTTAGGTTCGAACACCGGGAGCGATAGAGATTGTTATTTGGGAAACCGTTCTATGCGTGAACGCTTTGTGGATGTAGACTAATGCCGACGTCGGGTTTCTCTCCACCCTTCCTCAATTCCCTGGAAAATTAACACCCATATCGAATGACCCACCTATCATAAACAGAGCGAGCGAACTTAGTTTTCGGTCACCTATTCCAAATAACCATATATTCTGATGAAAGATATCTACCATTACTAGGATTGGAACTTGGGCCCTGTTGATGGTGAGCCGTTGCTTAACCCACCACACTAATCCATCCCCGTCGTTGTCGCTGGTAAGCATTATACACATATGTAATGGAGTTACGAAACTGTTCAGTCGCCTCACTCTCCCCTGCACTTCTGTTTTATAAAAGTTTTAGAAGAATGGAGCGGTAATGGATAATCTTAGGAGCTGAACTTTTGATATTAAAATATTTCTCATTAATAATCAACATGGAAGACCACTGGAGGAGCAGGGTAATTAACTGGTCCCTTTGCTATTATATGTTAATCTCAACCGTCGATGGGCTTAGTTACACTCTACACTCATCAACAAGACATACCTTAGGTTTGAAAGCTACCCTTGCCAACGTTGACTTGTCATTTTCCAGACCCCCATGACTCGTCGATTTATGTGTCTAAAATACTTTAGATTTTATTTTCATTATTTTTGGTGATAGTACGGCTGTATCACGATTCATTTAATGTTTTTACTGTATTTTTTGTGAGATATTCCCTTACCACCTCCGAAGTAATTACAATCCAGTAGACTAAAATATGGAACAAGCGTACAGTTTAAAAATTATTAGGGAATCAATACCCTCCCACAAAAATCTCATTCCCTGTCTCAAAAAATACACTTACACCCGTTCTGAAGTTTAGGTACATACAATGGGTGCGTTTACTCGGAACCGAAATCGCAATTTTGTACACGAAATCGTTAGATGGAAACGAAAAACGAATTTTAGTGAAAAAATTAATCTTCTAACCACAACCATTCACTCATAAATCAAAAAATAAAATAAGCAAAAGTTGACGCCCACCGAAAATGCTGCTGTGATAATATTGACGTCATTTTCCTCCCGTCCTTGTCTGCTTTCAGGGGAGGGGGAAGGGAGTGGAGGGGGGTTCTCGGAAGGTCTGCTCGCATAGATGCTGTCGAAATCGCTCCCATTTGCCGAGTCAGCTGTGTCTCCCCCTTTGCGATAAGGCGAAGTAGCTTCGCGGGCTCAGTTGTGATTGGACGAAGTCGATATACGTCAGAGGTTGCACCACACCCACTTTTTCGAAAGGGTTAAAAACATCAGTTTTTCGCCGCTTATAACTCGGGAAATAATTGTCGGATCAGAAAACGGAAAAATTCGGGTCCTTTTATTTTACAAACTCTATCAGATTCGGAAATAAAAAAATATGGTAAACGACCCCATTGTGCATCTTGCGTGATTTTTTTTCTTTGTCTTCCTCTATCTTGTGGAGGACAGTGTATGCGTATTCATTTTGTCATCCACCGTTCTACATCAAAGCGACTCTTAACTGACTTGGAACCTTATATTAAAGACAACATATCTTGCAACAGTTATAAAAGCATACAAATTTTATAGGATAATAATTATATGTAGTAGAAGTTGAATATTGTCCTTGATTCTAAAAAATAAATCTCAATTGAGATTCATTGTTGTTCCATTTAAAGTATCATGTAATTTCCTAGGACTGTGATGGTAGGCTTAGTAAACATATTAATAATTTAAGCTGTTTCCATGTAAGGCACTTAATTGCCTTAAAATGACATATTATGTTTTAAGAATCATTCGAAACGCCTCTTGTGCCGTTCAAAGGCAAAGTATGTATTTCTGAGATCTTGTTAAATCTCCTTTTCAAGCGCGTTGCAACATGTTAGCGTGGGGCTAGCTACGCCACATCACCCATGGTAATCACGTTCCGATTGATTGGAGTAGGATTTCTTAAAAAAGCTATGTCGAACGCATCTTTTCTGCCAGATATCATACGAAAATATAAGGAATGATCAGCTAAATGAAAGGGATATTCAAAATTGTTTTCATTCCGGTCACTCAGTTCTCTGATACTTTGAATACATTGTGATTAATTACAGTTCTCATCATTTGCTTGTCATCTGTTCTTATGTTAATAAAAGTCCTTTTCGAGCGAACTTTCCGGTGGTGAGTACCTTTCTTTTATAGTTTTAAACTTTTCTACTTTAGTTTAGTTTAATGAGTATCTAGGGAAATTTCCAGCGTAGAATAATATTTCAAAATTCTCAAAGGGTTTTCATCAGTTTGTGGGATCATGATAGATTCATATCCGAACGAATAATGGTAGGACGTATTTTGTCGTAGAGCAGAATATGAAATATATCGGAAATTAACTTAAAGGATGTTGCCACCGCAAATCGTGAACTTTTAATAAAGTTTTTTCATGTAATTACGATAAATACTTGGCCTCATATTTAGATTTAGTGTTATGCCCTGCATTACTTTTATTTCGAGTCCAACTCATTGATTCTAAGAATTTTGTATGTCAGTAACCCCTTAGCAAAGTTTTGTAATTAAAATATGGCTTAAACATTGTGTAAATAATGTTTAAATTCAGAATTTGTCGCGAGATTTTTTTTATTCCATAAATTTGGTGATATATTTTATCTGCTGTATTTTTAATAAGTCAGTAGTTCTTACGAATTGTAGATGATAATGCTGACGGAGCTCGTAGTAATTTTTGAAAAAATATCCAGTAATTTGTAAATTTTTAGCCATGTTTCTTTTGCATTTTTGCATAAGTAATATTTTCAAACGAATATTGGATGAGTTTTCCTTCTCTTTATCCTCTTGGGCGTCGTGTTCGACCGCTCGTTTGATAATCGCTCAAAGCGTCAGCGACGGAAAAAAATGTAGCGTATTTCGTGAAACAAATGAAACTCGAAATCGTTGAACTGTGGGCACCGATGCGGGCTCGTATTCCTCCCTTGGCGCCGCGACGCGACGTTAACCTTCCCAGCACCCTCTCCTATTTACCCTCGCGTCGTTGCTATAGGCCCTTCCCTCGGCTTTGATTGATATAATGCCCGACATTGTACCCAACCGTTTTTTTTCCAGCGCATAACGGAGAAAGGTTTGCGGATCAGCAGGTTTGCCTTTAATCTTGGCATAAGGGGAAAGGGCAATGTTGTCATGAATCTTTATTGATGAAAATTGGGGGATCGCATTCTTTGGTTCGGGCGCAATTACTCTCAAACCCAGATAAATGGATGCTTAAAGTTGACTATGATACTGTTTATCTTTTAAAGGTAACCAAATAGTCACTGGTCACTTTCGAGGGAAATAGCATACTTTTCGCCGTTGCACACGTTACAAGTATCATTTATGTGTTGTAGTTCGAGAGAGTTAACAGATTTACAATTCGGAATTTAACGTCCTTTTTTCGCTTGAAATATTGTGGTTGATTGCGAGACAAGGTTGGTTGGTTGGGCTTACTCCTTTTATTATACTTAAGGTTACCAGATGTATGAATCGTAAGATGGAACATTGAGAGAGAAAATGCCGGACAAAGGCGTACAAATGTTGTCGGTCACAAAATCAAGGGGCGCACCTCTGTAATTTCATCATAATGGGGCGAATGAGGGAATTGGAAGGATATAACTGATCGGGAAAACATGTACCTCTGGATGGTACTACAGGTGGTACCTAAGCAGAAAAATGCATATAGCCAAGAGGGAACGTTGATGCCATCCAAAACTTCTATTATTTTCCCTTTACGAATTCACCCGCCATATTCGCTTTGCAGAATCTAATTGATTTGTTCTCTCTTAGGATGTCGTTATCGCCTTCTTTTCCCTCTACGGATACCTCCAGCTTACCTTCTCTCCTTCGCTACCACGTTCAACATTTCCTCTTTCGTCCTTCAGTAGACATGGAATACTATTACAGGTCTTCTCCTGTAATGTAAATGTTTTTCATGTCTACGCTTCTCTTTGCGAACGATTCTATGGGGCTTCGAAGTAGGAGTTTGCTAGTCGATGGTTGCCCTTTTATTGTCAAAACAGTGCACGTGAAATGTTCTTTGTGTCGAAGTATTGCAATGTCGATTCTGAAGGTCTTGGAGACATGTCACTTACAATGGGTACAAATACCCGAGCTAGCTTGGTTCTGTATTGTTTTTTGTGCTGCTTAAATGGAAGGTTTAATTTACAATATTTTTTAAAAACCGTTCTCACTATAATACATTTTCAGGGTATTATTCTTACAGAACCCTTCCCTATTTATTAACTTATGTTCTTTTCATAGTATATTAACTTTCTATTCCTTGCACGCTATTGATAGTGTAAAATACTTCAGAGGTTACACTCATTAATAGTCCAGTGTTGCTGTTCTACACTTTATTAACCATTAAATTTTATAAACGGGAACCGGAAACGTAACCGCAAATCATTCCTTCGCCTCTTTTTCCAGTGAATTTCTCATAAGTTCATTCCCTTGGGCAGCACCCTCTTCTACCCTAAGTCTGTGCCAACCCATTTATTTAAGGTATACTGGCGGTTTGCGGCGCTTTTGTCAATGATTTATATCAATATTTATCTACACCTACACATACTCTGCAAGCCACCGCAAGGATGTTTAGTAGGGGGTGAATTATCACCAGGCATGGATTTGAAATCAAAAGAGAATTAAATTTAGACTTACTACCATGCTGGCTTGCAAATTCCATACATCTACTACTTACGTGCAACTTAGAAGCACTACGGCTTTGTAAAAATGTTAGATATGCATTCGCGAGACACATGTTACTAAATTGTTGCTTCTTGCTTCCCCCGGGCAAATAATATAAAGTATAATAATTATTACGCGATCGCGCTCGTCATATTGATCCTTAATCGGGACCCATCTCCGTTTGCTTTGTGATGCGTTTTCTCTGCCTGCGTTCTCAAGGAATAGGTTTGTGGCTAGTTTTAGCGAGTGGTAGGTGTTACCCCTTGTGTTCGCGTGCGTGCTTGTGTCTGTTTGCGAAGTGCTTGCGCATTTATCATCCCTTTCGAGTTTCGCTGCTTCTCTCTTCTTTTTTTTGTCCACGCCTCCCTTTCTATCTCTCTTTCACTCGTCGGCCAGTCGTTTCCTTGGCATAAGCGTCGCAAGTTTGTTGCGTCCTGGCCCGCGAGAGCGCGTCCCCCGCTCTTTTTCCGGGGAAAAAGAGAATTTTCGCCGTCTTCATATTTTTTTCTCTTTTCAACCCTCTCGTATATATTTTTTTCCCCTGCGCCCTTTCCTTCATCTCTTGAGCCCTCTCGGCGGGGAGTAAGGCGTCGCTGGCTCCGCGTGTGACGGAGCCGGAGAAAAGGAAGTAAAAATGAGGCAGAAATTCGAGGCGGGAAGGAGACGGTGAACCCGGAACTGATTTCCCGGGTGCCGCGAAGACCTCGCACGAGGAAGAGGAAAGGAGCGAATTGAAAAAAGTGGAGAAACAGTCCTGGTGTGGATTAACACAAGAGCGGGTGGCGGGTGGCTTGTTTACGGGGGGGAAGGGAGAGCTCGGTCCGTATGCCTTTGCCATCTTGTTTCCTTCGATCGATATCTGTGGCTGGGTCGTGGGATCCCTTTGGGGCGGGCGTTGAGTGCCCTCATTGCTGACCTCCACCACTGCTTGAATTTGTTTTCGTGAGACTCGAGGTGGTTTCGTTTCCCATTCTTTAGCTCAGAAAAGGAGGCAATAAACTTATGATTCGTAATTATTTTCTGGGAAATTTAAGCGAGGGTAAGAATTTTGATGAA
Source organism: Platycnemis pennipes (assembly GCA_933228895.1). Taxonomy (NCBI): domain Eukaryota; kingdom Metazoa; phylum Arthropoda; class Insecta; order Odonata; family Platycnemididae; genus Platycnemis; species Platycnemis pennipes. The sequence continues at coordinate 107,582,767 of OW121852.1, read as the reverse complement.
ATACGGAATAAATGGTGTCATCATCATCAGTGGTCATCAATCTTAAGATTCGTTTGTCGCACATCACCACTCAATTCTCCAATCAGCCTCTATGTACTCAAATATTTCATTTGACCTTCATGCCTGGAACCATTTTTAATATGGCTAATCAGGTTGCCTCGTCTTGTATGAAAGTTTTTACCAGACTCCCACTCTTAGGAATTCTTCGCTTGTTATTCGATCTATCCGTTTTATCTATATCATTCTTTTGTCACGCCATATTAAAAAGGTTCCAGTCTTGACTTTTCTGCAGTTGTTATCGTATATGTCTCACTACCACAAAGAAGCATGCTTGTTAAATAAGATCTAACGAAGTCTCTCAATACTTACAAGCTTCTATTTCGTTGTTAAAGTAGATTTTTCTTTTGTTTGAATGCTCTCTTCCCAGGGCAATTCCAATGTCAATTCCTTCTTCCTTCGTCCGTCGATGGTTACTCTGCTTCCCAGGGAACAATAATCTATCAAATATTCATGATTTTTTCCCCGTTTGTATCATTAGTCTAGGCTTCTCTTTGACTGTGTACCATAGCCATCGTTTCCTTTTATTGGTTTTCAAGTAATAATTAAGCAGTCTTTTCCCCGTTTATTGGGGTCTTCCTTATGTCTCTGTCGTGACAATATTTTGAGTATAGCAGGTGAATAAAATATCCGTGCAAGCATAAAATATCGATGCAGTTGTGAGGGAATCTCGTGGGCGGAATAATGGATGCTTCTTTCCCGTAGTCGGTATCTTTATTGATAATGCGACCTCCTCTAGAGGTACATTGCTCACAGAAAATATCCCAGCAAATTACTGAACCAATTGGTATTCGTGACTTTAGCTTCAAGACCTCATTTGGAACAGATATCTTTTACTCGCTCTCCTAAGTGCAATTATGGGTAATGATGACGCGAGCACACACAATTATATTTATACATTTTGAAGGCTCGTGAATAGACTCCTGCTATCTCTGTTACGGAAAAAGGTAACGCAAGTTTAATTTCTCACTGACTGACCATGGTTCTAATAGCAATTGGCTAAATGGTCATTGCCATCGTGTCATTGTCAGGTAATAATACAATAGGAGCTCATAATAACTCTTCTTTGTTGATAAGTCAATTATTAGGGTAATGATTAGGCATTGCGAAGTCTACGTACACTCTTGCCACGATGGTGTCTTCAAAACAACTGTAATAATATTCTTTGCAAAGGCCCATTTCCCACCTTGGTAAATACCCTGTTGAAACTATGATCAGGTGGAGGGGAAATGAATGTGAAATTTACGTTGCATTCTCTTTTTCCTGTCACAAAGTTTCCTTTCGATGTTCCGGTACCAGTTAATATTTACACTTTAATGGGTATATTTAAACTTGATTTGTTGATTATTTATTTTCAATCAGTGGTTCATCTCTAGTTTTGCTGTTCATATGCCCGTGTTTTTGTCATCTCGAACTGATTTACTGAGCATTGATTTATTTATATTCAAGGAAACTGAAAGTATAAACGGTGGAGAGAGTAGTGGGTATAATATTTTGCGAAACACCGACGAAAGAAGAGTTGATGATTTATGGAGAGAGGTTTGGCTTTCATCAAACAAAATGTATCCGTGAAGATTGCTGTTGACATTTCAATGAAACAGAATTGCACAAGACTTTAATTTCTCTGCGGCCTCTCTACCAGTCAACCCTCAAGATTTATGATTGCAAAAACAGTTTTTCCACCAAGGGTTATATGCTGTGTAAATTTTGCCTCTTCGCTTCAGGAACTGTTATTCAGCTTCAAAAATACATGAGCTACATGGTATCTTGTTATCCTGCGATCCGCCGAAATGGCCAGTAATATAGGCTCCAGGTTGCCCGTCGTGTTAGAGGAGTATCAATGGAAAAATGGATGGATAGGTAAATTTAATTATGTGCATACAATTTTACTGTACATGTATTTAGATTATGCATGGTAAAAACGAAATTATTATTATTTCTGTGCGATAGAACATCTCTCATGTTTTTGCCTCTATCAGTTTCTTCCGCTGATGTAGTGTGGGGATAGGACTATTATCCTTGTCTACTTCGAAATTGCATGGGTTTGATTCATCTGGTTCCTAAATTTGGTTGCAGTCTTCTAATATTCTGTTTCCAAAGCAAGTTCTTCCTTTAGCCTAAGTCACTCGTAGTTTGTTGGAGTTGATGATGTCTTTGGATTTAACTTACATGAAAATGATACGTAAGCGTCAGGATAGATTCATTTAGCGAATTCATTTATCTAAAATGCGTCAACTTGCATTCATCATCATCGGTCATTAATCGTAGGATTGTCTTGACGCAGCCCTCCTCTCGATTCTTCTATCGGCCAACCTCTTCATATTAACGTAATTCCTCTCTTTCACATCCTTCACGACCTGTTCCATATAACTCTTATGAGGCCTTCCTTTTCCATTCTTCCTATTCACTTGTCCCTCGACGATTTTCTTCATTAGGCTATTTTGTCTTAAGATATAGTCGATTAAGTTGTCCCGTCTTCTTTTTTGGATATTCAGTAGACATCTCTTTTCTCCCACTCTCCTTAAGACTTCTTCGTTTGTCACTCGGACGATCGATTTTATGGTCATCATCCTTCGGTAGCAACACATGTTAAACACTTCCAGCCTTGACTTATCTGCTGCTGTTATCTTCTATGCTTCGCTGCCATATAGTAAAATGGTCCAGATGTATGTTCTAATGAAATATTTCATTTCCTCACTTCCACGCTTGTATTTGAAGCTGCAAGGAGAATCTTCTTATGGTAAAATGCCGTTTTCGTCTGGCAATTCTACTGGCAATTTCTCTTTTACGTCGCCGTCTATTGCTGGTTACTCGGCATCCCAGGTAACAGACCTCTTCCACCTCCTCGGTTTTTTGTTTTCCCAATGTAACATTTGTCCTGGCTTCTTTTCTCCTACTGCATACCAATACCTTAGTCTTCTTTTTATTAACTTGAATTAGCGCCTCAATCTTCATCCATTGAGTCCAATAGCTTTTTTATTCATGAAGATATATTATGGCTTATGGAATTAGCGGAATTCAAATGTTTAATTCATGCCCAATAATTACGAAACATTGTCGGTAAACTCTCATCATTCAAATATTCCCCCAGTTTTTGTTCTCAACGGGGAAACTTATGGGATGGTTTCTAAATCTTCAAGTTTCGTTCCGCTATCTTGTATTTCTGAGGTTTTCTAGTTTCATCTTTATCAAGTTTCACTATGTTGCCATTAGTCTCTGACGTAACGACTTCGTCTCCGCAGTGGGATTTGCTGAGTGTCTTTTGATTGCTCAAGTTTTTGCCTCCCCATGCTATATTTCATTCCTCATGGGTCATTGCCATCCCACTCTCTCCGGTTTTTGGTACTCTTTATTGATATACCCATTGCTTTAAGAGGAAATATTGTGAGTTCCTCCCACTAATCATTGTTTTTATCTCTTTTCGTCGTTTGATTCCAGTCCAAGAAATTCTTCATTCCTTCCGCGCGCGTTGTTTTTCCATTTGGAAGTCGTCCTCTTACTCAAATGTACGGTTGCTTTAATGCTGTTTGTGTTTCACGAATAATGTGGGCGGTGTTATTTATCATTCAGTCGCATGGAAAAATTTAGTTAGTATAATTTTCTGGAAGCATTTGCGTTCTTTATAACATCCTTGGAAAATTGGTTCTCAAGAATTCTTTTTGGGCCAGGCCATCGTAAGAAATACCCCTTTCCCTTGCCATGCTTGAAAAGATGGGCATCGAATTGGCATTCAGCGCTAGTTCCGTCTAAATTAATGTGAGCTTAATGGTAATTATCCTCGACGCCGCATAATTTCTTTCTCCCTTTTATTCTTAGTTTTTTTTAACAAGACCATTTTCATATTTTAAAAAAATATTTGCAGTTCTGTCATCGAGAGATGAATCGTAATTTATTTTTCTAATTCGTCTGACCTTTGAAATAGTCACAAGTCATCCCTTCCCGCGCTATTTGTATGCGTATTTTTGTTGTCAGTCTTACAACTCATAAGTCGCGCGGTCGAATCCCTCCTCATGGAAGGGTATTGTTTAAGTCTTACTCAAAAAGGATACTCTTATTATATCCTTTGTTAGTTTTACCCTGGAACCCGATGAAATTAAAGGGATCCTCATAGGAGACCTCTTGGCTTTTAGCCGTGCGATCGGTGTGTATGGGTGATCTCCTGAATGGTGGTTAGCACAATGGACCAATAGGTGTAAGTGCCCCAGGGACTCGTACAGTACCTCCACCTACCTTTTAATCTAATCTAATCTAATCTAGTTTTGCCCGAAAAAGAATCCGCGAATTTATGATATCTCATGAGTTCTTTTACTGCTGTTTTGTTGGAATGATGTATCTTTTGTTGTCTCGGACTTTTTTGCTGGAATTCCCTGTGCATCGGAATTATCTGTGCCTGATCATATATAAACCCTTGATTACAGTTAGTCAGATCTTCGCTTGCCCCCACATGTCGGGGAAATAGTTGTTGCCAATAGCTTCCAATAATTGTCCACTGTTCATAACTGTTATCTGGGATGAGACTCCAGTAGATTGCTAGATGAAGGAATGAGGTAGTCTTTGGAGTGAGCAGCTCTTTTAGATGAGTTGGGGAATGAGTAAACAGTATTTTGATGACGTACGAGCTCCTAATTTCTGCTTGGACAGCACTAGCTGGAAACACATTTCATCAAATATTGCACTCAACGTTGGAGCTAGAAATGTTCATTTATCTGCTTAATGGTTGAGTAAATATTTTGTTTGGCTTTTTCCGAGAAAAGGGTGGGCTTTATGTACGGACCTTTCCTTAAATAAACCCAGTGGAAGTGTAGTGAACGGCTGTTACAGTAATTTTGGATAGTAATCTCAGCCTCAAGGTATTATTTCCTCGTGGTTTTCCTGCCCTAATCTCTAAGGGAGAGAGTAATCGTGAGTTTAATAATAGGGGTTTAATAATTGTATTTTTACTTGAAGTAATAAATTCGTATTTCCATTGCACTTCTTGTTCCCTGTCAGCATTAAGATTAAAATACGTGTTGGTGTTGGACGTTCATTTGCTGTTTATGTATAGTTTAATGTATTACTCCAAGCATACAATGGTCTGTTGTAATTGAAGGTGGATAGGATAATGAAATTATTGAGTAAAATCGGCGACTGAAAATTTGATGTAATCTTATCTTGTTAATTGTCAAGTGATTTTGTACCGGGAAAGCGGTAATTCCTGTCTGAAGATCAGGTACTTGGCATTATTTTCAACTTTAAAAACTGTTCAATTCCCTTATCTCAATTTCTCCCCATTTTTAAGTGACATCCCATTTGCCCAAAGTCTCCTATCTTCGTTGCCAGTCCTTATCACAACTGGACAACTCTGTGGCCGACCACTAATTGTGTGTGACAGTGCGATTTATGGATGATTACTAGAGGCCAGGCCTTTGTGTCCGAGTCCAAGGATGCTGTGTAAAGCCGGACCTCCCCGCTGCCGCGAAGTCCCTCTTGTGCGCGTTTGACTCAGTGCCTTTGTGTACTACTACTTCCTTACATCTCTCTCCCTTCGTCTCTTGTCATCTTTTGAGTTCTGTGTGTCGTCCAATCCGTCTACGGAAAATGACAGCTATGACTTCAGGCATTCTTCAGCCTAGTGTGTTTGCTACAGGGGCTGGACCTACTAGTAGATAAAGTGAGATTTCGGCTATGAAAGCTAATATTCCACTTGCCTCTCTGCAATACTCGGGAAGTGGAAGTACTAATCTCCTCGAGCGTCGCGACTAGACTCATAAAATAAGGGATCACGTTTTCGCCTTCTTGTGTCCAATTAAAAAATTGTTATTGCGTGAACTCACGTGTTTTGAAGATCCGTGATCGAGTCTCTGATGCTTCGATTCCTCTCCTTCTTTCAGTTCTCTGTGCTTGCTTTTCAAAGTCGCCTTTAACACTGTGATCAACAATGATGTTCCTCGCGAATCCTATGCCATTTCTACTGTTATCTTAGGAGCCATATGATTGAAACCCTATTCGGGTGGGTGGCAAAGACTTAAGTGTCGAGATCATGTCATATGTATTTTGTGTTATACGTTTCACAGACGCTCGCCGAATTTATGAGAATTCTATTCACTGAGTTTTTACTTTGGTTGAATTGAATCACTCTGTGAGATCATTAGAAACTAAAAGCATTTCATTCTTGATTCGTCTCAAACTCATAGGTTATGGACAATGTTCAACGTATTCATATTTCTTTGTCCCTGGCGATTTAAAACCTTTAGTTTCCCATTAAATTAGAATAAAGTTGTGTGATTTGTCCGGTCATATTTTGGCCAACTACTGATGACGATCCCAAATCCCATCCTTCAAAACACCTGATGGACGAGTCCCATTACGCAGACTTAGATGTATAGATACTTCATTTTGAGAAAAAGTGGCGACCAGGCGCTTTGACATCTTGGAATAGTGGGAGATGATCAAGAAGAAGAAGAACATCAAACTTCTAAACCATGTGGAATTTGATGTTCACTTCCCCATTCTATCCTTACCCAGCTGACAACCCAAGCTTCTTATACAACTCCCTCCCCTTCCTTTCTCCGCTTTACTCTACATTTTCACATGGATCACCCTTCCTCATCCCCCTCCCTTAGTGCACTACTCCGGAACGTCACCTATCTCACCACCTTCTCCTTAATAATCCCTTCCTTATTAGTCAGCCATTCCCCCCAGTTTTTGTGCTTGTGTGTAAATACCTGGTGGATGTTATATGGCGGTGGAGTAAATTCCTCGTCTGTCAATCCCAGGGTCGCGGGTTCGAATCTAGCACGTGGAGGTTTTTCACTGATCGGGGCATGGATTTATGTGCTTATGTCCACTAATTGTGTGCGACAGTGCGATTTAAGCTCTCCTTGCTTATCTCAAGGTCGCCTTTCAAGGTAGGGTTTCAATCATTGTTGATCACAAGTATCGGAATACATCGGGTACATTAACCAGGGTGTCCACTGACCGGGAAAACCTGGAAAATCGGGAATTATTCGTGAATTTTCAGTGCAGGGAATTGTTCGTGGATTATTCGTGATTTTCTGGTCTGAGCCGGGAATTTTAAAAATTCTTAATTCAAGACAAAAAATCCTTATTTTATAAACAGGATAAATAACGATGACTTTAAGATATGGATTTGCCGTTGGTATGAGTGAATAAAGAAACGACGGAAAAGTAGTTAGGCTCAATGTATCGTCAGCGCTGTGTGGATCGGAGACGTTCAACTGTTCGAATGTCGAACGGATGCCTTCAGCGTCACGTCAAGTGCCCTTTGTTCTCATTCATTGCACATCGGACCAAGCCCATGATACGCAAACATGCCTAACGTGTAGTGATGGCCGGATCGGATCCAAAGATCCACGGATCTTTCATTTTTCTCGGTTCCGGATTCGGATCCAAAGACACGGAATAAAATCGGATCCGGGTCGTAGATTTTTAATTTTCGCGGCTTAGCGATCGAAGTGCCCCGTGAATGGAATGTAGGTGCGGTAGATATTGACAAGAGGATGTGTAACTCATGTCACGAAAGTAGATGAAAATGATCCCGTGCAACTAGAAGTAAAATAAAGAAATGTGACTTTTCCCCATTACCCCGGTATCGTGGAAAAAATTACGTGGAATGTCACGCGGGTAGCCTACATTCGCCGGGATCAGGCGGACAACGAGAGCGTATAGAAATATCTAGATAAATAATAAGCGATATTGTCCTTATTAGTGATATTCAATGTAAATGTTATTAATACCAGCATTGCATTCATCGTACAGCATACAACAGTACCAATCAATTTTCAATTGACCAATTGGTTTCGAAGTTAGCAGGGGTTTGCGTTGTTTACAACAAATCCATCAATTTTAGTGGTATAAACACTTTGTTTTCTGCAAAGTGTTACTAATAGATTTGGCTTCCTTATATCAAAATCGCAAGTTCTTGGCAGGGATGGGCATGATTCGTCTTCATGAATCACGAATCATGATTCACGAATCACAAACTGTGATTTGTGATTCGTGATTCGGATCATTTTTTTTTAATGAATCGTGATTCGTGAGTCGACTCTTTTTTTTTTAGTTGAGGTGATTCATGAGCCGAACTTTTGTGATGCAGCTCACGATTCACTGACGAATCATGAATTAATATCACTGATTTCACTGCTAGAAACGTACATCAGTCTTTCACCGACTGTTACTGTGTAAGTATATGCCAGAACGGAACAATATGGTTAATGCAAACTTCAATAATATATTTTACACTATATTACAGATTTGTTCAAATGTGACTTTAAATTGTTTTGAAAAAATAGCAATGAAATGTCCTACATTTAAATGATGACCACGAATATTACATTTATTACATGTAGACTCCTTGATGATGACCTACAAAAAATTGAAAAATGGTGTGATATATGGCAGTTAGAATTACATTTAAAAAAAGTGCGTGGTAATGAATTTTTGGAAAAAGAATTGTTCTCCTTCTAGCACTTCAAATTAGGTAATAATGAATTAGCAAACGTGGAATACATTAAATCTTGGAATAAGACTGTCACATAATCTTTCCTGGGGTAAACACATACGTGAAATAATGGGTCAAGCTAATCATAAACAGGGATTCATCAAAAGAGTACTGTATAAATGTGACGATCATGTACGAGAAATCATCTACTTTTCCCTTGTTAGGCCTCATTTGGAATATGCTGCCAGTGTATGGGATCCGTACGAAATCGGTTTCGCGGCTAAACTTAAAGCCACCGAGTGCATCCACCGGGTTGCGGATGGTGGGTCGACCTCTAGATATAGAGGTTAGCTGCAAGATAAGCGAGTTTACTCATCGAATAAGCAGTGGTGGACAAAAAGCGACGGCATTCCGAGGGGGTATTGGTCTATCTCTGGGTAAGGTAGGTCTCTCAATAATACCGAACATGTGAAGATGCCATGACTTGGCGACGAGAAGCCGCTAATAATTACGCTTCTCATCACCCAGAGAAGAGGGCAGCAGCTCTTCTACACATGAGTGAAGGAGGAATGCGTATGAAGGGCTTCCTGCAGTACAAAGAAAGATAATAATGATGAAGATCGAAACCAAACCTGTAGATACCGGAGTAGTGCAGGTTTACACGCATACGACGGACTATGAAGATGAAGAAGTGGAAGATGTCTACGAAGATATCACGGAAGTTATAAAACAGGTAAGAGGAGAAGAAAACCTAATTATTTTAGGAGACTGGAACGCTATCGTCGGCGAAGGTCAAGATGGAAGAATAACTGGAAAATACGGATTGGGAATCCGAAACGAAAGAGGAGAAAGACTGATGGAGTTCTGCACACAGCATCAGTTAGTGGTAGCCAACACATTGTTTAAAAATCACAACCGAAGAAGATACACATGGAAAATGCCAGGAGACAGAAGAAGATGTCAAATAGATTACATTTAAGTAAAGCAGAGATTTAGAAACCACGTGAAGGACTGCAAAAGCTAGAGTAAAAAGTTAGAGTACAAGGGAAGCAATATTGGCCCTTAGACTACTCATAGAGAAGAGGATGGAGAAGAACAAGCCGATGTTCATTGCATTTGATTGCAATGAACGTCTGCTTTAGATTTAGATATTTAGAGAAGGCTTTTGACAACGTGGATTGGGATTTAATGCTTGGAAATCTGAAGGGAAATGGAGTGTCCTACAATGACCGAAGAATTATCCATAGTCTGTATAAAAACCAAGTGCCTGTGATTAAATCGGGACCCAGCTGTGAAGAGGCAAGAATAAGGAAAGGAGTGAGACAAGGATATGCACTGTCTCCCGTCATTTTTAATGTTTACATCGAGAGAGCCATCAATGAAATCAAAGAGAAGTCTTCTGGAGTGACTATCCACGGAGAAAAAATAAGCATGCTGCGATTCGCTGATGACATAGCACTCAGAGCAGAGACAGAGGGATCTGAACAAGATTCTAGTAACCACGGATAGGACAATGGCCAGATATCAGCTGAAGATAAATAAGAAGAAGACTGAGATATTGTCGTGCAGCAAGAAAGAAGAGGCGAAAACCAATGTCAAACTAGGAAAACAAAAACTTGAAGAGGTGAAAGAGTTCTGTTACCTAGGGAGCCGAGTAACCAACGATGGACGAAGCAAGAAAGAAATAGTTAGTAGAATAGCCCAGGCAAAGAGGGCATTCTATCAAAAGAAGAATCTACTTACAGCTGGAAATACCAGCGTAGAAGTAAGGAAACAGTTCATCAGAACATACATCTGGAGCATGTTTCTTTACGGCAGTGAGGCATGGACGATGAGAGCAGCGGAGAAGAAAAGGGTGGATGCATTCGAAATGTGGTGCTACAGAAGAATGCTGAAGATTAAATGGATTGACCGAGTAAGTAACGAGGAAGTCCTAAGAAGAGTAGGAGAAAAGAGAGGTCTGCTGAAAACTCAAAAAAGAAGAAGGGACAACTTAATCGGCCATATCGTGAGACTTGATGGCCTGATGAAGACTATAGTCAAGGGAAAAGTGAACGGGAAGATTGTAAAAGGCAAGCCTTGTATGAGATACATGGAACAGGTTGTGAAGGATGTAAAAGAGAAGAATTACGTCACAATGAAAAGGTTGGCCGATAGAAGAATCGAGTGGAAAGCTGCTTCAAACCAATCCTAGGATTGTTGACCAATGATGATGATGATGATGACGAAATTGGTCTAAAAAATGAACTTGAACGTGTGCAGCGAACATCAGCAAGATTTGTAAAGGGATGGTACGATAACTATTTTAGCGTAACCAGTCTATTAAATGAATTAAAGTGGGAATCATTGTCTGATCGCAGGTTGAAATGTAGAGTTCTTCCCCTAAATAAATTCCAAGATAATATTTTCAGTGATGATGTTAAAAATATTTTGCGAACCCCAACTTACTATGGTAGACTGGACCATAATCAGAAAGTTAGAGAAATTGATTGGCGAAATGACAGATTCTAAATGTCCTTTTTCCCTCGTACAATTAGGGATATGAATAGCGGTAAATATGTCCAATACGAGTGAATCAATGTATATCATAGGTAGCTGCATGTTGGTATTACGACTTAAAGGTAACCCAACTAACAGCATGTTTTTGCATGCTTAGTTTACTATATTTATTTTTTTAATAGTGAGGTTTAGACTAGTATACTATTACTACTTTTTCATGCATGATATGTAGTGCATGTTTGGTGAAAATTCACCCCCTGCCACACACCTTTATGGTGGCTTGAAGGCTTGTACACAGAACTGGTAATTTATGATATTCAGTTAATCCACTATGTATCTACACAAGTGTTTATTAACCGGCGAAAAGATTGATATAAGTTCCCAATTATGGGAGCAATGTTCAGAATGTGACCATTACTTAGTGGTATTGTCATTCTGCAATAATTCTATGATTCGTGATTCGTGAACCGCACGAATCATATTTAAAGGAAAAATCACATGATTCATGATTCGAGATTTGAATCAAATTTACAGCAGTGAATCGTGATTCGTACTTCGAATCTTATTTCCTTCGATATTCATGATTCGTGACTCGAATCAATACTAGGTGATTCGTGCCCAACCCTGGTTCTTGGAACAAAAACTACGGGAATACCAAGCGCTCAAAGTTGGGCAACTTGATTTTACGCGCAAAAATCGGGTACTTTTTTGAGAAAAAATTAAGTACAGGAAATGCTATGGAGCCGAAGATTTTTTGAAGTAAATGATCCAACGTAGAAATAAACTCTCACTCGTGTGCTTTTTGTTGCATTGAAATTGATTGCTTCGTTTAGACGATAGAGCTCCTCAAACTCGGGTGTCTTGCTTTTTTTTACAGACAGTAGTGTACTGTGCGAAGTTCGATCCGTATCGCAGTTTAATTTTTATTTCAGTCATTGCATCGAAAATGTTTTTATCTTCAATTTAAAACCAGTACATCTGAATACTCACTTTATAATACCTTTGTTGTTTAAATAAGATTTACAAATGTACCATTAATAAATTAAGGATGGTCGGGTTGGATCCACGGGTCTTTCATTTCATTCGCTACTGAAATCATATCCGAAGACAGTAAAAATTCAGATCCGGATAGGAGATTTTAAATTTCTCGGCTTAGTGATCGATGGAATGTACGTACGTATGGTAGATACTGACAAGGAGATAATGTGTAACTTGGTCACGAAATGAGAAGATTTGTTCCGTGCCACAAAAACAAAATAAAAAAATACTCGTCGTGACTTTTTTATCCATAGGCCCGGATGCGCGAGAAAAAAAATAAAGCCGAATGTTACGCGGGTCGCCTACATTCGCCAGATTCCCGTGAACCTATGCTAGCGTAGTTGCGAAAAATGAGGACTAGTGTACTGCAGGTCGCGAGTTCGATCCTTAACACTGCCTAGGAATACAGGCTATGCTGTATTCTTAGGGTAATGCAAGTAGGCAGTTAAAAAAAGTGGATTATCAGAAATTTTATGTGAATTTATAATTAAAAAAATAATAAAATTTGGCGTTAGTGAAATGATTGGAAAAAATTTTTATTGCAGAATTAAATCGTGTAATCATTAATTAAGTTTACCATGCATTTTTGGTGATGCATTCATAAATCAGGTTCCTACGATAGATGTTCAAAAAAGCCAGTATCCACACACAAAGGCTGGAAATGAAGGATGATCAAGTTTTTGATTCAATGGCTGAAAGAAAAATTTTAAATAGCGATAAGAATCGAACTTCATTACCTGCAGTCCACTACCCCACTCTGCTATTGTCGGCTTACCTGTTTCGGAGAATACATGCTCCCCACATGTCATTCTACTTTTTTCTTACAAACAATGGGGAAAAATCCGAGACTTTTTTTAAATTTTGTTTATAGTAGCATAAAGAAAGGCTAATTTCATTTCAAGATCAGAGTTACACAACCTCTTCTTAGGAATAGAAAATTCTCAAATTTCATTTCAAAGGTTATTGTTAATAAGACATTGCAAAATTACTAGTTTAGCAGCGTGAAATATTCTATAATAATTTTTCGTTTTAAAAATGGAATCCCCGGATATTCCATAAATGGGATCTCTTGGCCGCATTAAAATTTTTTTTTGTTTCTAAAAAAGAATTTGAAAGCATTCATGGATTTGATTAATAATTGGAAAATAATTCCTTTATTAATGAAAATGAACTTATAATGTTTCTTTTAACTGCACATTTGATGTGATCGGATACTTTACTGTAAGTGCAATGTATGTTGGCTTTCTGGTAGGCTTTGCTATATATTTTTTACAAGCTTTTCTATAATATTTTGAGAAATCTAATTGCTGATGTTTGTTAGATATATTCAGGATGCGCTTACCTTAATTAGGATTTTTATTACAATAATTTTGGTTAGAGAAAAATAGTGTAGGATACTAAAGACTGTTATGATTTCACTTTTTTCTATGTAGTCTACCGGTACAAAAATGTTACATACTGATTCTGAGTGAACAGAAAATTCAGGCTTTGAGACTTAAAATAGAAAAGCATGGCAAAAAATATTAACGTAGAAAATCATCATTCCAAGAACAGTGGTTGAATGCTGAAGACTTTAGCCAGTGGGTTCTTTAAGTTCCTCTTGTAGATGAATTTGTAATTTCTCATGGAAATGCTAATTTAGAAAGAGGGTGTTCAATCAAAAAGTAGTTTATCTTTCCCAACCAACAAAGAGAGTCTCTTACTACCAATAAAACTACATATTTAATTACTTTAATTTATCAATTATTTCTTATTTAGCTACTTTATCTATATTATGCAATGGGTTAAACTACAAAAATCCATATTCTACATAGAACTTGAAAAACATCACTTTTGACTCGTACATGAACCGCGATATATTAGCCTGGAAATTTTTATAAATTTATCCTTGAAAACCTTGAATTATGCTTGAATTTTATATTTTGACTTTAGTGGACACCCTGTTAACTAACAGCAAATTATTGTTGTTAGTTAATGTACCCAATGTAAAGAGCATTTGTGCTGTTTTAGGACACATGAGAAATAATTATCTGGTAGAATGATGCCCGAAGATTACCAGATCTGATAATAACGCATGTCTTACCACTTAAATACTGTAGACACTAACAATCAAGTTGCATGAGACAATATAGTTGCTAGTTTGCATGTTAGTAGTGCATGCCTGGTGATTTTCACCCCCTGCCACACACCCTCGCGGTGGCTTGCAGGGTATCGTATAGATGTAGATGAACGCCCTAAGCGCTGAAACATGTGTTGTGTAATAAATATAATTGGGCAGTACAACTTGTGCAGTTTAATGTATCAGAAATCAACTATAAAATCATTATGATATTTGAATTCACCTCTTCTTAACTATTTGTAGTGCGAAATTTACGCTCGTAGGATTGACTAATATTTCCCTCCTTCGTTTTCATTGCATGATTTAAAGCTGTGTTCAGAGGTGTCTTCGGGTTAAACCTTAGATCCTCCTAGCCAATTTCTTTACACATTAGAAAACTGCATTGCTTCTCAATTTTCGATTCCATTATAACTATGCTGTTACAGAAAATAAACCTTGTATGCTATTGATAATTTGTGCGTAGCTATAGCGTATAAATATATTTAATACAATAAAATTAACCCATATTTGTTGTGAATTATTTTCTCATTCATGCGTGATGTGTTCAGTTTTATTACAAAAGTGCTTTTCTTGGGACAAAGGATTACCTTTTAAATTGTTTGGCGGACATAATTGCCGTGAACGTGGCGTTCAGCGCTCGGCTTCTGACTGATTCTGAGCTGCTGGTCTCTATGCCATTCGTTTACATCATTTTTCGTTATATAATCACTCTTATCTTTCTTCTTCTTAATGCGCACCTTGTGTGGCGTTGCGTAACCGGCGTGCTAAGGTTTCTTCCCGCACGGAAAGACGTTTCACAGGCTTTGTCGATTTTTGTGTCTATATTTATCTATTTTTGATTTTCGTGCGGTCTCCCACGACTCTCGAAGGTTTTCCAGTTCTCATGGTCCTGTAGTTTTTATTTGTTTCATTTTTCCTCCTTCACTCCCCTGACTTTCACTGAGTCGGGCAGAAAGTTTCGTCCGTGTTCTTGGAATCTTTTTTTCAATCTTGTAATCCTATGCACTTTGAATTTTATCGGTAATTAATACCAACTCATGGTCACTTGATCATGGACGAATTCGTGTCCACAAATGTACTCTTCTCGTAATTCCATTCAAAGTATTGGTCTCTAATTACCTTTACCTTTGATTGTTCTCCCCCGTCATCCCAAGAGCCATTACAGCATCTGAGTTGATAGAGGAGGCGGCCCACAGCTAAGATCATTTGGACCTCTAAATCATCAGCATCAAGTTGCAACTCCTTTTTCCCATCCATCCCCTTCCTTCTGCTTCTATCTTGTTAAATTTGTTGATGTTGTTTCCTAGTGCTCCCTCTCGATGTCTTGTTTTATTTGGCCAATCCACTTATTTATTTATTGAGAATTACATTCACCCAAGAAGTAATTATAATTATAGGGTGAACACATCACATACGTTTTTATATTTGTATATTTGAGTATTTGTTTCCATCATGTCTCTGGTCCACAAAGTATCATCGCATTCCATTCAAGTTTCACTTCTGCCTTGATCTCTTACCTGGTATTTTCATATACCTTAACTGTTCTGGTCTGTTCCTTCCTAATGGAAAATTCCATACCATATCATCCTGGATCTCCTGACGTTTTCAATTACAGAGTGATCTTTTACTAACAACCTGTTTTTCGCGTCTTTTTTTCATCTATCATTTTTTTATTTTATACTGTCGTTCTTAAGAACTTCATTTCATTACCCTCAATTCTGGTGATGTCCCTACTTCACAGTGTGAAGGTTTTTAAGATACGTGATTCCATAGGCGCAGAGAACGAATTGTGCGTATTAACTTCATCCTGTAAAATTCATCAGGTACGATACACAAGAAAAACAAAACAATTCGACCAATCAGAGCACACCTGTCTCCCACGGGTGAGGCATGTGTCTCTCAAAAACCGAGCATTGCCACTTCACATACCTGAAGATGCCTGCGAGAACACAGGCGAAACTGTTGCCTATAAAAACGGACAAACGCCGCAGGACAACCGGGAGACAAGCATCTTAAATGTATATATTCGCTTTTGCAACTTTTTTTTCATCAGAACATACGTCTGAAGCATTTTCTTTACGGCAGTGAGACATGGACGATGACAGCAGCAGAGAAGAAAAGGGTAGAAGCATTCGAAATGTGGTGCAACAGAAGAATGATGGAGATTAAATGGATCGACCGAGTAAGTAACGAGGAAGTCCTAAGAAGAGGGGGAGAAAAGAGAAGTCTGCTGACAACTCTAAAAAGAAGAAGGGGTAACTTAATCGGCCATATCTTGAGACACGATGGCGTGATGAAAATTTTCATCGAGGGAAAAGTGAACGGGAAGATTGGAAAAGACAGGCCTCGTATGAGATACATGGAGCAAGTTGTGAGGGATGTAAAAGAGAGGAATTACGTCAATATGAAAAGGTTGGCCAATAGAAGAATCGAGTGGAAAGCTGCGTCAGACCAATCCTAGGATTGTCGACGAATGATGATGAACTTTTTTTTAAATATCGGGCCCTTAAAAATGGGAGGGTAAAAAGGTTTACGGATTTATCTTTCGAGAAGCGTTGAAAGGATGAGGAAGAGCCTAGCGTCGGCATCAGCCTGCCCGTAATGCAAGGCGCCTAGGTATCTACAGTTCACCGTCTCACCCGAGGAATGGTTAACTGTACTCAAGTGCGTGCATCTTATCACTAAAAGGGTGAACTGTCTGTATTTGAACCCGGTACCTCGAAAATGGAAATCAGCCCTCTCTTCACAGTACCCGAGTGATCTCCCGAGTCACTAAGTGGGCGTTATATCTGATGGTAGTAAGTGCATTTCAGAGCGACCTTGACAGATTTTCATTTTTAGTTAAGAGTAACAGGAGCTAATTTTTAATTAATGTGTGTGCATTTTGGGTTTTATTTGCAAACCTTTTTTAATTATAATTAATATGTGACCTTTATTTACCACAATTTGCAGTGTGAATGTATTATGCAACCGTAATAAATGTTTTGATCACATAAATGATCAATGATTCACAAATTAACTTTTGTTTCTTGAAGGATGGTGGTACTAGGGTGGCCCAAAAACAATTTTTTTTGAAAGTTGGAAGTGCGGATGCATTTTCAGGTGCAATTTTATGAAAAGCACACCTCATACAAAATTCAATTCCATCGCACAACATTTGAACCTACCGAAAGGCGTTTATAAATTTCATGCTCGAATGTAGACACATTTACCTACCTTACAGGGGCGCTTCTACTATTTTTCGAGATTCTACCGCAGAAATAGAGGTTATCCGAAAGAAAATCGTGTGCAATTTTGTGAAAAACACCTCATACAAAATTCAATTCCATCGCGCAACATTTGACCCTGCCGAATCTCGGTTAAAAATTTCATGCTGGGATGTTGACACATTTACCTACCTTACTGGGACGCTTCTACTATTTTTTAGAGATTCTATCGCAGAAATAGAGTTTATCCGAAAGAAAAATAATCTCTGTCGATAGAAGTTTTTATTTTGAATGAGTTTCTTAATTTTAAATGGGTTAACCAAGATTTACAATAACTTTACATTTTCCTTATCCTTTTTTCTTCCGTAATATAGAAAATTTGCCTGTTCTGTACCACAAGCAGGAAGTGCTGTCTCTCACGTTCGTCATTTGTGAGTTTTTTCTTCAAAAGATGATCCTTGATAAGCGACACGCCCCTTTCGGCAGTGTCATTGACAACATTAATGTTTGATGATCTTGAAACCTTTCAGATACTTTTCGTCCTGTAGCCATTCTTCAGGGTCCTTTGACAAAAAGCCTTGGTCAATGCTCGTAACGTCGAAGAATCGTCGAGAATTACTGGACACAGTCACTCAGTTCCAGGTCCTTAATACAACGATTGGGAGGAAGTTGCGCCCGGGGGCTGCAAACATCCAACCCTTCCTTTCCAAAAGAGCTAACTATCGCCCTCTTATCAGCTAAGGAGACATTGCTGTCAAAGAATGATAAGCACACTCAGGTTTCTGGTAAATAGCACAAATGGTTGTAGAATTTGTTGAAAGCTGCTTGGTAGTGTTTGTCTTTGTGGCTGGCCGGGGTTTTCAGAAGCTTGAGATCACGCGCTGGTGCACTAGATGCAACCGGACATGTGTACCAGTACTTACATACACGGAAGCTACAAAGCAACATATGTATTTGAAACATGTTGAAAGGTCCAATTGCATTCCTAATATTCATATCTTGAATGAATAGATCGTCTTTGCCATCCACTGCGACTTGCTGTCGGAGCCAGGCATCTTAATCTTAGAAGCAGTGGTTCCTGGAACTGAACCACCCAAGAAAACAATAACCAGTTCTAGGAGTTCTAGAAGTTGTCATATGGCGGAAAAACCTGGAAAATAACTCAAATTGAATGATCATCGAAGATGAAAATAGATTTTTAGAACGTGGGGTATTTTCTCACCTTAAGTTGGTTGCAGCAAAACATAATGATTTAAACTGCGTCTCGGACCTTCCTCAAACTACCTCGTGTTGTTGCTGCAGTGCGGTAATGCCCTGCAAGTATCATGAACATAAAAGGTTAGTTTAATGCATGGCGTAACATAAGTTCCTGCATGTGTGGTAACGTATTAGTATGTGACATACCTTTGACCAATGTTTTCCAATGATGTTTTTGACAATCAACATGGTGAAGTCGGCTTCTTCGAAACACCAATTAATGAATGAAACACTGTAGCGAGGACAAGTTCGAGTATATGATGCCTGCAAGCAAGCTCCAGCAGCTCTTTCCCAAATTTCTATTGAATAAGAACACAGGCTCCATTTACTCGTCCTATATTTACGTTTGTGGTGTCGAAGACAAGGCCTGTGACTCCTTCCTGAAGTTCCCACTAGTCAGAAGTTCAGCCACTGCAGTAGCTTCCTGAATGTCAGTGCCCTCTTTCAACTCCGGAACGCCAAGAAGGTGCTCAACCCTTCTCCAGATACTAAAATTGGCACCCAATCAGTATTAGCTTCTGCATCTATAAATTGGAATTAATTTCCAATACATGGTCGAAAATGCCCACAGACTATGCAAGAGATTGTTAATGAGTAAGAGAAAAGGAAAATAAATTACGATAAATACCTTCACTGCTGGGCAGTATCTTTCCATCCCAATGGATGACCAACGGAACAACCGGATCAAGCTCTTGTTTAACGCATTCAACCCGGAATGTTTCTAGTCGCTCAAATTTAACCTTCTGGCCGTTTTCTTTTCAGCTGTGAACGGGAAGCAATTATTTGTACCTCTTGTTCCTCAAATCCCAACGATTACACTGTGGCGTGATACACTGCTTTTATCAACCGTGTATCACCGTGTGTCTGGCGATGCCTTAGGAATTAGCGGCGCCAGGCGTGGAGTGCAGCCTTGAGAAAAAACTCTTAAGAACTTCTCTCAGTGTTGGTAGTTTCCCAATCCTCGTCAGGTTTTCATCAAAGCAGCCACCAACGAGCCCCACATTCGTTTTCCCCCGTGTGATACACACATTACTCTTCAAAGCCATTTCAACGTAAAATCACACTACCTTGTAGGTAAATAATTCACAAGCACACAGCTACTTGACTCAAAAACTAAGTTCACACTACCGTTGCCACCGCTTGTCTTTCACTGTAGTTACCCGTACCAGGAGATCCGCGCAACAATACAGTCGTTATCTTGAAATTTTGTTGACGTCTTGTGTCCTTGTAGGACAATAATTCAGTCTTGCATCATTTCAGGACAATGACGCAATCTCACATTATTTTAGGACATTATGCTATTTTGTCCTACTAATGCAAGGGCGGAGTTTACTTAGTCTTCAAATGATAGCAGTAGCGCTGTGAACGCTAATTCTAGATTTCCATTATGTTATATATGAATATAACGGAAATATATCATGCAGTAGAAATATTTTCGTCCCAACATGTGGAACCTACTGTCATGGGTGTTTTCAAGTCTGTTTCCGCACTAATAGGCGCTTCAGACCGGATATATAAGGATAGGGATGGAAGGGATCGAACCTACTGTCTGCATACGATATATCTACTATTTGTCTTGGTGTTCTCATACAATCTTAACAATTAGGACGCAAACGGAATCTCCTGCGGGGTAGGCAATCTAGCCTACATCAAAGCTGGAAATTATTAAACGTGATTCGGCAGGGTCAAATGTTGGGCGATGAAACTGATTTTTTGTGAGGTGTTTTTTTTCATAAAATTGCACGCGAAAATGCATCCGCACTTCCAACTTAAAAAAAATTTTTTTGGGCCACCCTATAAGGCGGCACTTAGGGGAAAGCCATTTCATGTTCGCGTTTTTTGTGGCCCTCCGATAAAAGATTGTCCCCTTTCTATAAAAAATAGAATTTATCATTTCCGATCCATTTCTTCCAAG
This sequence comes from Platycnemis pennipes, assembly GCA_933228895.1. Taxonomy (NCBI): domain Eukaryota; kingdom Metazoa; phylum Arthropoda; class Insecta; order Odonata; family Platycnemididae; genus Platycnemis; species Platycnemis pennipes. The sequence goes on along the minus strand of OW121852.1, from coordinate 107,562,236 downwards.
CATTACGCTTGAAATTACTTTGATTCAAGAGTGAAAATACATACCTATTTTTGGGGAGTAGTAATCATCTTTTAATTGCCTGTATATATTTTTTTCGAAAAACAATTTAAGATGTGACGTTTCCTATAATAGAAGTGGTAAAAATGTGTAGACTCCATGTGAATATTTTTTGTTTTTGATAAATCTCGATGATTATTATTATGAGCAAATAACGGCGCTGCAGTAAGGTTTAAAAAAAGGTTATCATTCAAATGTGAACCCGTTGATTTATTTCCTGCGGCCGACTTTTTTTTCATCAGCAATTTCGGCTTGCTGTCATTTAATGTACCTACATATCCATTGGTTTTTAACTACGAACATTTAAAGACGCAGTTTCTCATTTAATTTGTTCAGGTTATCAGATATAATTTTCCGAACCGCTATAACAATTTTTATCCATTTTAGCATTTATTGCGTGGGTATGAGGCAAAATAACAAAATCCCACTTTTAATTCTCGCTGTGTTATATACTACTCTCACTGTTTGAATTCATAGTCCACTCATCATGAGAAATAATAGAGGACTATAATCTTCATTTATGCTCAATCCTTTAGAAGGGTTTGAGGATAAATGAAGAACTCAGGTCATATTTTAGTCGCATATTTTAAGTCAAGTCAAGCGCATATTTTAGTAATTTTCCTCTACCCGATGAACGGACTACAACTCATATTATCTCGAATCTCATATTAACTCGAAAACATTGATTTCCAAACAGGTTTGTGCCTTCAATTTTTCAATTTAATATTTATAGAAACATTAAACATCTCCGGTTTCAGTTCTTTGCAGAAAGCACCTTACCCATTGCCCCCAAAAGTTATCTTTTTCCTTCACTGTACGCATTCTTCTCATAATTCTACGCAATTGCATATTTACTTGTGGTGGAAATTGTGGCAAATAAGCAGTTGTAGGCTGTTGGCGTCAGAAAATGTTATTTTTTCTACAATTACTGTTTTCGGAAAGAAGGAAATCAGCAACCTGTGATATAAGTAAATACTTGGATTCGCAAAGACCATTGATATAGAGTGTGAAGTTAACATGGGTTTAACTAAGTATTTTCGGACGAAGGATCGGTGTTGGTAGTAGAAGAAGGATGCGTTTGAGTGGAGATTTAAGAGTTAGAGGGATTTGAGGAAATGATAAGGATTTTGAAGAGCATGGACATAGGTAGAATATACGAAGAATTTATGAAAAATATAGTGTACAGCATAATTTGGTGTAACGTTTTAGAATAACTACAAGGTAGGTATATTTGGCGGGATCTGTTCAAGAACTTAACATTTTTGATAGATCAATGGTGAATGCAATGAAACAGCACTTTTAAATTAACATTTATCTTATTGTTAGTATCATGATCCTTGATTTTTGATCGCGAAATTTCTACGACGGAGTAGGTACTCCGTGGAACACGGTGTTCTTTGTTCTCTCTTAAGATTTGGCCGATTCTTCATCCCGAGCAGTACTTCTTCAAATCCCACCTTCTTCTCTCCTCTCCCACTGTCTTTGTCCTCCTTTCTCTGTTCGCTCTGCCCTCTCTTTCCTTCCACCTCACGTAGCTGCTGTGGTCTGGGGCCAGGGGTTAAAGCCCCTGGGCCCTGGTGTCACTCTCTGCCCCCATCTTATTTCCACCGCACCGTCACCCCGGCGGAGCGGTCAGCACGGGCCACCCACTCATGCTCAATGCTTCCACTCTTGACGGTTGCAGCGCTGCGGTCTCCCTGCCAAAGCCATCTCCCCCACCCTTCCGCAACTCCCCTTGCATACGTACTCACGCGACCTCGTCCGGAGGTTTTTTTTTCCAGGAAGGGTGAGGTTTCAGCCTCTCGAGGGAACGACTTCATCTATCCGAGCATTTCATTCCCGTTCGCCTCGCGTTACCCTTTCCGTCTGGAGCTATCCGTCATGTTGTCGGGCCCATTAAAAGGCAGTGGGAGAGGTTGGCGTTGGTGGCAAGCCGTCCGCGTTCTGAGTTTGGGTTTGGTTCTCTCTTTATCTACAGTTTTTCGCCTTAGAATCTGTCTTTAATGTCTTCGTAATGATTTATCGTCGCTTTAGGGGATGCATTCCCAAACTTCCGTGTCAACTTTTGTCTCAAGACTGGGACTAGAAGTAAATCCAAGAAAATTCGCCGTAGTAGACTTCTGGAAGAAAAAAATGAAAACAAAAAAAACTATGTTGGAGGAGTTGGCGTAAATATAGCAGAAGAAGTTAAATATCTGGGCATCATTCTTATCTATCACGTGGGAAATCACATTCGAAATGTTTGCGGAACTGCGCTGAAGAGACTGGGACTTAACAAACGAATGTTGTGGAAGCGTTTATGTGAAAACATAAGAGAAAGATGTTATACCTTACTCTTGAGGTCCCACCTGGGGTGCATTCATAAATCAATTGTGATCCAATAAGTAACGATTTAATTCGAGATTTGAAAAAGACACAAAGGGAAGTGTTTTGTCACAAACTCCTATGAACATATATTTCAGGAAAGTGTCATTCGGCTGTTGGAAGTGCTTAAGTACAAAATCGTAGGGGCTAGAGAAGGTTCGAGAGTATAATCAAGTAAACTTTGTTATTCCATACCGTTCATAAAGGGAGTGGAATATCTAAGTTTACTTGATTTTACTTTCGAATAAGAAATTCAAAAAGTAAGCTGCGAACCATTGAGGAAACTAGAACTTTGTTAACAAGAATTAAGTTTCTCGAAAAATTCCAATCACACAAATTTGAATCTGACATTGCAGACATATTTCTACTCCCACACTATATGCGCACGACAGACCGAGGCGACAGATTATATGAAATCAACTGTTAGACCAAGCGATGCAAGAATTAATTTTTCCCACGCTCAATATAAGACTATAAAGTTCACCAATTGTAATCCGGACAAACACATTACCCACAACAGAATAAACTTGAATTCTCGTGAATTCTCTCGAACTTACATTTACTAGTGTATGGCCCTCACATTTGATGAGTTCTATTTTACTGCTACTACTTAGCATCATCCGATTCTAATTTCTCAGAATATTGAAATATCTCGAAACATCGATTGCTAAAATTATTGATGTGCTGGTATTATGCGTGTTTTTCATTTTATAATGGCTATTTATACTGATTGACGGATGACGTTGGCATTTTCCTCTGAAATGGATTCTTGATTTTTAAGTAACGTTTAAGTGTTTTTTCTTTAAAATATACTATTCTTGCGAAAGAAATATGAAAGGTCACGGGCTTTATTTGTGCAATTAAAATGACCTAATTTATCTATGCGTTTTGTAATTATCTATTATCTCGTTGGGTATGAAAGAATTTATGTAATTTGCTTATGTTCCAATGGGATAATTGGTTTCAATCACAATATATTCGCATGGTTATTGAGTCGAAGTCTAAAAATATGTTAATGTGTTGTTGTAAAACTCCCATTTCGTCTAATTAACTTTTATTGTGAATTTGTACCTTCTTAGAATAGGAAAAGCTCTTGTCATAGTCAGGTAGTTTTCGTGTTACCATAAATGGTAATAAATTTTTTCTTGGAAGATATGCTGTGTAATGGTTGAACAGATAGTTTAAAATTATATTTCTTCTACTTAATATGCTGCAAAACATAGCAAGGGTGAGTGGCACGGGATGAGCCATCACTAGGTAAGAATTAATAGTAGTCCATGTATGTACTGCTTACATGTAACTGAGAAACACTATGCTTACGTTATGAAAAATATTAGTTATTTATTCACGAGACCATTGTACTCAATCTTAGTATCTACTAGGTAATGTTATAATTATGAATTAGTCAGTCGTTTCTTCAAATATATCAATGCATATTTCTCAAAAGCATGTTTGAGCTAATATTGTTAAAACATGAACATGTAAAAAATATCACATCAGACCATTATTATGCATCAAAATATATGTAATGCATATTCTTATTTCCCCATGCAGCTTTGCTATAGTGCATTCTCGTACTCATTTATGTGTGGGGAAAAAATTAATTTTCGAACACGCAGTAGGTATTTTAGGCTTAGTTGCCAACTATTACAGCGAAACTTAATTGCATCTAGATCCCCACTAAGAGATTTTTTTTACAATTTGTGCTGCGTATTTTCTTTCCATTTGATTTGCGAATATGAAGCCGTTGAAATATTTTTATTGTTATAATGACATCGATGTCATTCCCATCCCTCGATTCTGCGAAATGCAAATCAAAGATTATATAAGAGGAAATCTTGTAGCATTTCCCGTTTTTGTCTGGCAGGCAATGAATTTCCTGCGTGAAAAAACAGGAAAATATCTAGTTTTTCGTAGTTAAATCATTTCCTTAACCTCAATGCAAACAGTATTCTGTAATTACTCTCCAAACTTTCTATCGCTTTTTTTATTAATAATACCTAACCGGTTACTGTAGGTTGTGTTGAAGGGGCCTGCTAATCATTTTCCGAACGGCGTCCTATTTACTTTCCTGTCTTCGGATCAGCTTATTTCCGGCCACTTCTCATTCTAATTGAAATTATCTCTCACGGTAACTATATTTGATGAATATTCAATCAAATGTACATATTTTATATAATTGTATTTGTTATGCCTGTCGAGGGATAAAGGTTAGAATACCTATAATTATATTAAGCCCTTACTCCCGAGACTATAATTCATCATTGATTGTCTAGTTTATTCTCCGAAGTCTTGCCGTTCCACGCTGGAGTCATTCCATTGGCTGGCTTTATTTTTCAAATCCTTCGCTCAATTTTTTCCTTATTTCCTGTCTCTTAATTTAACTCACATTTTATCTCATGTTAGCATGTATCACCGGCACCGATAACGAGTCAAAGCTATCGAGAAGCGAATATAATCCTCTTCAGATAAGGATTAGTTGTCGAATGCTTATTTTTTTATTCCGATTATTGTTCTGATACAGTAGAAGGATATGTGGGATTCAACAGGCGCGGAAGAACCGCTACCTAACATTTATTTGAGTTTGGCCACCCGGTTGTTAGTGAATGCATTCATTTGATATTTTCATTAATAATATGTAGAACTCTTTATGATATCATATTAGTTTGATGCGCCTATTTGATTGTTCTAATGTTAATGTTTATATCATGATATACAGCCTACTGCCTTCCATTATATCAGATTTTTATGCTATTGACGGTCATTAGGATATAGAACTGGTTGATAAAACTTTTGAATTCCACCTCTGTAAGAAGGATGTGCAGCTTACCTTAACTTTCTTTCGCTTTCACTTTTTTTCCGCTTCGCGTGACGTATTTACTAACATTTTCTGGTGCCTCTAGCATTGAGACGCTTTCGTTGTTTCGTTTCATTAAATGCCAATACATTCCGAGGAAAAAACGTTTGTCGCTGGGGCTAGAACAAAACGTGCGGTCTAAACCTCTTTCTCTTTAGCGTCAAGTAATGGGATCGTTTACCATATTTTTTTAATTGCCGAATCTGATAGAGTTTTTAAATAAAAAGACCCGTATTTTTCCTTTTTTTTGATCCGTCAATTAGTTCTAGAGTTATAGGCGGCGAAAAACTGATGTTTTTAACCCTTTCGGAAAAGTGGGCGTGCATGCGACCTCCTACGTCATCCACTTCGTCCAATCACAACTGAGGCCGCGAAGCTACTTCGCCTTATCGCAATGGGGGACACACAGCTGACTCTGCCAATGGAAGCTGTTGCGACAGAATCTGATTGTGAGCGAGCAGACCTTCCGACACCCGCCTCCACTTCCTTCCCTTTCTCTAAAAGCAGTCAAGAACGGCAGATGGATGACGTAAAAGATCTTTTTTGGTGGGCGTCACCTTTTTCTTTTTAATTTTTTGATTTATGAGTGAATGGCTATGGTTAGAAGATTAATTTTTTCACTAAAATTCACTTTTCGTTTCCATCTAACGATTTCGTGTACAAAATTGCGTTTCCGAGTAAACGTCACCATTTTCGAGGAATGGGGAGGAAATGTGGTAATTCATAGGAACAATATTGTGGACAATATTTTCCGCTGCTTATTTTCAGTTAGTGGTTAATTTAGCTATTGATCGGTGCAAACCGCTCTGCCTTCTGCTCACGCATGAATGCGTTTCTGGCGTTCTCGTCTATTCATAGAGGGGGGCAATGGAGACCGGTACGTCGTCATCATCAAATTGACGCAAACGCTGATGAGGGTCCCGTAGTGGAGAGCAATCAGGCGATTCGCACTCCCTCCTCGCTTTCCAATCATCGCTTATACCTTCCCTCTTCCAATTCCACTTCAGCGAACCTCGCCCGACCCTCTCATCCTCTCTTCCTTCCCATCTCGCAGCACGATTCCCCTCTTCCTCAATCATCTCTTCCTCCTCGCACTTTCCTACTTATTGCTTTCCCTCGCCCTTCACCTTTCCCTGTTTCTTCTTTCCGCGAGCGATATGGACTCATCATTTTCGTCCTGGTTTTATCTCTCGGGTGTTTTTTTCCTCGAGCTTTCCTTTTACGCGTCCAGGGAATCAGATTGCGGCGGTGGGGCGCACTCGTGCTTCGGTGCTTTCCTTGCGTATCTTTCTTCCAGCAACCGAGGGTGGGAACATTATTGCGTAAAGTTCAAGAAAGTTTGTTTCCAGAGATGGGTCGCTTAGATTCGCTTCTATGTAAGGCGTTTGTCCTCGAGGTTACCAGAATCTACTATCTAACTGTTAACCAACAATTTGGTGTCATTTATAGCCAATATTTCACGTGTCTCGGTAATGAAGTCTGCAATTTTCCTCGAGGTTGTAATATTGTGCCTCTCAGTGGCATGTAAGTAGTGTATACTTGGAATAGTATTTTTTTGCATGCCTGGATGTTAATAAACGTTACCGTATTCTCTCTGGTTGAAATTGCATGCCAGGTGATAGTTTACCCTCTGCCTCACACTCTGGCAGTTATGTAGTTTTAGATGACTTTTTCCTTGTGCAGCGAGGTTGGGCAGCCTCTGCGATGCATGGGTTATTCCTATCGAGTAACCTTTGTAGTACAAATGAGGCGGTTTAACTTAAGCGTCAAACTCTCGCCGAATGTATCCGAATTCATTGCTCGGAGGAGGAATGATTTCGGATTGCTCGGAGGCCTCTTAGATACGTGATTAGCGAGTTGTTGCTTCGTAGGGGAGATAACCGGCTGCTTGCGGAATACGTAATATTGTGTAGAGGGTAATATGGATTGGGTGTATGGAGTAACTAATAAAGAACGTCTCAGAGATTGATATAAAATAAGGCCTCAGAAAACTTAAGCCGGCCGATCGCGGCAGCCAGGTCTTAACGTCCCTGGTGGAAACCCAAGGGTTGCGGGTTTAAATTCCACCTCGGGCTTGGATGTTGTGTGTGTCCTTGGTTTAAGAGCTAAGGTTAGACGGTGTGATATAACCTAACCTTGAGAGCACCTAAAACCGGAGTCTCCCGCTAAAACTAAAAAGAAGACTGTATCTCATTTTGATCATCAGAGACATTTTGATCTTACCATCGGTGGATTAAGGAATGGATTAAGGAATATACGTATACATTTTAGTCAGTAATATAGAAGAGACTACTTCTGTAAATAAGAAAAGGCCTCCCTACTGACGAATAGAGCGGAGAGCTGCCTCAAACAATCTTAGGTCTAATGACTGATGATTACGGATGATTAAGATGATGATCATTAAGGATTAAGTTGGGCAGTCGAGCGTAGTTCGGATTTAAAGTAGGAAGAGAGAAGAGCCTGAGAGTAACCTGACGTTGGCTTCAATCTTCTCTTGACGAGAAGTGTGAATGGGTCCACAGTTTGTCTCATCCTACAGACGGAGCGCTGCATTTCAAGTAGTCACCACTTGGTGCTTCAATAGGGACCAGGATTCTACGTAATTCTCTGTCATTATCTGAATTCGGGCCTAGGAATTCAGGGTGGGAGGTCAGTACTAAAATCAACGCAGTAACCTTATACAATGGTAATTGGGCATTGGCTAATGTTAAGTCTTAATTAGGCAATGCGGTGAAATGCTTCAATTTATCTGCAAAAGCTATTTCTTGTAATCCTTGTGTTTTCGTATCAAGTCTCATATGACAATAATAGTATATTATTTCTTGGAATATTTGTTATCTGATTAAGAGAGGCATTAATCTCTTAACGGATTGCCGTTACCCTGAGGTAGAAAATATGCCCTTGAATAATTAGTTATGAGTGTCGTCCTTGGTTAGATGGTTTTGTGTAATAGATATGTCTTATGCCTTACATCTTACATGATTGCGACAGTAGTCAATGAATTCATTCCATTCATATGAGGTAGTTGATAGAATTGAAAGTCATTGTAATCGTAACCATTACTCTCCTCATTTATTTGGAAATGCCAAAGATATGAATCGCCTTCATTCGCAAATAATTCAATTTTTTAAAAACTAGTTTTATCGTGGAAATTCTCATGATCGGAAGAATTTTCTGTAACTAGTGGAGGGCATTTCAAGTTCAGTACTCCGTCCGTCGGATGGGACGTTAAGCCGTGGTCCCCTTGGCGCCTTTCGAGTAGGCTAATGCCGACGCCGGGTTTCTCTCCACCCTTCCTCCGTTCCCTGAAAAACTACCATTACCCAGTTACCCACCTATCTTAAATGGCTCAAATGATCTCAGCTGTCGATCGCCTCCCCTGAATAACCAACCTACCAACATCCAGTGTAGGAAAACAAAGCTTTCCTTTCAATATGAAGAACCGATTCCACAAAGTAACACCTGAAACGATCGACTTTAAAACTTGTCCAAAAGCATTATCATGTCTGACAATTTTTAACAATGTTTTCAAGTTTTATTTATCAGCTTAACGGTTTACTTTTATCCTCATATTTACGTTCTGTAGTTTACAAAAGCTCTCCAAGTGGAATTAGTTTCCATCCTATTAGAGGCCGACCGTCCCTAATGCTTCCGTTTCCGTCGCCATCCCCTTCCCGTCTGCCCCTCCCCTTTTCCCCGCCCCCGCTTTATTTCCTTAATTTGTTGGGCCTCTCCGTTGATCCCTTTCGCTTTCCCTGAGGCCCCTCCCCGAGTGGGGGTCGCAGGAGAGGGAAGGGGAGGGAGTATCAATCCTTCAACGGCACTCACAAGTTTGAAGGCTCGCGCGTCCCTTTCCATTCCTTGCCCTCTCGTTTGCCCACCCTCTGGGGGGAGAGGGTGCGTGGGAGTACGAGAGGAGGGGAAGAAGAGAACGAGAGGGAGAGGAGGAAGGAAGGAGGATGCAGAGGCAAAAGAGAGAGAGAGAGTGATGGGCGATACTTCGTCGTATCGATCGCGTGGTATCGATATTTTGTTCAACATATATCGTGATTGTTGTAATTATGGTGCTTTTACTCATAGAAGTTGACTTGTATGGCACCCGCAAGACGCGCGACATATCGCTATCGCTACTGCTACGTTGTGCCTGCAACAAATTCTACACGGCTTAAAGCCGCTAGCTCAGCATTGCGATAGCAAATAAAATGTGTTTGACATCACAAGTATTTGTTATTTTGTGGAAATTCTTCAAACAAAAAATTCCATTGACATTTATTTTGCCTACCCATGATTTAAAGTGTAGAATCTTCCTTTGTGGATGGATAACCTTTTGATTCTATCGGAATTCCCGGTATCTGACATCGTATGTCGCTTTCCTTTGACGATTGTTGCGATTGTACTGAAAATATCTCCGCTTGAAAATAGACGGGCTTTGCTTTGCTAATACCTAGAAAGTGGATCGATAATGTTTTACACATGTCCAGTATCGCCCTGAACTCGCTTTGCAGTTGCTGTTTACATGTGCGAGTCGGGCTTGGGCTTGGCAGTCGACTGTCGTAGCAGTCAACGCAGAAGGTGAGGCAAACGACGACTGAGAGCATAAAATAGGCAAGTAGTTGGTAGACGTAGGGCTTTCTCAGGGAACGGAGGAAGAGTAGAGCGAAATCTGGCGTAGGTATTAGCCTGTTCTGAAAGATGGGCGTTTAAATTTGAACATCCCTTCCGACAGATGGAGTACTGAACTCGAAGTGGTCTCCGCGCAACACCCAATCAGGGGTCATTGTGCGTATGAAAACACTGTCTCGACAGGGATTCGAATCCGGACCCTCTGGATAGCCAGCCTCCACAACTTCCCTTTTCCCCAACCTCTTTCGTGAATAGTGTGATCTCGTTACGTGTGTATGTACATTAAAATTTCTGCGGCATTGTTTGTTAGGTGCAGAAAAGAGAAGAGAACAGGCAGTGCAGGTGGAACATTGATATATAGGGAAGAAGATCACATTCATATGCATGGGGACCCTTAAATTATATCATGTCCATTTTAACTTACCTTAAATGATAGAACCATATTATCTGCTACTTATGATTATATACCTTTGTATGAAGTCATTGTGTTGCTGTGATTGCAGATGTATTTTTCGTTTTCGTAATGAGATTCAATTATTAGTGTCTTTCTTTTGCATAGAGTCTCAGGTGAAAGTGAAATTTGTTGGAGATGCGACGCGTTCACGAAGGCGATGCGATGCGATTTGCGTCGTGGTGTCGCCGCATCGAAACTCTTGCGATGTTCGATGAATGTCTCGCCTCCAGGTTCCAATTTGTCCCTCGGCGGAATGAAAGGGGATAGAGGAGGGGGAGTGAGTGACATGCGACGAAGGCTCCTTCTCTCCCTCACTTGTTTCCTCTCCTCCCTCACTCCCCCTCCCTTCCTCCCTTCTTCTTCCCTTCTCCTGCCGTCCGACAAGTGTTTCCCTCACCGCAGAGAGAAGGGCAAACCACGCACACGTCGGCACTTAAAAAAGTGCCCCTGTTCCGCTGCTTTGTCACGCACACTTCCCCACTTTCTTTTTCCCTCTTCTCTCTCTCACTCTCTCTATTCTCCACTTCCCCTTTCTCTTTCCGTCTTCCTCCAAACTCGGAAAGTCTTGCCCTCTCCCATGCGCTCAACTCCTCTCCGCTGTTTCCATGAGTTGTGCACAACTGTTTCGTCTACTTGGCATCCATCACATTAATAGTCCCGCCTAAATATTATTAGCTTTTTCTCCCTTATTAAGGAAACCCCTCGGTTAGTAACAGGTGAGTGTGTGTGTGTGTGTGACAGTCAACACATTTAGCGGAATTTTTCATAATAGACATCTTATCCAAGTTACGATTTTTTACCTGTGCTGGCGGTCAACCATTATGTGTAGGGTGGTACTTAACTGGTCTCACAATAAACTTGGATGATGATAAAATGGCTCGTTTACGAAATAATGCTCAAAATATTTCTAGGATCCACCTCTTTAACTCGGCCTTAAAGCTGACCCTTTGCTAAGATTTGGGTAAAGAGCAATTGAACGTGGAGAAATAGCTTGACTATTTGAATAAATTTAAGTAAAGCTTGACACTTGGGGAGAGTAGTTTATGATCCATATTATTTTCTATTTTGCTTTTACGTATTCACTGGATTCCTGCAACCCTGGTTCCGTCTCGTATGCCTATTCGCTTTATTTCTCAAGTTTGGTTAGTCGAAGGCTGCTCTATCCCAGCTACATATCTCTTGCTATTCATTCCATACAACTTGTTCATTATCGTCTCCATTCATCAATCCTGTTCTTTTGAGAGTGGTTTGACCGTATGCTTGTCGCTCACTCGATTCAGCTTGGTTGCCTATATGGGTATATCTTGCTTCTTTTTTGCATTTTTCATTGCTTGCTTTATATATTTCGACGGTTTTTTCCACAATAATTCATCTTATTTATTTTTCTCTCCTGAAAAACCCTGTTGAGACAATCATACCTCTGAAAGTGTCTTTGCCCTTCTTTTTTTGTAAAATTCATTCATTTTTTATCCTACGGTTTTGAGAATCTATCCATTAGCTACTCGCTCTATCCACTCAATAGTTACCTTCCTTCAGTTATTCTGCATTACAAGAGCTACCAATTTTGTCTTCTCTGTTGCGGGTTTTGATTATTACTCTCCCATGAAGTAATGCTCTACGCAGTAACTCACCCAGTGATATAAGATCTTGGATCCTATATCACTTGGATTCCTGGATCCCTGAAGACGATGGGCGAGTCGCGCATCGAAACGTCGTAGGAAGATATGGAGAACCTGACCCGGTGTGAAACCCGAGAAATCACCCAGTGATATGCTTGCGTTCAAGCATATTCCTTGTTGAACTCTAAATCACAATCGATGTCCAATCATGCTGATACCCACGCCTCCCAACATGAGTTTTCTCTTTACCATAATGATAATATATATATTTATTGTTCCACAATTACCATAATGATAATATATATATATATATATATTTGTTGTTCCACAATTATTTGTTGAACACCCAGTTTTACAGTTTAGATGAATGTATAGGCAGCCTAAAAGATCACATACCTGTTGGGAGGCTATCTTCCACCTTTAAAATGCGTTGAATTTACTGTATCAAACTCCTTCTATCCTTACTAGAACATATGTAACAATTACGTAGTGCATTTTTTTACGCCGGTTGAGATCATGTTAAAAAAGTCAAATATTAGTTGATTGAATTATTTAATCGAATGGCTTGAATTTCATCAAATATGGAATAATGCTCCCTACCTGCGTTATATTATTGGTAATATCTCATTAGATCGGTAGTATATGCAAACGTTAGTGCATGTAGGTAATACGTGCTTAGTGATATCTCACTCCCTGCTTCACACCCTTGAAGTGAATTAGTTTTTACATTAGATCAGATAAGCGTAGGCAGTCTGTAGATATAGATATAATTTATTTTACGCATTCACTATCGGTGGACTGAGGCATGGATTTGTTAATCGCTTTTGACTTTCCAAAAGAAGTGAATTAAAAGTAGGTATGTGGTTGAAGTCTTGACCCATAAAGATTAATCTGGTTCCAATAGTGGAAGCTGTCATATCTTGAAATAAATAGTAAATATTCGGCCTTAGGGTATATGTGGAGCAGGACAATAATCAGCGTGTCTCCTGTCCCTTTTCATTGCATTGGTAAGTCACAGCGCGGCGAAACGCGTTTTGCCGCCTTAATAGGCCTCTGGATATATATTTAGGTTTCTACTGTAGCATGAGACCTCTTGCTTTTTTGGTTTTGGAAAAGATTATCTCTGTGGCCAAAATTCCCAGTGAAATTCGCTCATGGGAAATTTTGTGGCTTAAAACCCTTAGGTATTCTTTTTTGTAGGCTTCATGAATGTTCCTATTTTGAAACGTTAGGTCACCCTTACGGTTTCAAGGATGTGGTTGACAGTTAAATAATAAAGCACATACATTTTGCTGTCGGGGTCCCTTACTCTTACGTTAATTATCTACTAATGAGGAAGCGGGGGGTAGTGGCTGTCCGATCGACAGACTTTCCCGCGTCATTCCCACTCCTTCGTTTTTTCTTTTTCTTGCTTCGCGTTTCGCAGAGGACCCGCTAAATATTCGACTCTAGATAAGACTCAGCCTGAGTGAATTTGCGCCTTCCGTCTCACTGTGGACATTTTTTGTGTTCCTGTTTTTTATGCAAAAGTATCAAAGATCAACGCACGCCATGAGTAAAAAAAATGCCGAAAAACCGGAGTGAATGGGGGAATGTGAAAGGAGATTCTGAAAGAACGAGAGTAATGGAATCCTCGATTGCTCCAACTCCAACTGCCTCCATTGCTCCAACTGTACGGATTGAGTTGTGTGAGTTCTATTATCATTATTTGCAATTCTTTTCGTTTTCACTTTTTTATTATTCTTGAGTCTCAACGGCTTTTACTAATTCACTTTCGAAACTCGCCATGCTTTTAGATTTGGAGCGCCCATGCTTCCGGTCCTGATTTTCACTGTGATCATTCCTCTGGTTGTTAATAGTGGTTGTTATTCTAAAATACCTAAATAAAGGTGAATTAATTTGCGCCATTTTGGATAGGTGGGAGATCAGATAGAGCTAGAAATTCTTCAGGGTACGGAGGGAGGGAGGTAGGGAGACACACGGAGTCGTCATTAGCATACTCTTAACGAAAAGCACAAAGCTGTCATAGGGATGTGTTTCCTCAAATAGGCCGACGGATGGACCTTTCCGCAGGCAGTAATCAAAACCGTGGTATTCTCTGAGGACATAGTTCAAAAAATGGGAAGGGTATTGACGCAGGTAAGTTAATGTGTTAGATTTTAGTCTTTACAGCATTCACTAGGCATTAGGAATAGCTATGGTGCCTTAGCTGCAAAAAGGTGCATTAAATGTGTATAAAGCTATCAGTGGCTGCAGCTGTGTCGATGAAATTTTCTTTCATGAGCGTTTTTGACGACATCCAAATTTCGTGGCTGTCTAATTTATTTAAAATAGTGTTCCCTATTTCTATACCTGTATGGCATTTTACAAAGTTCGCGCTAATTAATGTTTTTTGTTTTTAAAGAGAAAGAGGAGGAGAAGTTCGTAATGTTTGCCAGGAATTCCAACGCGGCCTCGCAAAAAGATACGGTCAGTGCTTGTCAGTGTCAGTTACATGAAGGCACGATTGATGGCTTAACTGATGCCCGTTGAATTGGGATGCGGTTCAAGATGGCCTTTTCCCTCGGGGGGATCATTCAGCAAGAAAATAGGTGAACGGTTTGAGATGTGCGTGCATTTGAAGACTTGGGGCAACTTCATGTTCGATACAGGCCTATTAAAAAAATAACATTTAATCGAAAACATCCGAGTGTTCAACGCAACGATTACTGAATGTTTGCATGTTTTACTCCTGTTTTATCTTTCCTTACGTAGCTGTCCCTCTATGTCTTGTTTTCTCGTCGTAGTTTCCTGGGTCCGCACAATAATGGGTCCCCCACCTTTCAACCCCTTTCGCTAATGAAGGTGGGACCCAACTTAAGCCCTTCAGCTTCTCAAACCTAAAGAGACGAGCTATCATTTCCATCTCCTCTCTCTACCACTCTCTCTTTTCTTAATATACCTTGCCTTCTGTAACTCCGTGCCTTCTCCCTTCCGCCGGCTTTGGGTTCGATCTGATACATCTCCTTGACTTGTCATCTGAACTGCTGGAAATCGAGAGTGGCATGAGGTTTTATGACGCTTGTGGATCCGTTAGTTCATCTACACCTTCAGAATGCCTTGTAAAATACTGCGATTAATAACAGACCTACATTGAAATGAAGTATTCAAATCTAAAGCTTGAATCGCACGATCAGTTTTCACGGATAGGTTCTGGGTCAGCAACAATGATAGGTCGGATGACAGCTGAGAAATGTACATCTCTTACTTCATAATTTGAGCAGGTCACTTTTTCTGTGCCTGTAAACGCATGGACATGACCCCTAAAAGCAGCCCAACAGAGCGTACGGCAGCAGTTGTAGAATTCGGGGGCCAGTAATGGATCGTCTACTGTAAACGCGAAACCATAAAAGGTTTAAATTCAATTTCTCAAATGATTCTAAAAGAGACGACGTAAATGAATGTATGAGAGGCGAAAATGATAACTCGAGGCATAATTTTTCTTGTCCCTGAAAGCTATAGCTTAAATGATCTATGAAAATCTGCATGAAAAATGATCATGTATTTGAGGCTTAATAATAGTTGCAAAATAAGGGTTTCTTTGTTAACCAAAAATTATAAAATAGATCGAATACGGCGTAGAATTCTCTTCACATGCATTACTACTATAATGAAAAGCATTCATCCGCTAGTTCAGATATGTAACGTATGAAAATATGCGACATCCACGCAAACTTAATTTGCAACCATGCAAAAAACTGAAAAGGATTACGTTAAGTAACATGCTGGCATGCAAAAAACAGGCAAAATCTATATCGACCATCCTTTTTCCCCTGTGATAGCTTGGATAGTACTAAGGGGCAGAAGACTTAAGACCGCCGCCGATCACAATAGCCACTCCGGAACGTGACACTCCGACACCTCAAAAGATCTCGGATTCAAATCCTTCCCACGACGGGAGTGGATAGCGTGTTTTTCCTAAGTATAATTTGATAGTGTTATATAAATTTGGCATTTAAAGAGCCGTTGAACCTAATTCCGCCGATTCTCAATTTCCTCAGTTGATTGCACCTCGAGAAAGAGTTCGGTAGTTTTGGTATGAATGGAATTTCTCGGAAGTTAGGAACCCGGGCAGTAGCCAACTAAAATAAAAGAATCGAAGGGGAAAGGTTTTACGTCTTAACTGAAGAGCCTTGAGATGCTCTTAGCTCGTAGCTCTATTAGAGATTTTGGTTCCTCTGAGAAAGCCCGGCTACTTTAACTAATCTTGGAATGGTGAACCTCTCTTTATCCCTAAACCGACCATATCCTAATGACACTCACACAATATTAACGTATTTAATTAATATCCAGGCACTATGATATAAGATACTAATTCATGACGGTAATAAATATTCGGGCAGTCAAATATTTATGAATGGATACTTATGTCGTACACTTCATGTCCAAAACGCCATATGTAATCATCAATAGTAGTGGGAGCATTGCCCATACTATGCCGGTGTATTGCGTCGTAATTCCGGAGGTACAGCATCTTTTGGTATGCTGAAGTCACACTCTCTTGGTCATGTCCTCACCCCTACTGCGGCTGATTCGTAGATAAGTCACACTACATCATTTTCATTTCGATTGATTTCATTTGAATAACTCTGCGAGGAGCCAAAATAACGTCAATTTTTGCCTTAATTTTGAAATCCTAACCTTGTAAGTTGAGAAGAGAATGAGATGACGACTCACGTATCGTGCATGCAAACTCCTCCTTCTTAATGAAGTAGGTAATGTGGTTTTGCAGGCACGAAATTTGGCTCTCTCCTTTGGTACTTCTATCATTTTATTCATTGTTTTATTGTATATTCGAACGTATTCCTATCCCATCGGATTCTCGTGTGTATCTGACTTTTTTCTTGCTAAAACTAAGGCTAAGACGACTTATACTTGATAGTGAATGCTTTTTTATCTTAACATGTATGTACCTTATTGTTTATCTCAGTCTTTGCCCTTCAAAGTGTTTTTCTATCCTTGATTGTTGTAATGCTAAGATCACCTCCAGCAATCGTTGACACCCGTGCCCAATGCCGGCCGTAATGGTATGGGATATAAAAGCAGTGTTCAACCTGAAGGTCTGCCTGGCTGGTATGGGTCGATTTCATCAAGCACTTGCCCATGGCCATGGCGGTTGAAATCCACGTCTCAGGGTGGGGGGACCAGTTCCTTTCCGTAAGCCGCCTGTGTAAATCTTTTACCCTGAAAATGAGCATCTTGATGAAATATTTGAATTAGGTTTTTAGGTACTCCAACTGCTAATGTTATATTGATCCGTCTAAAATTACTAAACCCAAATAAAACTCTTAATTCACACCAGAGACGGGTTAGAACTCTCGACTCTAGAATTTTTAAATTGGTGTGTTTTTGACCCTACTACCGTGGCCCTTTTAGGAATTCGTGCTGCATCATGCCATTCTCTGGCCATTGCCGACGCGAGTGGTGACAATACGGGATGAGGGGTCATCTGTATGTTTCGTGACATTGAAGTATTCACACAACACTTGTACATACTTTTCCACAAAGCTCTTTGATGTACTGCACGTAAATACTTGAACGTACTTACGCCTAACTTTAATGTAATCTGTGAGTCCCCCTCGAGTACAAGACGTGATGGTGACTGCGTGAGTTGAAGCACATGCATGAAAGCACTTTGCGGAAAAATGCAAGTGTTTTGTGATTAATCATGTGTTCTTTCCAGTATGTGAAGTCTGAATCTGTTAAATTTAACATTGAATTTCCACTCTCCCCCGTTACACACCCCTATTTAATGCTCTATAAAATTTTCATGAACCCCCCCCCCCCCTAAACTACGTAAAGCTGTCAACGAACCTTCCCAAATGTGGATGTTGAAATTTAAATGCTTTATAAATATCCTATTTACTTTTGAACACTAAGATTAATTCATGATTGACTGGAACAACCCCCTCCTTGTTGATGGTAAATCGTAAAAATTGGTGCGAACTCCACATCCCCAACACACTTTAGCGTCACGTAACATTTGGGCGGCCTCTTAAAAAAATCACACGTAGGTATGCATGAAAGCTCTGGGCGTATAAATTGTTGCCTCGTCTGGATCATCACGCGTCGTCACTGAAAAACAAATTCTGTTAATTTTTATGCAGACGCATTTTCTCGTGTTTCCGTTCGGGTGGAGACGGACGAAAAATCTTTGCCGAGAATCTGGTCGTTGTGTGCGGAAAATGCCCCCACCCCGCCATCGGTATGCCCGTATGGGGGCTTTTTTTCACCAGTCTCCGTTCATGCATTTGGTGACGTTCGGGTTCCTACTGTTTTAACGCCCACGTAATACCCGCATATTATCTCTCTCTCTGTCTGCTTAGCTTGTTCGGTGTGTTGCAAACATCTGCATTACAATTATTTTGGACGACATGGGGAGCCTTAATCGCCTTAGTTGAATGTTACCCTTAAAATTAGCCGCGGTGGATTAAAAATACGAAGGAAATAGAACAATGATTGAAGGAAAAAACATGATGAAGTATATTGAGTCCCAAAGGATACGCTGGTTAGGCGACATCGAGAGAATGCCAGAGAAGAAAATCCCAAAAAGAATGTTTAAAGGAAGGTCGTTCAGTCGAAGAAGGCAGTGACGACGTAAAAACGGATGCCTGTATCAAGTACAGATTGACGTGAACAAGATGGGAATTCGAGGATGGCGAGCTAAGACTGCAGACCGGGACCCTTGGAGAGTAATAGTGCAGCAGGCCAAGGCCGACACCGGGCTGTAGCGCCACCAGGAAGATGAGGAAGAAGGATTATATTTTGAATTGCGGATTTTGAAATGGAGAAGGATATTTTTTTATAGGGAACTCTACTAGGCACCTCGAGGGTGTGTGGCAGGGGGTAAGTTATTCCTGAACATTCCCTAATAGGCACAATACTACATAGTTGGAGAGGAACATTAGTTTTGCATGCAATTGACGCGTGGAAATGAGTTATTGCTTTCTACAAAGGAATAAAAACAGGGAAATGCTGGGAAAAGTGAGGGGAAAGAAGTTGATTGAGGACATTAGGAGGGTGAAAAAATAAAACTGGTGATAATTGGAGGGAGTGTTTTGAAGAACGTTAAGGAGGAAAAAATATTAGGTAGGCGGAAGAGAGGAAGGAAGAGAATAGGCGATTTGGATGGAGTGATAAGCAAGAAATATGCGGAACTGGAGAAGAAGAAATTTAGGTATATCCTACTATGTACCAGGGAGTCATTCCATGCCTAGCAGAACCGACCCTTACCGGTAAAACCCTGCTAATTGTAATTAAATGGCTCTTGGGGTGTATCCTCTGGGGATTTTCAATTGCGTGTCTGATTCAAGGAAATTAATTTAGCAGAACTCACGCGCCGAGAGATGACTGCAGTTAATTAGTCTCGGGCGGAAATCTATGAATCACGTTCTTGACATTTAACGGCGCTCTTGAACCATATATATCAAAATGGGAGCAGCTAAATTAAAAACCCATGTGTTAATGGAATGAACTCAGATGAATCTTACTGTCATTGTGTTTGTACAGAAAGCAGTCCTAGAAATTTTTGAGATTCGGAGAAGAGTGATGTGTAAAATCTTTCCCTAGAGAAGGGATGTATATGGGGTATGTTCAGGTATTTTCTCTACGTTAACCATAGTATTTAACTTTTGATTTTTTAAACTTGTACCACATTAAATTAGATCCTTAATTGTAAGACCCTCATCTTATTATCTAGTACTGGCAAGCATGGTGTTCGGCGTATGTGAAGGAATATTGCGTGGGTGTACCAAGTTTCCCTAGCCTGAGAATTAGGCCTGCGGCGATGCCGTGGACTTGGTCAGGGTGGCGATCGTCAGGGAAAACCGGGAAAACCTGGAATTGTTAGGGAAAATTGGAAATCTGGAAAAGTCAGGGAATTCTCGTAACAGTCAGGGAAAAACTGGGATAGGAAATTCTCGTTATTTTTCCTACCATGACATTTATCGGGCAGTCTTTCCCGCCTTTTATTTCACCAAAACATTTCACCAACTAAAACGAATGTCCGTCGTCTAAGTGCATAGGATAAGCCCCGTAAATTCGTTGAACATTCTGTTGTGAATCTTAGTTATTTAGCTGTGAATAAGTTGTACCATGTATCCCTTTTGTATATCCTTAATGCGATATTTGCCCAGTAGCTTTATAATTTATGATCACCATGTATTCCGCTCATCACAAGGAATCCGAGGCTATGTTGTTCGGATGATTTTACCTTGTGTTTTTTTTTAACTTCCGAGAATCAGGTCAAGAGGTAGATGCAGTACACTAGCTCGTAGTAAATACGTGCTTGCAGTTCTAAAAACGAGACGATGATTATTAGAATGGTTATACAAGTACGATCACACGTGTAAACAAAATCTTATGTAAGATCATCTTCGATTCCCATGCCCCCTTCGCGAGACAGTAAGAAGAGTCCTCCTCCCCTGCCCTCTTTTCACGCTCGACGTAATTATTGACTGGCCCCCTTAACTCCCCCTCAAAGCAATTTAGCCAGGTCACAAACCACCTCAAATATGATATTTCTGAATATGATGCTGCCGTTGATAATTCCCTCCCGTTTTCACTCGCAGTGGCGCGATTACATTTTGTTTGTTTATAGAAATATTTTTCATTTTTGGTTCCCTCTTACAATCAAGGGGTTATAACCACGTTAATCAAATTGTTATTCGCTTCTAAAAGTCAATCCTGCCATCCCATTTTTATCCAGTCCAACAACTTGGGCTTGGTGTGTATTTTTCGCGCAATCTGTTCCGTAGTCCGCCAGTAAATTGGCCATTAACTTTCCCTTTGATGCCTTTTCAGAAATCTTAAACTTCCCAGAACTACCGCAACACGCTACCTCTTCCTTGAGGAATTTGACATTGTCAATTTGTAATTTTACGCGGCCGCGTACCCGTGGCAACGTATCGTGTTAAAAGTGTGTATAATTTGTGTGAGGGCTTAACTTGTGAAGGTTTAATGTATTTTTTCAATCTTATAGCTTTAAATGTATTGATTTCAGCTTTTAACATTTTCTGGGTTTTGACAAAAATTTCATTCAGCAGAAATAAAATATTCCGATAATTGCAGACCTTTTGGCGATCGGTCAGGGAAATTGGTAAGACCATCAGGGAATAGTCAGGGAATAATCAGGGAATTTGAAAATTGGATATCAGTAGCCACCCTGTTGGTGAGGGGCTGACGTTAATTCGGAACACATAAGATCTTTCTTAAGAGATTGTTTGCACATTTTATGTTATAATGGCGTTATATACTAATTGGTGTGAAATAACCAATTTTTTGAATTGCAAAATAGTGGGGAAAAACGTCACTGGAATGATGTGAAAACATTCCGTAGGAATTTTGTAACAAACAGTGCTAGGTAACAGCTGTTGTATTCCATTTAATTCTTTATATTGTGGTTTACTTTCCATTGTATTTTTTTTCAGTTCTCCTTTCACTTGATATTTTTTGCAGGAATTTATCACGATAGTAACATCGCGAAAGCATTTCATGTTTTATTTCGTTCCCAACCTAGGGTATTGGAAAAATATCGGAAGTAATTAGAAACAGACTGTTCTAGCACCCAATGTGTCGTCTTTGAATAACCAAAGCGTGAAAATGAAGTTGAATTCTTGAATCTTCTTTTCTTAAACGTATTGGTTGTTTTTTCCCTTTTCCATTTCTCTTATATTTTTTATTATATGAATACCGCATATTGGTATAGATATTCGTATTTTTTACGTTTCCGTTACTGCTAACGTGTTGGTAAGTCTGTGTAAAATTTTCATTTACGGAACACTCAGCTAGCCACTTCGAGGTTGTGTAACGGGAGTGAATAATCAATACCTTATATAACCGTGTGTATCCAGCAACATTTTCCATTTTTCCAGCGTAGGTTTCCGCGGTGTGAATCTGTTAAATTTTGCATTATGGCGAGTTTCACCGCGTTATTTTCGGTGTAAGACGACAGTACCGCCGGAATTTCATTTGTCATCTTCAGGTCAGAATAAGAAATAACGGTCCTCGCTGTTGTTATATATGCTACTCCCTATTGTTGTTACACTGTGATTGGTTGTTTCTCAACAATCTCTTCCGAGAATTTGACTTTATAAAACATCTAACTAAAAATAAAAAGAATTGCGTTTAAATTTATAATTAAAATTTAATCTCATTACTTCGTTGCCTACTATGATCTCTTACTGCTCGCGGAAAGAAATATGTATACATTTATGCAAACAACGGACCGTCTCTATAATCTCTTTCTCGTGATCAAGTCGAGCATCATAGGCAGGTTATACGTTGGTTTCAACAATCCTAAGATTGGTTTGACGGAGCTCTGCACTGGATTCTACTATCGCCTAACATCCTCATATTCGAATAGTTCTTCTCTTTCACATCCTTTACTTCTTGATCTATAAATCTCATGCGAACCCTTCCTTTGTCATCCTTCTCGTTTACTTGTCTCTCGGCGATTGTCTTCATCAGGTCGTCATTTCTCAAGATATTGCCAGTTAAGTTGCCCCGTCATTTTTTGTATTATTAAAGTTTTCTACAGACCTCTTATTTCTCCCACTCTTGACAGGATTTGTTCGTTTGTCTCTCAGTCGATAAATTTAATCTTCATCATTCTTTATTAGCACCTCATTTCAAGTGATATCTCCATGGTGTACGTTCATATTCCTTAAAGAAACCAATATTTCGGGGGTTATGAGGTTATCTCTTTGAGTTTTCAGCGTTGGCTGGCTAAAGACAAGAGGCCTCTTTTGACGATTGCCGTAGTATTATTCACACGCACGAATAGCTTTATCTCTTGCTTTTCCCCCCGCCATTCCTACGTCTTGGCTCGAGCAATTTTGGATTTTTTTAAAGGGAGTTCCACCGACCAGATCCTACGCATCTCGACCTCTTCGCGTGGGAAAGGAGCGGCTTTCTTGCATCTCGAAGGCGGCCGTAGGCCCCAAACATCTCCTTCCCCACCACGTCTTCCGCCTCGCCATTACGTCGGGCGTGGTTCCCGTCAGTGGCCACCTTCTTGCCCCTTCTTCCTCCGCTCCACGTAGGTTCCCTCTTGCCCGGGGAATTAAATTCCCGGACGGTACGGCGTAGCAGCCGTCCATCCGGGGATCTCGGGATTGGAAGGAGACTGAAGAGGTGGGGAGGCAACGATACGGGGTGGGGTAGAACGGGTCTAAAAACTGGGAGGGATCGGGATGGTGTTGTGGTTATTGTTTAGACTTGTGTTTTATCTCATCTGGGGGCTCTATAGTCGAGACAGATGAAATGAACTCAGGTGAAAACAATGAATGGTGTTTTAACGAGCGATTCAGACACACTAAATTGAGATCATCAACAAGGTAGCAGAGTATTTGAAGAAAAGTAAGTCTTCCTCAAGGGAGCACACTCAATTTTTCCCACTGGCCTCTGAAATAGAGGGTCCGGGTTCGAATCCTGGCAGTGGAAGATAATTTTCTTTTCGGTAAACCGGCAACTACTTGAATGTTTTTCGGAGAGCATTCGAGTACAGTACTCCGTCCGTCGAATGGGATGCTAAGCCGTGGTTCCCTTGTAGCTTTTCGTCAAAGAGACGCTAATGCCGACCCCAGGTCTCTCTCCACGTTATTTTTTTCCATTCCATTACCATCCTTGTACCCATGTTACTAATCTTGTACCTTTCCTCCCGGTCTGTAGCGCCTATTAATCCGGGCACAAACTTGAAAACACGGGTGAGTAACGACTGGGTGGGGTCGAGTATTCGCTGTCGGAAAGTCAAAAGTGGTATTGGTGATGTTGGAAAGAGTTAGGGCGGTGTGGTTGGTTAGTCATCGAGGATCGTCGTGAGACATTAATATCCATCGCTGGACAGGATACGGTCAATTTTGTCTATGCTTATTGGATGTTTTACGTATTGTGTCTCAAGCCTTTTGACTATCATAAAAAAACTTCTGCACGTTGTGATGGTGATAAATTTTTTTACAGAGGTCTCTGGGCGGAGGTCATTTCGTAACGATATGAGAATATACCGTTTCGAACAGATATCAGGAATGTTTATTTTCCTGGGGCACAATATCATTGCCGAGGCGGTAGTGGAATCAGGAAAATTGCAATTAACGCGAGAGATTCCTTCCCGCCGAGTTAATTGACCATTGGAATTTACTCGTTATTGCTGTTTTGGCAGTCTCTCATGGGTCCCAAACTCTTATTAGTTTTTCGGAATCCCAACCAGCCATACCACCTTCGCTATATCTATCCACTGCGAATTCCACTCGTGCATCAAATTCACATCCATGTGGGCATGTGAGAGAGGTTGGTAGATAATGAGCCGTGACAATGATGTTTGGCTGAAATATGGAATAAAAATACCAAAGATAATAAAAATGAAGTGAGATTTGTGTAAGATCTGGTGTTTCTGCAGAAGTTTTTTTATGATAGTCAAAAGGCTTGCGATGCAATACGTAAAATGAAACAAATGAAGTGAGATTTGTTTTTGTTATCTTGACTTTGGTCGGGTTGTAGTCGGGTACTATGCCTGGGAAAAACGCAATCTTGTATTTCTCGGTCCAAGAGTCAATCTCATTCCATTTAAACTGAGAAACACTTTTTGCTTGTGACGAAAATTGTCCCTTGCGTCCCCTGTTCTGCCATATTGTTCAGGGCTTCCCTCCCTGTCCTTACCGTGCGATTCTCTTTTCGTATTCTACATCTACATAATATCCTGCAAGCCAACGTAAGGGCGTGTGGCAAGGAGTGATCCATAACCAGGCATGCATTGACAATATTTTTTCAAGTCTCACCGAACAATATTACTTCCCGCTTTTCCGCATATTCCAACACGCTATTAGATACACAATTTTAACTGTAACCAATATTTCGGTTCCTATTTGGCTTGTTCTCGAAGCTAATCATGTTTTTGTGTACGCCGTTTGTAACGTGTATTATTGGTGAAGTTCTTACATGAGTCATAGCCACTGTGGCCTATCTCCATGTAATATTCTTTGAGAATGAACTGCAGACTCATCTGCCCTCCTGATATTTTGTTTTGATGATGTGTATATCCTCGTTCCACGGCGCTGGGGGACAAAGGTTATCGCCTTCCATGTCGTCGCTTTATTCGACTTCTTCTTTAAAAGTATCCTCTGCAAGGAATTTGAGTCTCTACTTAAAAACTTCTGCGTATAATCGAGTTTTCCATAGCCTTCTAGTCTTTAATATAGTCTTATGTTCCTTTTTGCACATTCCTTCGGAATAAGCTCATGGATATGTGCATCTACTGACTATCCTGCAAACCACTTGGAGGGTTTGTAGCAGAGATTAAGTTTCACCAAACATGCACTAATTGCATGCTTTAACGCATGTTTACATACACCACCTACCTAATGGGATGAATGTCACTCAGGACACTAACTAAAAATACCAATTTTCATCTAACATGCCTTTAAAATTTGAAATTTGTAGAAATACTTTTAATATGCATCAATTGTGTTAATGGTTCATGCAGGCATGCTTAAATCTTCAAAATCTTAGCCTACCGCCTTAATATAATGTGTTTCTTTAATTAATCTGTATTAGCGTAAAGTGTGTGGGTGCATGTTCATGCTAAGAAAAATTAAGTTCATGAAGAGATCATGGTGTGGGAAATTTAAATGTTGTTGTGATCGCGAATTTCTCGAGGAAATAACGAACATTTGAATCAGTCTGTTATGTAGCTTATTTCTCTTAACTTATATGAGTGGTATTTTCTTTCAATGTGGTTTTGGGTCTTCATAATTCTTTCGGTGTCGGAGGTGAACAACTTGTTTAGCTTGTACCTATGAAAAAGCTTCAGTCTGGCTTGCTATCTTCGCGTTTGAAGGGTCTCCTATCCCATTGTCTTTAGTAACGGAGTTAAACTTACCCCCTTATTCAAACAACAGTTAGTTCCTTCGAACAGATTTTTAATAGTGTATATTTCCTTTTTAACGCCAATGGTTTGCTCAATGGTTTTGAACGATTGAAAGACGAATAGGGATAAAAACAAGATATGCTCTGTGGACTAACTTGTCTATTTTATACACAATACACATTGTACAATTGGGTGAGACGTAAAATATGATTGGAGGATAGGGTTGGTGTGGCGGCGAGAGTAGTGGTTTCCGTCTGTAAAAACTACCCCATTTATAGGTGATGAAATAGAATCAATTACAATGGTGATTCTTAAGAAAAGACCCTTGAGAAAATTCAAGATAGGTGTCGGTGAAAATACATCTCTAATAGTCTCAAGTTTAGACTTTAAGCATGAAAACAAATGTTTCGCCAAGGGCATTTACGTAAGTTACCCCATGCATGGTGGAAAAATATTTATTTTAGAGTATGTGCGTATATAATACCTCTTGTGTACGCATTGACCATTGACGGAAATGGAAGTTACGAAATAACCGCGATGGAAGGGGGCATTTGAGTAGTCGCGTTGCCGTGGGAGGGAGGATTCGAGTTTGGCATTCTGTCAAGTGCATAACTGGGTAAATGTTCCTCTTAGCGAACCCATGCCTACTTTCCGATAATGAACTCACTCCTGACTGACAGACTAAGGTTACAATCCAGATCTGAGCTTATACTAATCTCTATCTAATAATGGAGGTGAACATGGCCTTTATGAATCATAGAATAGTTGTTTTGGACCGTGAGGACGTTGATGCATCCACGTCTACATTATATCTGTATTCAACCGCAGGGACGTAAGGCAAGGGATGATACCGTATCAGAAATGCGTTTAACTTCGTCCCCTAGCAGTGGAAGATGTTTAACACAGTACTTGCTTAAGTGCTGTGTGGAGAACATTCGATTTCAATAATCCGTCCGTCGAATGGGACGGTAAACCTTGGTTCCCTTGGCGCCTTTTGTTGAGAGCAGGTCGATACCGGCGCCAGGTTTCTCTCCACCCTTCCTCATTACCCCTTCAATTCCCATTCTTGAAACTTTCGTCCCGGCCTGAAGTGCCTATTAGTACGGGAACGGGGTTTAAAACACAGATGAGATCTATCTCTCTAATTTTATCTTCATATCTAACTCAACATAGTACTGTGGAGTGTTTCGTACACTTTTTATATCTTCGGGAAAGGTAATCGTCTTAAATCTGCTGTGGCATTAGACTGTTATTCAACATACAATCGGGTAGTGAACCCAGCAGTGGGTTCTTCTTACAATTTGGCCCAGTGTACGTACTAAATGCATATTCCAGGATTTAGTTTTATTCTCATGATTATTAATTTTATGCGTAGCTGTTAAGGAGGCTCCACCGAATTATTAAGTAGATGTCATTTTTGTGAAAATTTCAGGACATATC
Source organism: Platycnemis pennipes (assembly GCA_933228895.1). NCBI lineage: Eukaryota > Metazoa > Arthropoda > Insecta > Odonata > Platycnemididae > Platycnemis > Platycnemis pennipes. The sequence goes on along the minus strand of OW121852.1, from coordinate 107,534,922 downwards.
ACTTTTTGGCCCTTATATCGATTGGCATAAAATAATGAGGCCTTTCCATCATGTATTTGAAGAAAAAATACGCTGAAAGTCAGAAATGTTATGTGGTTTTTTGGCAGAGCAGGGTTGTAGCAGTAAAATTTGCAGATTTCTAATGTAAAGATAAATGTCGTTTTGGCGAAAAACTAATATAAGATGCACATTTTTATGTAAAATTTAGCATTGTAAAAAAGTGCTGGCCTTACCACATTTGTTTAGTTTACATAAATAAATTTTTGCTCGACAAAAAAGCAGTAAAGTCTTAGTTACAGTATTTTGTTATCATTGACAACGGTACCTGTGACGGAACGTGCTTACAAGCCTATTTACTGACTTAAATGAGGAATATACCTAACCAATGTCATTCTTATATTTTTTATGTAATTTAAATATTTCATTGGTTATTGACATGGTGTAATTAATACCAATGCTTCCAAATAGTGGCAGCGTCATTGTTGCCAAACGACTTTCAAAAATATGAATATTAATAAAATTCAAAACAAAGGGTTGTATCTGCAAGGTAATAGGTAAAAACTAAGTAATAAAATATTTAACCTATTTTAGAGCACGTAATATCAGGAATGAGCATGTATTCTCATTTTGTAAATTAAACGTGGCAATAACACGCCAGTCATGTGCCGAAGTCAAAATGAGTTAAAAGAGCAGGTAAAAAAAAGAATGCCTCTACAACACGCTATACAATAGCATACTCATAGAATTGCTGTGTATGCGTTATCACCCTATAGATGATTTTCCATATAGGTGTTTTTCTGGAACGGTATTTATACATGAAATAAAATAGCTCTTTTACGGGAGATTGAATCGCGGAGTCACGGTGGAACCTCCTTAAATGAAGATTCAGTGAATGTATTAATATTTTAACTTGATAAGGTAAAACCCCGGCACTTCAAATATTTCGCCTGGGACACGGGTTGCAAAATTGGAATAAAAGTTAATGTGAGTGACGCTCGCGGCCTTGTAAGGTTTTTGCTCGTGACTTTTTGTGGCGAAAAATTCTCCGAAACTTAATCAATAATTCATGAAAAACTCTTTATTAGCCAGAAGCCTCTTAAAAGTAAATGATGTCGACGTGCGCACGCCCTGCATGAGGTCAGTGTCAGTCAGCGCGCCCCTCTCACAGTGGCGACAGCGATGACAGGCTGCTGGCTCGAAATTGATGAAGACGTGCCCCTTTTACCGTTTAGTGTCTCCGCTTCCTATCGATCGGTGGCGTCAAATTCCTCCCGCTGAAGGGAGGGGGTGACTGTTTGCGTGGGCTGTCAAATGCCACTTTTATTACAGCGATTGAAAGATAGAGAGGACGGTAGGAAAGGTGGACTCGTAGGGGTGAGGTCTGAGAAAAATGTGCGTTCTACTCCCTCTTAGATTACGGAGCAGCGTTCGGTTATCGCATTGCATCATTTAGGTCTGTAAATACCGAAAACGTGCTTAAAAACGCGCAGAAATATGTTAAGCGCTAAATTATTTTTAGTGCGTGTAGTTAAATTCATTTAATCTTTTTGTAAAATTTTGGTGCTGTAGTCAGGTCATTAGGGCGCCGGTCTAATTGTTCGAGGGTTAGAATCCTAACTTTGGTGTGAAATTTATCTTAGCCTAATGTTTAAGATTAGGGTAGACTATTCGGTGTAACCAAAGCAGATTCAACACCTTAAAAACTGAATCTGAATACCACTAGTGTCGCATAGGTGGCGGGTTTTTCTAAGGATTAAGTCTGGTCAGACTGCGATGAAAGCTCTGCAGTTGTAGTGTATTAAAACCTAATTGTTTCGTATTTTTTCATTGCTTTTCATTAAAAGTTGATAATCGCTGGTGTACATATGTGACGCCGATCGATTTAAAGATTACATTAAGTATTTTTCTTAATTAATTTAGCAGTGAAAATTTTCAGCAGCGCGAAAACGCGACGGCAAACTATTGCATACCAGTTAAATTTACGTGTGACGTCATGAAGGCACGTTTTCCTCTTCCGGCTGATAGGTGATTCTGAGAATACCGCTTAGCTTCGTATATTCTACTCCGTGAAAGCATGTTAGCAATCATCGGCGGGACATTTATCCAAGTAAATTATTATTATCTATTTAATGCATACGCATTCAATTTATTTATTGATCAACTGTTATTCACCTTACTACACATGGTACAAACATTTACCACGAAGCTGGGCTTCACGGTAGCATAAGAATCTACTAGTAAAGAGCGTTGGAAGTTAGAAAACGACTGAATATGCCTTCCATTCCCATCCTTTTGTAGCTTTCCTCACGGTCTGAAGCGCCTATTAGTGTGGATTCGGGCTTAAAAACACATGATGATAATAACAATAATCTTAATATTAAGCTCATCAGAGGAGACTTTCCGAGCTTTTAGAATTATATTAGGCGATTCACTTATACATGTGTATCAGAGCTTAGAGACTATGAAATATAGTTGTAAGTACGAATGACGGAAATTCCTTGTGACACAGTGTAAACTATGTACCTGCGATGCCATCAACATGACTGCCGTAGTTTCGCAATTTGTGGGCTCGTATAAATAAACGTAAAATTAATATTTCAATTTTTTGTCAACTGGGATTTCTTAATCCAGATCATTTACATACGTATGATAAATATATATATGATGGCCACGAATCGCATTCAAAGAAATTTGCTTTTTTTGATGAAGGAAACTACCTTATTCCACTTCAGCAAAAAAAGAATTGGATATTTTTTAAAAAGTAGTACGTATTTCTTTACAGCGAGCAAGCGTCCGAGTTCTTGGAAGCATGGCTTTCGTCTCGGAAAAGTTAGCGTTCCGGGATTTGTCGGCCATGTCAGGCCAACGATGCATCGATTGCCTATAATACTCGTGTGGGCCCCGTGGTCTTGGGCCCACGTCGAGTAGTGACCGAGAGTCTCGTAATTGGGTGGGTGAAATTGAGGGAAGCCGACGGGAAACGCGTATGTCATGGGAGTGCATTCCTTCCCCCTGCTCCTCCACAACTTGCCCTCGGCGCTTAGGTGTGGAGTCTGGAGGTAAATTATGCACTCACGAATTAGACGGAGCAGCAAAGGGGAGGAAGAAGGCAGAGCTGGGAGAGTTCGTGATTTACGGTCGTGCGCTCGGGAGTTTGGTGCGGTCTTCATGGCTGCTAGACGTACCGGAAACTTGGAATTCAGTGATTTGGGCTCGGATCTCGCGTAGAATGTGGGCTGGAAGTTGGCTCATAGATGGTGAATGCCTCACAATAGCGGTTAGTAATATCCAGTACCCAGTAATTGCACGTGTATAGTATCCCAACGGAATATTTGAAATTAATGTGAACCTCAATGGATGCTTCTGTCAATGATTGATTCTTTTGAGAAAATGACTCAATCTGAATTGTTGGGGAGTTAGAAGAACTCAATGCTCTTGGGCTCTAATCCCTTTATGTCGAGGAACTTGAATCATCGTCCTGGAAACATTTCAATTGCGAAATGTATCCAGATTTTAAATAGCCATGATTACCATCATTTCTAATAATTCTTCGTGAACCTACCATAATAGTGCCAAGGAGGGACAGTACAAACTATTGTTCAACGTTGTAAGCATTCAAACATTCGTTCGTCTTTCATAAAGTTCCCATTTAAGGAAGACAACGCGGTCCAAAAAGCCTAGCGTAGGCGTTAGAAAACTGGCTCTTTTTCACAAATTGGTTCAAAGTGTCATATCTTCTCGTACATCTTTTGTCTTTCTCACTTTGGGGATCGGGTTGGTGTGGTGACTAGAGTACCTACTGGCCTCCCATTCCGAGGGCTCGAGTTTTTTCCCAGCAGTGACGGATTTTTCAGTGGTCTACCGGTCCCTACTTAAGTGCCTAGTGGATAGCACTTTGAGTTCAGTACCTACTTCGTCCGTCGGACGTTAAACCGTGGTCCCCTTGGCGACTTTCGTTCAGATCAGGGTAATGCCAGGTTTTTCTCCGGAAATATTTCTACCATTACCCAAGTACCCACCCTTCCTAAATGGCGCGAAGGACCTAAGCTGTGGAATCCCTCCTGTGAATAGATTTTTCATATTGATGCGGGGGTGTCAAGCTTGTTGCCCGTTCACATGTATTTCTGGTTTAAGAATTGCTGACCCTGCATCCATTTATGATGTTTTCGCAACCTATGCACACTTCTATCGTATATTTACCTATAAATAATGTGTGATATAATGAAATGGTGTATAAGTAACTTCTTTATCATTTAGTCTACCGAATTTGGTTGGTTTATGATGGAATGCTTTCTTCCCACTTCTTCGCAGAATACTTCCTTCCTTTTCTCTTCTACCACCCACCACTTCTGCTTGAACACCCTCCCATGTTTCTCTCCCTAGAAAAGCATTATTTCTACCTCTCCGAATTTGAATTCCTATTTTCTTCTCCTCTATCATTGCATTACTTTTTAACGGCCTTCAGAATACCTTTGGCCCTAATGATTTCATCCACCAATACTGTCTCAATATTGCCTGCAGAAACTGCGATTCTTAAGCCAGTATATCAAAAACATCCGAGTTCTTACTTGTCGCCGGCCGTAACACTTCAAAGTTCTCTTGAGTATGCATCTTTAAATTCTCTAGATTTTCATCTCATTTACCCCACGTCAATTTTTCAGAAGTATATGGCGCAACGCTCAAAATTAAACTTTTCTTCACATATTCGCGCTAGTTTTCCGTCGCAATTACTCTCATGTTAATAACCGTATCCTTGGCTAATGCAATTTCGAATGCACTTCTGGATTTATTTCGTATTTTATGCATGGCTTGAGTCGCGCAACGTAGTTAGTTCCGTCGTTAATTAGTGTGTTAAGTTAAATTATTCATTGAATTATGCGTTTTGCACTCTCCTCGAAAATGACAGAGCTCAGTGCAAGACATTTAGCTCCAATATTACAGCCCATTTCTTTGGAGGATCTGAATAATTTCCCCGAGTGCTTGTTCAGCTGTCACAATATTATTTTCGACTTGGCGTGATGCATTGGATTGACTCAGTGGAAGCACGAATGGAGTTGATGCTATTTGCCCTGCTGGAAAGTCTCTCTCTGCGGTTCCCTAGTGGGGGCGAGGATTTGGCGGTATCACTGTTTGTTGTGATAAGAGGGAGGGAGCTGTAAGCAGAGTGACGTAACCAGTGGTATCATCTGTTTCGGCGCGTGTAATACCGGAAACGTGGTCTGCAAGGGGGTTTCTGCGGATTCATCGCTTGCGTTGAACTGAATCTCCACAATAAGGCCCGATGATCTTGAGTTAATCGAAGTTCATGGAAGACGGATTTTATTTCGTAAGATTTTATGTTGACGTTATGCACCGCAAGCGTGTTGGAAATTGCCAGAGGAAAAGGGCTTCCAGAACAGGGATCGAACCATGGGATAATTCCGGCGGTTCCCCTCCCCCAGAGCAGCTAATATCTAACAACAAAAAATCTGTTCAAAATAGCGAGAGGAAAAAGATTTCCTGGACTGGGAATAGAGCCACGGACCTTAGGCTTAACGGACCAATGCACAGACCACCACGCTACCCAGCATTATACTCCTAAAGGCAATTTTTGGACGATCAACAGGAGCTAGGCTTGTGCGATGAGTCGATTAATCGAAGTCATCGACCATCGATGAGTCGATGCGAATCATCGATGTCGATGAGTAGATGCGAATCATTGATGTCGATGAGTCGTGATGTGCTGCTGACACGAGAAACGCTACCTCTGCTGACGACCCCTTCCAGAAAAGAGCTCCACAAGTACGAGGAGGTCCCAGCTTTATCCAAATCTTCGGACGTCTTACATTGGTATAGCAACAGGAAGGATGCGTATCCCCGCCTTCAGAAGTACGCGAGGAAATACCTCTGTATTCCTGCCACTTCAGCGTCGTGAGAGGGGTTCTTCAGCGATGCAGGAAATGTTGTGTTGGACGACCGACTTGTACTCACCGATGAAAATGCGGATATGAGAATTGTATTGCACCACAACAAAGAGCTGTTTCTTAATTTTTAACTTGGTGCTTGTTTCGCTCTTTACTAAATAAGGCATGTCCTTCTCAAATTAGTATGACCCAATTCAATATACACTTAATAGCCACACTAAACTGCCAACCGAGACATCCGCACCGATCATCGATAGTCATCGATCATCGTAATTCATCGATCATCGACAGTCATCGGTCATCGACATTCATCGATCATTGTAATTCATCGATCATCGTAATTCATCGATCATCGGCATTCATCGATCATCGATATTCATCGATAGTCATCGATCATCGTGTACACTCTATTCGATGATCGATGACAGCTATCGTCATCGAAGCATTTCGATGAAATTTTTTCATCGAAAATCGATGACCAAAATCGGTCATCGCACAAGTCTAGTAGCTAGGTCTCATTCGCCTTTTTAAACTCGCTCGCTGTGCATAACGGCAATAGGAAAGCTTACTGCGATGCCAATTCCCCCTTTTGGATAGTTATGTAATCTATCATTTTAGACAGTGGCTTCCTTGAAGCACAATTCCACCTTACTTGTGCCATTCTTGATGGACCGTAATTAATTTCATGGACATAACACACTTCCCATCCCAATCTGTCTTTTGCACGAGGAAGGTTTCCCAGTTGCACATTCTTCCTACCTATCATAATTTCATCCAAAGTCTTCTTTTTCCCTATGCTCCTCTTAACCAACACTTTTCCCTCGGTCACGTCCTTCGAAACACCCTGGCCCTCTACTACCTGCTGCACTCAAACCTTCTACCTTCTCCAAATATCCTGAGTCAACTTCCTTTCCTTCCTCATCATTCCTGCACTTCCTTGTACGCCTTCCTTTCCACCCACCTCACCTCCTCCGTCCTTTTCCATATCCACATATCAGGAGCTGTCCGTCTATTTTAATCCACTTTCCTTAAAGTCCATACGATACGATAACACGTTCCCAATTGCTATTTTTCGTGCCAATAGTTCTCTATTGGCTCGGGCACAAGATAAGGGAAATGAAATTTTGCATAGAACATTGAGGATAGAATATTAGCGTGCTGTACAGATTGACAGATGAGTCGGTTAACCGGTGATAGAGACTAAATAGGAGATATTAGAGATTTTGGAATGGACAGGTTGAAGAATTCGTTTATTCCTTGCACCAATGACCAATGAAATGCTCTCTTATCGGGACTCCAAAACTAACAAATCACGTTTTCTTTTTCACTCCTTTCATTAACCTGTTCCTTCTTCTTGACCCTGTTGAATTGGTAGGGATTCATCACTCCGAACCCTGCGCTATTATAATTTAATTCCTTGATATTTATCGTTTCCCTGGTGTAACGATGGCCTGATTGCCTCTGTATGTTGGAGCTCAGTACCGTATCCCAATCGACATTTCATACCTTAGCAGAAAAAGATGCCGACTTTCAGTACTGTGTGTATAGTGTGAATAGTCGGTTCTTAGTAATATTAGGTATCGCACTCGACGAAATGACACATTTTGCTCTGTCTTTGGTGGATTGAGCATGATGAGAGTATTTGTACCGAGCATAATGTCATCTTGCTTTTCTTTCGTGCGAATATATGGTGAGGCCTTTCCTTGAGGACAAGAGCTTCGATATGGAGGAGGGACTCGCGCGTTCCGATGACCATCAGGTCTTGATTGACCGGGATCAAATATAATTGCACCTGGCTGGGTATGCCAAAGGGTAGGAGCAGGCACGTAGCCAGAAATTTGCTTTTGGGGAGGGAGGAATGGGACTAAGTCTTGCGTGGCGTAACTTGAAATAAATCAGCCTTGCCAGTTCGTTGCTGACTATGACGAAAGAGATATAAAAGCCTTCTAGAGAGCTATGTCAGTGGTGATAGAAAATGTTTCATATGGTCTAAGAAAGAGACAGGGTAAAGTGAATGGGAAGTAATGTTGGAGAACACATAATTATCGTTTCTACCTATTATTATCTTTGCTTAAGGGGAAGCGGTCAAGAATGTTATTTAAAGAAAACTTGGCTATAGGGTTTGCGGGTCAATGTCGACGTCCAGGTCTTAAGAAGCGGAATAAACCAAATTTCTGCCTAACTATTTTGCCGCAGTATTATTAGTAAAAATCATTAATTTTTTCAACTGGTGAGACGATCGTGATGAAGCCAGCTATTTCAGTGTAGCAGAGTTGAAGGCACTGTTGATGTAAAAGGTCATTTTTTGGTGGTTGCTGTCAGGTTGTTTGATATTCTTATTGTTTGTATCGTAAACTTTTAAGATTATTGTAAATTGCGTAGGTATTCGTTTGGTTAGTTTTGTATGGTATGCTTGGCCTTCCTTTAACTTTTTAAACACATACTGCGAAGGGAAAAATCATGCCTACTACATGCTTTAAAATTTTGTGAATTTGGTAACACTCTTACCACTTGATCGAAGTCCATACTTTGAGCGTTTGTAAAATCCTTACTCAGATGAACTACCTAAACATTTAACCGTCGGAAATTCTCCCATTCACTTAAGCAATAACTAAATTTTATTTCCTCTTTTACTTTTCAGGTGAGTACCGTATTTTCCTTACTTCGCGGCCATCCTTGTACCGACGCCGTATGGAAGGTAATGTACTAGAAAATAAACTATTAGCCTGGAAATGCAGTTCTGCAAATTGTGGGCCGCGTCAACTTCAATCCATGACGCTTTGGAAATTAGGGTCGAAATAAGTAAAACATTTTCAGGCTGAGAAATTTATCAATCAATGACATTTCTTTCAATTGCTCATTTTCCTTTATGCTCCTGTTTGTCATGAGGAAATCGTGAGATTACTTATTTTTAGCCACAGTCTTTTTCTTCATTTGTATTCAATTAGCTATAAACTGTTGTTTTTATCGCATACAGGTGTCTTAATTTGCGAAATAAAGACGTTCAGATGGTAGGCAGCGAAGGAGAAGTGAAATCAAGGAATTGTTCTCCAGAATTTTTAAAAATCTGTTGTCGAATAATTATGTACAAATGCCACCGAAAATCAAGGTATTCCGTGGAAGGAATTTTAAATTTGTCAGGGTTCCCAGACCTAAGTCATTATTCAAGTTTCAATCCATGTGGAAATTGATGAGTTGAGCGATCGGCGGATGATAGGTTAATGGTGCACGCAGAGGTAGATACAATGGATTGTAAATCTATCACTAAGAGTTCCAGAAGTTAGGGAAAATACCAATAAAACACCTATGAAACATGGGAAACATAGAGAGATTTTTTTGTCTTTTTCGTCAGTGACGACCACTAGTAATAACAACGTTCGAATTCGTAGTGTTACCTTGTTACATATTATATTCTGTATCCTTTTTACCTATGTATGCTTGTAGAATAGCCTACAGAAACATTATGAACGCACGGTATTATCAGAGAAACTAATCGTTTCGGAGACTCTATAATCGATTGTAACAAACAAGACGGAAGGATAGTATTTTCACCGTAATGTATTGTCATCATGCAAAGCACAACTGGGAATTGCACAAGTTTCTTTTAGGTTTTCGTAAGCTCGATGCCAATAAAGTGCTCGTCACTTGTCCATAACGAAGTCCTACGGAGGGAAGCTCTGAATCCGACGGGTCGATGTAGTTTCCCCTGTCCATATCGATCGAGGAAAGCGATAGAGGTATCGGAAGGCCCCAACATGATTGAAATGGGGTCGTTGACCATATTTTTTTATTGCCGAATCTGATAGAGTTTGTTAAATAATAAGACCTGTATTTCTCCGTTTTTTAATCCGTCAATTATTTCTTGAGTTATAAGCGGCGAAAAACTGATGTTTTTAACCCTTTCGGAAAAGTGGGCGTGGTGCAACCTCTGACGTATCTCGACTTCGTCCAATCACAACTGAGCCCGCGAAGCTACTTCGCCTTGTCGCAATGGGTGGGGACATAGCTGACTCTGCCAATAGGAGCAATTGCGACAGGGTCAGTGCGAGCAGACCTTCCGAGAACCCGCCTCCACTCCCTTCCCTTCTCCGAAAAGCAGTCAAGAACGGGAGGAAAATGACATCAATGTTATCACAGCAGCTTTTTCGGTGGGTGTCACCTTTTGCTTATTTTAATTTTTGATTTATGAGTAAATGGTTGTGGTGAGAAGATTAATTTTTTACTAAAATTCTTTTTTCGTTTCCATCTAACGATTTCGTGTACAAATTGCGATTTCGGTTCCGAGTAAACGCCCCAATTGTTGGATCGCGTGTGGATTGGTAACGTTCCTGCGTTGTATTTGTTATTAATAGAAAACTAAGGTCACTTGCACCATTAAGGACTAGGGAAGAGTTAGAAATTATGAGATTGAAAGGGGACGGATGCAGAGAAACCCGGCTTCGGCATTAGCCTGCCCTTTACGGAAGACGCCTAGGGGTCCTCGGTTTTACGTCCCATCAGACGGACGGACTACTCAGAGTATACATGGCGAAAACCCAACCACAACTACTTTGTAGTTAAGCAGCCGCTATATAGAGTAGGTACTATGAAACAACTAAAATTGAAGTGCTTCCTGCAATGCGTTTGATCGGTATTCCACCGAAAGGTCTTCCACAGTTGAGATTCGGTACCGGGTCTTCGAGAGGGAAGCCAATATTATAGCTGTCGCACCAAATCGAACCTCAGCGTTGATATGTATGTTCAATATTACTTGGAAAGTGCCGTTGTCGAGCAATAGGAGGCACATGCGCGAATGAAATATCAGCTGGTGGATGGGCTGGGGATCGATGAGGAATTGGCGGGAGAGGTGAGTGGCATAGGGTGTTGGACAACCAGAGCGGGTTGGGAAATTTTCCCTCTTTAAGAGCGTTCCGAACTCAGGCGAAGTTCTTTTTTTACTTCGGAATAGAGTTGGAAGAGGATATCCGAGGACGGATATCGGGGGACATGCCCGCCGAGGTCTGCCGCTTAGGCGCTGCCGCAGAAATAGACTTGTCACCTTTCCCTTAATCTTCGAATCGCTGCCGACCCTTATGACCCCCGGGAGGGATTCCCAAGTAGGAGGGTAAGACGCCCCCTCGCGGAGATAGATCTTTAAATGAGGGAATGAAAGTGAGGGCTGGTTCGCTTTCCCTTCTTCATACGATGCCTCGGGTCATCCATCTTGCTCCCCCTCCACCTTCAAGGTTCCTCGCATTCATCTCGAGGACGTCAGTGTGTCGGGCGCCGTCGGGGGTTAAGTCGGTAGGCGTCGCCGCGTTCCATGGGCTGCGGGGGGCAATCGTGGCGTTTCGGTCCAGTTGTGCTCGGTCGTAATTGATGGGACGGGACTGGAAGTCCAGAAGAGATTCAACGACGTACTCTGCCAGACACGTATTGGAGAGTGGCAGAGGTTGAATCACCGCCACAATAATGTATCTGTGATCAAAAAATATTCGTCTACCAAAGGAGGATAGGAGGAGGATGTGGAGGAGGTATCGCTGCTTGTTTGAGTAGCAAGATTGTGGGCGTCTTCGGACATACAAGCTTGCGACTCAGTATATTCGCGGTGAAGTCATTTTTGCACGCAGCGAACTTTATAGTTAGGGGAATATTGGATTGTAGGCATTTAAAAATGATCCAATTAACGGTGAAATGTACTCAAACATGCAAACAAGCGCCAAGTATGAAATTTCATTGGGTTTTCTTCGAAGTAGCTTTAAGGGATTAAGTTAACTCCCAGAGGCATCAAATGAATTATTACTTACCTTAAATAACTTCAGGAATATTAAATGACGCCGCTACGGTGAAATCTGTGTACGATTTAATAGTTATTTATGTTTCAACACACCTGCCGCATGAATAAGTGGCCGTATAAAACGCTGTAAATGTTTTGTACTGAGTAGGTGGGGCCTAATCGTTCCCAAGCACTCACATTCTTGCTTCATTGTAACCCATAGGCTAGCATGCCAATGCCTACTCCAGTACATTCCTACCTTCTTGATTCTACCTTTTAAGAGTTCCCTCAGATTCCAGGATATGGGAGTAGTTATGATATTAATGGTGGAGTTTTATGTCTTGGGCACACATCAATCACGGACGATTACTACTGCATGGAAAGCAAGACTGGAGACATCTGAAGTTTCAGAATTCATCTGAAATTCCTTTTAACTAGCATTTATTTCCGTCCTGAATGCCGTAAAGTGATATTTATTACATCAGTCCGAGAATTAGAAGAATTGGCGCAGTAAATTGCGAAAAATTAAGTGCATCAGGTCCATTACGTGTGAGAGAGAAGAGATGAAAAATTAAACGAGACGACTAGCCAACTCATCGCACTCGAGTCTTGATAGTGTGATAGAAGCAGTTTTGGAGGGGATGTTGAATGCAAAGAATGGTAAATAAGTCCTCCAATGAGACAATTGGAGCAAGTAGTGACATTTGTAAAAGGCAGGAATTCCGTGAACATGAAAAGCTTACCTGAGAAGAGAGTCGGATGTATAACTGCGTCAAACCAATAATCGGATTGATGGCTAGTGATGAGCGTTTAAGGCCAGAAAGGTCACCGAGCGCGGAACCTTTCGGCCGTATTCATTGATCTTTATTCAATCGCATCCCCTTGTCCAGTTTCCGTGACAACACGTGATCCATCCATCCCCAACTCCAAATCCTTCCCAGCGACCCCTTCTATTCCTCTGGGGGTGAAATTTGTGGCGTCCAGTCCTGATCAAAAGTCATAAAAACCAATTCCTCCCTCTCTCTGGGTTTTCATTTCTCGTGGGAGAAATCATTCGGCCTAAAAAATAAAATCTACCACCACAGGAGTTTTCTCGGTGGGGAAATTGCTCGCTGAGCGCTCGAATCCGCGTTCCCCTACCCTTCCCGTTTGTGATTTCATTTCCCTCCTCCCCACCCACAATCGCATTCATCCCATTTTCCCTCCCCGGCAAAATAATCGTCCTTTTTGTGTCATCTCAAGAGGCTATCCCGCCCGCACTAATTGAATTGGGGGGAATATCTTCTTTTCCAACTCCCCCGCCACCCTTTCCGCATGTTTATCATGCATGAATTTTCGCTCTTCCGAACTCCACTCCATGGACGATTGAATTTTCACGCTGCATTGGCGCCAATTCTAATCCGCGGAGTACGTTTAAAATGGAGAATTGGAATGAGTATGGCGTATAGCTCGATGGAATCTTCATATTTCGGTCTAGTGTCTCCCAACATCGTGTGGAAAACTCCCTCTCTTCCGTTCTACAACCTGTGAATGGGACGTTCTTAGTTGAGGCACATCAACGTCGGACGTTACCCTGCAAACCGCCGCAAGGGCGTGTAGAAATAGATTGTATTTCACCAGCCCTGATATTGGTAGATTTAAAAAATGGGCAAAAATTGGGAAATTGAGAGGAATATTTTTGGAATCATTAAAAATATTTCCTTTACGTAGTAGTCGTGTGTTATGCGTGGGAAAAACGAATTCTTGTATTTCTCGGGTCGACATTTAATATCTTTCGATTAGTCACATCTGTCTCTCCACTGGATTTGGTTTGGGAGTAGAGATATATCTGGAGTGTCAGATCCTAATCTTCTTGATTTGAATTTTTCTAGATTTGAACTTGATCTTATTTACCGGTCCTGGTGACAATAGGTTAAATCTGCTGTGTTTTATTTTGGCAGGGAAACTTCTTAGTGTGGCATATTTGAGCAGAAATGTCGACACTTAAAACCGTTTTACTTCGGGAAATGAAATGCGTAGTTTGAAGCAGGTCAAATCGCCGAAAATGCATGCATAAAAGTATGGAAATATGAAAGGGGATGTTTTCCGCTCAGTTATCCACGCGTTTGGTGGATTTCCTATTCATTTCATTGCTATACACAACGTAATTTTCTGTACGCATCCGACCACGCATCAGGTTAGACAATAAAATGCCTATGGTAAAACTGCCTTCATTAAACTCACCTTGATAGAATTAACGTGATGCAAAACCATCTACATCTTCGAAGCTCGCTTGGATTGAAGTTTATGCAAACGAAAATTTCATCTGAGATCCCTGGTTTGACCAAGATTTTTCTGATGGCATTAAGCAGCCTATTATATCTCGTTCAATCCTTGACATGTGTTGTATATATATGCTATCGCTATATATGCTATGCATATTGCTATCGAATTTTTATCATTTTCCAACTTTTTTAATGGCGTAAGAAAATTTACTAACAATAAGTCGGGCGAATTACCTTCAGCAAAATTACAGATTTTATCAATAGCCCACCATGTAGGATCAGTTTAACTGGTTAGATGGAATTATCTTGAGCCATTCTCCAGCAGTTTCTCAAGGCAAAGTAAGGTTTGACGTATACTTTGCTGCGTTTACGGCTTTAGCGCGCTTGGAGTAGTAAATGGGCCGTTGACGTTGGTCTTTGAAAGATACATTAAGGCCAGTATGCCGCGGTATTTGTGTCTTTCTTTGAAATCGATATAATGCATGTTTTCCCTTTTCGCGGGGATAGGCCCTCACGAGGCTATAATATAAGCCTCTTGATCCAGTTAGTGTCCCCCATGGAAGCCTCTTTGTCGTGCTTTCTTTCACTGCACGCAGACCGGAGTGTGGCTCAGCAGTCATCCGATTGTATTGGAAGGTGACTGGGGCATTGTATTTTTTCGTTTCTTTTTCATTGCGTACCCAGAACTAACTGAGCGTGATACGTGGTGTACCATTTATCGTTGTTATTTTTGGGGGTGACTGACTACTGAGGTCATTTGCGCCAGAGAGGATAAGTGGGTAATTGGGTAAAGGCAGGAGTTTCCAGGGAATGGAAAACGGGTGGAGAGAAATCCAGCGTCGGCATTAGTCTGCTCTTAACGAAAGGCGCCAAGAGAACCACGGCTTAACGTCCCATCCGACGGACGGAGTACTGGACTCGAAGTACTCTCCACAGCACACTCAAGTAGGGAACGATATACTAAAGGAAAATCCGCCAGGGTCGGGATTCGAACCCGGGTCCTCGGAATGGGAGGCCAGTAATCTAGCCTCGAGATTCTAGTGAGCCATTATTATAAGGTAATTAGGTACTATAACATTGGATTTTTCGCGCTCAGAATACCAAAGGAAAATCCACCAGGGTCGGGATTCGAACCCGGGCCCTCGGAATGGGAGGCCAGTAATCTAGCCTCGAGAGTCTAGTGAGCCATTATTATAAGGTAATTAGGTACTATAAGATTGGATTTTTCGCGCTCAAACTCAGTGGAATTTAACGTAACAAAAATGGGAGTTACCAGCTGAGGGTAATGTCCAACTTTAAAGTAACATAATTTACATGGCTTTTATGTCTGATGATCCTTTACTGTAGTCCATCATTTTTCCTTCTGACCTTAACTACCCTTTCAGCACTAACATAGCTGACTCTTTTTCTTAATACCCGTATGAGTAGTTTTCATTTTTGGCAAAATCCCGGTTGCTACTCATGTTAGCTCTAAGTGTCCCACACAAACTTATTGGGGGATCTAATAATTTTTTTCCTTTGGGATTTCGATATAATTCCTTCTCTTCCTTAAACTTGCTTCTTTCTCACTTCATTGTTATCAATCGTCTCCATCGTTAAATTTTTTCGTAAGCTCTCAGTACATGACAAGTTAAACGTAAATTTCTTTTGGTGAACCCCGCGCCAAGTATCGCAACACGATCAGGAAACGTAAAACCATGTTCCAAAAGGTTCATGAATAAAATCAGATACGCCCATTCGCCTCTAGCTTACACCCAAAAACTCGGAGAGAATGGTGCTGATAAAACAACCCATGAAGGCCAGGGGAGAACTTACTGTAAAAATATCTCTGCAGTGTTCCTTGGTTGCCTCCAGTGGCGGCTAATTTTATGAAATTAGGGAATATCCTCGTACATATTTGATTTTAGAAAATTATCTGTAATCTCCGTTCCTCAAAATTTGAAATATTTTATCGATAGTAAGAATATATTATTATAACATAGCTTTGTGTGGAGGAAACAATATTTCCTCTAAACAAGTCACAGTTTAGACGCACTCATTAATTAGCATTCTAGATCGTAGGTCATCTCAGGCATGAGCGTTTTGACATGGACAAAGAATATATCCAAGGTAATTGACGTATCTGCCCTATTCACTTTCAGCTGACGGCAACACGGCTGATTTCTGTGACGAATTCTAGGATTTTCTCATGAGATTTTTCTCCGTGTTCTGCGTTTAACCAAAACGTCGGGTCGCCTGAGAGTGACATAACGCTCGAGCTGTCAGAAGTGCTCTACGGCCGTCAGAAATGCTCTACGGCCGACCTTTATAGCGATACCATCGAGTCGTGAATTGTGACGTTGATGCAAGAGACTCAATTCTCAGCTTTTCCAGGATCGCAGAGAATGCGTGGGAGGGAGTGAGAAACAGGAGTCGGAGAGATTTGTGGCCCGAGGGAACGTATACTGTGATGCCGTCACGGTCGAAATCATGAAAATATCGCACCAAGTCTCACTATTTCACCGAATTGATTAGATAGCCGTGGTAGACTAGTGGTTAGGTTAAGTACTTGACATATAATGATCGGGGGTCATCAAAATTTACGTAATACCGTGCATGCCATCATAAAGGTGTGTGGTAAGGAGTGAATTCACACCAAAACATGCCTATCCATTGATACACTTATATTTATACTATTGGATATAATCACAGCTATTCATATTCCTAATTGTACGAGGAAAGAAGGGTATTTGGAATCTGTCAGTTTGACAATCAATTTCTCTAATTTTATGATCTTGGTCCAGTCTACCGTAGTAAATGGAGTTCGCAAAATATTTTTAAGGTCATCAGTGAAAATATTATCTTGGAATTTAGTTAAGAAATTTTAACCTATGGTCTGATAATGAACCCATGTTAGTTCAAAATTAAAGATTCGAATGCTGTCTCGCGCTTGGATTCTGTGTTTGTGTCATTTTTAAACACAGCATTGACGATGCGATGTGATTCTTGTTCAGGAGTGTATCGCCCAAAATAAAAATTAATTCAATAATTTGAAATAATTAGCTACCGTAGTGCAAAAGCGTGATTGTTTAAGAGGTATGTTTTTTTAAAATAAGAGTTATCCTGTTCTGTAATGGAAGTAGTTCTGGGGAGGTGACGAAGGCTTAGGCCATTTATGACATTTAGGAAATGTGGGTAGTGGGGTTGGGGTAAAATTTTTAAGGGAGAAGAGAAACTCGGCGTCAGTATAGCCTGTTCATAAGGAAGGACACCAAAGGTCAACGGTTTAGCCTTTCATCCGTAGGACGTAGTGCTAAACTTGAAGTGCTCTTGACACAGCACTCAAGTAGGGACCGTTATACCACTGAAACAGCTGCTTAGTGCTATGATTCGTATGTTTTCCCTTGAGGGGGACAGAATACTAGCCAGCGCACCAACCCCATGCCCATTTTGTTCAGAGGTCGTACTCTGAGAATACGTCTTTGAAATTTTTTTCTTTGAATTTTTCGCGATAGAAATGGAAAATGTGTAAATATGTTATCGTGACTATTTATCGTATTTATTCATCCCAGACTGTTAATTTTTCGAAATTCCTTACAAGCCGTAATGTCCGCTTTATGTGATGAAATAATCTGCGCAGTTTGAAGCAGCCTCAAATAGTGGAAATGGCTTGAATGAATGAAATAGAACGGGAGTCGTTAATGCATTTGTCTTCGCTATTTTTTGCTTTGCCGGGTGCAATTTTTCCTTCTTATCTCGACGTGCATAATAATGCGCAGTGACTTGTGTCGAGTTGAACGGCCCCAAGAGCCGAAGTAAAAGTCGATTATTATCGATATATGGTGTGCTGTCGGATCTGTATTCCGTTCGATAGTCGCCATTTGAATCACTTTTCCCGTTTGTACGTAAGCTGCCCTTCGCATCGAATGCAAAACCATGAACTATAAATGTCGTTTTACTCAGTCATTGAAATTGCGCGAGTTGATGTAGCATCAGTTCGAGCAGTCGTCCACGAATGTCCGTGGGTTAGTAAAGTGCGAGAAGAATCGCTTGGCAATTCACTTGGTTCTGTGGCAATATACCGTCACGTGGCAGAAGTACCGTCAGTATACTGTGCATAAAATAGGTTTCTGAACAAATTAATGGGATCTGTAGTCCCTATAACTTATTCCACATGTTGCAGGCCACATTAACGAGATTGGCGTATCTTTCTTTCGGTGGAAATTAATGCTTCCACATGATTATTGAACTTAATTCGCTACCAAAAGATTTAAGTGAAAGGATAAAAAACACCCCTCACAGGCGTCAACAGCCAATTTAATCGTTAGAACCCCGGTGGCAGTTAGTTTCCGAGACATCTGCTCCATTTCGTGGAAAAAAACGTGAAAACCCGCGATTACCAAATGTATCAAATTAGAACAGGATCGTTCACGAATTTGCGCAATTTTCCCTTGCAAGTCGCAAGAGCCTGTGCAGTTGTAATGGCTGTGTAAAACGGCCTTAATGATGATAGTGCTAAATACGACGTCGTGATCCGTTCGATTAGATCCCTTCATATGTCTCAATTTGATTCTTTCGCAGTCAGCGTATTTATCCATCCTATTGCTATCCCTTTGTCGAGGTTAATAATGGCGTCCCCGTTAATAGTGCCTTCTCTATTGCGCCGGCAAAGGGATATATTCCCCGACGCTATATCAATGGTATCCTGGGCTTGCTAGGGATTAGGGAGGAGGAAAGGGTGAGTTGGAGGCAGGGCAAAGGAAATGTGGACCCCGCCCCATATGGGTCACGTATTGCCGCTCGTATGACCCAGAAGTGTGCTCTCTCATCTCGCTGTTTATCGCCTCTCATTGTCTGTCTTTTGTTTGAGAAGAAAGGTCGCTTGGTTGGTAAGCGTTGGGGACAGAGTCGGCGATTCCCAGTCCACGTCATTGTTGTTTAAAGATGACCACATCGTTCCTGTGGGGTCGCGTAGAAATCAGCAGCGTCGACGCAAATCGTGGCACTGGCTCTCTCGGAATTAAAAAACTTTTCCGAGGACGGAGTTCGATGACTCTCGTGGTATCGTACGTGGGGATTTAAAATAACACCTGCTGCGTTTTGTCTCTGATGCTTTGATGATTTAATAAGGGTGGAACTCCTCTCCTCTCGATTCAAATAGCATGTGGATGGATTTGAATTATCCACGGTGGGAAAAAGAAATAAATTGGCATTATATTAGACTTGGGGTTTCTGTGCGTGTACAGGTTTGATTATATCGTTCTGTATAACCTAACCTAATCTAAGACGGATATATATTTCATCGCCCAGTTTGGGACTCGAATCCACGAACTTATAGAAGAAAGACCGTGCCAGAGACTGCCGGGCCAGAGCGCTATCGAGCTGGTTACCGCGGAGGAAAATAGTTAGATCTATATTATATAAGTGGGAGATGGAAAAATGTTGTTTATTATATAAAGTGGAGCCGAGAAAACAATTTAGGTATTTCGTCCTAACGTAGTGAACTAAGTGATTATTGGCATTAAAGACTCATGGGCTCTGTCATTTCGAATTGCTGTTTCCATTTTAGTTTTATTTTCATGTTACTCGCGGGAGGTAACCGAGAGGTAAAGTCATTTGCGCCATTTGGTGCAAGTGGGTAATTGGGTAGAGGGGTAGGAATTCTCCTTAGTAGGGACGAAGGGTGGTGAGGTCAACATCAGACTACACTCAGCGAAAGGTGTCATGGTATCCGCGGTTTTACGTCCCCTATGACAGACTGAGTGCTGAGCTTGATGTACCCTCCTTAAAGAATCCAAGTAGGGACTGGTAAAATATTGAAAAATCTTGCCACTTCTGGGATTCGAATTCAGGCTCTCGGGATGGGAGGCCAGTAATCTAACCATCACCCCAACTCGATCACCTCCATGTTCGTGTTATTGGCACTTTTGCTTATGCGACGTTGAAACACTATATTTGCCGTCCTCTCTAAGGCAATGATAATGACCATTGTCATCTGCTGATCGAGCGGCCATTTCTCCTTATGTCTTAAAGTGAGTGGTTTTCTCAGTGGTTTTCTCCTTGGTTATGCTGCTTGAGGATGGGGATTGCGTAACCACTCAACTCTACGTATTTACTCGCAACAGCTGTTCAAATAGGGCAAACTGTCAAAGTGATAGCGGTTCCGATCACTCTCGGGCAGTTATGTTGGTTGTCGAGGAGGGTGCATCAGGCATGAATGATTTTGTCTTACGTAACTCGCCACTAATGGTGATAGCCACTTGTAGATTGTGTTCGTGGTTCGTTACGTAAGGGAACTTTAGACATTTGTATTTCTTCTATGGTGTGGTCAGAAGGATGTGAGCTCGTGACAGGTGAGGTCATCGCTAAACTTCGTCAAAGAAACCGAAAGTGAATGAATTTTTGAAAAAGTCTTTGCCCACTTCACGCCATTCGCCAGACTCTCGTTTTATTGTTTGACGCATTTGGTTTGAACGAATCAGTCTCTGAAGAGTTAATGGATAATCGTCAAAATCTCTGAGAGTTTGGATTTAGGATTTACGTCATCTGAGCACTATGTATCTGGCGTTTCCCCTTCCCCAGTGGCCCGTAGTTTCGGCCAGAGATTTATGGAAATGGAATTTTCACCGAAATAGCGTATGCGCAGGCGCATGAAAATATTTTCTAGAAGATTCCATCCGACTTCTCCAATACGGGGAGAATTGCCTCTGCCTCTCGCCAAGCAATTACGATTTTGATGATCCAGGGAAAATTACTCGTGGGCGTTCAGAATATCATAGCAAACAAGATTCTTTGACCTGAGAACCAAGGCCGGTAATGATAAGGGAGTAATTTCACTTCCTGCTTGCTTTTTCATCCACATGGTTGACAGCAAATTTTCTTCCATGGTCTCAGTGTCCATCCTTTCTTTTGTTATCCTTCATAGAATGGGTGCATTACTTACCATATACATGCGTTACTTTGTGTTGGCTGGAAAATATTTCGCCGGCGCTATTTCTATAGATGGTGGCAATCAAGGGCTTAAGTATATTGGGTACGTGGTTAATATACGGCATCTTATCTCAATCAGTCAGTTATGAAGTCCCTATTGTTGCATGCATGACGTGAATATGCAAGGTCCTTAGTGCAGTGTGTTCCCTCGTTTTATGTACATACGCGTCGAATCATCGCTATGCATGTATGTATACCCCAAATCATATTATATGGAAATAGGAATGGAACTCGGTGTCTGAATATTCGCACTAATTGGTTGCATGCCATCGTCATAAGGTTTTGTATTTTTATGTAAATCATGAATTACTTTAGTGTAAGGTATTCTTAAAGGGACCAAATGTTGGAATCCAGGAAGCAAGTGCTAAGGAGCGGTGGGTAAATTTAATTGGCGTATTTTTTTATTATTCATCACCCAAATTGTATGCATCTGTCTATTTGAATATGATTCGAAGTGGGCTAATATATGACGCGAATCCTTAAAACTAATCATCTGATTCCATGCCACGTGAAAAACCATGCAACAGGGGTGACACTATTCAATGGTATAAACCGAAGGAAGAGAAAAAGCATTGCCTACATTTCTGATATCAGAACATGGGATATGTGTGAAGGAAAAACAGTACGATTCAAGGTAACCACAAGCAATTCCGCTTTGTGTTTGCATCATAATCATAACTTGCATTGGCTTCCCGCCTTTTACTTTTGGGGTGGGAAATAATAATTACCATTGGAATGAATTATCACCATGTTTAAATTATGTATAATGGAGATAATCTTTTGGAAGAAAGTGAACGGGAAGGATAGTAATGGAAGTCCCCGCGTCAAGTACATGGCAAAAGTGGTGAAGAATGTAAAAAAGAGGAATTATGTAAGCATGAAGTGGTTAGCCGGTAGGAGAATGGGGTGTAGAACTGCGTCATACCAACCTTAGGATTGATGACTGTTGATGATGAGAAATAATTTGTGAGTGGGAAGAACTGGAATGAATTTACGGTAAATGATGTCTTTCAAATTCGGTCATTATCGAACTTTGCTAGTCTGAATCGCTGAATCATGTTGTTATGCATTCTTTTTGTTAGGTCTGTCTGGTCGCTTCTACGTTGCCGTTTGGCTTGTTTCGTGGTGTCATTTTTTCACTGTTGTGCCGCAATGATTCTTTAGAAAGTTAAGTCTTGCCGAAGAGAATATTTTAATAATGTTTTATAATTTTAATGTTTCTTTTTTTTGGTCGGCGCTTGTTTTATCACACGTTTTAATGTAGCTATGACGTCCATTGGTTCGAATCTTAAATTCTTTCCATACTAATGGGGTCAGATTTGTGTAGCGGTTAGAGTAATGGTCTCTCGCCCCGAGAGCACAGGTTTGAATCCAGGCAGCGGAAGATAATTTTCATTGTTACACCGGTTCCAACCTGGTGGCTATGAGGAGGGCACTTCGAGTTCAGTACTCCGTCCGTCGGATGAGGCGTTAAACTGTGGTTTCTTTGGTGTCTTCCAAAAAGAGCAGGCTGATATCGACGCCGGGTTTCTATTCAGCCTTCCTCTTTCCATTCCCGTCCTTGTACCTTTCCGCCCAGTCTGAAGCGCCTAAGGTCGGGTACTGACTTGGAAACACAGATGAGATTCCTAATTTGTGTGGAGGGGTTGGTTTTCGATCGCGCCCCCCATTGAATTCGATGTGGATATGCGTGTGGGTGGTGGTGATGGTCTTAAAGAGTCGGATCGGGGGGAGGTTTGCGCTCTGTCCCGCAAATACGGCCGTTCCTCAGCCTGGCCTTGATTGCAGCCGCGCGGCTTTAGGATTAGGGCGAACGGGAGCCAGGGGAGGACGGGCAGGTGAGGGTGGAGGCGCCGGATCGGTTATCCCTTGGGCAAACAACTCCCTAAACCTTTCCATCCATCCGTCTTTGCTTCCCTTCCTTTCCTTTCCCCTCTTTCTCGAGGAAAAAAGCAAGATCTGGACGTTTGCAATATCTTTCGACGCGTTGCTACGGGGATTCCTCTTCTTGGAATGCACGGTAGTCGATTCTCGCTGCGTGGCAGACGGAAAGGGATGGGGTCGTTTGGGTGGATAAAGTGCTGGCTTCCAATCCCGAGGGACCGGATTCGAATCCCGGCGGTGCGAAATTTTTTTTCTGTTGGTATACGGGTCCCATCTTGAATACGGTGTGAAGAGCGGTTCAAGTTCAGTACCTCGTCCGTCGCATGGGATGTTAAACCTTTGTCTTCTTGGCTCCTTTCCTTTATTGTAGACAATATGCCATCGGCGAGTTTCTATCCACCATTCCTCAGTTCCTTGAAAAATTACTTACCTTATTCAATCACAAACTTATCGTAAATAGCTAAAATAAGCTTAGCTGTCGGTCGCCTGCCCAGAAATGCTTGGGAGGTGGGTGAAATAGGGAGGAAGGAAGAAAAGATTCCGAGTTTTCGTCTCTCTGATTGTGGGGAAGCTGGGGGAATTGCCGAAGGCTTTTCGCTCGCTCGATCCCTTTTAGCGCAACCCAGTTCCCTAGTTTCCCGGAATGGAAACGAAGCGTTCAATTGGGAATTTTCATCGGGCTTTATTGCCGACCATTGCCGTCTCCATTTGTGCACCGGGCGGCTGTTTCCCGATCCGATTGGGCGGTAAATCTCCCCCCCCCCCCTTTTTTCCTCTGTTGCGGATATACGGCCTGTGCTCAGTTTTGCATCGCAGGGATTTATCTAATTCTGATCACCACCCTTTAGTTATCATTCCATTCGATAGGTAAACCCTCATTCAAACCTCTTCTTAATGAGCACTTGGGTTTTTTTATTCCGGAAAAGTTCGGCGGAGCACTGGGCTAATCATTATCATTTGTCAGTGCCGCTTATTATGTTTTTGGCTAGAATTACAACGTGAAAAATCGTACTTCTTCCTTATTGAAATGGAGTAATTTAAAAGTGAGATAAAGAAAACGATAAACTTGCGTTTATGGTAAAGACATGGGTATACTTGCAGGGGTAAACATTTCAATTCTGCGGCTCTACATGCCGTTAAACTAACCTCATTCTATAGCGATTATTCATTCTGTAATTTTTCATCATTACTACATGCATTAGCCCTCACGTGTGGGAAATATTTATGGAAACGTAAATATTTTATCCACGGTTAAAATAATTCATATGCCGACTTTTATCTTTCTAATCAATGGATAAATTCTCATTCAAACGTCTTTCTGTAGTGACAGCTGTCATCCTTTAACATTTTTGTTTGCTGTCCATAGCTTCGGGCACTTGCTAGCATTTTCCTCAGATGCAGCTAAATGAAAAAAACACCTTTAAAATAGTTTAATAAAACATATAAAAAATGTAATGGGATTAATCGCAACAGAAGACCTTGGTGTGGGGAATATGTAGCGATCAGTGAAGGACACAAAAGAGAATTGTGTGGTGAATATGGAAATATAAAAAAGTGTGTCAGCGCTTTTAAATAGAATGAAAATTTTCAGTTTATATTCAAGCCAGCTCTTTTGAATAACTGTCGCTAAATAGGACTGTCCATTATCATTTCAGTAGCAGTCTGTCTCAAGATTATTTTAACTACTCACTACTCACTCGATATTTCTACCTGTAAACCTCTTCATATTGACGTAGTTATTGCATGTTACATCTTTCGCCTTCCAAATGTCTCATTCGAGGTCTTCTTTTGCATTAATTCCATTCATATTTGCCGACGGATGTCTTCATCAGATTCAGGGTACATCTGGAGATGTGGGCCAAATGTTTTTGTCGTCTTAATCACGCTACACTGATTTTTGTAATAGGAAAAAATATAAAATAATATTTGACTGTCTTTCTTACTCTCGTATTGGATGCACGACTGTTGAAACAAGCCTGCTGTAGATACTGCATTTGTTGAGTTATAGTCAGAGGCGGCGGCCGCCTAATTGGTTTGCACTCTTCAAAGAGGTGTGAGGGGTTCTTGGCACCGCTGTAAATGCAGGGAAAGCTGTGAATATGCTATGGAAGATATTCTCAGCCGTTTTGTGGCATTTTATTGTTGCGCTATATATCTTTAATTTTATGTCTTGTTAAGCAAAACAATCATTGATTTTGAGAATGAATTTTCCCCTTGTACATACCTTTGTTGTGAATGATTCCATCCGTAAGAATCTATTCCTGAAAATTATTTGAAATCAAATATATTTATTAGAAGTGTAGGTTTTCGAATCTTACCTGACGAAAAACGTTACCACCCACAAATCTTTTCATCAGGCAGTCAAATTTAATGCGTCCTGAAGGCAGTGTCTGGAATGGTATTTTTCGTAGGGAAGGTGGAACGTATTATAAAGGATGAGAAATACCTTGAGCAGTTATTGGATTTTCTATCTGATATTCATTTCAAACATCAAATACCCTGCATAAACTCCTTTAGCTCTCAGTTGTATAATGCAATCGTACCCGATTTAATTGGATGTCATCATATTTATCCAAATACAGCCTTGGATTTGACATCTGTCTTATCCCTTCTTGAGAGTTTAATTATCCTCTTGAGCTCTATTTTAGTATCTGTATTTCACGTTTCCAGATTTTGACTAGTGAATTGAGTTGAATTTGTGATGGATGAGTTGCGAAATGCCCATTTTCATTTTAGTAATTTAAGAGGTGTTAATTTAGACCATTTATCTCCACCACTACTTTTGGCGTAGTTTTTCATTTAAAAATTAATTGCCCTGGATCATTTCTTTTTAATTATATGTATACTTCAAAGTTCTTCATGAGATGAGTAAATTAGTTTTCGAGGTTGTTGAACACGCAAATTAGAGTCGCCATCTTCGTCGTGGAAATCATTGGCTATTTCGGCGAAATTTTGCTACTCGCTATTCATTTTCAGATGGGGAAACAGCTGCCATTAACATTTTGTTGTGCCAATCTTCTCATGTAAAAATGAAGACTGTTCAGAATCCAAATTCTAAAACAGACTTTTTCACTCAATTTGTATCTTACTCGATTGGAAGGGTGGAAAAATTTTCACGAGCTATGATCTATCCCATTTTGTTTGAAGTGTGTCCTTTATTTTTTTCATCAGCTTTATTTTAAAAGGTCAAATACTATGTTTATTGGGCTTATGAAAAACTCGGTACGATGAGAAGAGGTGCAAAATTGTCTAAATTCTCATTTACGTCTGTCGTTTTTGAATTTTTTCCATTCCCTGTCTAATGTGCCATCTTGGGTGCGTTAAAGAAATCGTTGAAATCCTTGGAGCTGACACGGTGAACTTTTTCTCTGAAAAGAGAAAAGTTTACCTACTCTTGGGGGTTTCTTTCGCATTCATTTAAAGTTTGCGCAGATGCTTTAAGTGGACCTTCTTGGTCTCCCTTTTCCCCTTTTGTTGGCTTACTTAGGAAATACCTTCGTCGAAGAGTTTTGATCCGTGGATGCCTTTTTGGAAGGGAGGGTCTTTTATCGCCTTCAAAGCGCTCTTGAGAAAAGAAGGTGGAGCGGAACGAGACTTCAGTTCATTTGTTTTGCTGATGTGACGATTAATGACTGCAGTGTTCGTATGCCCTAATGTGACTTAAAAATCTTATTATCTTTTGTAACCTTTAACGAGCACTTTGGAGTATCGTTCGATTTTGTGTCCAGTCTCTTTCTTCAATAGTTAGCCTTTAATCATTAGGGGGAACAAACATTGATAATAATATAGTTTAGTTAATGAATTGACTTAATGAATTCAAACTGTAGAGAACGACCCCGAGAAAACAGTCACTGCAGTCAGATGTTGGTATTCGGTGTTCCTTTTGATGTTTTTTACGTTTCTTGAGTGAAGAAGACAAGATCTGAAAACGTGTTTTATGTAGAGTAGACGAAACGGACTAATGCATGGATATTCCTAGAATTAGTTTTTTGTCCCATGATCCAAGAAAAAATATTGGGTGTCCTCAATGTAGATGCCAGATGAAAGTCATTGGTTTCATGGAAGATCTCCACGAAACCCATGATTCATTGCCCCCATAAGGCCACAATACATTCTATTTTTTTTGTCTTTTCTCATCGTCCTCACTTAGCACATCTACCATTCACTCTTTTCCATGAGTTGGTGGTTCGTTTGTAATGCTAATGTCCGCTGAACTTTGCGTGTTGTGCGCTCATATTTCTTCAACATATATCCAAGGAACTAAATTGCTCCACCTGGTCTACCTTATTCCCTCCTCACGTTAAGTTTTTTATGGCCTTCTTTGTAGTGGAAAATGTGTAATTATTTTGGATCTCTTGTTTGTTTTACTGCCCTGAAACTGCCTTTTTCTTTCATTTCCAAATTCTCTCCTCTCATCACTTTCAAGTATTGTTGACCTTCAGCTCGCCCTTGCGGAGGAATGCATAATGAATATGAATACTTATATTGGCAGAAGATGTGTCTAACCTATGTAAACGTGGTCTAATTCGACTCCTCTTACTTACTGACCTTTTATCGGTGTTTCTTTTCAACCTTACTTGAGGCTGTGTGTGTGTGTCTCTAACTCCAGAGACGTTAGGAGGTTAGGCCCCCCTCTCTCTACCATCCTTCTCCTTCCCCCTCCATCCTTTCCGGTGCATTCTTCTCTGCATTGAGAGGGAGGAGGGGGTCGTCATTTCGTTTGGAATGCGATTAGTAGCGATCAATCCGCTCGGTGGAGGAATTATTCAAATGCCCTGAGTCCCAACTGCTCACCGCGGGGAGTGGAATCAGTGAACTGGACTGCCGATACGGAGCTGAAGAAATAAGGGGGTTGTGGGCCGAATCCGCATGCTTGTTTGATTCAGGAGAGGCGACTGAGTATAGGGCTCAACATCCTCGCCCGAACGGAAATCGCATGCAATCACCGGCTAAATTATGCGCTCGATTTTTCCAATCCCTCCTGAATTGTGAACCAGCCACTGTACCCTGGTCACCGGGATGTGTCGTGGTTTTAAAAAAATCGTTACATTTTGTATTCTAATCTAAGCAGGAAATATAATTTCATGGTGATCCAGGTAAAGAAATGAAGCACTCAAACAGCACGACCGGAATCTTTTATCATAAGCAATCGTTTTGTGGATTAGTTTCGAAGTGACGGGTTTACTAGAGCAGGAAACTGGGGAAGATTTCGCTATTGCTGCGCTTAAAGAAAACAAATCTACTTCATTCCGGAAAAGGTATTTTTTAAAAAGGATATTGAGGTTGAAATCCCCTTTGCACACGTTGATGTTGACGTACTATGCGTTCATACTTTATCGAAATATTTATTTTACTCGGAAGTTCCCAGGATGCATTTTTGAAAAGCTAAAATTACATCTTTTTCTTCTATCCGTCAGAAATGTACTTCTGTCTAGTTTTTAATCAAATCAAATTCCGACGTATTTAAGCCGAAAATATATTTTTGTGCCTTTTTAATAAAAAGCCCAAATTGAAGCTTTGCATCCACATTTTGAATTTAACCTATAAAAAACATGTGCAATGGAAAATTCATTTGAGCCGGCTAATGCTGATAACGGTACCAGAGATGTGCACGTATTTGAAGTTACTTGTTTTAACTCGGATAGCGCTTAATATTGTGAAAAGGTCATTTTTCTCACTCGCTGAGAGGAAATTGGACCCAGAAGTAAGGAAATTTATCTACGTCATTTCCTGCATTCCGGTTTGCTATTCCTTCTGTGCTTATATCATACCTTCCTTTTGATATTTAGGAAATAATATGACTTTCAAATACATTTTCAGAACCTCTTTCATGAGAGAAGGGTTTTATTGAGTAGGAAATTAGTCACAACATTAAATTCGCACAATCATACCCCTAGTTTTGTAAATTGAAAATTGAAAGGGAATGTATTTTTCTCAGAAAAGCCTTCCTTATATTTCTCTCTAAGTGGAATGTAGTATGTAATTACGTTGTGTCGACTGGCATAAAGTAAAGGATGCTTCTGTAAAAAGAAAGGCAAATTAGAGCGTATTTCATCCGCCGGAAATATTAGCTTTTATCAGGATATTCTTGTTAATCGTGATGGTCTTAGTGGAATATCCTTAAATGCTATCTCGTTGGGTTTAATAGATTACCCGATTCCCTAAATCGTATTCTCATGCCATAAAATCTATGGTAAAAAAATTCAATTCAAATTTCGTTGTCATTCGCCTCAAAGCCGTTTGTTTACAGGAATGTTTCTCAGAAATTTAAAACAAAGGTAGGCATTGCGAAGCTTGTGTGTTGTGCACAAGCATAAATAATCTCCAGGGAAAGTTTGTGTAACATGCTTTTGGCGTTTCCTGTGGTTAAAGTTCTTCCCTTCATTTAATCATTTGAGTGCTGCGCGAAGCCTTAGTCAGGGGTCGTATGCCTTGTGCCTCATGCGTCGTAGTTATCCAGTGTGCAGTGGGAAGTCCTCCGTCGGTTTAGCCATAGCTTCCTTGCATTTTTTTCTTACTGCATAGATTGTGTGGTCGCTCTCTCCCAGCTCGTGATATTCATTAGACCTTCCTTTGCAGAAAGTGGATGAATATTTAGTCTTATCTCCAGGGATCGGCATTACATTGTTCCACCAAACTCCGTCAGTCGTGTGATTTCGTCCATTGAAATTTACTTTTACAGTAGGGAAAGATGTGTATCAGCTTGCTTACCTTACCTTAATAAATAAGGAGAGAATAGGCGCCTCATAAATTTTTTTAGAAAATGAAGGGAATTCCTTGTGGAATATACGTTAGCGAGAACTTGACTGTTACAAAATCAAATGAGCAATGCTTACAAACATCTGAAATGAAATTTCTAAGAAAAGCTACGGGCTGTACACAAATGGACAGGAAAAGAAATACTGTTTGTGTGACAAGAATTCCATAAGTAAGTGTTGGAAATACAGTGCATTTAGGAGTTTATTCGAGAATACAGAAATCGATGCAGAGAACGTGTAGAATAAATGATAGAAGAATGAATGTGTAAACAAAAAATGGAAAAATAGAGTGCAGAGGATCTCGGGGACGTTCACGCAAATGATGGAAAGACCTTGGTAGATGAAGGTCGTATTGGAGTTAATGCCTAGTACCCGAAGAATGAAGTCATTAAAAAAATTTTGTAGGTCGCATATGCCTCATTTACGGCGTAAACTACAAGCTTGAAAGCTTGACAAGCCAAGGCCCGCTAAGGAATTAAGCTCTCGAAGAGACCTGATCATGTTACTTGGGTCAATATAAACATTACGACCGAACTATATACGTAGATTTAATATTCACCGGGACCGCCAAACCATGTGAGCCTGCCATGCCACGACCCTACGGTAGCTAAACAGGATAACCGAAATTATTGCTTCTACTGATCTAGCACGCACACCACAACTGTAAAATTCAATATTATGAACATTCGTACCGAATAAACAGTGGTATAAAAAGAAAAACATCAAAGACAACCTGGTATGCATGGCGGCTACTACCGCGATGTGCTAATAGAGATCACACCATCAATTCCCTCTTCACATCACCTGTTGGAGTTGACGGAAGAGTAAACTAATTGAATTCGCGAAAATCGATACGCGGCGACGGAGAATTCGAGTGCAAACACAGACGCCCTCGAAGGAAAGGAGACCACAAAGAGGGATGAATTAATAACTCAACCAATTTACCCGAGAGGCAAAACAAAACACCACCTGTTGTCTACGGGAAGATGGAAGACCTACGCCCGTCAACTAAACGATCCGTGGTCCTCTGAGTGCTATATGCAATAATATTCCCATTTGGATATGACGGGATAATCATTATCTTTTCGCAGCGCAAAATTAAAGAGAGACTTAAAGAAATGCTGCTATTTCCGAATTTGCGTACGAGACACTTAAATGTTCCTTTCATAATTAATAAGTTATCTCGAAACGCGTCCGTTTTTGAAGGACATAGCACTGCCACCACCATGCACTCACCATTCGTATCATTGGTGGCTTCGGGCCTAACACGGCTGCTCTCTTTGAAAATAAGTCATGCTTTTACCCGGCCTCTGCCGTAGCATTACCTCCCCAAAGGAAGAACTTATTTTCTAGAAACTGT
This sequence comes from Platycnemis pennipes, assembly GCA_933228895.1. Classification (NCBI taxonomy): domain Eukaryota; kingdom Metazoa; phylum Arthropoda; class Insecta; order Odonata; family Platycnemididae; genus Platycnemis; species Platycnemis pennipes. The sequence continues at coordinate 107,504,029 of OW121852.1, read as the reverse complement.
TCGAACTGCCCTCATGAAGCATTTTTATCGCTCACAAAGAATTACCAAGCCACTCGCGAGTGACACGAAACTCCGCTCCAGATCATGCAGCGAAATTGTTAATGCCATCGGCTGGCTTGGGAGGGCGTATCTTTCCTATTTATTCGGCTATATATTCGCCGCCCTCGCATTTATGCCACTAGAGTTCTTTGCAGACGACGGTACATGCTACGCACGACCTCGGGGTCAGGAGCGTACTTCAGCCGAGCACATTACGGAGCGCAGAATCATTCATCTCCATTCGACATCGAGGGAGTTTGATGCATTTGGCATGAAGTTTCCAACTGTAGGAAGTTCCGAGTCTAGAGAAATATACCGGGTATTATTCAGAGGCGACCCGAATCAAGACGACCAAGACAACGTTAATGTGCTGGTAGAATTTGAAATTACTAGTTACGTCTCATGTTCATTATTTCAAAACTAAAATAAGCGCGAAGATCCATTCATAGCCGATCACTACTCTACATCACTAGCGGGAAAAAGCACGTCAGAATTTATGGCCTTTAAATTCTAGTGGATGAAAAGTAGTAAAGTAATCATTCAGAATGCATTTTCCACCAGTGCACTCATTAGTGCGTTGATGAGTTGGCCTGCTTTTTGAGAGGTGTTGCTCAACTGCTTTTTTAACTGCTATACGGCAACGTCTAATCGAAGCTCAAACTGAATTAAATCTTGAAATCTGTGTCTCTAGACAGAATTCAAACCCCTAACCTATACAATTGCCACGGCGTCAGAATCGCCCTGCCGCCCGCCACCGGCGCGCCGGGTTTAGCTTCATCGTTCATTCTTTCCCTGATAATTTCATTCCTTTAACCAAGTACCCACATATTCTAAATGGCGCAAATGACCTGCTTTTTAGTAAGCTGTGGGTCACCTACTCTTAATAACTAATGCATTAATAACGGTGAAAACAATATTCTCCGCAGGAAATATCGTCACCCTAATTTGTCGCATCGAAAATGTCTCATAAGCGTGTAAAAGAATCGCCGCAAAGGCAGCAATGCGCTAAACCCAACTGATAATATTCATTGAAGCTTAAGCTATAGGTGAGGTCTTGAATTGAATTTGCGTTAATCATCTATTTTTATTACGCGTTCCATAACGCATTCATAAAAAACGACACAAACTAATCTGAAGGTGGTCATTCTTACTTCTCCTCTGCTCACTTCAAGGCCTGCATTTAGCCTGCATGCGAAAGAAGTACAAGGGTGCACGTGACTTAGAACACGCATTAAGACTGAGGGTTGCGTATAAATACGAGTGAAACGAATGGCTCTTTAATGAATGTGTGTTTCGAATGAATGTGTTTTGCTGAATGCAGCAACCGAGAGAAAAATTGTTTTTTTTTAGGCTTACGAATTGCAAATGTTACAACGCACTATATATAATTTTATGCTAAGCTGAGTCCTAAGACTATCACCACGTTCGCATCCAAAGCGGAATTCGAAGCCGACACATTTTGAATTTCAAAGGCAAAGCGTTATTAGAACTCTCCACAGCCGCCGGCTTGATGCATTAGTTCGGCCCAAAAGTAGTGGTAGAACTAAGCTGTCCAGGCTTTTAACTGCTGAGGTTATATCGTACCATCTAACCTTATTTAGCCATAAACGTAATCCTAAGTCAGCACAATACCCATTCCCGAAATGGAATTCGAACCCACGACCTTTGGACTCGACTGCCGAGTACGGTAATTTGGCCTAAAGCATAGTACTAATCTCTGATGGTACTCATTTGAAAAGAGCCGATTTTATCTAATCGTGGAAAAGAGGAATCACATTAGAGTTGCATTGAAATAATTTATAGTGCAGTGCCATACCTCTCGATGCGACGGAGTAGGAATTGAAACCCCTTTAAACTCAACTCTAATTCTGCTGATGCATACTTCTCTTCCTATTATTAAGGCACCAAAAGCTTTTAATGAGTCCGTATTTGACCCCAAAGTATCTCATGTTAGCAGTGCAGTATGTAGATGCTAAATGCCGGATCGCATTAAGAATAAGAGGAGTTTCGCACGCAGCCGAATTGAAAGCCTTTCCGTATAGAATCGGAATATATATGACGTTCAGCATCGAAGTAAGTACGATAAATACTTTGCAAATTAGCTACCTCTCGTACCCTTAATTATCGCGCAGTCTGTTTGAGACATAACGGAGTATATCGTTTCCAAATTATCCCCAGTGATTACCACGGCACATGTTAATTTCCCGGAGAGGTGAAATTTACTTCAAAAGCGCATCATCTGTGTGCTCCATAACGACAGCATGCAGGAGATGACGCTGGCTCCTTTAGGACCGCAAAGACTATAAACACGTCGGCGCTACACGCCAGCTTCCGCAAGACATCCCCCTTGCTTTTCCCCCCGAAACATTCTCCCGCTATAAATTCCAACCGGACGGCATTTAGGAGCTAATGCAGGAACAACGATGTAAGCAAGTTTTGTCTCAAATTATCTGGTTAATGATCCCTCCGTATGGCAAGTAGTAGCGAGTTCAATTCGTTTCTAGAGCTCATTTAGTAGAAAACCTAAACGGAGAACTCCAAGAATAAATCAATCCATTTATTTCATTTGCGGGAGATGGATGTGTTATCAACTTGAATTCATGCTAGAAACCTCGATGCATTATCGTGATTTATTTGCTGTTGTGAGATAAGGCGACTGATAGCTAAGGTGATTTGCACATTAATGGATAGTATAGGGATTGGTAGGTCTCAGATGGGATTTTTCGGGAACAGAGATAGAATTGAGTGAAATCCGACGCCGGCGTAGTAAGCCTCCTCTCGACGGATAGCGCGTGCAGATTCTCGGCCAATCTTCCATCCGACCGACTTTTGCGAGCGGAGGAAAGGTGGAGATAAACCCGGTGTCGACGTCAGCATATTGTGAACGAAAGCCACCTAGGGCTCCAAGGTTTAAAATCCCATCCAACGTACGGATATTGAACTTGAACCGGTGCTAAAGAGTTCAATAAAAGTTAGATTACTGGATTCTCACACCAAGACTTAAGGTTCGAATCCCAACAGTAGATGAGATTTTTCATCTTACCAGTCCCCTTTTTTAAGTTTTGTCTGGAGAGCGATTTAACCCTTGTCCTTGAGAATGAATGTACCCCGTTCTTGAACTGAGGACGCCAGCTGGGCAGATGGCAAAAATGTTGCCATCCCAACACGAACGCGAAAGAATGTAAAATTGCAGGATTGCAGAATTGCCGGAATGCAGAATTCATCGAGAACAATTTAAGTTCACTACTCCGTCCGTCGGGTGAGCGTGAAACACTTGACCCCTTGGCACCTTTCGATAAGGGCAGGCTAATAATGACGCCGGGTTTAACCACCCATCCACCAGTCGTCTTTCTATTGAAAAGCCCTACCTCGACCTTATATACCATCAATGGCACAAATGTCTTTATATTTCAGTCGTCTCCCTAATAACTACTACTCCTTAAGTTGCATTAATGGTGCATTAGTAGGTAATGTTAATTCTAATCCTAATTATATATTGCGAAGAAATAATATCCCAATGTTGACTTTTTTCTGGAGCATTTTCTGGAAATCCCTACAATCATGTTTCTTCTTAGTGAGTATTAGGATTAGTAGCGTTATTTATCGTTGCCTATAGAAACGTATTCCCTGAGCAAGCAACTTTTCTGTGGAGATGGATGCAGTTGAATGCCTTGCTGTATTAGTGAGGTTTCTAACTTTAAATACATTCATTAAATCTACCATTAGATGTATCCATTCGTTGATAACGTGTAGTTATACGTTGCGATTAAATTTATTTGTTTTTCCTTTCCGTGCATGAAATGCTAGTTTCCTCGGACAGTTCGTTAATCGCTGCTCAGCGACAGTGGTTAGATGAGGCTGAACAAGATGCGTGTTACGTGACTAAATGGATGTCGTGACTGTTCCATTAGGGAGACAAGTCTCCTCACTTAGCATTCATTCTCCTGCTGCGGAGTTTCGTGAAAGAAATGCACCACACGATAAAACTATCGGAAGAGGAAATATTTTGCAACACTTTTTGGAAAGGGACAATAAGAGTCCATGAGTGCTCTCGTAATCAACGTGGGTACATCTAATGGTAGACTTAATGAATGTATTAGAAACCTCACTAACACATTAAAACGTTTGTTTGCTCCTCTCCAGCTAGAGAGGTTCGGTAATTGTTAAGAAACGGTGGGGATGTGCGGATAGATTATTTCTATGTTATTGTTTATCTCAATCACAGATATATACTACTAGATTGGCAATGCGAGGGGTAGGGGTGAAGCCGCCAGTTGCGCTGGCGGCCATCTTACGTTCACCCACTTTAGAGCGGATTTCAATTGCCTTACGTGGTGATACCTGAGGATTCCTGGCTATTTGCCCAACTTTTGATTGTTACGATGCATGAAATGTAGATATGTAATAAAGAATGATTATTAAAATATCCTCCTAAAAATTTAACCACAAAGAAACGCGCAATTCTCGAAATAAACTGATTTTTTAATGTCATCGTTTATGCGGGCAAGGCAATGTTCTTGATAAAGGAAATAACACTCGATACATCGTATTTGCATGTATTCGAGGTATTTTCTCAAAATAACCTTACATCTGAAGTGAGATCAGATGCTCTCCCAGCTAATCTCAGTAGTAAAGGCTGATTCGGTCTTCCATGGAATCGATCCATCAGCGCCGGAGAGCAGCTCGATCTCCGAAACGTCGGCAGTAATGCCGTTCCTAACCCAAACTACCTTTACTACAATCATCTATCGGAATTTTTAGTACATTTTACCTGCAAAATTTCATTTATTTTTGTATTAGCAGTGATCTGCTGGTTATTTAGCGGCTGATGAAAGCAGGAATATCTACCGGAGCCGACGAGGGCAAAGCACTGGTGGTACAAGTAAGCAGGCCCTCCATACACCTAAGCTCCCCGGCAATCACTGAATTAGGGCCCCTGGAGTTTTGCCCCTCCCCTCGGCAGGCCAGAAATCTACCACTGTGTATTCATTCCCCTACTTCCATCTATTCATGGACATTCCATTGATCTCAGAGGACCCCGGCGAAATCTTGAAATTGCAACTCTCGTCCCTCCCTCCTCACAAGGCTCTACACAGCCACTAAGTAGCCCATATAAAAATATAAGCTCACCCTACAATGCATCTCCTTCAACCACTTATTTTGTTACCTTAAGAAATTCAATGAAGAAATTTAATTTTTATTGAGCATTTCAGGAGCCAGTGGATCCAAACTAACAATAAGTGAAGAATATATTATAATCATTCAACATTAGATAAATTCCAAAATATTACTCTCTATGATGATTTTTTAGAAAGTGACAGGATCACCATATTATGTAGAGTGAAGTTATGTTACAACGTCAATATATATATAGCTATCTCCCAACAGCTTAATGGAAATTAAAAATCAATTGACTTACAATCATCAAAGGAGTGAAGGGTACAACCATAGAAAAACAATTCATTCAGCACAAAGTTTATATTTAACATTCAAAATCAATCACATCATCAAATTAAATTTAAAAATCAATTCCCTCTCATTCATTCAAGTTGTGTGGGGTATATAACCACAGGAAAAAAGATGCATTCAGCACAATATTTATAATTTAACAGGCAATAGAAAAAGATTATTCACAAAATTACAACAGTCAGATAGGCATATGGCAAAGGATATTCCTTGCCATAGAAAAATATTATTATAAACATATATAAAAACTTATGGAAGTTGCAGTATCTTCTAACATTCACCACCTATGTTTCGTCCTCTGAATATCATGCCAATGGATGCTCTCATTTTTACATCTATGGTTGACATTCACTGCACACCTAAACAACATCTGAAAAGAAATTTGATGTTTTAAAGAGGTTAAGAAAATGAACAGTCGTTCCTTTTTTTAGTGTCACAACAATATAGGCACTTAAGATACTTCTATCATCATAGCACCTCAGCTTTTTCATTTATTTTGGTTACACACTAACAAACCTTTGCATAGAATTGGTATCTCCAACACTCCACCTCAATTCTAGAAATGTCAAAAATGAAATACATTCAAAACATAGAAATAAACATGAGCACAAAAAAACTTTGATTACATCCGAGTAAATCCTGGACTTGCATTCCCTTCACAACCTGAAAATTGAATTCACAGGGTTGACTTTTTTATAAAACAATACTGCAAGTAGGGTGATTAGGTTAGGACATTTGTTTTACACCCAAACCAGTATGATGTGCAAGATAAGATTCACCCACTAGTCCTCTGTAAGGCTTCTCATTAATTATGCAGGGCCCTTCTAATGTTGTCACAGGTTTGGCTTCCATTGGAAGTTGGATGACAATCTTCCATGCCAAAACACTGTAGCAGATAGCTGAGATAGGAATGCTGGCTGAGGACAGTTCTATCGCTGCACCAGTCAATCGGTCAATTTATGTGTAGAAAAACATCTTACAAAAACATCCTAAATTCCTTCTTTTGCTCCCCTTTCACTGTTTGAAGATCAAATTGAGAGCTAGCTGCAATAATAATATCATCAACATACAATGTACATAAATTACACTGTTATCATTAACTTTGATATACAAGCACCGGTCATGCTGAGACTGAGTGAATCTCAAGTCGCTTCATAAAGGAATCAAATTTCCTGATCTTCACAGATAGATCTTCATTTAAGACTCCTATTGACTGTTGTGATCACAGCGTTGAGTAAGATTCTAAAATGAGAATGATCATCATTCCTGCAACCATCAACCTGGATTTCATCCTGTTCAAGGTAGCCATTGTTAATTTATTAACTTCATGAATATGATTCAATAAAAAATCTTATGAATAAATGTTATAGCTACCTGGTTATTTCCTTAATAATTCTCTCATAGATGTGTAGACATGTTTTGGTTGAATCCCCAAGGGGAAATACAATAATTCCTGCATTCCTATTATCATCATCAAGTTCAATAAGATTCATTTTTTGGAAGGGTAATTTTGAATATTCAAAATACAATCATGCATACCATACCACATCCATCTTAAATGAAATTATTTATACTGATAAAGGCATCATAAAAACCATGGGAAGGTCAGTACGTTGAGTGATACAGTAAAAATGATTCATCCATGATTTCATCTCTCATGAGCCAGTTCCTGGAAGGAAACAATATTTCAACATTCTCAAATACTTAAAGAATATATTTCACACCACCAGCCCGAAAAGAAACTTTCATGGTTAAATATTGCTCTAAAAAAACAGAGATGCCAGGACAGATAATTAAACTTACTTTTAAAAATGATTCAAATAATGTATTCTTGAAAAAATACAATCATTCTTACCACCATAAGCAGCGGCCAAGAATACATCCATTACAAGCCAGTTCCTGATATAATTATCATTGAATCACTGTCACCATCAAGTTCCATGAATGTCATGAAAGGTAGCCTGACAACTTAATATACAGCCAAAAGTACACATTATTTCCCATTGACAATCTGAAAAGAATTATATGGTTTAATATTGCTCTAATTCCGCAGTGATCTAAATGACAAATTGTAACAAAATTCATTTTTAATCGACTTCGATGAATGAAATTTCAAAAGAAATATCTCTAAGGAAGTAAATCACACATGCTTCAGATCACTGAGGGAGTTCCACAGAGTAAAATATCAACTTAGCCCCCATTCTTACTTAATGATATAACCCATGTATTTGACATGCCATAGGCTTATTTCCCTCAGATCTCAAGGAATCAGTAGTTACAGCAAACCATATGGATAGGTTGAAATTCTAATTGGAAAAATAGAGATCGATTTCTCCAATCCAAAGAAGTTATGAAGTATTCAGGACAGGAATGCTTCTGATGATAGAATTTTAATGTGTAGAAAGCACATAATGCTGTCGATATGATTAGACGAACGCCTCTCATATTATTTTTACTCCTATTATATTACAATTGCATTACTAAATAGCAATAACCCTTTATTATACAGCTCCCAACCACAACATCAACATTCGTAATAATTTACCAATCAAACTGTAAAACCAGAGAAATGGCTATTTTTTCTACATGGTCGTAATTGAATTACTAGGAGAAAAAGATATTACTAAGTCTTTAATGATTCTCGTGCATGCATGGGCATAATATTACTTATTTGAAATGGTAGGTAATTTTCCCTTGGCTAAAATACGTAGTGGCGGTACCTACTGAATATTGTATAAATCAAAGGATTAATTCAGCAAAATTTTATGCTGTATAAAGAAATGAAGTTGTCTGATGCTAATATAATTAATGAATACTTCAATTTTACGTTTTTTTCACAGTTACAGAGGGAAAAATTGTACTGATGCAAGATGAGTTAACGTTATCAAAGTTAGGTTTATTAATGTACTTAGGCGTTTAAAGACACATTTTCGGTCCCAGCATTTTTCTTCCGCGTGGTATATTTAAAAGTGCATCCCCACACAACACAATGGTTAACCATCCTTATTTCTTGAAGCTGGTAATGTCACAAAAAAAACCCTGGTCCCAATGGAAAATAGCTCGCGAAGGTGAACCCAATATGGCGGCGAGAGCGCAAATCCGGCTTCAGTTGCGCCTATGGTGAAGCATAGGGCATTGCCAATCTAGTAGTATATATCTGTGATCTCAATCGCCGTATGCCGGCCCTTGTGGCGGAGTAAATTCGTCGCTTGCTATATCTGGGGTTGCGGGTTCGAGTCCCGCCTGGGTCAGAGTTTCACCACCCTGGGCATGTTTGTATGTGTATTGCATTTGTAATTAGTTTGATTTGATGTAAAAGGCCATGTGTGCTGTTTTCTGGTCCGAAAATAAATAAATTAATTAACGAGTACATGTTAGAGGGCTCACTAGCTGCCCAAAACTGTTATGCGTTTTTGAGGTAGTTGGGGGAAAGGTTCTTCAGTGAGCAGCAGAATTATTTTTAACACATTTTATAGTTAATGCTAATTCGCTCTTTCATGGGTGTTTTCAAGTCTGTTTCCGCACTAATAGGCGCTTCAGACCGGGAGGAAAGGTATAAGGATAGGAATGGAAGGGCTCGCTAATGGGGTCGTTTACCATATTTGTTTATTGCCGAATCTGATAGAGTTTGTAAAATAAAAAGAACCGTATTTTCCGTTTTTTTATCCGTCAATTATTAGCGGCGAAAAAATGATGTTTTTAACCCTTTCGGAAAAGTGGGCGTGGTGCAACGTCTGACGTATAACGACTTCGTCCAATCACAACTGAGCCCGCGAAGCTACTTTGCTTTTCGCAATGGGGGGGGGGGGGGGACACAGCTGACTCTGCCAATAGGACAGTTGCGACAGCATCTGTGCGAGCAAACCTTCCGAGAACCCCCCTCCACTCTCTTCCCTTTCACGAAAAGCAGTCAAGGACGGGAGGAAAATGACGTCAATGTTATCACAGCAGCTTTTTCGGTGGGCGTCACATTTTGCTTACTTTAATTGTTTATTTATGAGTGAAAGGTTGTGGTGAGAAGATTCATTTTTTCACTACAATTCTTTTTTTGTTTCCATCTAACGATTTCGTGCACAAAATTGCGATTTCGGTTCCGAGTATACGCCCCCATTCACTCTTCGTCACATATTAAGTGCAGATCTACGCTTCTTGCAATGCATTATGCTGGAAGCAATATCATCATTTCACAAAATTTGATAAATATAAGTAGTTTTGAACCTTATGAAATCGGTGTAAGCTAACACAACATATATTCACTTACTATTCATGTATGATGTGCGGCGTTTATTCTTCCTGAGGCATGTGTACCAAAAACGTAATATCAGACCAAATTAGAAAATCTTCTTACTGGCCTCTGTGGTCTCCTTCCCGAACTATCCCAGAAATATTACATTTTTGGATAGTCGGTGATATCTGTAGTGTATACCGTGTATACTTACTCAATGGTTTATTGTAATTGGGATTTGACAGTGTTTTTATCGACTATTGCGGAAGTTTTATGTTCGATATGTTATGTAAGGTTTCACAGGTTTCTTATATCCACTGAAGTGCAGGTTTTTTACATGGGGATGACTAGAGAACTTGGTTACCATCTCGTAGACCTGGGTCCTAGTTTTGGTAGTGGTAGATTCCTCGATGGTATACCGGTACCTACTTAAATGCAGTGTGGAAGGCACTTCAAGTTCAGTACTTCGTCTGTCTGTTGGAGTTAAACCGTGGACTTCTTGGTACCTTTTTTTGAGAGCAGGCTTTTGCCGACGCCGGGTTTCTCTCCTCTTCTCCTCTGTTTCCTGTTGATATTCTATCTCCACCCAATTTCTCACATATTATTCAAATGGCGCGAATCAACTTAGCTGTCAGGCATCTCCCGTAATAACTATAATACAACCTTTTCCTATGTGAGCTTTCACCTGATTTCATAGTATTGGATTGTAAGCTGATACGATACTGCACTAATTCATTCATTGAAAGTTTTGCGTACCTGAGTTTTGAGGAGTTAAGGAGGAAGAAGGGGCTATTTACTCTCTTCCTTGTTATTATTAATACAGTTTGAAATTCTGTGCCATATGCAGAGTAATTTAAGCATTGATTTTTCGGTATTTTATATCGACCGAAATCTATCGTCTTCCTAATCGCCTATATTGACCGAATTGATCCAAGAGTTTTTTTTTCTTCCATCAGCTAGCGTAACGTTTCATTTTATGCAGTAGAAATATTGTAATTATGCTATTTTTATCTACTTATCCTGGTGTTAATATTTTTTTTTAGTCAGCTGAACCCTAAGTTCCGTTGAAAATGATACTCGATAGGCAGTAATTTGAGCGTGTCGATTTTTCATCTTCACGGTAGTTCGCTTTCCACGCTCCATTTGCACCGATCAGCCCTAAGACCCGGCAGCATCAACGGCGGAAATGGTCCATCCCCAGCAGAATCCATAAATTTGAAATCAAATACTCTGGAAAGAACATAGCTGCGTGGGCATGTCTTCGAAGTGTTTGACGCTGCTCTTTCCTCATCCTATCTGTTTATTTCTTACATTAGTGTTCTTATATTTCTGCACTTCCTCCCGGCCTTTATTTTTCATGCAACTAATTCAGGGATTTTCGGAAGCCCTCCCTTTTACCGTTTCTCTCTCAAGTCTGTAGCATGGCATGTTGACTCAAAAGATGCGCATTGAGAATATTCGTACTTGTTCCCTTTACCGTATTTCTTGTCACAAAATGTTAGCGTAACTCCATTGTTGGCAACTTTAGTGGCCCATTTCATCCATCCACTGCCAGTTTTTTTAGTCACCGCTCATGCAAGTGCATGGGTGTTCGACATTCAAGTTCCTTCCACCACTTGTTTTGTAACACTTGATCATTCCATTGATCTCATTCATGGTCTTATCGTGTCTTATTTCTCAGTACTGTTTTTATTTCGGCTTGTGATTTTTTTACTGATGCTTACCCCGCTTAGATTGTCTCCACTTGGGTAATTTCTTTCCCCACTAGCTATCCGCTCAACTCTATTTTTACAGTCTTTAATGATAAAATTACCTTTCTCATTATTGGACTACCGTTTCCCATCCTGTAATTACTCCAATCGATCCGATTGTTGCTTCTCATTGCTCCCTCCCTCTTGTCTTTTGACATCCTGGGGGTGTTTGAAACCATCGGGATTATCTCGAATAGGTAACCAAGGAGTCACGTGGTACAAACACGAATGGTTTGCAAATTAGTTTGCCTGAATCTCTCGTTACAATATCAATAATTGTTTTCACTTGCGTTTTTCTGATCTGTCTCGACTACAGAGCCCACAAATGAGATAAAACACAAGTGTAAACAATGAATGAGGTTGTAATCCGCGGTTTTAACCCACCAAATTTGCGAACCATTTTTGTTTATACCACGTGACTATTTGGTTATCTACTCGAGAATATCCCGACGGTTTCAAACATATCCCCCCTGGTGTAAGTTCCTTACCTCCCGTACCATAGCTTGCGTTTTGTATTTTTCTCAAACACATCCGGTCTCTTCTTATCATCTCTTTGTAATATTCAGGCGTCATAGGAAGATACCGAAGTATTTCATATCAAGCTCTTCCCTTGCCAGCTGTCACTCTGACAGGTCTACGAAGGGTCTCTGACATCAGTTCTCTGCTGCTGGTCAACGTTCTGTAGTGCACGACATTCTCATATCTGATATTGGTGACACATGTTCCTTTTTCACTTTAGGTACAGAATTTTTCTCTCTTTTTCTTATTGAATTTCTGCTTGTTAAGATATTTTGCACTTCTGAGATTCATGCATAATTTCTTTTGAGACGTCTTGCTAGTGTGATAAACCAGTCATATGCACTATCGTGTAAGACACATAGGACACGTGATGTAGGATGTAAAAGAGAAGAAATACGTAAATATAAAGAGATTACCTGATTCAGTGGAGAATTCAGGGGAAAGCTACATCAAATCAATCCCAGGAGTGCTGACTGATGATGATGGTGCACTAATTGTAAGACATTCTACAAGAGCTATATTCATGTTTTAATAGTGGAAAGGTTACTGCGTTTTGTTGCCGCATAGAACTAAAATGGCAGCTCCAATCGCAATGGCTCCTAATATGTGGTAAGACAAGGGACAGGAGCCAGACTAATTATTTTCCTCGTATCGACTGTTCCTCAGTGAGGTGGCTGCAGAAAGCAATTAGACCCCGCATGGTGGTCGCTGAAATACATATGTTATCCCTTTAAAAACGTTATTCCGGGAGCCTGGACAAAAATAATTAAAATTTTTCCCAACAGCGTAGGTATATAGGAGGAAGAAGACTATATTGAGAGCATAAGATTCTTGATAAATTGCGGTAAAGGGATAGTATTGGCCATGAAGGGAGTGGAGATTTTTGTCAGGTTGAAAGAAGACGAAATTTTGATATTATAAAAAGTGTCATAGTGTGAGGAGTTATTTATTCACGTGACGCCCCGCAGTGGGAAGAATGAAAGGGATGTGAGTTTATTACGGAGGAATCATCCAAAAACCTGACCCCACTTTATCCGCTTCACCCTCGCCCTTTTTTTTGACCTCCACCTACCGGCTCTTTGGGAAAGCTATACGCCCATCGACTGCCAATACTCCACCTGAGATAATTGTTCATTGGAGCCGAGGGCGCGAATTCCATTTTCCCTCATGTCGTGCGTAAAAATTTTCCTCGCATAGACTTTGGCGTGGAACTGCGCTGCAGTCGCCCGAAGCGGGTGCTTTGTTTTTTTTTGGCGGAAAATACGTAATGAGTCCGGAGAATAGAAAACTCGTCGGGATGTGGGAGAGGGAGAGCGAGGCGTGGGTTTGCGTCGCCCCGTCACTCGAGTCATCGATGAGATTGGCGTTCCCCCGGCCGCGCTAATGACGCGCTCTCCGGCATCACGGACGTGGGGGTGGCTCGGGGAAACCGCCCCCACATGCGTGCCATTTAAATCCCTCCAGGCTCTCGACTCGGCCGTGGGGAGAGGAGTACCCGTCAAGGGTGGACCGTTGCAAGTGGGGATGTGGACGGGAGAGCTGGATAACGCATCCGTCCGTCCAGAATTGCGACCAGCACTCCGCGGAAATCCCCGCCCCGTGTGTTTGCTTCCCGTGGAATCCGGAATGGGCGTCCAATTACTCGTCTCCTGACGGCGTCAGCGAGATCACGTAGCCCTGCTGTGACTTTTCAAGCTCCTATCACTTAAGGGAGTCTACTATGACCTCTCTGGTATATTATCGACACGACTTTGACAGTTTTTAATTCAAGTCTAAACGATCGGTATGTGGAATTATAAGCCTACGTAAAGGGCATGTTCCTTCGTAATCGGTGACACTATCAGTGCAATGGCCCCCGTGATTTATGACGTCAATATAGAGAAGGGAAGGAAGGAAATCAAAGTGAGAACTTCATTGAATATTCGCGGGGGAAAAATTAACATAACGATTTGTCGACATCAAATGTGTTATGGTAGAGGTAGAAGATAGAGATGCAAGGTGTACTGTTTACCATTCCGCTACCATTTTATGTCCTATTTTTATAACATTTCCATTTACCTGTAAGTCAATGAAAAATACTCGGATCTTAATGGAAAACCACGGAAGTATGGAGGAAAAGAACTACCTGTCTACCCTAATGTGTGAATTTCACGTGTATTAGACTTTCGTTCTGCGTTATGGCGGAGTTCTAATTTCATCGGCTTGCCCAATCTTCGGGGTGATCTCTTTGTGAGTGATTCGGAGGAAATAATTAAAATGAACTATATGCATACACACGCATATGCGATATTTACTGCACCAACACTTTTCAGGAAGGTCCGCTGCTAATTGACTCCTTTCTATAGGGAAGTATTATTATCTAAGGAGAGAGATTTTATATGAACCTAATATGGTAGTTATACTATCGGGATGAGTCGTTTGGGAGAAAAAGGGAAGAAGTACTAGAGTATGATTGTTGTATCTAACTCTACATCGACTGATAGGATACCAAATAAATAGTATGTAATCTTTTATGTGTATGAGAATATACCGTCAAAGTAGACGTAATTATAGCCATAATGGCGGCGTGGACTATGTTATCGTAGGAGTTACAACGTCGATGGGAAAATTTTGTTGATGATGTCGGCGATAGCTATCCTCTGGATGTTTTTCTTTAAAAAAATTTCCTCATCTTGTATCATCGATCAATCACTGTGTACACAATAAATATCCGTCCGTAGAAGTATCATTGCAGTCTTGGTAATTTTTTTCCTGCCGAAGGTTTAGAGACGGAATCTTCCCTTGCTCTATTTCTTAGCTGTTCCCTCCCTCCTCACTCCTCTTCTTTTCCGCCTGAACCTCCCGCCCCAATTTTTTTGCGAGGCCTTTGTATTTTTTGTGGCCGTCCACCTGTCATTCGTCCTAGCAAGCGTGGCCCGACGTGGCTATCCCAACATCCCCTTCGCGCCTCTCTGTCCCTCTTCTGTCTCTCTTCCTCCCTCGCTTTAGCCTTTGCTCGTCGAGTTGTGGATCCCGATGCCTCGCTGTCTATTTTTTCCCGTCGCCCTCTCATTGTTTTTCTTCCAGTTCTCTTCCACTCCCGTTGCTCTCGTTGTTTCAGTCCCCTCTCCGTCCATCTCTCCACTCTGGAGTCGGTTTCGGCCCGGGCTTTAATTGCGCGACTGTTGCGTTCTTTCCGTCCCGCTCCCTCGCCCGCTTCCGGGGTTTCCCCTCTCACATTCCGCCAACACTTCGCAGTTCGATCTCGTTTTCCCTTTTTAATCACCGTGAAGTTTTTTCTCGTTTCGTCGTGACAACTATTCCCTCAGGTGGTTGAGTATCTTTTTCGACTGAAATGTTTTCTGCCTTTGGGCGTGACTAGCTATTTGGTAGCATGGTTCTTTTTTGAAAGTGTTTGTTTTCATGATAATGGGAGATGATCCAAAATCGAGGTGATTCGACCTTCGACAAAAATATTATGTGCACTCAAATTTGAAGGGTGTTCATGAAGTAACCAACAGGCCTACAGAAAAGTTAATTGTATCATATTTCTCCTCATTAAATTCTACGTTAATTGTTGCGCAGATAATTTTTTCAATAACAGTCTTGTATTTTTTATTAAAGTTTGAATTGAAAAAGTGACTGTTTTTTTACGTGTTCGACAATTACACCGACTTTTAAAATTTATATCTCAAAAACCCGATAGCCGATCTGTCCAAATTGTATGTAACCAATGTACACAAGAATGTTGTATGCGTTTTGTATACATTTCTGAAATATTACTTCATAATCACCCTGCGAACGTAAGTGCTCATAATATTTTGGTCGACAGTAGTACCAGGAATGATCGAAGGGTAGTTGCGTATACTGGCAGGTAGCTAGGGGGAGCACAGGAAGGGTTTACGAGAAACTCGGCGTCGGTATTAGCCTGCCTGCTTTTGCAATTAAACGGGTAAGAGTCCGTAGTTAATCCTTCAATCCGACGGACTGAAGATTTAACTGCTCTTCCCATAGCACCAAAGCTAGCATAAGGATATAATTTTTAAAAAAGCCTCTTTAGCTGCTGGGAATCAAATCGGGGCGCATTGAATTGGCGGCCAATAGTCTAGTCACAACAGCAACATCTTCACATCTTCGTTGGCATTTCTGCAACCCCATAGAAGGCTACATAATTGTTACTGCATAACTATTACAGCTTTATTAATTTGAGTTCTTAAAGTATGTAGGAATCTCACTCATGAATATTTTGCGCTTGCAAATTTGGCTTAATTCTTATCATACGATCTAACTACGATGAAACTTGATGCAATTGAAATACTATATACTGGTATACGTCTGGTATGATATGGTATAACCCTCCTCTCTACTGCTTTAGGAAACAGACAGAATTTTGAAAAAATCATTCAAGTAATATAGAAAGTATTGCGATTGTAATTTCTGAATGGCGCCTATGAATTGGTGTCGTTGATATTTTTTTGTTACTCGTGTGATCCCTTGTTGACCGCGGGTGAACCCGACTTGCCCGTAGCTGAATCAATCTGATTGTAAGATACACAGGCCTAGATGTAATTCAAGTCGTATTGCCAGCTTCGTTTTATCGAAGATGATGGATTTTGGGTGGTATTTCGAATATTTTTTACGTTTCATTACTTGTGTGGTCAATCGCTCAATATCGACAGTGTCGGATACAGCGAGTACCATCTGAAATATTTATGTAAAAATTGTCACGGACGTTTTGCTTTTATCTGAAATGTAATAGGAGGGTGATTGACGATCACCTTCCCGAGGGTGATTGACGATCCCTTATGATCATGTGGATAATGAGTAATGAGTACCGTATCGCTGCGATGTCGACTAAGATCGAAATTACATTTTTGATTCGCTCTGAAGAGGCGATAACGTACATGAGTCGACTTCGATGGATGTTATGGTGTTATCATTCCTTAAATGAAAGGAGGCAAGGGATCATACTATTGAACATCCAACACTTTCATCCGACGGATGGAGTACAGATTGCACTTGAAGTTCTCTCTGTACAGTGCACCCAATTAGGAACCGGCTTACTAATGTTAAATCTGCCACTGGAGGCATTAGAACCCGGGTCTTTGGATTGGGAGATCAGTGCTCTTGGCCCTTGTCTTTATCACACACCTTGACTTTTGCCTGGGAGCAGAATTATCACAGGAACATCAAGGAAATATTAGCACTCTACGGCCAACTTATCTTTGAATATTGGGCTAATCGTATGTACAAATACTTTCACCTTCATGTGTGTGTTGATATTATATAGGTCTTTATTTACGAGTATCATTGTGTGCGGCGGGGGTAGCGTAGCGGGCGAACGTCTTGCGGGTTTCCTTGGCTAAGATTATTGATCCCGTCTTTCACTATTCCACACTCTTCTCTAATAGTAGTTGATAGAGAATCTAAAAAGTAATAGATTTTCTAAGTGCGCTCCATTGGAAATAGTAAAAATGGCGCTGTTGCTGCTCAACTCACAATATCTTTATAACGAGATACACAATAAACATTTTTATTGTACAAAACGCAAAATGAAATATGCTGAATATTGTCTAGCTAGATTTTTTATAGAACTAAGAGTAGAGTAGTAGAAAGAGATAGAATAATAGAAGAGTAGAAGAGTAGATAAGGACTTTAAGCTAGCCCAACTAACTAGCATGTTTTGCATGCTTGCTTTGCTATTTTTATCTTTTTTAATATTGTAAAGTTTAGACTAGTATATAATTACTAATCCTTTTTTTGCATGAGATGTAACGCATATTAGGTGTGAATTCACCCTCTGCCACACACCTTTATGGTGGCTTGCAGGGTATCACGTAAATGTAGATGGGTAGACTTTTCATTTGTACCTATGCTCGAATATCTACACTTTCCCCCAATGGTGAGTCTTGTTCAATATGTCCGTGGTGGGTAATGGAGAATATCGAGACGTAGGCGGCTCTTGACCTTTTTCGCGGAATCTCTCTTTCCTTCGTCCCGTGACCTCCTGCTTGCGAAATGTTGTCTCCTCCGTCGTGACCTCATCCCGCTCACTTTCAGTTCCTTTTGCCACCTCACCTTTTCCCCCCATATCCCTCTCGCGTATGCACCCTTCTCCCGATTGCATCTCCCTAACTGGTGTACCGGCAGCGGAGCCGTGCTCAGCGGAGGGTAAGCGGCGGGCCTCCGTTGGCGAATGGGGACTTGAGCGTAAGTAATCGGTCGGAGTCGTAGGGCGCTGCGTTGAGGAAAATGGAGCGTAAGATTCCCTCGAGGACTTAAGAGCGTGGACGAGGAGCGAGGAGCGTAAGATGCCCTCCCTTATTTCAGGCACAGTGTGTCAGTTCGATGGATAGAGCGTAAGATTCCCGCCGGGGAAAGTGGACGGAGAAATCGGTCAGCTCCGCTGTGGCTGATCGCGATATCTGAATTCTAGCGGCATGAGGGCAGATTCAAGTTTACGAGTTTTTCGTAATATTAGTGTTCGTTGAAAATAAATTTGTCGTCATTATGTATGTATTCTAGGAGAATCATATTATCTTAATACTTTTCTCGAAATTTACATTTGAAATTGAGCAAGTTTAAAGGTGAGATAGGGTGTAATGTGGATATATTTGGATATTAGAACAGAATGTCATTTTTGTTAAGAAAAGTACAAAGGATTCGCGTTTTCCTATGGAATCGAGTCGCTATAAAGTGAATGCACAAATCTCCTTTAAATTATGATTTAACTGTTTCCCGGCAGTTGGTATTCGTAAAATCTTCACGGGCTCTTTACCGGTTTAAATTATCCATGTTTGCCGACTTTATGTGTAACGACTCATTTTTTCCTTGAAAATGGGTGACGAGTCGTCACGCCAAACGTCGGCAAACTTGGATCATTTAAACCGGTGGAGATTTCCTTTAGTTCTTGCGAAGTTAGCATAAAACTACAATTATTTCAGGCACAGTGTGTCAGTTCGATGGATATAGCGATGGATACCTTGGGATGGTAAAAGTGTTTATCGAAAAAAGGTACCCGTCTATTTATCACCATATTATGTGCCATAAGTCCATATATCGGAGATCTATTCATGCCACCAGTGATAGCTGTTTTTTAGTGGAGGGATTTTTAAAATCTATTTTTAGCTCTCGCAGTTGTGAGGGAAAGTGATGTTAATGCTCCCGCGATTGCTTTGTGAGACTCATGGCCGATCAAAGAGTTTCGTGCTTCCACCCTTCTCGCTTCCGTACTTTCATTGCCATCTTTTTACTTTTCTCTGCACCTGCATCCTTTTCTGCGATAATTACTGCGTTCTTTCTCTTTCTGAGTGAAGTCGCGTGGGTCTGCGATGCATTTTTGCGCTCTTTTCGTCGTGAAAGTGCACCATGATCTCTCTTTTCCTTGATGTTTTGTGCTTACGCGCAGTAAGAGTGGTATGTCTTTTTTCGCTTTTTCGAGTAAATGGAATGAAATAAAATTTCTTTTAATGATCTTACAGGGGAGGCCTCTTCCTCTTTTATGCGGTGGTTTTTTGATGAAGTTATTTAATAAGGCAAGGGTGCAAGAATCTGGTTACGAGTTAAAGCTTTTTTTACACGGTCATTGAAACTGCGCAAGTTGATGTTGCTTCCGTTCGAGCAGTCGTATGTGAAGGTCCGTGACGTAGAAAATTGAGTGGACGCTTGCTTGACAGCTTTATACGGTGCAATCGTCGGTGCATTATGTCAGTGACATTCAGTAGCGGTAATTCTGTCAGTATATAGCATAACGTTAAGATCTGTTTAGTAGCAATTAATTGGACGTGAAAGATGCGATAAATTACCAGCACTTTAAAATATGTTTTAAGCCATAGTCTAAACATAATAGAGGAGACCCTAGTCCCGTATACTTAGACCAAAATTTGCACCACGACGAACGGATGTGGGCCAAGGTAACGAGTTCTTCCTTTACGCACGAAATTTAAGCTTCCACGTGACAAATCGCCCAGCTCATCATTATTTCACTTTATTCTCTACCTAAGGAGTTGAGTGCAAACAAAAACACTCAACTCAATCGTCAACAACCTATTTAATTGCTAGAACTCCCGTGGCAGTTCGTTGCCGCTACATCTGCACCATCTAGTGAGAGAAATTAACTTCAAACTTGCGGGAACGCATGTATCAGATTAGAACATGCTCTAATTTGCTCGCAAGCGCTCGCGCAGTGGCGCTGCCTGTCCTCTCAAGTCGTCGCTTTATGCGGCGCAATATTTCTTGTGCAGCTGTTCTCGCAACAGCCTGCGCAGTATCAATGATCTTGTAAAACGGCCTTTGCAGTGGGTTGGTTGATTATTCAGGGGTGGCAACCGACAGCTGAGCTCATTTGTGCCATTTAGGATAAGTGAGTAATTGGTAGGAGTTCTCAGGAAACGGAGGAAGGGTGGAGAGAAACCTGGCGTTGGCATTAGCATACTGTTAAAGAAAGACGCCAAGGGGACCACGGCACGCAAGTGGAGACCGGTTTTCCTCTGAAAAATCCGCCACTACCGGGACTCGAACCCAAGCCTCGGGATGGGAGGTCAGCACTCATAGCCACCACACTAACCCGATCCCCACGAGTGCAGTCTGGTAGGATTTTGGGCAGTGACATATAGTAAGGTGTATAAGAAAATCATTTGCGAGCTAAATGATTTGTGCATAAACTCAGTTCTGGATTCTCACTGGCAGTCTTTGCTAATTTTCTCAGCAATCTTAAAATACATCGGATGCGAGTCACAGCAGCGGTCGATGTGGATCCAGGTGGTCAATTTAGTATCAGTAGTGGTCGACTCTGATTCGCTTATTGATTGTGGATCGATTGGAGATAGTTATGAAAAATCACATTGAAAGACTGTACGTCTCCATTATAAGTCTCCTTCCAGAGTATAGAAAACATTAGCTTCTGAAATAGCCCCCTGTCTAGAAATAATATTCAATCAAACGCTAAGAACCACACAGTATCCAAGGATTGGAAAGTATCTAACATTACACCTATTTTTAAAAGCGGTGATAGGGAAGAACCAAGTAACTACAGACCAATTTCACTCACGTCAATTTGTTGTAAGATATTTGAGCACATTGGAGTCAGTTCGATCATGGGGCATTTGGATAGTCAGGGATTACTCATAAACAGCCAACATGGATTCCGGAAAGGTAGATCTTGCGAGACACAATTAGCTTTATTCGTACACGATATTTTAGTCTACGGCGAAAACAGTACTGAAGTTGATGCGATATTTTTAGATTTTACAAAGGCATTCGATAAAGTTCCTCATGATAAAAAATAATCTTGAGGTTAGAGAGTTTTGGTATAAATAAAGACGTTGCATGTTGGGTAAAAGAATTCTAAAGTGGACGAGAGCAGAGGGTATCATCTCGTAGATACTCATCATAGATGGTATCATCTCAGACACAATCAAAGTCACATCGGGAGTTCTCCAGGGTAGAGTAGTAGGTCAAATTCTATTTCTTTTATACATAAACGATTTGGGTACCGTAGTCAGTAGCAAGCTTAGACTTTTTGCAGACGATGTGGTAGTGTATAGGGTTATATGAAAAGAAGAAGACAGGAAATCGCTTAGCAAGGATTTAGATGCAATTCAAGACTGGTGTGACAAATGGCAGTTAGGACTTAACAACCTTAAAAAGTGTGTAGCTATCAATTTTTGGAGGAGGAATAATTCGATAGAGCGATCCTATAAAATTAATAACACGAAGATCGAAAGCATTGAAACCATAAGGTATTTAGGTGTAACAATCACTAAAGATTTATCGTGGGGAAGACACATCCAGGAAATATGCGGCCGAGCGAAGAGAAAGCTAGGATTTATAAAAAGAGTACTTGGGAAATGTGATGAGAAGACAAAAGACCGATGTTACTTTTCACTAGTTAGGCCCCACCTTGAGTATGCAGCCAGTGTATGGGATCCGAATGAATTACGTTTGATCAGAGAACTAGACGTGTGCAGCGTAGAGCAGCTAGGTTCGTTAAAAGGTGTTACGATAGGTTGAATAGTGTCTCAGAATTAATACAAGAATTAGGGTGGGAATCATTATCAGAGCGTAGGTTAATAAACATATTAAATCTATTAGAGAAATTTAAATCGGATAGCTTTACTGATGATGTTAGGCACATATTAAAAACACCAGCGTATTATGCTAGATTCGATCAGATAAACAAGATTAGAGAGATAGATTGTCGTACTGATAGATTCAAAATGGCATATTTCCCCCGTACTATAAGAGAACATAATAGGCAGCATAGCTAAGGGATAAGTAGGGGAAATATTTTAGTGTAGTCTGTAGTGAATGATGGATGTATTAATCCCTTAAATACTATAGATACTAACAATCCAGTTGGTTGAGACCTTATAGTTGCTTGTTTGCATGTTAGTAGTGCATTCTTGGTGATCTTCACCCCTGCCACACACCCTCGTGGTGGCTTGCAGGGTATCGTGTAGATGTAGATGTAAATTTGAATGTCCTAATTTAAAATGGATTGCTACTAATGTCGTAATCTATTATAGGTATAGATACCTGGGTAACGATCTTGTTTGGTAAAGAATTTACCCATTCGCCAATACTTTTTTGGAACTGTGATTAGAGGTATTATGATTAGGGTGAGCAAGATATATCATGGAGAGTGATATCACTTTATTTATTGCGAGGGATTCATTATAATTTTTTCTTAATTTAATTTTAAGGTACGTTTGTAGCATGAGTAAGACATAGATTCAGCTTCAAGATACGTTATTGGTGCCATCTTCCGGAGTACTACTTGCATTAGCATCATGAAAATTTTCGAGAACGTATTCGACTTTGTTATTATTTCAGTAACCTCTCGTAATCTCCTGCCAGCATATTAAAGAAGTATGGTAACGATTGGAGATATCGGGAAAAACAAAGGAAGCTTTGGGTAATGTGATGATAATGAGAAATAATCTCTTATGCTGAATAATGTTGGCGGTAGATGGGTTTAAGGATAGAAAAGTAGTAGTGACTTTGTCGTTGTGTACGGATGCTAGAGGAAAGACTCATCGAAAGTCTAAAATGGAGCGTGGCATCGTTTGTCGCCGATTGTCGGTCGGCTGTTGAGATATGGGTGTCGGAAAGGATGGAAAAGGGAAGGGAGATGATCGAGGAAGTGCTGGGGATGGTAGAGGAGGAAATGAAGTTGATTGAAGATATCAGGAAGCAAATTGAGTGGATGGAAGGGATAATTAGGAGCGAGGGCATTTCAAAAGACGCGATCGAGGGAAGAACATTGGATTAGTTAGATACAGGGAAAAGAAGAACGGGTTGATTGGATAGAATGATAAGAAGTAGGAAGTAAGGAAGGCCATCATGTGAAAGATAGGTTGCGTGGGAGGAAGTTTGTCCATTAATACCTACCTTTACCGGAAAATCACTTAAAATAATTATCTCCTATCCAAATATTAGCTGTTGTTTGCGGGATACTACCAAAATCTTACCAGTTGGGATTAACGATTAAAATTAATCGTTAAAAAGAGGTAAACTATTTTATTTAATCATTACTTTTTAAAAGAGTTAACTTTTGACTTTTAATCGTTAAAATTATTCATTAACTGATACAAAACTAATTTCAGTTAATTTTTTTCCTTAAATTTTGGCAAATGTCGACCTGTCCGAATTTGGGCGCAAAGGTTGCCCTAAAGACAAATGGGAAAATAAAACGGTGCCTAAAAATGCAAGGGCAGTTGTTCAAGAATGCAATGAATAGGCCCAGACGAATACATCCAAAAGAAAAAAGCGGGACTGAGGGAACGACCGCCAAAGTTTAGGAACGCACCCTCAGACGTGAAAACACGAAAGCATGCGAAGACAATGCCCTGGAGGGCTCGTATGCCTTACTGGGTGACATCATGTCGTCAATATAACATAGTTGAAGCCGAGAAAGTAGGGTCACCTAAAAATCTGTAACGGATAATGAGGTGGAGGGGTTAATTCAAACTAACGTGTCTGTTACAATACATAGAACATACATTTGCCATATGGCATCAATGCATGGACGATAACTGCAGCAGAGTAGTCGAGGCTTGAAGCATTTGAAATGTGGTGCTACCGAAGAATGATGATGATAAAAAGGATCGACCGATCGGCAAGAAGTTTTAAAAAGAGTGGGAGAACAGAGAAGCATGCTGAAAACCTTTAAAAAAAGACGGGACAATTCCATCGTTCATAAGACACGATGGCCCAATGAAGACAATCGTTGAGGGAAAAGTGAACAGGAAGAACAGCAAAGGAAGGCCTCGTATGAGATATATGGAACAAGTCGTGAAGAATGAAAGATAAGAATTACGTGAATATGAAGAGGTTGGGCAATGGAAGAATGGAGTAGAGGACTACGTCAAACCAATCTTTGGATTGTTGACCTATGATGATGATGTTTCCGCAATTTGCATGAACTTCTCATGAGAACGTCATATTGTTTTCTGGTTTTAAGTAATTATTGCTATGTTAATTTAATTAGTTTGTACAAATATGCTGTGGGTGAATTACTTTGTGGTAAAAATGGTAAAATAAGTCTATCATTGTTTACTTTGGGAGTTATTTGTTTGAACGCTGCCGTAGATCTAAATATAGATGGCGTATATAATCAGGCAAGATTAATATCTTGTTTTGACAAAATATCGGGCTCTGCAGCGTTGAGTTAGCTTCATTAGTTTGAGCTAAGGTGCCGCGCTGTTGGATGGAACTGCCTCGTTTCTTGCTTCCTTTGAATTGACTCGGGATAATTAAAAATCTATGGAATCGCTCCATGGATTCCTATGGCGCGGGGCTCTATATCTAGCTATCAAATTTAGCTATCAAATCGCGTAATTAATACCAGACACCCATATTATTGAGTAACTCCGACTTTCTAATTAACAAATGCTCTGAAAATTCTGCTTGGATGACACCGTGTAGTTGTTTGCAATCAGCTGCTGTGTTGAATTAACCGGTTACCGTCATAACGACGGTTCGTTGTGGATGGAGAAGTTCATTAAGGGTGACGGTGTTTTAAGGACGTGATTAAGGAAAGAATTTGGTTAAATGGGAAGAGGAAGAAGAAGAACGGGTAGCTTGGACAGAATGATGGTAGAGAGGAGGTATGAAGGGCTGAAGAGGATCATTGTGTGAAATATAGGGGTGTGGGAGAATTAAATGTCCATTTAGACCTACCTTCATCGGTAGAACACTACTAATAATAATAATATTACTGCCGTGGCTAATAGGAGGAATGCCTGTAGATGATTGACCCTCAGTTTTATCCTAATTAGGTAAGAAACTGTTGTTTGGTTCGTTTGAGCAGGTGATTGATTTTTAAAGAATTTAAGAGTAAAAGGTGACCGTAGTTTGGTCTCTCTCTCGCTCTCCTTGCCATCCATCTTGCTCTCCTCATTCCAGTCACACCTCGGGGATAGAAAACATCCTCCGTCTGCTCGTGTAAATCTTCTCATTCAATTTCCAGCCTCCGGTGCGACGTAATAGTCATTTTTCAGATGGTTGGGAAATTGTTTCCACGTGCGCTACGTCGACGGAGCTTTTAATGCGACGAGGAAGGATTTCTCTTTTTCCTCTGCCTCATCCTCCTTGCAGCATCCCCCTTCCCCCGTCGTCCCGAGAGGATCTCTCCAAGAGTATCGGGGGTGGGAGAATGGGACGTAATGAAAAGTATCTCCATTCTCCTCACTCCTCTTAACTCAAGGGCTGTGCGACACGTGAACATTACGATGTAGATTTTACCTAACTTCAATTGCAACATTGATTGAGGCATCCATATGGGGAGCAAATTGGCGAAAGAGAGTTTTCAAAAGTAAGAAAATTAGTCTATTTTTTCAGGCCAATCTTTACAAAAGTTTGAGATTACTGAATAAGAAATATTTTCTACTGTTCAAAAATTATTTATTTTATTACAACCGGTTTCTTAATTAAGGCAAATTTGTCTGTCAAAGAATCCTAAAAGTCAGTTAGAAGACTAAGGAATGAACTCATACACTGGTATACATCTAAATCCTCATTTTACCATGCAAGTCGCCGCAGCACGGAAAAAAATAGTTTGCCAGATACAACCGAACGTGTTTGATAGGACACTTTTCCATTAATATTATTACAATGTCAGCGAAAATAACTATGCTATAGATAATTTGTAAACATTAAATGTGTTACTTGCGATAATTTGTAAATATTAAATATTTTTGATTTTTATAGACATTAATTATGTATGTTAAATTACGATGACTCTTCTGTACGATAAATTTAATCATACCCTCCAGAATACCGAACAAGATTGGTAAAATTAATTGAGAAGGCTAGTTTTTCTTGATAAATTTTATCGTACGTTTTGATAATTTTCACCAAATGTTTTACCGAACAATCTTGATAGAAATAAGTGTGACAGTCAATGTTCGATATGATCTGAACTTTTTGATGAAATTTATCAATTAAATCACATTTTTTTCAGTGAGGGGAGTGGGGTAGATAAAGTATATGTCGGTCATTTATTCATCCATCCATCATCGAGGTGAATATCTCCGTGCATTCAGTGCTCAGCGTAACAACGAAACGCACGACTTATCGTATTCTCCTTAACAACCCATTTCCAATGATTCTCCCACCCACAGGTGTCAGCTGCTGATGTACCGGTATAGGTTAGGTTCCTTTATCTTCCATTGGAAAATATCAATATATAACGATGACCTTTTCTATGGTTTAACTTGTTTTTTTAAATATTTAAATTCATGTAAAGGGTGACATCGAATTCTGTCTTAAGTTAGCTTGCAGCATAGTATCCGATAATAGCATTTATCTCTCGATTTTAAATAATGCTGCATTTCGTTTCATATGGCACATAAACTCATATTCATGGGATTGACCGCTCTCCTCCGAGTGGTATTTTGTTCTGATATTAAAGTTTTGTATTGCGAAAGGGTATCACATTATATCTCCAATTTAGCGATATAACTCTTTTGCTCTGAATAATTTTTAGCGTGTTCGTTAACAAGTTTTGCTTTCCAACATTTTAGAGATTGCTCGAAGAAAGTTGTAATGCACATGGAAATTTTACTTGACTTAGGGTTTTTTGAAATTATACTCGGGTTGAAATTTACCATATTAGGAGTGAAATATCATCATCGGTCAACAATCCTAGGATTGGTTTGTCGCAGCCCTCCACTCGATTCTTCTATCGGCCAACCTCTTCACATTGACGCAGCTCCTCTCTTTTACATCCTTCACAACTTGCTCCATGAGTCTCATGCGAGGCCTGCGTTTTCCATTCTTCCCATTTATTTTTCCCTCGACGATTGTCTTCATCAGGCCATCGTGTCTTAAGATGTGGCCTATTAAGTTGTCCCGTCTTCTTTTTATAGTTTTCACTAGACATCTCTTTTCTCCCACTCTTCTTAAGACGTCTTCGTGTGTCACTCGATCGATCCATTTTATCTTCATCATTCTTCGGCAGCACCGCATTTCAAATGCTTCCAGCCTTGATTTCTCTGCCGCTGTTATTGCCCATGCTTCGCTGCCATATAGTAGAAAGCTCCAGATGTATGTTCTAATGAAATGTTTCCTCATTTCCAAGCTTGTATTTGCAAGTGAAATATAATCAGAGTGTAATTCTTATTTCTTTGCATTAAATGCCGTTGAAAAACATTTCGATAATCTTACATATATTTTTTTTTAGCGTTCGAGAAATGTCCCGTAATTGTATTTCAGGTGAATTTTACCGCCTTCATTCGGTTTCCTGGGGTAATGACGATCAGAGATTTGTCATTAGCCATATCCTCCTGGAATATTCCGTAATTTTTCAGAAGCTTCATTAGTAATCCCCCGGAATGGACTGCTCACGTAGTGCTAGCCATACTCTCCAAGGTTGAACACATAGGTGATGTACAAGCATTCCTGCTTCCTCCCACGCCTTCCTCATCTTCCCAGTATCTTTCCCGACAGTTCGGCGTTTACCGTGTGCTGAGAGATGGATGGAAAGGGGAAGCGTGGATGGGGAACTGTGACAGACTGTAGGAGAGTAGAGGTTGGGGCTTTCCTGGGCTAGAGGAGGGAAGTCAAGGCTTTCCCTTCGCCCGGCTGTGCTCCTCTGTGAGTGACAGCGGGACAGCGACCGCTCCAGGAGGAGAGACGCGCATTTCGGAATGCCGCCTTCTGTTCTTTTCGTCGAAGCGGGGCTTGGTTTAGTCAAAAAGGAAAAAGACGGAAGAATCGCGGAGGTCGGAATGGGACGAAAGAGAGAGACTTGCCACCATTTTGAAGTGGGTGAGGATTGATTACCCTCATCGCAGCAGCTTGGGTGGGGAGGGATAAGAAAATTATCCTAGTACGAAAACACACCTTTCGAGAGACGGGATGGGGGTCACCATCAGAGATTCATTATGACATCCCACCTCGGATGAAGGTTTTTCACGATTTGATTCCCCCGCAGATTGCTTTGCTTGCTCGCGGCGGATGGTAAATACTCGTATTTAAGTTATACCCAGCCTGAATTTCCCTCTAGGTATACCTCGCTTTTTCGTCCAATGCTTAAATATAAGGCTATACGTTATCCTATCTTTAAGTTTAATTTAGACATTACTTGACAACTTTCTTCCTCTATATCTATAATTTTCCATTCAATATTTCTATCTTAAGGTTATATAATTTTCCTGTGCCATTATTTTTATAACGTTTGGCCACATCCTGAGTGAATTCATGGTGGAGATTTTTTATTACTTTGTGATTAATTATTGATCTCGTTACCAACATTTCGTGTAACCTTTGTGGTGTAAATGTAATAATGTGTACTTTTCATCCGAAGTTGTCGTTAAAGTCGTGCGGTCATTGTTCATTATGTACAGCTATGCACTTATGTGACGATTTTCTATGAATTTCCATGAAACAACAGATCTTTTTCTTTGGAAATATCATTGTTCATTAAAATGAAGTTTTCCGTAAATATATCTACGTTGAACCTTAGCTTGTTATTGTATGGAGTTCTTATTTCTGAATGAGTTAATTCCTACCTTATTTATTATTTCAGAATGAGTTAATTCCTAACTTTATGTACGACTCATTACGTCAAATTAATCGTTTATCTGCACCCGAGTTATCGTAATATGCACTTCACACCTGCTGCGTTAGTTCGTAATCACTAATTATACCGTGGCATGGAGAACTAATACATTTATATGGGGAGTAGGAAGCTTAATTTCACTTTTCTTAGGAAGCACCTTTATTTTCGCTGAAAAACGGTATTTCCTTCCCAATTTCGCGTGTTGATTTCTTCGTCAGGAGAAATAAAGGCGAATGAGGCGCAGGCTGCTGAACCGGTTGCTGTTGACGAAAGCGTGTTTATTCTTCTTCTAACTGTAAAAGTGCTCGGATTAGAGTAACTGAGAATTAGTCTCTTCATTGGGTTTTTGTTTATGTCGCTCAAAAAATTGATTTTCAAACTACGCTTCGTATATCCGCGAAAGTTTATAAGTAGGTAATATACATGCCCCACTGCCACACACACCTTTATGGTGGCTTGGAGGGTATTATGTATATGACTATTCTAGCAGAGTGACTTATTATTTTTTGGGCAGATATCTTCAAGTAGCGTTGCCTATAATTTAATACATTCTTTGGTTGGAATTATACCTAACATAGGAAGACGGGCGTATTGTATTTCCGAAATCGGGGATGTTTTTTAAATTTTACTGTGAACTGCTACGCTCGGAATTGAGTTTTAATGCTCTGTCCTCTGAAACGTTTGATTTGAGTATTGTTATCATCAGATGGATTATACCGTTTACTTTTCTGATATTTTATGGTAATAGGAGTAAAGCCAAGGGATTGATGGGATTATATGCTTAAATGAAATCTGTAAAATAATTATTTAATATAGTATAAAACGGAATAGTGCCTGATTAAATCAAATGAACTCACGAAGAGAAAAATTTGTGTTTGAATGCTGAGCAGTTATAATAACTTTTCATGCATACATCAATTTACGCGTTCGTAACGGTATTAATTTCGGAGCATGTATGCTTTATTTGGGAAAATAAGGTGGATGCTTTCCGTTGGAGGTTCACCTTTAAGCCTCCTGCCTACTTCTCATCTCCGGGAAATGTGAAAGGTGGATAGGTTACCCAACCATCACGTTACCCAATTACGGACCATTTATCGTATCCGAGGTACGCGGTATCTGTAGTCATACTACATGCTGCTCCGGCAATTGCAAATTCCTGTCTTCAGAAGCATGGCTTCCAGCCAAGTTCTTTCACTTGCTGACCTCCAATGGAAATGTTGTCTTCTTGTTACTTCGTACGTTCGAAAAGTGAGGTGCGGAAACTGCTTCCCGGCAGCGAATTGCATTACTGCAGCGTTCATTTCAGGTCTTATTCGTTGGGAGGCGCGACGGTATGGTGTTAATGCGAATTCGTTACATAACAGATGCTGCTTTGCCATTGCGTTTGTGAGCCTCCACATGTCCATGCTGTTGGAAATGGTTTTATGAGGATATGCTCATCGCATGGAATATATTATATCAATTAAGATTACATGGATAAAATATACATATAATTCTTAATCTCATAATAGGATATACCTTTTAAGTACATATTTAAATCTTGAGCATGTTTCTTTACGGCGGCGAATCATGGGCGATAGCAGCAGCAGCAGAGAAGTCAAGGTTGGAAGCATTTGAAATGTGGCGCTATCGAGGATTGCAGAAGATAAAATGGATTGGCCGTGTGAAAAACGAAGAAGTCTTAAGAAGAGTGGGCGAAGAGAGAAGTCTGCTTAAAACTCTAAAAAAAGACGGGACTTAATCGACCATATCTTAAGATATGGCCTTGGCCTGATGAAGACAATCGTCGAGGGTAAAGTAAACGGGAAGTATGGAAAAGACAGGCCTCGTATAAGATGTACGGAACAAGTGTTTAAGGATGTAAAAGAGAAGAATTACGTTAATATGAAGCGGTTGGCCGTTAGAGGAATCGAGCGGAGGGCTGCGTAAAACCAATCTTAGTATTGTTGACCAATGATGGTTATGAAGTTTATATTTAGTTACTTACAATCAGAAAAAAATCGTAGTGAATGAATGCATGGCTATTGTTTGGAGTTGTGATGGAAATCCATGGGAATATGATTATTTGCCTACCTTGATTCTAGGAGGCGGCTCTTTGTGAAGTGGACGCTGGAAACAGTTTGACACACAGGTGCTCGAATCACGTGACTGGGGACCTAGTCACGTGATCACAGAGAGCCAAAAGCTCTCCATGATTTATATTTTTATCCGATTCCAAGCGGAAGGAGTTTTCGCTGATTATCTCATGTTAGATAGGCAATCCTTCCCGCATTCGGCATTCTTTCACCGGCGATCTCTGCAACACCTTGGCTCGTTTTTTTCCCTGCTGACGTTTTCGTTTCCTCTACGGGGTATTCTGTGTTTCATCTGACGTATCTCCTTATTCGTCGCAGTCTTGAAATCTTTATCGGTGATTTTCACGGGAAAATGTTCACCTTCATCTAAGTGCCGTGACATTTCACATTTCCTGAATCTCTTACTAAGTTCTATCGAAGATATCACTTGGGACGGTCTCTTGAGACCGAAAGCATGTTATTTCTCGCCTGACTTGAAAGGAGACTTTTTGAGACGCCAAGACTACTCTGGGGATAGTTGTGTTTTTTGAAGTGCAAGAACTTTATTGCTGCCCAAGGAGTGTGTAGGTATTTATTCCAAGGCTCTAGTTTTCACCTTTTTGTTCCATTCACGTATGAATGAATTGCAGGTATCATTATGCTAGGCATGAGTTTAGATTGACTTTTTTTCCGAGTCAGTGGGAGTTAAACTTAAGTGCGGCGGTAAGGATTTCGCTGAGTGCTTTTGAGCGTGGCATTATCTGATTTCATCACTTTTTATGTTATATAATTATTCTTCTTAATGGTCACCGTAGTAAAATTATGCTTTTATTAGATATTATAATTGAAAAATAATCTCTAATTACGTAGCAATTTTGTGGATATATGTTTATAACCCTAGATTGTTCGACATCAAGATGAAGTACAGTACGACAAGGATTTTTTAAAATACCTAAGTGAAAGGGTGACGGAAACAAGTGTTCATAATTGCCGAAAGATGTTTATAACCAAGGGGTGTGTTGGTACGGAGAAGCTAATATCCTATAAAGCTATCAGTGTGCGTTGTTGGCAAATACTGTTGTTATTTACGTGAAAGAAGCTTTCGATATGCCGTTGATTCGCGATGTATTCTTTGATATCAATGGTATCTTCGTAATTGAAACGAATGCCGAAACAAAAAAATGAAAACTCCACCTACCAATGATTAGGCACTTTCAAAATTTACCTATTTAATGATTAACATATCGAACATTGACATGATCAGTGATATTTCCGCATGTAAATTGAGTGACAGAATATTGGAGGAACAATATTGCCCGTAGAAATTTTAAAGAAATATATTCCAACAAGTGAAAATTGGGCATGTGCTGATGAGCGACAACTAGCAATGATGAACATACCCCAGCTGATGGAAAATTAGTTATATATATAATTATTTAAAAAATAGTCATAACTGTATCATTCCTTTTAATGACCCATTGCCTATATTTAATTGGTAAGACAGATCATTTTAGGACGGAATTATACCGTGATTGTACTGAGGGTTAGAGAAATCTGTCGTCTTGATTCAGGGTCAGGCTTTCCAGTTCAGTACACATGCCTTTATTAACGTGGCAATTTTCGCTCGGAATAATTTTAATATTCTACTATCCACGGAATAAAATGTTAATAATCTAACTGAAAACCTAAATAATAAGAGGGACTGCCGTGTGCACAGGCAAATGTTGTGGCTTTTCTGAGGTAATTGAGTTATGGAATCCAAACGAATCGTCTCAAACGAATCTCCGTTTCACAATGAGGCATTGCTATAAATTCGAACGTATCGTGGGAAAATTTTGTGAAAGATTTGTATACCACTGTCAAAGAGACGTGGAACTTTCAAACGAATTGTGCTCACATGCTGAGCGAAAAAGTGCAACATCGGGAATTGAATTTGAACATTGAATAAGATCCGAAGGAAAGCAACACGTTTCGCAACAAATGCCGATACACGTACGGAAAGGGTCATCAGCCAATTGGAAAGGGCTTCTTTGGGAAACCATAGAGGCTAGAAGCTTCTTCGAAAACTTAAAATTACTTGAACCGCCACGTTACATCAGCAGGGCATACAGATGCTTAAAATTAAGGTAATTCGACTGTCGGACCGAGAAGTACAGGAATTCGTGCTAGGGTGGAGCGAAATCCAGCATCGGCATCTGCCTGCTTTTAACGAAAGGCGCC
Source organism: Platycnemis pennipes (assembly GCA_933228895.1). Classification (NCBI taxonomy): domain Eukaryota; kingdom Metazoa; phylum Arthropoda; class Insecta; order Odonata; family Platycnemididae; genus Platycnemis; species Platycnemis pennipes. The sequence goes on along the minus strand of OW121852.1, from coordinate 107,470,711 downwards.
GAGGGTCAACGGTTTAACGTCCCATTTGACGGACAGGGTACTGAATGTTAAGTGCACTCCACACAGCACTCAAATAGGAACCGGTATGCCATTATAAATCAGTGCTGTGATTCGAACTCGGGATCTCTGGATGGAAGGTCAGCATTCTTGCCGCCACGCCAACCCGTTCTATGTGCAGTGATTCGTTTTTGACTCGCTAATTTCACGAGTCTTACGAAAGCAAAGCTAATTTTTTGAAATAAAATTTACTAATCATACTTAATTTAATATTCCCACCTCTTTCAGTGATGTGTCATTTTCACGGCTGGAACCTTACTCCCTTCCATACACCCTTACTGCGGCTCGGAGGGTAACATATAGGTGCAGATGTTTCCATTTTATTCCGTCTCATTCTAACGTTTCCGCGACCGGTCTAAGTGACGAATATCTCCTTGAACGCTGCAGCTTGCAGACTCATCTGTCGCTGCCTTTATCCCTTGCCTTCCCGCGCTTTGCTTGTCTTTTATTTATATTTTGGTGTTTCTCCGTCCTCACCTGTGCCTCTGCACGCAATTGATTCACGACTGGGTGTGCGTGCGTTCCTTTCGTGCACAAATCGAGTGTCGCGTTTTTTGTGACTCGGCTCGCGCCTTACTCCCCTTTTAATTTCTTTTCCTTACGCATATTCATGCGCATGGTCTGTCTTCATGGCCAAGATCAAGCGTTTTTTGTCACTTACAAGCGATTAAGTCGTAGCGTATGCTGCGAAAATTTACTTTCCATGTTGCAGGTATAGTTTCTTGCCTCAGTGACCTGATACACTTATCCTTTATATCCTGGAACATTTTCCTTCTAAAGCTGTCTCATCCCTTCGATAACGTCTCTTTTTCGTAGTGAGACGTGAATTACTTTACATTGTATAAATTTACTTACGGATCAACGCTCAAAAAGCTAACCGCGGTAAAAAAAAACATCTATTGTGGATTGAAATTATACTAGCAGTATACTTTTAAAGGTTATGGAGGTATTGTACTGCTATAGCTTGTATGTATATATATATAAAATTGTTTCTAATCCATTAAATGACCTTAAAGTTGAAGTATTGTAATGGGAAGGACTTCAGGTGTATCCCGTGCATACTTGAGATACACATTCTCGGGTTTACCCCTGCGTGATGTAGTTAAAAGGCAGCGCAGTTGCCGTCAACGTAACGGAGCGGAAAGGTGAAAGGATGGAAACATAAAGGGAACGAGGAAGGCTGGAGAGAAATCTGTTATCTGAGTTATCCTGATCATAATGAAAGATTCCATGGAGACCACAGCTTGACGTCCCATCCGACGGTCCGAGTATTGAACCCAAGTGCTCTCCGCACAGCACTTAAGTCGGGACCAGCATACCTTTGCAATATCACTTTCGCCTCCGGCACTCGAGCACTTGAGTAGGAAGTCTGTATTCTAGCCCCAGATTCCCACCGGTCTCCCATTTTTGGTCCGAAAGTGATGGGAATGATCTCGCGTACAGGCCATGATTATCTTCCTCGTTATTGTGATTGGCGTCGTTGCTGAGGTTTCAGCGCGTTTTTCACGGTCGGTTTAGATCACACATTCCACCATAGACGGAGGTGGAGGGGGGTCAATGGGACATTCCACGTCTCATGACCCTCCTCTGTGACCCGTGTGGGCAAGTGGTGACGCCGGAGACTGAGAAAACGTTCCGCCCACACCACGGGGTGTTATTTTGGAAGCGCGGTGGCAGTCTTTGTTTAGCAAAAGCTTACTGCGAATGCTCGCCGAGATTTACTCTCTTCTCTCCCGCGGTTTCGTGCCGTCATCTCCCTTTTCCCTGCCCTAGATGGTGCGGTGGTGCGAATTGGATTGTTTCGGGATGGCTTCATCGACCTTTTTCTGTAAGTCCTCCTTCCCTTCCCCCTCCCAACCCCTCTCTATAGAGTTCTCTGGCTTCGTTTCTATGTCGGAAGGTGTGTTCGGAAAATTCAGAGCAAGGATGAGCATGGTATCGCGGAGGACATTTACAGCCTACTATTCAACGTCCCAAGAGGGCCAGTGGCATCCTGATCAATTTCCCCCGCCCTTACTTCCATTTTGGAGTCGCGAGCCGAAACGCAACTCTTGCAGTGCGTAATCAGGAAGTATGTAATATTTTGTGTTGTAGGACGGTTGTAAGGGTTGTTGGTTTAGTGGCTAGAGTGCTGGCCTCTCATCGAAAGATCCTGGGTTCGAATCTCGGCAGTGGAAGGTATTTTTCGTTGATAAACCGGACCCTGCTCGAGTCCTTTGTGGAGAGCATTCGAGTTCAGTACTCCGTCCGTCGGATGGGCCGTTAAACCATGATCCCCTTGGGGACTTAATTAAGAGAAGTCTAATGCCGACGGCGCGCCGCGGCGGGTTTATTGGGGGAGTACGATTTTTCAGGGAAGGAATGGGGTGGTGAGGAACCTGTCGAAGAACGTTGGTTTTAGTCTTCTCTTAACGAAGGACGCCAACCGGACCACGGTTTAACGATCCATCCGTCTGACAGATCACTGAACTTGAAGCGCTCTTCACACAGCACTCGGGTAGGGACCGGTATATCAATGTAAAATCTCGGAATCTACCGGAGTTCGAGCCAGGGACCTCGAGACGAAGGGAGGGGGGCGGAGGAGGCAGTACTCTAGCCAACACACCAACACGACCTTCTCCATTATTAGGGCTACAAATTAATTCTCGTCGTATATCGAACTCAACGTTGAATTAACGTTTACATGCGCTAACGAGATCACTCTAAAACGCAGATTGTATGTTCACTCCCTAACGTGGCGAAACTTCATCACTACCAACTCTTCATATCGATTTTTCAATTTTAAAGTACGTGAGAAAATTGTCCATAGCTAATCTCTTATGTCTGGTCACAACGTAAGATTTTATTCTTCTACTCAAACCCTGTTCCATTGACTAGATCACTATCATTTTTAATTTACACCTTTGTTGTGGTTTCATGTAGGTATCTTCCGTCGGATTGTGTGTAGATGTGTGGGGTTCTTGTGCGATCCGTTCGCACTGATCACTTCGTCAATACTCTAGTGAATGAATCGGTGACTTGGCCGTAAACGGCCTTCTTCGCCGATGTCGGTCGAGCAAGTGTTCACTCCGGAGGCGCCATTGGTCGTGGTCTCGGGGCGGGGAGGGGAAATCATTTCTCAATAGGGAGGAATGAGCGGCTTGAATGGGCTGGTCACCAGCGTGGTCTGGACGTTAATCCCCCCCGCCCCCCAAAGTAATTTGGGTTTCCCACCGCGTTCGAATGACTCACGCTGCTGCCCAATTTCTCTTATCGTCTGCACCCACGCCCACCTTCCTCACGCTTCTGACGAGTCCCGGGAGCAGCTGTCGAAATAGGATCTCTCGGGGGTGTGGGGAATCGAGTCGTTGTCCTTGAACCCTCCACAGTCATTTGTTCCGGCTCATTCAAATATCTTCCATTGCCCCTCTCTTTTACCGGCCCAATTCAGCCTTCTCATCTTTTCATTGTTGCTTCTTCCCCTACCTTCTTCAGTTCATTTCCACCGTCCCTTGTTACCCCCACCTATCTTCTATCGCATCATAGATTGCCTGGCATAATATAGGCCTAGAAATAGGAGGTACTTAAAATATGTCTTAAAATAACGTGACGATTGTATTGGCTTTCTGATTGTCCTTCGAGAGCATTACTCTAATGGTTTTTTTCGTCCCCTTATTTTCAAATAGTGGCTGTATTGATTCGGGGGAGGGGAACTGACGGCTGAGATAATGTTCGATATTTAAGATTAGTGGGTATATGGAAGAAAGTAGGAATTTTTCAGGGAACGGAGGAAGGTTTGAGGGAAACCATGTGTCCTCACTAGCCTTCTCTTAGCGGAAGGCGCCAAGGGGTCTATAGTTTAACGTCTCATCTAACGGACGGAGTAGTGAACTCTAATGATCTCCGTACGGAACTCAAGTAGGGTCTGGTATACGTATGAAAAATCTCTGCCACTGCCGGAATACAAACCCGAGCCCTCAAAATGGGAGGCTATATTCCTCATGGCTTTATACCAACCAGGTCCTTCCATTCTATTCAAAGACCAACCATCAACTGTTCCTATGCTGATTAATCATTCGTGGGTTATAAATAGCGAGCTGCATGAATGAATGGAGCTGGGATATTCAGCCCAATCATTTGCTTTAACTTTAAAGAAGTTTGTGGAGGCTCATCGATTTTCCCCACCTCAGTCCACCGCCTTAAAACACCTGTTCTCGATTTTTCTCCTTCATTTTATTTCTACCCAGCTCAATGTAAAATAAAATATTTTTCTCGTATTTCAGCCCTTAATTTTTAACATGAAATGTTCACTCCACGATGAAAGATAAATTCTCCCTAAATATTCATGAAAGTGTTTCTTTTTCATGATTTTGTATTCTATGTCGTTGAATTAATGATCATCAATATAGTCATGGCATTCATATTTTATATCAAAAAAACTCACAATATAAAAATATGATATGTATTTATTTCTTTAGTAATTCGTTGTGTGCATGTGCGCAGTGGCTGTATGATGTCAACCCCCTGCCACACATCCTCGAGTTAACTTGCAGAGAACTCGGTGGATAGAGAATTCTGGGTCAGCATGAAAACAAATAACCTATCCCAACCCCAAATAATAATCAGAACCGTAATATCTATATAGGTAGACGCTATGATGATAATCATTATTTTTTTTCCTTTATTTCATTTTATTTCCGTGAACATCGGCTGAGTGATAAAAACATCCGCCTAACAATATTTGTAGCATTCCCATTTTAAGTTTCCCTAACCACTAAGGTTATGTCGCGCCATATAGCCTAAGCTTAAATCTTAGGGCATACCTAAAATTTTAATTTTTATACGACACCGAACTCCCTGAATAATTAAATGTTAATAATTATCCGACCGTAGGTTGAAATAATCTTTGCTTAATCTCTTAAGTAAATTCGAAAACGAAATTTTTACAAATGACGTTAAAACATTTAGCTAATCTCTTCTTACTCCGTAGACGGGATCATAAACAAAATTTAGGAACTGATTGCCGTACCGAGAGATGTTTTTTTTCCTCATGCTGTTACGGATCTAGATAACCGTGATTATATTCAATAATATATGCACAAGATTATCAATAGGTAGCCGTAATAGTTGTATGTTGGTGTACAGACATTGAGCTGACCCAACTAACAGGATATAAAGGTGCTATAAATTTTATGGATGATTTGCTCGTTACCATCCATAATACGAAATAAAATATTGAAATACAAGAGTTTATTGCTTTAAACAATTAAATATGAGTAATCATTAAACAGCTTACCTCCACGTACAAGAGATAAACAACTCCCATAGTGTTACCGTGCCGTGAGGTCATGAGTCGTGTTTTTAAACTGCTGAAAACGCACAATTTTTACAGAGCAATATGTTTTTAACACATATTAATTATTTTGCAAAAGTTTCACCGAGTACATTTTAGCCAATAAACTTCTCATTCAGGGGTTTATAAAAATTAGTGCATGTTGCTCATCGGGCCAAATGCACCACTGGAGAAGTGAACGAAGTCCGAGTTAAAAATAGGAAGGCTAGTCGATGGAGATAATAGACGGTTAGGGGTAACAAATGCGCTCTGAAAGGGAAGGGTGGCGGATCGCCTGAGAGGCATCACTGAGCCTTCGTCGCAGCAATCTGTCGCCGTTGGATCAATGGCTTCGCTGAGCGAAAGTGGGCGTCTCTAGTTTCGGAGATGGATAAGGACGAGCTCGGAAGTCGAGTGATTTACTGTGCGGACCGGCGGCGGCGGCGGTAGAGAGAAGAGATGGCGACATATGATTTCGGGGGCATCCTAAGTGGCGAACCGACGTATTCGGGGATCCATTCTGTCGGTGAATACTCCGCCGACGAATGAAGAGGTCGTTGAATCCCATTCCAGTGAAAATGGGAAGATGTGGCTGTCGTATGCTTTGGTTTATCTTCCCATCAATCGCGTCTGAAGCAGGAACGTCATTACGTTGAGCAATATTAACAAATTCTATCGCGAAATATCGGAGCTTGTGAGACAAGTCAATATCGCCATGCGATACACAAATCCAACTATCGCTACTACAGGAAGGACTGTGTATAATGGTGTCTGGGTATGAGAAAAGCCACACTTTTTCCGCGGCGGTATATGGCGAAACTCCGGAGGAATGAACACTTTCCGTTGAGTTTGCAATGGTGTGTAGCAACATAAACATGGATTAAGTTCGAGAATAATTAATTAAGCCATAAAGCTGGATGTAGTGCAAGGGGAATGCATTGCGGTGACGCCATTAACTATATTAGTTTGACAGTCATTACTCCCATTGCTCGATGCTTTTTTACGGTCATAATGGGAGATCTTAAGATCAGAGTTCGATGCAGCTGTAAGGGATATTAGGATAAATAAGGCTTCGGGAATAGATGATGTACCTGCCGAAGTAATTAAAAATGCCGGAGAGAAGACATTTACTCAGCTGTACAAAATCGTATTGGATATGTACTCTACAGGAGAGATACCCACTGACTTTGGAAAGAACATCATCATCCGTATTGCCAAAAAGAAGAGAGATGAGAACTGTGAACATTTAAGGACCATTAGCCTGACGACATTATGCCTCGAAGATATTGACTAAAATCATCTACAGAAGAATAGAGAGAAAAAGCTGGGGAGTTCCTGGATGAGGACCAATTCGGGTTCAGAAGAAACAAGGGCACAAGAGAAGCGATTGTGACCCTCAGCCTACTTATAGAGAAGAGAAGAATCTACCGCCGTTTGTTCCATTTGTAGATTTGGAGAAGGCATTTGACAACGTTGATTGGAACATGATGCTAAAGGTTCTGAAAGAATAGGATTTAATTCTTTCCCGGCGAATTATTTTCGTAAAGTCTTCTCGGGCTTTGAAATTGGAGTATCATAGAATGACCGAAGAGTTATCCACAGCTTGCATAAAAACCAAGTGGCCACAATCAAATCAGGATCCAGCAGTACAGAAGCAAGCCTAAAGAAAGGAGTGAGACAAGGCTGTGCACTGTCTCCCGTATTATTCAATGTCTACATCGAGAAAGCCATCCAAAAAGTCAAAGAAAAGTCTCCGGGAGTGAATATCCACGGGGAGAAAATCAGCATGCTTCGATTCGCCGATGACATAGCAATCATGGCAGAAACAGAAGGAGATTTAAAGAAGACACTAGGAAATATGGAAAGAACAATGACCATTCATCGGAATATCAATAAAAAGAAAACCAAGGTATTAGTATGCAGTAGGAGGAAGGAAGCCAGGACCAATGTTAAACTAGGAAAACAAAAAATCGAGGTTGTGGAAGAGTTCTGTTACCTGGGAAGCCGAGTAAGCAACGATGGAGGAAGTAGGGAAAAGAGAAATTGCCAGCAGAATTGCCCAAGCGAAAAGGGCATTTTACCAGAAGAAGATTCTGCTTACAGCTGCAAATACAAGCTTGGAAGTGAGGAAACATTTCATTAGGACATACCTCTGGAGCATTCTACTATATGGCAGTGAAGCATGGACTAACATCAGCAGAGAAGTCCAGGCTGGAAGCATTTGAAATGTGGTGCTACCTAAGAATGATGAAGATAAAATGGATCGATCGAGTGACAAACGAAGAAGTCTTAAGAAGAATGGGAGAGAAGAGATGTCTACTGAAAACCGTAAAAGGAAGACGGGACAACTTAATAGGCCATATTTTAAGACAGGATGACCTGATGAAGACAATCGTCGAGAGACAAGTGAAGGGGAAGAATGGAAAAGGCAATAAGGTATATGGAGCAAGTTGTGAAGGATGTAAAAGAGAAGGAGCTACGGCAATATGAAGAGGTTGGCCGATAGAAGAATCGAGTGGAGGGCTGCGTCAAACCAATCCTAGGATTGTTGACCGATGATGATGAATGGGAGCTAACCTTTACAACCTCGAGTGAACTAGTTTTTTTATTCAGTGCTAGGTGGTAATTAACCTTAGAATGGAGGTGGTCGCCTCAGGAGCCTATTGTCCAATGCAACCGCTGCGCTCAAGTGACGACTTGTTTTCTTTGATAAAATTATATAACTTGACTTTATGAGAAAAATCATATTATATGGTAATATTAGGCGATTAATTATTTTATTTATTTACCAAATCGTGTGTGCCTGAACACAGTAATGTGGCGAAAGTTTTTGTTTATTAATTCATATTGTCATGTGAAACGTAAATAAATAGTTAATTCAATGAAACTCCACAAACTGTTAATTAAAACAATTATTCTCCGCGAATTATAAAAAAATATGAAATATTCTATCCGTGAAATGTTATAATTGATTGATTGCTTCAATAATTCGAATTTTATAGAGTTTCAACTGTTTGGGAAATTCCTAAGTAGTAACCGAGGTTTTTGGTTCCATTTACCAAGTGCTTTATTGTGAGGAGTGTGTCAATATGCTACAATTCCTGCTGCAAAAATGTTATCATGTTATGTTCAGCATGATTAGAACCTGATTATGCTGAGCATATCATGAACCCGAGACCTTGACGTTTTTAATATGGAATTGCAGCGTTCTTATCCTATTTCCTCACGATAGAGATATAATTCCATGCTGATTCCGCAACATTTACCTTCATTAGGTGTTTATTAAAAATGTATTCCTTTTTACTCCTTCTTTTATTTCCTAGTTTAATAAGTAAAAATGGCCATTCTTAATCTTCAAATTCGTTTCTGTTAAACATAAGATTTTCCATTCATCATTATTTTTCTCATTCAAATAGACGAAATCAATACTTTCTGGCGCCACTTGGTGGAACCACTGCATAATTAAATAATAATAATAACTTCGTACATTCCACAGTATAATTTATTGTCGACCTAGGTTTTGCCAGTTACGGCATCATCAGGTACTCCTGTTATTTTTTAATTGCAAGTTATTTTTATTATAATTGTTCAAATAGACCTCTCCTTACCTCCAACATAACTCCTTTAATATTTCAAGCATACTCAGTCTGTCCTGTCTCATACTCATATATGTCTTACCTAAATCGTTCGAAAATCTTGTCTTCATGCAATACCTGCTATGATTGTATCACTTCTTGTCACGATTAGTCGTGGTCATTGGCTATTTAGAATTGTTGTGTTGTAAATCTATTATGTTGTCAGCATAACCAAGAACACACTTCATGTTGGCAGCACTGTTGTGACGAGTGGTCACATGTGTTCGCGTGTGGCCGAGTGTAGTCTGATTCCGGGTGTTACCGAGCGGTTGTTCTTATGTTGTATCCATTAATATTATTTCTTTACGAGGCAATAAAGGCCTTATGTTCATTGAAAGCGGATTAAATTATTTATGTCTGAAAAACCCAACAAGAATTTGCTCCAAATAGACTTAATAAGCACACGGGCTGAATCCCTATTCTTTAAGGACATTAGTTTCTGTGGAATAATCTCCCGCGTGTATTGTTTCTGGATACCAGGGATGAATATGTCGTGCGTACTTTGTTTGAGCAACGTTGAGGCATTTTAATTATTAAGGGAGTGTGTGGACGCCCACATCTTAGTTGGCTATTGTCATTCATTTGGCATTAGAATACAATGCTCCTCACCCAAGGTTGGTCGTCGCAGCTGTTTCTTGATTGAACCCGCTCTAGTGTTGTCGGTGAAGTAACACGAGTATTCTCAGTCGTCTGACAAGGATTTCTCTATTCATATATGCGGCCGAGGCTGGAGGATGAGCGACGTTATTTAGTCTCGAAAGCTGGAAATTTCTGGGTTCCTCTCATTGTAACGTTAATATTGGACCCTGTTTTTCCATTATGCCACAACAATTTGTAATGAAACTTATAGTTAGATATCCTCATATTTATCAAAGTTTATTCATTAGGATCAAAATACAAGACTGTAATATTAATCAGTCACAAAGGAAGAGGTTTCTTTTCTCAAAGAAGGGAACTAATCGGCTTAAACATTCAGATTTGTTATCTAGAACGTATTCTACTATTATCCAGATGCATTTTATTTTACGATTGCCGTCTGTGGATATCGTGTTCGTTTAAATCTGTTTCCTCTTTCGGATACTTCTCTCTTAAATAAGTCAATGGATTGATAATAAGAGGGTCACGCTTTGAGTTTCATCAATTTCCTTGATTTCCGTTTCGCGCAAGCTTTCCTTGAACATTTCAGTTGACCTGCCAAGTGATTTATCTATTGCATTCTCTGTTGAGGTGGGGTTTTAATGGCTCTTAGCACAGCAGGATGTGACTGATATTCCGAGTCGGTAGCTAGTAAAATAACGAGGAGTAAATAATGAAGATTGTTTTCTTATTGAATGTTGATTGTGGTAATAACGAAGGTCGCCATTTCTGTTAGAGTGAATTTTCGCAATCAGGGGATACGGAGAAGTCATCGGGAAGAATGTGTCGTGAACTAAGCGCAACCAGAGGTGTTTCCTGACAGTGTAGAAATACTATAGCGAAATCAATGTCAACGAGCGTTGAAATTGTGAATGGATTTTAGAGGATTTTTTCGCTTTTGAAAAGTGTCAGAAATGGGATATTTGTATGCAATATTAAATATTGATTGTAAGATTATTAAGGTGTACAATTTTTTTTATTTTCATCCAATATTCTAACATAATTTGCTTATTTGATGCTTATAAGTATCTTAATTAAGTATAATAAGCTTAACTCACGTCAATAAATGATTGTTAACCATTTAGCAGCGGAAAAATACGAACAGATATCTTGATATTGTCGCCTGCCTGCTTACGTGTGCTCTGTGCTTATTAAGTTGTTTTTGGAGTCTCGGCAATTCTTCATGCCCATACAGTTGTGAGGCTTCCAAGCTGTTAAATGTTAATCGGCGTGTATTCGTTGCGATTCGGAGTCAAATAACGGAGTATAAAAAAAAATAATTTGGCCGTTTTACAGATTTATTTGGTTGTACCACTACTGCCAGTTTCATTCGTAACTTAATATACGCTGTACTGCTGACTGATTCGTCGCTTAAGAATGTTTCCTTCGTTTTATTTCGGGTGAATTTTTCATCATTACAATAAAATAATTACTTTAACAAAGTTATTGAATGGTTCCGGTTGGAGAGATGGCTGAAGAAGCGTCATCTTATGCCACCGCCTTTGGCTCAAGTCTCTGTGAGAGACAGGTTTTTCAGTGCAACCCCGGTTCTTAGTTGATTGATATGAGGAGAGTAGTTCAAGACAGTCCATCGCGTAGAAGGTTGAACCGTGGACTCCTTGGTGGTATTTGGTTAGAGTATTCTAATACCAACGCCGTGTTTCTCTCCAATTTAGGTAGGTCCTACCGACACCCAAACTATCCCACCCAACTCCTATCCGTATTGGAGTTACCTCAGATATCGGTCACCTCCCTTCAACCGGCAACATTGAAAAAAAAGTTGCATGAGAGACTTCGTATCGTGTCAGTTACACTCAGTGTAAAATCAGAATAATATCACAGTGAATGTTTTGAGAACTTAGGCTCAACTGAATCATTCTCTCATTTCCCGATCATTTTCGTGTTAATTGCAGATCGTTTTGCATCGAAGATTGCTGTACAATAGGTGGCCGATATTAAGAGCATGCTCTCGAAACAGTAGCTGTGAGGTTTTTTTTTTTAAGTTTCAGCCTCTCAAAGTGCTGCGTGATTTTTTTCCGGCAGCGGCTATCGACCTTCACTGCTTGCGAGATGAGTGCAGCAGTATCGCCTCCCAGGTTGGGGGGATTGATATTTGTTCGACCAAATTTCAATTGTTTTGCTCGACCCATCGTCCTGGCTACTTTTTGATCGCTCGCTGCGACCGACGCTTTTCTACTAAAATATTTTGATATGAGTCCATTTGCAAGTGCAAATTGGCGCCCCCTGGCCTCTTCGGAGGGTAACGCCCACGTAAAAGGTTGGAGAGAGGGAGGCCAAAACGTTGACGGGGCGGGAGATATTTCATGAGGAAGAGGGTTGGGTGGCACGGGAAGAGAAGGTCCGGACGGGACGGCGAATGAATAAATCAGAAGGAAAATTATGTCCGAGGAGGAGAATATGGCGGAAAAGATTGAGGGGCGGAGATGGAAGGAAGTTTGTGTGTGAGGCGGCGTGTGTTGATGCGCTGGCAAGAGGGAGGGTTAACGGGGGTTGGAAATTGAGCGGAGAGGGTGGAATGAGGCGGGGAGGGTGAGGGGTGGTGGGTAAGGGGTGAGAAGGAAGGGCTGGCTGTGTTGGAGATAAAAGTTGGAATATAGGGAAGAGTGGCTCTAATACAAGCATTTAAACTCAGTGTATTTATTTTTGTCTGCTGGAAACATTGCATAGTTTAACACAGCGGAGAACCCGAGAGGAAATTAAAACTGATCTTATTTTTACGTATCATTCATCCTTGATTACCGACCCAACAGATTAAAAATGTCTTTTTTCCCTCTTACAATAAGGGATGTGAATAGTTGTAAATATGATCTATAGTAAACTCTATATATAACTGAAGTTCCATAGGAAAAACTCGTTGCATCATTTTACTCGAGTATAACTAGACCAAAGGTAAAAGAATAGCTCTTTCATCTGTGCTGTGACACATAACTAATTTAGCATAGGCCTGAAAGATTATGACTATTTTTGCCTGTAAATCTGATACGGCTACTTATAGGATAGATACATGTAATAACTAATATGACCTGCTACAACTTTCAAAATATACTGATTAAAGCAGCATTTTGGTTACACTTTGCAAAAGATCAAGCGAATGGCGCCACCCCCCATAAAAAATTTTCTGAGTGCGCCACTGGTAATACGTGCCAAAGGATTTTTGATTATATAACAGCATTTTTGATTGATTTTTCTTAGTGGGCGTTTCAAAATTTGACCCTTTTTTGGTGCACGGATAGTTTTCAATTGTATGCCGCTTCAAACTGTATGTACCATTTACTTCGTTCCGTTAATGTATTTATATTAATGCCATAAACCTGCTAATTTGTACCCCACACTCAAAATTTCTTTTGTTGAAACATTGATACTTTGCTTGGTTGACCCGTGTATAATGATGGATTTTCTTCAAAGATGTGCTGGACCAACTGCAGTTCATATTTAAATTCTTAAACCCCTTGATTGTGGGAAATATCGGTCCTTCGCGTGATTCCTGGAGGTTTAATGATTCTTGAAGAACTTAGTCCCATGCTTGTTACTTATTCTCTTTCGTAACTTTTCAGTAATGCATTAGTATTAATATAAATGCTTGTTGAAATGACTGTCTCATGGATATTACAGTTTCATAAGTTTAGGGTTGATCGAGAACACTTTTCATGAAACCCTTTTTTCATCTTATGCTCTGCGTGAAGAAGTTATATCTAAATTAAAGAAGATTGTGAATACACAAAAAAATTCCTGTTTCATCGAGAAGTTGAGTTGGTCGACTGTTTGACATGCTGGGTTTGAACGTTAGGCCGATGTCGTATTCGGCTTAAGGGTAATATGATGCCTTTCTAGTTCATATAAGGCGTGGGTAGAAGGTGTTTACTAGGTGTTTACTGTGTTTCATTGCTAACGAATGAGCTCTCAGAAAGACATACGTGTGAAGTAACTGGACTACTGGGGTGAGCAAAAACCGTGGATGAATCGATGAAAGAGAGGAATGTGACCTGTATCAGGCGATAAAATGTCTATTCCTGTGTAGAGAAACAGCCTCCGGCAAAATTCGGAGCTGTGTTCAAATCCTTGATGAGTAAAGTTCATTTTTCCAGAATATTGCGGTACAATTTCGTGTATACCGATATCTTACCTAGAAATTGTAAATCCGTAGCGAAGCAGCAATGAACACAAATTATCTTAAATAATTAATCTAGCGAAAATAGGTTTCCATTGAAGATGGTGCGTGTTCATGAAAGATTATGTGACTCATAGTAAAATCTTTGAGAAAGTGGATTTTATGGTGTAAATGCCTTGCTACTTGAATTGTGTGAACACTTGAGTGGGAAAACTATAAGGAGGTTATTTAAGATAGTAAAAAGAATGCATTCCTCTGAACGGCACACTAGATAAGTCAGTCAAAAATGGAAGATTACAGCAGAAGAGACAGCAATTTCAAGTGAAAGAATTGAAACGAGATTGAAACGAATGCCGCTAAGAGTTGTGGGTTTTGGACGTCGGAGGCTTAAAACTGCCTGCGTCTATATGCGTATTGTGAGGGATGCCGAGGTAGCCTTCACGGTCATTCTGTCCGGCAGAGTTCCAATGCTACTTCTCCTATTTATCCTCCGTTTTATCGTGTTGCAGCGGAAGATGAGATACCAAGGTTGTATATGTCTTGCTTTAAAAGCAAATGCGGTTTCAGTTCTTTCAGAAATGCGAATAAGCATGGTGTGGTGTTGTCTGTTTTTTTTTAGTTGATGACGTCAAAACTCAATCATATCATCAACTTTTGTGTAGAAGGCTCTGGGGTTGTGTCCCGTTAGTGGAATGGGACTCAGGGCTATCCAGTTACTCCGTCAAAGGCTATTTGTCCATTTGAGGGTATTTTAGCTTTATTTTTTCTTCTCGATTCGTGTCTACCCGTAATTAGCATTCATTTACTAGTGACGCGTGTTCGGGATTGACGTTGATTTTATTTAAAAAAATGATTTTTGCATCGGAAAATAATATTATTTACATGGGCGCTCTGTGTAATTAATGAACATGTTTACAACTGCAGCCTGAGAAGGGGAAATTATTATATTTTTCTTTTAGTTCAGTATTATAACGTTACTGTGGTCTTAGTTGCATACTAAACTCTCTAGAGACTTCGTTGGCAGTCATTTATTTCCAACCGACGTTCACCTTGACGATCAAGTTGAAATCCTTGGAGCTACCAAAACCGTTCACAATTGTCGCGAGGTGCAAAATTGTGCCTGTAGTAGCATGCTAGCTGTATACAGCATATTGCTGTCAGTGGAACGGAAAGTATCCCACCGTAAATTATTTTAAGTTTTTTCTTGAATTCATAATTTTTATGCTACCAATTTTATCTAAAATTGTCATTTTGAAATTACATATATTATTTATTTTATAAAGTAGTTTATAATGCCGTATTTGAAGTTCCAGGTTTCATTAGCAAGTTTACCTTGCATTTCATTCAAATATACTTAATACCCTGCAAGCCACCGGGACGTTGTGTGGCAGGGCGTGAGAGATCGTAATACATGTATTATATCAGACATGATGAATACTATTAATCCAGCTATATAGTATCATCTGTCACATGTGCTCAACTGGAAAGATACTCATGGACTTTGAGCAGAACATCATCACACCTATTTAAAAAATATTATATAGCTGAGAACTGAGCATTTTAGGACAGTAAGCTTGACCATATATCCTCTAGGATGTTGAATAGGAGCATCTAAAGAAGAGTAGACCTAAAAGAAAAAGTGTTCCTAAAGGAGTACCAAATTTGATTTAGGAGAAGTCAGGGTACATGAGAGGCATTATTGGCGCTTAAGGCTACCCTTGGAGAAGAGAATGGAGAAGAACAAACCGACCTTCGTTGCATTTATGGATTTATAGATGGCGTTTGACGTGGATTGGAATTCAATGCTTGGAATTGTAAAAGTAATTAAATACGTGAGTAAAATGAGCATTGTCTGATCACGGTTTCATCATTTTCCACCATTGCAATCAGATGATGCTGATGTAACGTTTTGGAAAATTTCCATGGTTGGATTACTGTTTATTTAATGCTTGGATTGTGCAACCTCTTTCAATAGTTACGCCATGAAGATGGTGTAACTTTCTTAAGTTTAATGTGCAATGAAACGAGTTCGGTGACGTCAGGTGAATGAGCTTCATTTGCCTTCACTTATCATAGGGTTGAATGAATGGAAATCGTTAGTGCGTTACCCGAATTTTAGGCTGAATAAGCTGAATAAGTGATGGATTTACGATTTATGGATGTTCTGGTGCTTGTAACTAATTGAACCGTCAATAATATGACCATAGAATACGACCACATTTTGGACTATAAACGCATGCCTATTAGATAGGTATAATTTTGTTTGACAACGTACCAGATGTCGCACTTCCGTATTTTTTATTTCACCCAGTCCTGTTTGAATTTGAACAAATTTACCGTCTCCCACTTTTTAATCGTCCGGTATTAGGAATTTAGGGGCATTAGCGGGGAAGGTCTTCGTTCACTAATTGTGTCCGTGCGTTAAAATTTTATTTTATTGAAAATATTCCAACGTTGTTTAAAAATGGTCATGGGTTGTGGATCTGGTATTATTTTACATTGGAAAAGCAGCGCGATATAATGTTTTTTTACTCTAAAAACGTACTTCCCTGCAGTCTTCCAGAATCATACGATATATATCAATTGATTGAAATTTCTCATTTTAGGAAATGACACATTGTAAAACAGCTGGTGTTATCATACTAATGTGTAAAAATGAAGTGGTGTCTGTCTGTCTATCAGATTTATGTTACGCATCTCCTCAAAAACTACTCAACCGATTGAGCTGAAATTTTGTAGGATTCTAGCGTATACACTAGAAGGTGCTATAGGCTATACAAAAAAGGCTCAGGACCCGGGTTCGATTCCTGGCGCTAATTATGTATTTACATTGGCTTAAATGGATTTTTTCAATTTATGGTAGCGCAAGAGCTTTTTCTTTCGCTCAGTAAAATAAGTAAATATTGTCGATTTCTTTCATTCTTTCTGTATTTAATGAGAAAATGTTTGAACTTTCTTATTCTTGTAACCGATTCACTCTTTGTTCTCCATATTTCTGGGCATTGTGTAATTTCTGTTGAAATTTACTGTTTTTTCGGTTCTTCTCCGAGCGTTGCTAAGGCCATTGCCATTGTCGTCTCTGAAATGAAAACTTTGTTGATGCTGAAACAGTTCGTCCATAGCGGGATGCCGTAAATGGCATTATGCTTTTCGCGAGGATATAGGAAGGTACTGAAGGCATTGTTGGCTATTCGTGAAGCAAGGTCAGCCATATTTTTGCGCACAAAGATACGTTCTGACTTCTAGCGCTACTCACAGAATTAGGTTTGCATTCCGTCCAAATTAAGAGTATTTTAATGAATGCTTCAGCGATGTTAAATTCTGATTTTTTTTCTTTACGGGTTTGTGCATATGAACCATCCTGGGACGTGAAGAGACCATGGAGCGCTTTCGAAATCGTCATCATTTCAAATAGCTTAAGATTTGAGATAGTTTAACGTAAACTAGGGAATGAAATTCAAATCTCAATGTAACGTAATGTCACATTACGCATCCGAGGGTTGTTTATAAATGCCATTTCAATGATGCTAAAAAGTTCGTCCAAAAGAGATGCCGTTAACTGTGTTGCTCTTTTCGTGAAGATATTGAAAGTTATTAAAAAAGATATCGCAGTTGATTATTGAATCTACATCGGCTATTTCATCCGGCAAAATCATACGGGCCAACTTTCGTGCTACTACCAGATTAAATAGGCATGCATTCAGTGAAACTAAAAGTATTTAAATGACAGTTGCAGTGGGGTTCAAAAAGTGAATATTTAATATATTTATACCGTATTCCGAAGTGGACCGCTTTGAAAATTGTTTTATTTTGGGACACAAGAACGTGATAAGAAACCCAAATGAAGTCAAACCAAATATAGGAGTAGCAAGATGGAAAAAAATTGTAATTTAGTGGTACATCAAATATCCCGTATAAGGTGTGAACATAGGTAACCGAGCGTCAAGAACCTGATTTCATCATGATCGGTCAACAATCTTATGATTGATTTGACGCAGCTCTCCACCCTATTCTTCTATCGGAAAATCTCTTCATATTGACGTAACTCCTCTCTTTTACATCCTTCACAAATTATTCCTTGAATCTCATATGAGGCCTGCCTTTTCCATTCTTCTAAGTCTGTACTAGGTTATAATAAATTAATCTAATTGGAGTAAAAGACATTGATACGTATCCGTAGGAAGTTCATTGACGCCACTATCATGAAGCAGGAGAATTGAGACTAACCTAACATATGTATATGAAAGGCCAGTGAAAAATATCGTAATCACTAAAGCAGACAAGAGCTCTACCATCGTCATAATGGACAAAGTGGAGTATATCTCAGAAGCCATGCGCTAACTCAGCGATTACTCCTATGCTCTCCTCCCAGAAAACCCTAACCCACAGTTCCAAATTGTAATTTCTTCCTTTCTCAAGTAGTTAGGACCTACCGAAGGGCTTTCCCCCTCCGAAATTGCCATTCTGCCCCCCCCCACACCCAACTTCAAGAACCCCCATTTTTACCTACTCCCAAAAATCCATAAGCCCAACAACCCAGGATGCCTCATTGTCTCCAGCACCAATTCTCCAACAGAGCGCATCTCCGCCCTCGTCGACCATTACCTGCAACCCATAGTCACTTCCCTTCCCTCTTTCATCAAAGAATCCTACCACTTTCTTGATCTACTCCACTTCGTCCCTATCACAGGGACGATTATTATGGCCACGATTGATGTTAATTCACTTTACACATCTATTCCACATAATGAGGGCCTAGAATCATCCCCGAAAAACTACTCCGTAACAAAATCCTCCCACCCACCGCCAAATTCACCCCCCGTGCCAAGTCTGACTCCCCACACACCCTTAATCTCTTCACAACATACATTCCCGGCGCCCGTAGAATCAATAAGATCCTCAAAGACTTGTTCCCTATTATAAAGAACAACGCTTCCACTTCTCTTCTTCTGCCCACCTGCGCCTCAGTCTGCTTCAAACGCCCGACAAACTTACGCGATATTTTCAAATCCACTAGGCCCTCCCTCTAACCACCACCCACCCGCTCTCCTTTGTCATCGCCTTGCCACCGCCCCAGATGTAAGTGCTGCCCGCTTCTCCGTCCCACACGTCCCATCAATCGGTCTTCTACTACGGCGACCTGCACCTCCATCAACACTATCTATCACCTCTCCTGTAATTTTTGTCCATCTTTTTACATTGGCGAGACCACCACCCCACTGTTGATCCGTATGAATGGCCATCGTCATTCCTCCAAGTCTCCCCCCTTCCTCGATCCACCGCTTCCACCAGCACCCTTTCGACCATTGCTTTTCCCTCAATATCATTGAAGTCCTCCCTGAATTAGCCGGAGGTGAGAACCAGATATTATCGTTTCAAAGGCCTGGGAGTATCCAGGCCTCAACCAGCAACACTGAGAGTCCCTTTTGGTCAACTTTTCCTCCCCACCACCCACCCCTCTTAAAAAACATATTAAAAACACATATGCAGGGACCCTTTTGTGCTAGTCTGGAAGGGTAAAAACAAATCAGATTCACTCCGGACGCCGGTGGGTTCGTGTATTCCTCCGACTGTCCCGAATGGAAATGGTCAGCCTTCTTGTCACCCTCCCGTTCCTTCCGAGTCCCGGCTCCATTTCCCACCTCTCGTTCTAGGCCGCATTTAGCAGTTGGCCGCGTATATGAGATTGCGGAATTGACACAGCGATTCCGGGAGGTTTTTTCTTCGTTAAATCCTCCTCCTGGGGTGGAGCGAACTGCCCTCCATCTTTCCCAACGCCATCTCCAAGAGGTAGTTAATCAAATATAGCTCTTCGTCATGCTTTTCTGCCTCCCTTCCTCTCTCTCTCTCTCCCTCTCTTTCTTTCCCACCCCTCCCTCAGCTCAGCGTTGCCGAAGAAAGGAACGACTTCTCTCCAAGCGTCTGCTCTCTCGGTGTAACTGACGCTGCCTTCCGAGTCTTGACCTTAGCGATTCTGGACGCAGACGCTGGGCGACCTCTCTCGAGGGAGCCAAGTGCCTACCAGGCTCGGCCAGCCGTCGCCTCTTCCCCCATAAGTTCGTGGACTTGAAGCGTTTTACGACTTCGCCGAGCTGGGAGTGTATTGACTTGACGAGCATTTGTTTTTTTTTATTTCCTCCCATTTCATCTCACTTCGGCTTGCGTCGTTGTGATGGGTTTTAGATTTTTTTCAATGTTTTGCCCTTGTAATAGCATGCGTGCGTTTGTAATTACACGCCTATCTTGTGGGACAATCTGCGTCTTGAATTTGGCTTTTAAATATGTTAAAAGGGCTCAATAAAAGAGAGTTGGCCGTACATGGCCTAATGTATTCATTCTTAAATATTGCAGTATCCGAATTAGTAGATAGAGAGTATTAATACTAATACTACTCGGTTAATAATCGAAAACCTGGCTGAATACACCTGAAAATGAGAACCATAATGCATTGCCTACCGAGTTCCCTTATAAAATCTTGGAATTCGATTGATTCCTTCATGTTTCTGAATATTTAAGATACTGAGGTTGGTGATCGTCATGCCAGAGTTATTCGTACCGTAGCGGTGGAATGAAAAGAGCGTCATTCATCCAGGCGTTCGGGTATTTCTCAATCTACTCGTGTGGTTGCCTGAGTATTCATTCGGGTTCTCTTATTCAAACGTATTCAGCCAGGTATTCGAGGTACTCAAATACATAGTAATGAATTCCTACCAACAGTACATCTTTGTGTATTAAGGCATTTATATTTTGCGTTATTTCATTAGTTCCTCGTTGCGAAATGCTGGTTTTGGTTATTTAGGGGAGACCGACAGCTGAGGTCATTTGCGCCATATAGGATAGGTGGGTAATTGGGTAACGGTAGGAGTTTTTAGGGAACGGAGGAAGGGTGGAGAGAAACCCGGCGTCGGCGTTAGCCTACTCTTAACGAAAGGCGCCAAGGGGACCACGGCTTAACGTCCCATCCGACGGACGGAGTACTGTACTAGAAATGCCCTCCACTAGGCACTCAAGTGGGGACCGGTTTTCCACTGAAAAATCTGCCACTGCCGGGAATCGAACCCGTTGCCTCGGGATGGGAGGCCAGTACTCTAGCCACCACACCAACCCGATCCCCCTTGCGAAATGCTTCATTTGCTAATTATTGTTCCCTTGGGGTGGATTGTTACCAAGGTTTTGCGTTAAAATCCCGGAGATGATCATGGATACCTGCAGCTTTAACAAAGTTTTTATCAAAATTTGACTTTAGAGTGAACACCCTATGTGTTCCTTTTAATCCAATCTGGAGTGTGATATCAAGGGATATCTTCCGTTTGAAATGTTCACCCAGTCTGTTTCATCGTTATCACAATCGTGGAGGTTTTTGGCGCGTCTTAGGGAATCCCCTGCAAAAATTCTCTTGAAATCATGCTTTAGATAATCAATCGAAGTTCCATTTTTAATTGAAAAATTTATTCAGATTGTGTGGCGGTTATCTAGACGTGAAATGGAGTAGTGCGCCAGAAACGATATGTCGATATAACGGTTTTCGTCAATTTCTTTCTTTTTTCCTTGAAAGTTTATCTTCCCACCCAAAGAAATTCCTGATTATGCATTACTAATTTTTAATTGGTACCGTATTCACCTTTTTAGTGTAATGACAATGGAGACATTGCCTTAAATGCTCCTTTCAGCTAAGGATTTTTACCCAACTTATGGAATCATGTCTTCGTTAGAGCGAAATTGATGTACAGTGCAACAAAGCGGCTTTAAATAGTAAAGTAGCTCCACAAGGAAAAAAAACACAGTTCATAACATGATGTATCATTGAAACGTCGGTCATTATTTTCTCTGGGTTTGCGTCTGTGTGTGAAAAAATTGAAGTCCAATGTATTATATTGATACAAAACACCATTAAGCTTCCGAGCGTACTGTATTAAAAGTAACTCGTATTAAAGGTATCTAGCTAAGATCCTTAAGAATAATGTACCTATTATCCTAATTTATGATTGAACTTGTAATTGGGAATTATTATTATTATTTAATTACTAATTACATAATCTTGTCATTATTTAGATGCTGGCCAAGGCTGTAGTGATAATTCTGCTTTGAAAATAACTCCTTATACCTACTTATTTTATATTACGGGATACCGCCAGATTATGTGTCTTCTACAGTTTGAAGTACCTTCCATAGTGAACTATTGCCGTGCAAGTGGTTTAAGCAACGTTCTCTATAGCGACCGATCCTGAATTCTTGGGTGCACATGTGACTTTTAACTAGGCTGGAACGGGACTCTGTATGTGACATCTTAGTAAGCGATGTATTTAAATCGTGTTGTCCCGGGAGGGATCCCGACAGACTCTCATACACGTGACTGGCCTTTAAAATGGATCTGTGTCATAATGCATGTAAGTCGCATTTACTTCCCTTCACGATCTGGTTCCACTGCTTTTAGATCTATCTCTTTGTATCCACGGATTAATTTTCTCTCTCTTTCTAATTCTCTTTTCGTGTTCCACTCATCATCATCATCATCATTGGTCAACAATCCTAGGATTGGTTTGACGCAGCTTTCCACTCGATTCTTCTATCGGCCAACCTTTTCATTGTGACGTAATTCTTCTCTTTTACATTCTTCACAACCTGTTCCATGTATCTCATATGAGGCCTGCCTTTTCCAATCTTCCCGTTCACCTTTCCCTCGACGATAGTCTTCATCAGGCCATCGTGTCTCAAGATATGACCGATTAAGTTTTCCCTTCTTTTTTTTAGAGTTGTCAGCAGACTTCTCTATTCTCCTACTCTTCTGAGCACTTCCTCGTTACTTACTCGGTCGATCCATTTAATCTTCAGCATTCTTCTGTAACACCACATTTCAAATGCTTCTACCCTTTTCTTCTCCGCTGCTGTCATCGTCCATGATTCACTGCCGTAAAGAAAAATGCTCCAGATGTATGTTCTGATGAACTGTTTCCTTACTTCTATGCTTGTATTTCCTGCTGTAAGTAGATTCTTCTTTTGAAAGAATGCCCTCTTTGCCTGGGCTATTCTACTCACTATTTCTTTCTTGCTTCGTCCATCGTTGGTTACTCTGCTTCCCAGGTAACAGAACTCTTTCACCTCTTCCAGTCTCTGTTTTCCTAGTTTAACGTTGGTTTTAGCCTCTTCTTTCTTGCTGCACACCAATATCTTAGTCTTCTTCTTATTGATCTTCAGCTGATATCTAGCCATAGTCCTTTCCGTAGTTGTTAGCATCTTATTCAGCTCCTTTTCTGTCTCTGCTATGAGAGCTATGTCATCAGCGAATCGTAGCATACTGATTGTTTCTCCGTGGATATTCACTCCAGAACACTTCTCCTTGACTTCATTTATGGCTCTCTCGATGTAAACATTAAAAATTACGGGAGACAGTGCGCAGCCTTGTCTCACTCCTTTCCTTATTCTTGCCTCTTCACAGCTGGGTCCAGATTTAATCACAGCAACTTGGTTTTTGTACAGACTGTGTATAATTCTTCGGTCATTGTAGGACACTCCAATTCCCTTCAGAATTCCAAGCATTGAATCCCAATCCACGTTGTCAAAGGCCTTCTCTAAATCCACAAATGCAATGAACGTCGGTTTGTTCTTCTCCATTCTCTTCTCTATAAGTAGCCTAAGGGCCAATATTGCTTCCCTTGTACCCTTACTTTTCCTGAATCCGAATTGATCTTCATCCAGGAACTCCTCTGCTTTCCGTTCTATTCTTCTGTAGATGATCCTGGTCAGTATCTTCGATGCATGTGTCGTCAGGCTTATAGTCCTAAAATTTTCGCATTTCTCCGCTCTCTTCTTCTTGGGAATAGGAATGATGATGTTTTTCTCGAAGTCCCTTGGAATTTCCCCTGTTGAATACATGTCGCAGATGGTTTTGTAGAGATGAATTAATGTCTTCTCTCCTGCATTTTTAATTAGTTCTGCAGGGACATCATCAATACCTGAGGCCTTATTCATCCGAAGATCCCTTACTGCAGCGTCGAATTCCGATCTTAATATTGATGCCCCCATATCATCTATTTCCACTTCGCTTTCCTCTTCAATAGCTTTTGTGCTGAGATTTTTTCCATTGTATAGCTCTTCCAGATATTCTTTCTATCTCTTCACTTTGTCCTCGTTTTCAATCAAAATTCCTCCATTCTTGTCCCTTATGGCATTGCCTCTTGCGCTCCGTTCCTTGAAGTGGTTCCTCACTATGCTGTAGGCCGCTTCCACCTTTCCAAATGCAAGGTTGCTTTGTACATCTTCGCAAAGATTTTTCAACCACAGCTCTCTAGCTTTCCTTGCTTTGCGACTTATTTCGTTCCTTATTCTTTTGTAGCAGAGCTGCCCTTCTTCAGTTTCCGCAGTTTGCAGAACTCCAGCAGCCTTTCTCCTCTTTCGTTTCGGTTTCCCAATCCGTATTTTCCAGTTATTCTTCCATCTTGACCTTCGCCGACAATAGCGTTCCAGTCTCCTAAAATAATTAGGTTTTCTTCTCCTCTTACTTGTTTTATAACTTCCGTGACATCTTCGTAGACGTCTTCCACTTCTTCATCTTCATAGTCAGTCTTAGGCATGTAAACCTGCACCACCACGGCATCTACAGGTTTGGTCTCGATCTTCACCATTATTATCCTTTCATTGTACTGCAGGAAGCTCTTCACACGCATTCCGGCGCTCTTTCTGAGCATGATCCCTACTCCAGCGTTACCATTTAATGATCCTGTATGTACAATCCTGTAGCTTCCACTCCAAAAGTCTCCTTCTTCGGGCCACTTCATTTCGCTGATTCCTAATACGTCGAGGTCCATTCTTCGCATTTCTACCTTCAGGTTCTCCAGTCTTCCACAGGTCCGAAGCGATCTCACGTTCCATGTTCCTACCCTAAAAAGTGTATCACATTTGACTGATGTACTCTCTTGGGTAGTCCCCGCCCCGAGATCCGAATGGGGGACTATTTTACCTCCGGAATATTTTACTCGAGAGGGTGCCATCACGTCTTGATAATAAAGGAAAGAGTGGAGTAGCTGCGACTCCTCGGGATATTAATGTGGTGGTTTCCCCTTGCCTTCCACATCGCATTACTACAGCCGTTAAAGTAAATGTTACCACGCCTGTAGTGAAATGAGTGTCGCTGTACCGACCACTGTGGTCTCCACCTTCACTCATGTGAAGAAGAGCTGCTGCCCTCTCCTCCGGGTGATGAGAAGCGTAATTATTGGCGGCCTCCCGTCGCCAAGTCACGGCATCTTCACAGGTTCTGTATTACTTAGAGGCCTATCTTACCCAGGGATAGACCAATACCCCCTCGGAATGCCGTCGCTTTTTGTCCACGACTGCTTATTCGACGAGTAAACACGCTTATTTCGCAGCTGACCTCTATATCTAGAGGTCGACCCACCATCCGCAACCCGGTGGACGCACTCGGTGGCTTTAAGCTCAGCCGCGAGCGTGTTCCACTGTGGTTCCAAAAATCGCGGCGTTGATTACGATGAGACAACAGCTGTTTTCTTTTCCTTTCTGAATACGCACAGTATCACCCACTTTCGAGGAATCCATGCAAGATAAAAAAATACATTTCTTCTCTTTTTGTGGGGATAATAATATCATACAGTATAATAATTCTCATTCATCGCTTTCCTATGGCATTTCAAACAACTGGCACGTGGTTAATATACTGCTTTCCTACCCAAAGGACCTTGTTATAATCCTTGCAGTGGCAGATATTTTTTTAATAGTATGCAGGTCCATTGATGAGTGCGGTGTGAAGAGCAGTACTCCGTCCGTCAGATGGGACGCTAAATCGTACATCTTGGTGTCTGTTGTTAAGAGTAGGCTACTGACGATGCCCGTTTCGCTCCACCTTTCCTCGACATATCTTTTTTAATACTTTGCTTTGTCTATATTGTCGTCGTGGACTAGCAAGTCGGTTTATCGAATTCGTGAATCCTTCTGAAGAATGAGGTGGAGGTGCTGTTTGCATGTTTATTTTTTAAATCGAGATCAGCTATCCCTTTTAAGTTCTATGTCGCTGACTTGTTCGATCCCGGGCTTCTCGGGATGGGGAGGCATAATGAAGTACTGTAGCCACCACTTGTATATGACACTTTTTTTCTTTTTTCCTGGGGTTTAAACTTCTTAATTATGTAGGAAATCCAAAGATCAAGTGTTGGAGTCGTCCGCTCGAATAATGGTGTTAACTGATTTTTGTAACAAGATAAATTGAGACGTTTTTTTAAATGTCACTCCTACGCCTAGCTAACCTGTTTATTCTTCACTTGTTTCTTCTGCCATTCTTTTTTACAACACCGAGGTTGGGCTTCGTTGATCACTTATTTCATCTTTCCCAAATTATTTCTATATTGAAGGTTGTCGTCATTTTTCGTATTTTGTGATCCGTTTGGAAAAAAATCATCCTGTTTTATTAGTTGACCACTTCATTATGTTATCAAATAGTCAATTGTCTAATTGTCAAACTTCTATCGATAAAAATAATTTTTGACGCACTGTCGTTATTCGTAAATAGAGCTAAAAGCTTTTTCTTTAGATTTATCACGAATTAACTTATTCAGGTAGTACTACAATAACTGACTGACTTTCATACTCCCTACCTAATCCGAACATCGTGTTTTCTGTTTCGATCCTTTGGAATTCGCTGGAGAAATGCCATTAAAAATTGAACGGTATGGCAGTCTATATAACTAGTCATTTTTTATTGATTGTATCCCTCCAAATAGGCAGGAGATCTCGCATTGCTCATAACGTCAGCGTATTAAATTTAAAAAAAGAGTGGAAAGGAAAATTCATTTGGAGCTTCAAATGATAGTAATTGAAAACGAGGAAAACTATCTGCTTTAAATAAGCTAGTGGTTGCGAGAATGTTTATTTTTCTTCTGTCCATCCTCTGTGACCACGATCGATTGGCGCACACGTGTCGTGTCGCCTTCGAAAGGCATTCATTCGATCCGTTGCCGATGCTATTGGGGAAATAGTCCCTCTCCCCGCACGTTGAGGTTCAAATCTGCCACGTAAAAGCGTTCTTTAAATTTGGAAAAGGCGTGAAAAGTTGCGCATATTACAGTTCTACAGTAGGAATACGCCTTTGTGGTATTGAGAGTAAGTATTTCGTGAGGTTGCGATTTTTTTTAATATTTTGGCGTTCAGAAAATTTTATTTTTGTGTAGATCGTTGCCAGTTTCGGCCAGTTAGGCGATATTTAAATTACGCGATTGGACATCATGTTGCCATTTTCTTTGTGACTCTCTTTGGTGAAGGAGTGAGCAGCGGAATCTATCCATATGATTTTAAGTGAGATTAATGGAGGATATTTAATCAGTTTACCGAGTGTTTTGTGGTAGTTATTATAAAGGCACTTCATTTTACCGATGTAAAGTCTTAGTTAAAATCTTTCCTGCTCAAATAGCATTATTAATTTGGGGGTGGTATCGATCCAGCTTAAAATAAAGATCCAATAGTTTTATCGATGAGTAATTTTTATCTGATAAATGATTTGTAGCGATTTAAATTCCATGCAAAGGAAATCGGTTTTCATGCCACTGTACTTCAGTTTCAAAACATTTTCTTGCGTATTCATTGCTAACTGTGAAGCCGAACTTAAAGATAATTTATTGTATTTTTGTAAGCACTTGCAAGTTATGAATTATGTTCGTAGTAGTTTTGTATATCTCTGTAGAATTTCACGGTATATTTAGTGCCTCACAATAGTGGATTTGGGTGGATCGGAATGATGATGTTATTTCAATGGAGTCAATTTGATTGTGGTCGTGTTATTTCTGTCTGCTTCTTCTCAAGAAAAGCATAGGGGACAAGAGCACAACGGTAGAAGTATGGAGGTGGGTCACCCATCCAACCTCCGTCCGGGCGCAACGTTGCTAAACTTCGGTGATCTGACGGGAACTGGTGTATCAACGTGGCTAGGCCCCTGCCCGAGAGCTTACTAGATGAAGTAAATCTCTTCGTAATTTCCTGCCTAAGTTTTATTTCCTATTTGACTTTCTACCGCCATCGTTGTCGCTTGCCGTTAATCCTAAGAGATGTTTGACGTATTTGTCTGCTCACTTCTTGCTTCGGCTACCGTATTAGCGTAATTCTTCTCTTCCATCCTTCACTACTTAATCCAAATACCTATTTCATGCGATGTCTTCCTTGACCGTTCTCCCCTCTCACATTTCCCTCGACGTCTGTCAGACAATCAAGTCTCAAGCTATGGCCGAAAAATACTTGTCTTCTCTAATGTTTTCATCAGACTTAACTGTTCTCACTCTCTTATCAGGACCTCTTTGTTTGTCACTCAGTTTATTCATTTTTATCTTCACCATTCCTCTGTAACACCACGTTTCGAATGCTTACAGTTCTTTTATCTTCAATGCCTCACTGTCATAAAACCTGCATGCTCCCGATATGAGCTCTTATCGAGTGTTATTTTAACAGTTACACGGTCGTTTTCTGGGCAAAAAACAACGTTGCGGAGGAAATAAGTAGTCTTGTCGGAGAGGGAATGGGAGCGACAGTTGGGGAATGATAAGAGGGATGGGGGTGGGGGGAATTAGTTAACGACCGAGCGAAAGTCCACGTGAGTCTAAAAGGAGGGGGGTCGCGGAGATTACGGGGGAAAGACAGTAGCGTTCGTGAAATCACTCATGAGAAGGTCAAGTTCCTGGCTCGTTGGTTGGTTGGTTGGTTATTCAGGGAAAGCGACCGACAACTGAGGTCATTTGCCGCCATTTAGAATAGGTGTGAAATTGGGTAATGGTAGGAGTTTTCAGGAAACGGAGTAAGGGTGGATAGAAACCTGGCGTCGGCATTAGCCTGCTCTTAACGAAAGGCGCCAAGGGGACCACGGATTAACGTCCCATCCGACGGACCTCCGGAGAGACGGACGGAGAAACGACCTCCACTAGGCACTTAAGTGTGAACTGGTTTTCCACTGAAAAATCCGCCACAGCCGGAAATCGAACCCGGGCCCTCGGGATGGGAGGCCAGTACTCTAGCCACCACACCAACCCGATCCCCTCCTGATTCGTTCGGAGTGGGGAAGGTTATTGATGACATTATAGAGTGACATGGGAAGATAATGCCGTTTAAAGTGCTGAAATTTTCGATATGGTCCCCAACGCAATCTCCAATTACTCTATCGAGTGTATTTTGAATCTAGTTAGTCTGCCAGTTTTGGTTACCTGTCTGTCTCTAACAAATTTTTCCAAGTCTGGGATATAGGAGACTCATAGTTTGGGAACAACTTGCCATACAGTGGGTATAGGTTTGCGTGAATTGAGATCCAATTTTGTTTATTTAGCTCGAGCTTCACCTGGAGTTGATGAGTTTCCTAAATTCTGTTCGCCTTCTCCAATTTGTGTTGACGTCCGTCTCGCTTCTCGAGTGCTTGTCTCATTGATGAAGGTAGTGTATTCCTTTGACAGGCTTTGTGGAAACCCGCTACGATTTCTGTAGTATGGAGTGCAGTTGAGAGGTAGTTTCTTCTCACAACCGTCACCCCCCACGTACCCCGCGGATTTGTTTACGCAGTGTTGTCGACGCTTTAGAGTGGGGTGTCCTTTGGAAGGATCCCGTCTCCTTCACTCCTCATGCCCTCTTCCCTCCTACAATTTGGTGCGGTCGTATGCCTCTGCACCACCCGCGGTATCCATGCCAGTTACACGGCACCTTGGCTGATAGGTACGCTCCTCAACTCTAGCCCATGAACATTGTTCATTGAACAACTCGCCTAGCGCCGTTTTTCCGGAGATGTTTCTGTGGAAGGGGAGACGCGCGGTGCGCCGATTTATATTTTTATGATTTATTTTACCGCGGCGGTAGCCCGGGGGAAAGTACTCTGTCGTCGGACTTTCGAGCGATCGAGGTTTGCCTACTTTCCAATCGTGTAGCAGTTCGAAAGCCCTCGTATACACCTAAAGTTATGGAGTACCCTGTAAAATATCTCCATGGCGTGTGGGAGATGGCGACTGATTACCGGATTGCATCACATGGAATTTAGCTGATCGGTCCAATTCCCAATATATCGAAAAGCTCTGTTCCTTGCGGTAGATGTCCGGTTCTATTGCTCGGATTTCAAAGTGAGACCGTACGATCAGCTATATCAAACCCATAGGTTATTAAGGGAGTTGGGGTTTTAAATATGTTCTACTGTTTCAGTGTTGGTAAAAGAATGTCGAAAATAAGGAAATGCTAATATGGTGAAATCATAGAATGCCGTAAGAGATCAGTTGACTCGTGTAGCAGTGGTCATTCGGAAGTACCTTTTTATGATTCATGTCGTTTTGTAGAGATGAATCTATATATGTACTTGCATACGTTTGTTGAGGTAAACTTGTACCTTGCACTTAGTAGTACCAAATAGTAAGTATAATATTATACTTACTGTATGGTAGAACTTATTATGTATATGTATTCATACTGTAAGATGATTGTGTTGTTACTGTAAGATGATTTCATACTGTAAGACAATGTGGGAAACGAAATATGTTGTTCGATCTTAAGGCAATGTTTATGCATTCTTAAATTGTGTGTTGTTCCGGGATTGAATTGTGTCTCAGAACATAAAGTTGGTGTTTACAGCTGATCTACTCGAAAGTGAAAATCAGTGTAATAATTACTAAATTCTCCTAAATCTCTCTCTATCTCTTGGCCTAGGAGACTTATTACCTGTGGTAATTTTAGCGCTCCTCTTTTAGCATTCATCTCGGCAGCAATTGTATTTAATTGTAACAATTAGAATTCCGTGATGGTTCGTTCGTATGTAACGAAATGGAAATTGTAATTTCATTGCGATTCGAGCGCACATTGTATATGCCTTGGATTTCGTCGGTTTTCATTTAGAATGTAAGCCACGGAATAGTGAATTTTGTCCGATTACATAAATTCCATGACATTTTTCGCTGTTGCAAGAGATTCCTGACAGGGTTCCTGCTTCGGAAGGCTTCCGTTCGAAGATGTATCGATATAATTGCTCCACTATATCGATAATTTGGCTCCACATTGTCAGACACACACTTATGCGTTTGCGGAGCAGTGAGAAAAAAAATAACAGTGTTGTTGCATCCGGAAGTTGAAAACGAAGTTGACTCCATTTAGATGTGCGATTTAGCTCTTCTAGTTTCGGTTCCGTGGCCGAAATACGATTCTGTTTGATTTTCCCCAATTCGATTTGTCGAGCGAACTCACTCACGTGATATACCTACTGCTCACTCTTTCGCTTCGTATCGAACGTCGGAAAATAGTAGGGCGAGGGAGAAAAGGAGGAGACTTCTGGGGGTTGCCTGTCTTGTGTGTGTGTTTTTGAGTTAAGGCGAGTCGGTGGTCACGTGCTGACGCTCTCTCGAGGCGTCATTACCAGCCCGTCCCATCCCCCCTCTCTCCTTTCCCACACGTGACGTCCTGTCTGTCGGCGCGTATTTTCGATTGCGCACCCCTCTATCGAAAGGTTTCTCGCGAACCCGTCTCCACCTGAGCCGCCCACCCCCTCTACCCCACCCGCCCCCTCTGCCCCACCCGCCCCCTCTACCCCACCCGCAGCTCCTTATTCGCTTTCCTTCCTTGTTTACCATCCGTCTAATCTCTTCACGATCTCCCCACGTGTTATCGTCGCCGTTATTTACCTCGCGCTATCTTGGATGTCACTCACATTCCATTTTCGCTATCTCTCTCTCCTCCATTTGTTAGTGGTACTAAAATTTATCTTTGGAAAAGTATTTGGAAAGGTAAATGTTTTTAGAACTTACTTCTTCCAGTTGATCTTATAATTCGTCAACTTAGAACTCTGTATGCCCTCCAGTCAGTATGTGAACCTGAACGACAACTAGGTTCGGCGGTACCGCTTTCATTTCTATTACCAATGTTCCATAATTCACCTGCTCCACATTCGATACCATTTTCCCTAATGTTGCGTTCAATACTGATACTACTCCCTGCTGACTGTCATACCCTCCACTGTTTATCACTCTGTAACATTCACTCCAGAAGTAATGGTCCCTCCATCTTACCTCGCTCAGTCCCAGCATGTCGATATTTCCCCTCACCATTTCATGCTTCTTTGATTCTTTGCTAGACCATCATCAGTATTCATCTTCACGGCCATTGTCGCCGCGAAGTTTTTACTCGAACAAAATATAACAACAGCCAGGAGCCATTGGGAGGACTAAGGTTTTATGGGATTCACTCTCCATCTTAATTCTATTATTATATGGTCATTGTTTGTTCAGGTTCTCATTGAATGTCCTTCTGAGGAAGTGAGAAAACCATTGATTAACGAGAAGTCAAATTTTTTCGATAATTATCCACTCGAGATGTCTTGCGATAGCCGAGTTGGTGGAAGGTTCGACGTATAGCCTTCTTCAAATTAGGGGAAGAAAAGCCTTTTTGAACATGAGACCCAGCGTGGGTAAATTTCAAGGAAGTGGATCTCTCTGAGGTACTAAAGGCGGCACAGGAAAAGAAGCTGATCCCCTAATTATATATGTGTACTTCTCCTTACGGTAGCGATGTCTATCATCCTCGTTTATCAAATAGGCTTTCGGTTTGAGGGTTATTTGCAATATTCGCCATTCCCCCTACAAGTGAAATTAATAAAACAGAATTAATCTTTAAAGCATAAACAATCTTGACTGTTTTTAGGGTATCGTAGCGAGTGTGATGTGCAAAAGTCTTTCGCATGGACTCTCTGCTAAACTAGGACTTCAGGTTTTTACTTTTTTTATTGAAAAGACTTTTTGAACACGAAGGATGGAGGCGTAAAATAGTTGAAATTAAAGACAAACTACAAAGTGCTGGCAATAGTCTGGGAGGAGAAGATTGGTTGGATATTCTATGAGGTGACAGAGCGAGAGGATAGTACACGTAGCAAGTGACGAAGCTGCTTTAAAGTGCATGATACAGGGACATTATGCGCAAATGAAGAAGGCATAGTGCTAAATATAGATTGCTCGGGAAGTATAATATCAAAGACTGCTTTCACCGGATGAACACTGGCAAGAAAAACAAATTAATATGCGCCCTATAAACACCGAGTCATCTCGGCGAAGGCTTGCTTTGCGTTCGTATTGTGCTTATGCCGGCTTAGACCACGATAGACTTAATCGGAGACAACTCGGTAAGGGCCGTCTTCAATGATGTTTTTGATGGTCTTTTTTGGAGGAAAGATATTCCTGTATAATTATGGGATAAGTTGGAAGGTGTACTGGTTTTGCTCTTACGATCATTTTTTTTCGTAATAATTAAGAATTCCTGGGTACGAAGGCAAAATTTAATAAATTGTACGTTAGCAAAATGGGGTGAAATAAGCAACATTTGGAACACTGCTTTGTGTTCTCGAAATTTTAGAGGTTTCAGAGAGCGATGTAATTTGGTGTCCATAATGGAGGTCTAGCTTTGGTCCTTTTCTTTCGGCCATATTCGGATAAAATATCCACGGTCATGGCATCATTATTGGATGGAATGCAATTTGGGGAATTTCGAAGGAAACTGCTCATAGTTAGAGACTCGCTTCAGGAGATGAGAGACTCTTGAAAATGCAAAGAGATGAAGCCAGGGTAGCTATCTTGTTTGGAATTGCGGGAATTGAAATGTTTTGAGCGAAACAGAGACGAAATGAATCTATGTATGACGCACTACCTCGTGAGAAGGCGGCATCAGTCCGTAAGGTGCCAACTCTAACGACCCTAATTGCTCAGCGTCTGTGAGCGCACCCTAATGCAATTGGAAGGGATGGTTTCACGAACATGAGTGCGTTTCTGTCGTACTAGGGTCTTTCGTAAGGTATTTTCGTAGTGCAACGTCAGCATTAGCCGTTCAGGAAGACGTCTTCGCTTCTTGCGCATGGTTAACTTTAGTCGTCGGAAATGCTTAAAAGAAGTACATTTTCTACTCATTGGGCGTAAATAATTTTACTTTAGAGGAATTCGTGACATATCGTTTAGACTAAGATACGTAACAGCAGATCTATATTCAGTGAATTGAAATATGTTTAATGATAATGATATCACGGTGAACACAAAAAGATGGGCATTTCGTAACCGAATAGTTTAATCATTATATGACCATAAATGAGCATTAACGCGTTATAATTTGTCAAGCAACAGTCCATATTTCATTTTTTTATTCAAATACTTACGGTGGAAGAAAGGAACAAACTCTGCGAATTGCACTGAAACTTTTCAATTCACAACTCGGGTTTCGACAGTGTATGTCATCTGCAGGCTTCACCTTCGGCTTCATGCCTCATGAATTAATTTTTTTGGTGAAATTCGTAGTTTGTTCCATTTTTCCACCATGGAAAAATTTCACATAGTTAACACCTGACATCGTACGATTTGTGAAATACCTGTTGTTGCAACAAGCTGTTTACAAAAAAATATTGCGTAAAAAATTGGATCTTTCTGTTTCTGCCAAGTAAAATCAATGGCTGCCGACAGCGATATCTGGTGACGTAGATGTTTTCTGAGCAAGCACGACGTTTCACTGCATATCCCCGAGTTTTGTGGTAAAATGGCAAAAAGAGTGCGTGGAAAGGATACCAATCGGACGAGGTTCGTCCAAATTTAATCTCACGCCTCTTGCATCATCTGGTCCAGGATGTGGGCCTCGCGCAGACGAGGAGGCTGACGGACTGGCAGGTCGGAGAGAGCGGGAATTCAGCGCGAGGGACAAAAAGTGCCTTCAAAACGACAGCGTCGTCCGTGCCCCACACACTCGCAGCATGTCCTTTCTCTCGTATGCCATCCCTCCTTTGATTTTTTCACACAACGAGAAAGAGACGGGAAGAGGATGGTAAAACAAGCACACAGGGGACGCAACGTTTTCCTTCCGAGTGATCTTCATTTTCTTTCTTCACAACAAAAGAGAGAGAGAACGAAAAATGGGAGTGTATGGTTTGCTAGAATTAGCAAGGAAGGTCGACTCTGTCTTGATTATAGCCAGGAGAATCTTGACTGTGCGAGCCAAAGAAAATACAGATCCCTCATTTTCCTATGCACCGTTAAAAAGAAGCTAAGTAACTGCATGTATATTTGTGTTAGGCTGATCGATTGTGATCGAAATCACGACTCGTCCTGTGCGATTTGGCCTGTAACAGATCTGTCTGGAAAAACCACAGTTGGCACAGGGAAGGAACCCTCCGGCCAGACTGTATTTCGCTTGCCGTTCGGCAAAGATAATGGCGAGAGCTCCATACTCACTAACCACACCGTTTCTCGGGTTGAACACTATAGAAGTTGATTTCTTTTTTAAGCAACAAAATATTTATACCGACGGAGTCGAAAATATAACACTAAATTTCGAGGATCTGAGCAAGGATTATTTTTTGTGTCGGCAATGCAGTTATTCGATCTCTACTTCTTTTTCGATCCATTATGTAATGCAATTTTAATCTATTAAATGAATTAAAACGGAATCATTGTCAGATCGCTGTTTGAAATTTAGACTTAATCTCTTAAATAAATTCCAAGATAATGTTTTCAGTGATGACGTGATATTGCATGCTTGCTTTGCTATTTGTATCTCTTTAAAAACTGAAGTTTCGACTAGTATATTAACACTAATCCTTTTTTTGGCATGATATGTAGTGCATGTTTGGTGAGAATTCACCCTCTGCCACACAACTTTATGGTGGATTGCAGAGTATTATGTAGATGTGGATGTAGTTTCTCCTTTAAGGTCCAACTTCATTTTGGCCTCTTGCCGGAAGTTCGCTGATATCGACGGCGTGGCCATTTCAAGGGCCATCAGTAAGGTCCTCGGTTTTCCTCTGCGTGCCGTTTCGGGAATGCTGGGAATGAATGAAGAGGGTGGTTCCTCCCATTATATTCCCTTTGCGTGGGCAGTCTTTGCTCCGCTTCCCTTCATCGGAAGTGATTTTTTTCACTCTCTCGGATACTCGTATCCTTGGCGACCATCCGGAGGGGTATTTTTAGACCTCCGTCAGTTTTTGTTTGGTCACGCGGGTAATTGGTCGAAATTGTTTTATTCCCTTTTGTACTCTTCCCCTATTGCTGGTCGGAACTCAGACGTATGAGGTCGGGATGTGTTCGGACGTGCGTTCTCATCCAGCAAAAGTCAACATCACTATGACATCCCCACAATCTCGTGGTGGCTTGCTGGGTACAATGTAGATGAGGTTCTCCCTCCGTGATCCCGGTTTAATCTTTAGTAATTGACGGCCAGGGGAAGAGAAAAGGGGAAGAAAGTCGTCCTTGCAAACTTGGCGATCGGAATGGGACGAGGATGGTGGGAGGAAGACTGTCCCAATCCTTTTTTCGCTCATCGCGTCTGTCTCGGCTCTCTGAGGGGGAGGCTGGGCATCCAAAGGCCGTCCCTCCTTAAATGGTCATTTACTTTTTGGCGCAGACTTGTGGAGAACTAATCGGCACCACTCCCGTCTCGTTTTACGCGGCAATTTCGGCCTCGCCCTTAATGTGTGTGACGTGCCGGATGCATTCGAATGCGAAGCGAGTCCACTTTTCCTCTTTCGGTCCCAGATGGACGGACGGGGAGTTTTGAGCTCGGACGACGCTTAAATCTTCGTGGTCAAGCTCTGTCGCTCTCCTAGCTTAATTAACCCCGAGAGAATATTTATTTTATGAGTCTCCTCAGTGCCGAACCCTCTGTTATTATTTTCGTTTTATCGTGAAAGGTCTGTGAAAAATTTTTCCGAACGCGGTAGTCTGGTCCGTGATAGGCGTTTGGAAAA
This sequence comes from Platycnemis pennipes, assembly GCA_933228895.1. Taxonomy (NCBI): domain Eukaryota; kingdom Metazoa; phylum Arthropoda; class Insecta; order Odonata; family Platycnemididae; genus Platycnemis; species Platycnemis pennipes. The sequence goes on along the minus strand of OW121852.1, from coordinate 107,434,229 downwards.
TCCCCACGTGAGAAATGAATTCCACTTAGCAGGAAAAAGCTTTTCTTTTTCTAAGAGCAGGAAAATTTCAAGGGTAGGTACTTCAACAGCAATAAAGTCATTAACGGGAATATCATAACTATCTGCGTGCGGCCTTTCGGTCCAGGGACCCAAGGTTAGCAGGTTATAACCCCAAGTAGAAAATCGTCTTCAGGAAATCATTTTCGTGTTGAGATTAAGTATAGAACTAAATGTTAACCTAGGTTAGATGCGAATGCACCTAAGCGTTGACGAAAGAAGAGTCAGTTGCTACTAGCTTGAAAAGCTGTTTGTTAAATTTCTCCTTAACCAATCGTGCCAGTTGAACGGTTTTAACTGCCTTCTTTTCCCCGGAAATTAGACAGCTTAGAACCAATTATATTGGTTGAGTTACATATTTTCCCGAGATTTTTTCCCTTTTCTTCTAAATTCACGTTTTCAGGACTCATGCATTCGTTAAAGAGACTACATATTTTATGGTTTATTTATCAAATTCTCACGTCGGTCTATTTCATATATATACGCTATATTCTATTTAATATAGTGTACTAGCTAGCGTACATATTATAGGCTATTTCACGTCTATATTATGTACGATATTTAGTAAGTGTTAGTAGTGATGTTTGTGGGGCTTTTATCAGGAAAGAAAGAAAAAATCGCGCCACTTGGAAATGAAGCACATTATTGTGTACTTGAGAATGAATTAGTTGCGCAGAAAATGTGATCAAATCGGATTTAAATTGAAATTATTAATGTTTGAAACTGCAGAGTGAAGCTAGGGAGTGTAGGTGTAATGTGTCGTTTGAAGAAGCGCACATTATTTCTCGTTTCTGCCCTTGGTATCATTACCTCATATGCGGAATTTTATGATTACTTTCATAATTTTTCTGATGAAACTTAAAAATTGATTTGTGTCTGAGAGAAATGAGGACGTATTTGAAATGAAAAAAATCCTTGAAGTAGAATCGTATGAAATCGATTCCGTGATGTGTAGGAAGAAGTTGTCGATCGTCTCCGATGTGGGCGGAGGTTTTTCGTCCATTATTTTCGAATGGAAATGATTCAAACAGTCATAATTTATTCAGTAACTCTTGAAGCATATATTTGGTAACAATAAGAGTTAACGCAAGTATAATGATATGCTAAAACGTGCTTAGTATTGCTCAAAATACTCTTCTCAGTGTATTCTTTTGATTCTGGACCTTTCACAGGTTTTACAATGCATAGTTTAATTTACTTAAAACTCTTATATTTGGCCATCCATGATTTTTCATGTCGTTTAGAAAACAATAGCAAAATATATTAATAAGCAACAGCAAAACGATGTAAATTCGTAATATTTACCGCCATTCAGCGCTAAATCGCGCTTATGAAAAGATTGACAACATAATTCAGTGTCAGGCTCAAATGCCGTCGATGTTGCTGGAATTTCTGAATGTCTGAAAGCCTTTATTTTTATAAATAATCATGACTTTGTTCTATACTGCGGACATTTGCTCTGGTGCCTTGAGTGAGAGATTTAGTCATAAAAATAAACACGTGATTTCCTTGTAACGTCGCTCTGTTAGCTGGCATTGACATCAAAGTAATACCGTGCTCAAAGAGACCGGCTTTGTTGTTCAGGTTTGAAGCTCATTTCAAATACACTATCTCTCAGGATTCTAGAGATTATCTCTAATATATGCGTCAGAGTACTCAAGAGTGATCTCTGACTGAGTTTTACTACTCTAAAATTATGGATCACGTGATGCAGCTTCTTTAAAGAAATCCTTCATTTAGCCTTTTTCAACTTCTGCAGAAAAATAATATGTACCTTACTCTTGCACGTTTAATACTCAGTGAGAGGGCTTATAAGTACTCTTTGTGTAGCCACTTAATTTGTAGTCCTCAGCTAAAATCCAATTCCGTCCAATTCCATTTGCTGTTTTCACTAATTTTGTATAATGCACCCTGTTTTTTTTCTTTTATTAAGCTATTCCTTGCAATAATTGTTATATTTTCGACTCCGTCGGCATAAAATTTCGTGCGACTAAAAAAAGAAATCACCTTCTGCAGTGTTCAAATGTTAGTGTGTATGGAGCTCTCGCCATCATCTTTGCTGAACGGAAAGTGGAATATAGTCTGACCGAAAGGTCCCTCAGCAAGGTTCCCTCTGCCTCCTGTGGTTTTTTAAGACATCCGTTACGGGCCAAATCACGATGGAAAAGTCTAAAGGTACGAACCCGGGACCACCGCACAGCAGCCCTATCCTACTGGGCTACCACGCTTAGCTATTAGGTTCAGCTCCTATTTCATTTATCGTCTTCACTGTCTTTGTCTTTAATGCTCAAAATAACTAATAAAAATTTACTTGTAATATATATCTATAACGTAAAAATAAAATGAAATAAACTCCACAGTTTTAGGCGTAATTTGGTGGAACTGCATATTTACGTAAAAATAAAATAAAATACGTTGTATTTTCCACACAATTTTAATCCGCCGACCTGGGTTTCGCCTACTCCGTTAACATTTTCAGCTCCTATTTCATTTATCGTCTTCACTGTCCTTGTCTTTGATGCTCAACGTAACTAATAAAAATTAACTTGTAAGATATATCTATAAAATTATATAATTGTCAATTTAAAATTTGTTAAAAAGAATTTTGAATGTTTCTAAAGTGAAATTCATTGTATAAGTGCGACCCTGACTCTTTTACAGAGAGTTTGTGCAACAAAAAACACTGAGTTTATCTCGGGACGTAAATGATGCAAATATAAGCATAAAAGACATTTGGGTCATTTTGACACACGCTTGGCTTCTAGGGGTATGGTCAACCCTGAGGCTTCTTGTACTAAGAACGAAGTTTACATCAGCCGATAATAGGGCAGTTACCTATTTTATAATTGTGTTGATCCAGGGCAGCCCCCTGAAGCTTAATGCTATCGCCTTATAGCGAAAGCGTACCATTCGTGTACGGTTTCAGTGTTTCGCCACCAGTTGTCGCTACTGCCTAGCGATGCTAGAATTTTTTCTGGATGCATTGCTTGCATGTGAAAACATCGGTTAATAATGAATTGTTTAATTATTTAGTGGCCAGTTAGCGTAATTTAGTTTGTGGCTATTTCAGCAAGAAAACATTTCCAACTCTTGCGCTATTGCCACTGTGAGTTCTTTGTCAAAGAAAACTAGGGCATTGCCTAAAGAAGTGTGGTGTACTGTTGTCACATTCATCTTCAGCCTCGTTATATTAAGAATTAAAACCATATTTTTTCGTGGCATTTCACGTATATATAACCATAAATAACGATTCATCGTATTTCTATTATAATGTAACTGATCTATGTTGCAACACGCTAAGGTTTCAAGATTAAAATTTTAAAAAACTGTAGTTAGTAAAAAACCCATATTTGTACGAAATTTTGCCTGTGCTGTGCACAATACTCAAAAATGATTTGCTTGGTAATATATGCACTGTTTTCACAGTTACAACAGTTTGAATAAAATATATTAAAATGTCGGAATTTGGACCCCATGGCCCGAATTCCGACACAGATATGCTTCTTATTCCGACAGTGTGTATGAAATAAGTTTTATTTACGCAAAAGAAAGCAATAATTTCATAATAAGCGTTCATGACAATACTTGAAAATATTTTACTAGTGATAGCATTAAGGACAGAAGAAAATTCTACGAAATTTAGCATCTGCACATTCCTCATGGGCATACTGTTTGCAAACGCTGCACAGACTAATATCGGCACCCTGTACTCTCTGAAAATGCTGAAATACCGGTGCTCTTTTTTATTGGAAGGCATTTCACTAGCACCCGGCTTGCCTGCGTCTCTAGTTCAGGATTTATTTTTTTCCGGAATGGTTTTTCATCAATGTTGTAATTATTTCCTGGCATTTGCATAACATAGTGTTCAACCACGATACTTTTTAACTTTTCAAAGTAATATTTCCCGAGCATGCGTTTTAATTTCATGGCTCTACCTTGGTTCATTCTCTGAGCCCATCTCTTTGATACATCCATGCGTCTATTCAAAAATAACTTCATCAACTTTCTACCAGCTAATCCTGCGTTTTCATCGAAATTATGTGTGATTCCATTGATTTCACAGTAGGCATAGACCCTTCTTCTCAGTCGACAAGTTACCGGCATCCCTATCTCTCCGAAATAAAATTCTCCGGCATAATTCCTTCTCTTGATCACAAACCAAAAGAGCAGACAACCAATATTTTTTTATCATATTATTTTCTGAATTAAGAAAATTCCTGCATAACTTGCAACAGTTATTTCAATGAATTTTCGTTCTTCTCATTAAATATTTTTATGTAAGGAAACAGCTAATCATCGAGCTCTGAAAAACCACTATAGCTGTTTACAAAAGTTACACGTAATTCAACGATCTCCGGTACTGTTATGTGCGAGTTAAACGAAAATTAAGAGCCGCTAGTCCTTATTCCGACACCTGTCGGAATTAGGGAATCCACGATCTTTCTAACTCATTCTTGAAATACTCACTGTGATTCCATTATTTCTCCTAACTATGCATTCTGCACTAAACCGCAACAATAGGCTGCTAAGCGATATAAAATATATATCACTTTCTAAAAATGAAACACAGAAAATTGGTTAAAATGACACCTCAAGACGCACGCCTTTCGCACTAGAACACAAAATTTGCTCTAATACAACCAGCGCCACACCTGGGAAAAGGTAACTTTTTGTGTCTCCTCGTTGATAGACTCCAGTCCGCTCCAGTCCCATATATAATGACAGCTGTCCACCAATTTCAGTACTTTTAGCAATACACCCGAGTGTCGAAATTATTCCCGTGTCGGAATATGGCGTAGGTACCTTATATCATCCAGATATCCACCCATATCATGTGGTTGGATTTCTCTGTAGGAAATTCAGAAAATTTGTACACTGCATTGATTGTTCCAGTTCTCTGGATTCATAAAAATCTAAAAGTGACGTCAATATGCTAGTATTGTTGAATTCTAGGAGTTCTATTATAAAGCATAATAACCTTAACATTGTGTTGAGGCAAGTGGAGCATATCCTTATTAGCAATATAATGTTTCCAGATTGCTATTCCAGAACATTAGAATTATGTTTGGACAATATGTGTTTTACATTTCCCTTTGAAACACATGGGACTGATATGATAACACATATTTTACATTATTTCATTTTAATGAGACTTAGGCAGCAGTATAAAAGAATAAATGCCGACTTATTTAAAAAAAATCAGTCTACCGAAAAATCCTCTCATTTTCATAAAACATTATGCAATTTAAAATTTTGATTTGCATTTTAAATTCAATGTGTTTAAAAATGTTTTGTTTGACAATAAAATAAAATCGGTATCTTCTCCGAATCATGGATTTCCTTGCCTCATCTTATCTCTCTGTATCACGTAGGTATTTTCTGAATATGTTGAATGAGCTTGAAATGGTAAAAATGCACGTTATAAGCATAATGAGTTAATTCTTTTACGCATTTTTAATAATTCTTGCATTAACTGCATTATTAATAACTGCTTCTGAATTTATATAATATTGCCACAACGCTTGAATAGTTTTTTAATGTCGTTAAAGTGCTGTGAAGGTAAAGTGGAAATATGCCTCAAAGTATGAGGTTCTTAAAGTTATAAAAGTAATTTCAAAGTATCAAATCTCTTTATCAAAGTAATGTTATAACACTATCACGCATGTTGAAGACAAAACTCAAGCTTATGTTTTTATTAGGTACTACACTTATAATTGGCGTTAAAAGGGTTTAAATTAAATTGCAATTAGCGCGTGTCAACTTTTCCTTAAGGGTTCGAATTTAAATAATTGAAATTTACTGGTTAAAAATGCTTATTTTACTTGAATATTCTGATGATGTGATATTAAATATAAATACTAAAATGTCCTTCCGTTGGTATTATCTCCTGTTAACAACACTTTGCCTCTCTGTTAAACTTACTTTGATTTTTAAGGATTCCGCAAACCCCTATGCACCTATAAATGTCCCAAAAAATTGGCGCGCCTCCTATGACCTAATCATACGTAACGATATGAAACTTAGAGAGAATAAGAAACAAACTTAGCGATGTTCAAACACTTCTCTGCCTTATGACGAAAGAAGCTGAGATAATTTCAAATCCACCATGTTTTGTTCCAAAAATGCAAATATAGATGCGAGATTTGTGCACTTGTCACCCACGTTTTCCACCCACTTGCCACGTAAAATTAATTTTTTTCGCGGTGGATAGAAATTGAAAAATTAGTACGAGTAGATAAGGTGTACTTTGCTTGGGTTTCAAATTTTTGGGATCCCTATTTTCATTCCTGCAACTCTTTAAATTAGATTATTTCAGTGCAACGCTCAAAAGCTGGCATCGCTAGATGCTAGCGACAACTTGCGGCGGAAGAAGGAAACCGTACACTAACGGTACGAATTTCTTTGTTGACATTCCTATCCTATATATTAATCCGTGATCCAGGGTTATATCCCGTCGAGTATGTGTTTGAAGGCGTTCGATGTAAAAATGATGTTAGTTAAAAAGGTGAAATAAACCATCGGCGCGACGAAACGTCGGCAAACGTTGTTGGGGTTTTTCAGATGAATATGAAATTAGCATATTGTAAACAGAATTTTTCGTCCAAATTGTTCAAATTGTTTGCCTATAATAAATACACTTATGGTAGTCCACGAATCGCAGATGAAGAATTATATCTTCTTTGATGAAGGAAGCTACCCTTTGAAATTTGAAGAGTCCTTACATTATGCTCTTCTGTGCGACATGAAAGGTCTGGTGGATTGCAGTGCAAAATATTGTGTTCTTTATTACACGCTGTGAGAATCGTCCTTTCCAGTCCCTCATTTGTAGGCTGGCGGATTGTAGTGTCTAGAATCTATGGCAAAGTCATGGAACGTTTCTACTGATTTCGCGTTATCGCTTTCGTTTTCAACTACGCGAAACTCTATACAAGCGCCATGATCTCAGGAACCATCCCAACGATTCACTTCTCGAATTATGATTGATAATGAAAATGCTTGACGTAGTTTGAGGAACTGACTACAGTTCCCCTCTCCTTGGAGCGATAAAAATATTGCGCAAGAACGCAAGGGGATGATTTATGATGATGTGAGCTACGACAACGCTACCGCATATTCCTTCAGTGGTTAGAATTACGTGCAACAAATTTTATAACGTTTAGTCGATGTCTACTTTTGGTTTCGTGTGTGAGTGGGGGACGTCATGCTTATTTGGGACGTAGTCTACTCGTCTTCGTATGCTCTTGGTCCTGGTGTACAGTTACGGGGACGTTAAATCTGCTGTGCAGTGGAACTTTTCAAAAAAAGTCGCCTCATCGTTATGCATTGCTATTCTCAATGAGAAGAGGGAAAATAGGGTTTGTTTTCTAAACGATAGAGGAAATAATGCCACTCCGTACGTTCTGTTTTTATGCAATATATGGTATGAATAAACGTTCTCTCATTACGAAACACTTCAGATCATCCGGACCGTTATTCTTGCTCACACCCTTTAAATTGCACATATTATTTAGGCGGAATGCCGGCCAATGATACTCAAGTAAATCAAAGTAATGGAGTCATTTTTCTGATTCCAGGATTCCCTAATTGCTTGCGCATGGAGTCCATTCTCATTGCTTTAATATTCTAAGAGTTTCTTTTGTTATTTGAGTTATTTTCTTGGTATCAAGATGGAGTGATCAGCTATTCTTTCCCATTTATTCGGATATTTTGTTTGGGTGCACTGTTATTTCCATCCCCTTACGTGTGCCAAGTAGGTAACAAAGTGCTTGGGCTCATAGAATAGTTTCTGATTATTTCAGGGATTGAATGTGCTATACTTATGGAAAATGTTCATAAAAATGCTCTAAATATTTGATTAATTTTTCTTTTATAATTCAGTAATAAGTTACGTTTAGGCTTTTATTCCTCTCAGAAACTGTCGTTTTTATAGTACAGCATAATAAGCTTTCAGCTCCCTTGTCTTGGTCCCGTCAAAGATTTCAAACGGAAAGATTACTTTCACTAAGATAGATTGGCAAACCTAGACTGCGCACAGAGGAATACCCCGGGCGATTAAAATACTATTACTGTGTAGTCTTTGAAAAATTTATGACATAAATTGTGCTCTTTTATTTTTACAGGTAAGTCGATGATCTTCTTGTGCATCTTTTGCGGTGGGAATCCATGGTTCACCGGATGTTTGGGTAAAGTACCTTCTTGAATCAACTTCCCTACACCGTCATATCCAATCACACGGATGCAAGCATTTATTTTGAGTGAGGACGTCGATAGCCTAGTGAATACGTATTTTGAGATTATCTTTTAATATGTTGGTTAATCGTGGTATTTGTGTTGGATTAAATTTTAGGCGTTTTTACGTATAGGACCCAGGTATAACTCTTTTGATCTCTCAATTTCTCTCTTTAGTAAAGAACGTGTATTCTTTTGTGTTCCCCTCGCTTCGTGTCTTTTAAAAACCAATATTTCCTCTCCTGTGTCGGAAATTTCTTCAGGGTGTTCCTGCGCTAATTTTTCTGCTGAAGTGTTATGTTGACACATGGTCAGTCTCTGTTTTTAGTGGAGTGATTGGCTTTGATCACCAGCGTAAACTAAAGAACCAGCTTGCTAAATTTCTATGTTGTATTCCCATTATCCGTGTCCTTTCTGGAATGGTCGATGGTCTTACTCCATAAAAATTAATGAAATCAATCCTTCGTATATACTGCATCATGCCTTTTACACTCGCACCCTGGTTATTGATGATTCGTGTTGCATTGCTAAAGTGCTTCTGTTGCAGATTATAAATACGCTCGGAGATATTGCATGCGTCACTGTACTGGTCGATGTTCTCGTCTGGCAGAAGTTTTTTTTATATTTTTTTGCATAACTGCTTCATAGCTGTGATAAGTTGTGCTTGGAAATGAATTTTCGCCGAGTTCGCCGGAATCGGCACAAATATGGGTCGCATGAAATCACTGCGGTCGTGCGGAACCTTGTATTACGTTTGATTAATTCGAGTGCCTCTCACAAATTTGATTAATTGGGATTTTCCAGGGTATGGAGGAGAGGGAGGACTGTGAACCGCAGGGCAGCAGTCAAAATGATTCGAAGTGACATTTTTCCTGACCCTTCCGTCGATTTTGTGGTAGCTTTTGTTTTGTAGCCCTTTACATGAGTAATGGTCAAATTAGTGCCAGAGAAATAATTATGAAATAATAACTCTTTGATCATGCGCATTGATGTGTTTAAAATATTTTTAATGTGATGGAATAGTCTTAGGGGACTTTAATTGTTGAATGGCCTATTACAATAAATATTCGAGGGATTAAAGCTAGAATCACTGGATAAATTAATAATGTAAATAACTGGATAAATATTAATGTAAAATATGTAAATTGGACTATACTTTACTATTTTGTAGACAGAGAACTCCAGATTTGTCTCCAAAGCGACTGTTGATGCTAATGGAATGGAGTTATTTGTGGAATTCTTTTCTCTGAATTTACGTTTTGATACTTCTCTAAAATCAAAGGAATATATTTCCTTCTAGCATGCTCTCACGTTTTTAAATTATTTTACGCATGAAATCTGTCCATAATTGCTTATAATTACAAGGCTATCTGCTCTGTGCCGAAGTTTTCCATTTCTTATCAAAATATTAATCTCAATGCAGCCCTAATTGTGTCACATATAGATGCCGAGGTTTTCATGGTGCATTGTGGCCACTTCCTGCGACGTTATCTTTCGTCAAATATATGCCCCTCCTGTGGAGATGAATCTCCTTCTCAGTTATGAAACTATTTTCATAATCCTTAAGTAAATAGGACGGAGATCTCCTCGTATCAGCATTGTTGGGTGGTTTTTTTCCCTTCCGCCAAATGGGATACATTTGGTGTAAAAAAACGTTGAAACAGTTTGGGCTTACGTTTGACATAGTCTTAATACGAATGAAAAACAGTAAATCAGGCTTGCAGGTGATTGACATCTCCTTATCTACAATCACACCCACGTATTTCCCTGCAAAGCACCTCGAGGGTGGGTAGTAGTAGAAAAATTATCGAAAAATATTTACTAGGTGCATGTTAGTAATGCATGTATTACTGGATAGTGAGAAAACACTATGTCACTATGCAAGAACTTGCAAATAAATAACTTATTATATAAATGTCATAATACTAATTCTTTTTTAATGAGGTAGACATTAATTTTATGTCATTGGGGTATGATTCGTGTTGGGAAATGAGGGAAGCCGTTTACATGAATTGTTGCATTCAATGAAAGGTTTTTCAGATGCACAACAGGCTAGTCAATATGTTACCCAATATAATTCCGATGACTATGCTGCCCATTACGACCTCTTATTGTCTGTGGAAAGATATATATATTCAATCTATTCGTATTGCAGTGTATCTCTAATCGTGTTATCTTGATCGGATCAACCTGAATATGCTGAATTCCTCTAGATATCTATAGCTTCATTAGAAAAGACATATGCTACAAATTTGCTTAAACTTTTCGTTCTAAACTTGGAGGTTAACTAGGGAAACCCAAGGGCACGAAATAACCAAGACGTTAATGCACCCTAAAAAATGAATACTACTTCATACGAGTTATGGATTTCCAGCCGAGTTATCCAAGTGCTCTAAAGACGTTAACACAATTACCATTGTGACCTTGCCCAAGTAACTTTTAGATAAGTGATTTAATTTGAAAATCAAACATGCCTCTTGCGGATCTTATGTGTCTGCGTATTGAATTTCTCATACTAGACGTAGCAAACACTGACTGATTTTCATGTAGCTAATCCTGAACAGTATAAAATTCATCGATCCAGAATTAGTCCCGCAAAATGTTACAGTATGGATAATGAGGAGGATCATGAATAAAATTCGACTTTTTATCATTTCTGACGATTGAAATGGCAAGCAGGGTCTAAAACGAGAACCCCACTTAATCTTCTTGGGTGTGCTCACGATGTTGGAGATTAGTGATTGCATCGTCAGTTACCCTTTTGTAACTGCTTATTTCTCCCTCATTCACTTGCATTACGGCTTTAAGTGAACCATGGTATCTCAGAATGTGCCTGGTAATGAATCCAACTCTACGTACACGCAAAAAATGTCTCCACTTTACCCGACTCCTATTTCCTTGCCATACTTCCGCTCTGTTCTCTCTTTCCATGAGGTATTTATTCACCTCGGGCAATTTTCGCACGGAGCGGTCCGTATTGTGGCTCAGATATTTAGTCGTGTGGAAATAGGTGGAGCGGAAATTGGATGCCTTTGAGGTGTGGGTCTGGAGAAGAATGGAGTTGGTTAGCTGGCTGAAGAGGATGGGGAATGAGGAGGGTTATTGGATGTGAGAGGTGAGCACAGGATATTGATCGCAGATATAAAACGAAAGGAAAAAAATGTATGGTGGTGGTGGAATGTTGAAGAGGTGATGTAGGACTGAAAGGCTGGCAAAAAAAGGCAGAAAAAAAAGAATGGGTGTTCTGAGTAGCATTAAGGCGGTCGGAAGACATTTAGATATAGAGAGAGATTGAATGTGGGAAACTGGTTAGGAAGAAATATAAGTGGAACATACAGCATGGGGTAGTAACAGGCAGGAACGATCTGGAAATATACCGACAAGACGTAGTAGAATACTCTTGTGCCGCTCAAGGTAGCCTTTAGGTAACGCGCTGCCGTAGCAACCCCGAGGTTGAGGGTTCAACCCTGTCTTAGGATCGATCTTGTGTTCCCCCCAGGTTTAGCGGAGGTAAATGTCTTAGGCACAACCTAAGCAGCTAGAGCACTTACGAAAACCAAATCGTACTACTATACTCTGTACATCTTTGTGTGCTTGCAGTTTATTTTTTCACTGGTAATTCTTCGAGAGTTAGATTGAGCGCTCTCAATGTGGTGTTGTTGCTGGTGGTTTTTTTTTACAGCGCGTGGGTATTTGAAATGATCTCCGGTTAGCGCCCCGTATTGTCCATAAACTGGTCGGGTTTGATATCGGGTCATCCGTATACTACGTAACGCTGTTATCCACCATTTGCTCCCCAAAAATTATCTAAGCTCTCATCTCTTGTGTAAGATCATTGATTAAAGCACGGAAACGAATCAAAATCGTAATCAAATCTAATTGGGGAAATGAGGTATATGAGGAATTATAAATCGAATATTGGAATGAGGAGTTATGAATTGATTTGGAGCCATTTGGGCTGTATATTACGTAACGCCGATTTTTCCTTTTTTTGACTCTTCCTCCCAACCTATAACGCTCCGTTACATTTTCTAAAACCTAAATTAGCTAGCGCTTATAATGAATTCTTTCTTATTGCTTGTGATAAAAGTGTCATCTTTATAAATAACTTATATCTCTGTAGTTTATTTAATTACTTATAATTATTTGCGTCTTCATTATTACCTGAACAAAGGATAGTTTTATAATATAAGGCATATATACGGTTCCTGCGGTCCTGTCGCAAATGCATTTAGACGTAAATCGTATAGTCATAATTTTTATGGTCGATTTCGATAAAAATACTCTCTAAATGTGCTATCATGTTCCAATATGGTAGGGGTTTAAATATTATCAATGTATATGTAACTTCGTTGATTTTAAATTAAGATATTTAAGGAAATTTATAAAATATTTTATAAATTTCCTCTTTAACTTTGCTTTTTTCTTTAAATTGAGTGTTACCTTTTTCGTTACTATGTCTATATCTACTGTGTTCCCTACAAGCCGCGTCGAGGGTGTATGGCAGTAGTGAGTTATCATCGAACATGCCCTACGTAATTACATGCACTAAAATTTACGTAACTATCTACCTTATGTGAGATATGCATGCCGTTTGGGAGATACCATAAAGTAAATGGAATTAATAGAAAAACGTTAGAGAGATCGATGGAACTCGGAATGTGTTTTGTTTCCGTAAACGTAGCTTTCGCGCCCAAAAAGGCACCATTTCGCCGTTGATTCGTGGAAGGTTTAAAATTGTCGTAAGAAGCAAGTGATGTCCGTAAAGCGTGGAGAATGCACCGTAATGCGCGAAATCATTGGTGTTGAGCAGCTGCTTCCATATTTCTTTCAATAGTGCCAGAGCGCCTTTGTCGATGAATGCGACGTCAAGCAATTTCCCGCTGTCTTCGTGCGTGTTGGAAAGAGGTATCTGAATACTAAAGCTCATCTTTTTATTTTAAGGTTCGACCGATTTGGAAAAATTGCTACCATACCTGGTTATAAGTGAAATTCATCGTAAAACAATCCTCCTTGAATTTTAGAAAAGCTCATTTTAGTCAAAAATTAGAGAATTAAAAATATTTTGTTGAAGACGGAGATTTTTTTTTGCATGTTAGACTTGTAAGTTAAAACTTGGTAAAGAGGATATGGAAACCTTAGAAGTAGGGTTATATGTGTCAAAATTAATTCAGCCATTATGATTTTGGATTATAAATTTCGAAATTGGAATTAACTGAAGTTCTCAACGGCTGAAATCTGCCATCAGGATTCGGCTGACAAAAATGTGTGTTTTCGTGTATGAAAGACCGTGAAAAAAGTCAGTAGTTGTGTCGTACTCCGCTAGTTCATCAATGGTTTCTAGTTAGTCTTGCATTGAAAGGAGAGGCATGACGACGGAAGTGGGAAGATTAGGAGGAAATTTTAATAGAAACCCGTCATCGACATTAGTTATTACGGAAGGCGCCACTGTATCCGATTTCTATTCCTATGCGGCGAAAGAGGTGGTGAACGTAGTCACGCTCTCTGCTGGGCTTCGAACTCGAGTCGTAGGACTTGGAAGCCGGAAGTACTCTTGCCACCCAGCCAGCTCATCCCACGTTCGTGCTTTTTACTTGTATTGCGTTATGATATCATTTTGTTTTTGAATTCCTTTTATTGCGAATCGTTTTTCTATAAAATGAGAGGGACTAGGTCGCGGGATTAATTTGTAATGCCAACTAAAAGTTGAGAGCAAGAAAGAGTTAATTTTTCTAATATTTCAGAATTATTTCGATGAAACTCCGCAGAAAATTTGATGCCTATATATGTGAAAGCCTAGAAGTGTATTTTTTATTCCTCGGAAGGTATTTTGTGGACATAATGGATGAAAACTCACCATAAATTGCAGTTGATAAATTCAGCGATCGTGCTGGACGACGTTTTGTTTGCTGGAGAAAGTTTTGAGTTCCAGCTCAGATATTGTATTTGGACCCGAATCCAGAATTGAAAAAGAATCACGGAGAGTTATTCATTTGCTTCAGTGCGCTGCGTAGCATGCAGTGTATTTACAATAAAACGAGTTGTAGACTAGATTCTCCATGCTACAGCGTACCACAAACAAAATAAGTTCGTACGAGGAAACATTCTTTTTGCTCGCAGGATTCGATCTGACGTAGCTGAATTTTTCATTTTTGCGAGGGTAGCATATGTCGGAATTATTTTCCATTTTTGGTTATTCGATTCGGGAAATTATTCAAAACTCGATAAATACGATATATTTGTCAATAGCAATGTAAGCAGTCGATGCCGAGGTAGCCAGCCAGCCAAATTTTGCTCGGTGCAAGTCATGTATTACGCATTAGTAAAGCGTTTGCCTTCAGTCTGTCATAAACACCTGCTAACACGTTGCGCTCACATTTTCTTTCAATTAAGTTGTGAGAAATTTGTTTTTTTTTTTAATGCGTGGAAGTGAAGCAATATTAGAAACCTGCTGTACCAGCAGGTTTCGGTTTTGTTGAGATGGCTGTAGTACTACCCCCTACTCTGAGAACTAAGGTTTGAATCCTAGAATTTTGAGATATTTCTGTGGTAACCGACATTTAAAGGTCCTCACGATTAGGTGCTCTGTGGAGGGAACCTCAAGTTCAGTCCTGCCGTCTGCCGGATGAAACGTTAAACCGTGGACCTGTTGACGCCTTACCTTTAAAGTTGGCCACTGTCAACACGGGGTTTCACTCAAACTTTCCTCCATTTTCTCCACGATATCCCATTCGTTATCGTATTATCTACCTACCTGAATAGCGAAAATTACTTAAATCTGTAGGTCGTCCCCTTAAATACGACTAGTACCCGAATAAAACCATTGATACTAAATGTTCGATACCTACCCCAGATGGAGAAATATACCTACACCTTCCATATCCCAAGGATGTTGAAGAAATACCTACCCATGAATATGACATTAATATAGGGTGTATATCCTTCTAAGGATCCAGATGTAAGATTACTTTAGTGTTGGTAATTTTCCCTCTTCTTTATGCGCAAGAACGCTTTTTCTGGACGGAACTAAGTAGTTGTGGATCTTGAGCTTGTGCTTTATCCGTGTAAAGTTGACTCGCTTTTTATACTTCATTGATGGGACTCGTTTAGGTTTGAATTGCATTAGCCTAATGGTAATTTTACAAGTAGTTTTAATGTACTCACTTTTAGGGAAATAGTGTTCATCTGCATCTACGAGTTACCCTGCGGTCCACCTCAAAGGTGTGTGGTAGGGGGTGAATCGTCACCATTCATACAGTCATAAGACATTAGCTTACAGAAATATTACAAAAGCAAGCACTTTGATAAATCTCTAGTTAATTTCCAGGCCATCTTAGGGTAATTCAAACATAATCATTAAGACCAACACAGCAATAAAAAATTAAAATGAAAAACTGTGTTGTCTCTTAAGGTGATAATTATTCCCGATGGAAACATGTGCCTGAAATAAATTATATTTTAGATACGATAGCGTATTGTTGTTAAGGATCTTGTATCGATTCTCATGAATAAAATAGGCACTGATTTTTAATCTTGCTGATATTTTTCGGTAGCCTCTCCTTGGTAACTATAGCTATCTGTACGGGGGCGGATTGGGAAGCGAGTGATAGTAGAAATAATGCAGGGGTTTCAACGGGGAAGTTGATCGATTCGGGGACGAGTACCCTTCTAGGTAGGGGTGGATTCTTTTCTTTGGCATTCGCTGCCGTGTACGTGACTCGTCATTCACGTGTCCCTCGGCTTCCCTCTCTCCCACGCCTCCCTCCCTCGAGAAGCTACGAACGCCTCTTCCTCTCATGCGTCACTCACCCGTCTCATCCATTTTGCCTCTCGCGTCATCTCCCATTTTTCTCGAGGGAATTCTCTTTCTCTGTCCTCTCGGACTGCGTCGTAGAAAAATATCTTGAAGGCATGCGTCGCTAGCAGCGACACCCTTATCTTTTGTTATCTAATCCCTTTTTAACATCCCCATATGATATTTTTGTGTAGGAAACTAATTTATTTCTAATTTTCAAGCCGCCTATAGTAGCCAGTCCCTGGCTACCAAAAGGTCGCGGGTTTGAAACCCGCCCAGGGCAGGGTTGCTTTGTTTGTCCTAGGGTTAAGATCTTATGTTAGACGGTGCGATATAACTAAAGACGCTGTAGCACCTAAGACCCAAGAACTCTATACTATAGTTATTCCAAAAGATTTCATAAATCTCTTGTCTTTATAACCTATATCCCCGTCATGGGGTCGCAAACAACAAAGCTTTTTTTCCAAAGTTAAGCCTCTTCTTTAGTTCTCCGCATCGTCCTCCTCCTTGCATTTGAAATTTCCATTCCGTTTCTCCCGTTTTTGCGCTTAGCCAACACATTCTCTGCGCTCCACCATCTTCACCATTCTGAAATATCTCTGTACATCTTCCTCTCTTGTTGACTCGGATTTTCTCCAACTTATTTACTTTCGTCTCCTATCCTCTTCCTAGTTTGACGTCATCTTTGACGACGCGTTCGATATTTCAGTTTATTTGCGGCAGCATTTCGAGGGGACTGCTCTTTAACCAACATTTCTATAGCGAGAATTTTTTCAAATCCAATTCCGGCTACCAAGATGTGCTTAATCCAAACAGTTTGATTATATGGGGATCATATCTTCTTGGGATGCCAAAAGCAGCTCAGAGGAAGGACGTGGCCCCTCATCCGGGAATTTTTTGAGTTCCACTCGCTGATGCTCTTAGAACGTCACCAACGAAGTTGGTCTTATAGTTGTATTCAGGTTTATTGGTTTGGGAAGTAATAACCACTGGTAATGTCAGCATGACTGAATAGTTTATTGCTGGTCTTTTTTTGGCTTTATTTTGCAGCAAAGAAATTATTAAAGGGGAAATGCTCCAAAAATACTGAGCGAGGGAGAAAAACAAAAAAAAGAAGCACAGTTTGGTCACGAAAATGATATCTGTCCTAATTGGGTGCATTGCGGAAGTGTAGTCTTCCATTTAGCGCGCTGGATTGATCCAAATACATATTTATTCTCCGATGATACCCTGAGCCTTTCCGATGGTGTAGCCCGACCCTCCAACCAGGGTCGGAGCACGAATCCAAGTGTCCTTGGATGGTTACGTCTGCGTTACCTATGCGTCACGCACGAGCATGTTTACGCTGAGTACGCGTGACAATTAGGACAGAAGTGTCCTGAATTCTCCTCGTGACCAATTTCGAAAGCGACCAGTCGTTCAGTTCTGGTCGAGGAGCTGTGTTTTTGTGCTAACTAGCCTGTGTTGTGTCATCCTCATCCTTATTCACCCTTGCATTATTCATCATATGTATATATCGGGCTCCTTACAGGGTACATAGTTGTGTGGCAGGTAGCGAAGCATCGTGTTTACAATCTATGAAACATCCGCAACCGAAAGGTGTGTTAATATACAGCATGCTACAAGAACGAGTTAGTTAGGCACACATTTGACACAGAATCATTAGGAAATACGAAATCTGTCTATTACACAATATATTAAAGGATATACTTAGTATACATTGGTAGATTTCTATCAAAAGATTGACCATTAACTATGCTGCCTGCTTGTACGCCTGCTTGTTCTTTCTCTTTCACGTTTGTTTTGGTCCCTTATTGTCCGCAGAAAGAAAGTATTTCGAAATTTTTTTCCCTGGTATTATGTTCGTTAATCGTATTGAGTCAATACGATTATTAACGATCAACGATCCTTAATAACGATCATAATACCAGATTAACGATCATAATACCAGAGAAAATAATTTCACAAGACTTTCTTCCTGCGAACAATAAGGGACCAATTAGTCAATTAATTGAGTCAATACAATTAACGAACATAATATCAGGGAAAATAGTTTCAAAAGACTTTCTCTCTGCGAACAATAAGGTACCGAAGCAAACGTCACAGAGAAGGAACAATTGACTATTATGCGGCAGTTCGCAGATATTTTTTTCATTCTTGGGAAAAGAGGCTGTACTCAAATTTGCGTAAAAATTCAGTCTTATGCAACCTTCAATCTTAGAACTAGTCATTGTTTCTTCGATAGGTCCATGACAATAACGCATTATGATATCGGAGTTTATAAATCTCGCCTCTCTCTGATAAATTCTAACTTCGTAGCCAGACCTGCCTTTAACATGTCTCAAATGCTAGCGGCGTTTAAAAAATATTCCCTGATGAGGGAGAAATACTATCGCATTCTCCTAGAATTCATTTATGAAACGTAAAAGTCGAGTTTCCGGTCGAATTATCTCCCTAGTGTGTGTGAGTGTTAAGTGATGATTACATCCAGGCATATGACCGATTCTACTTCCGCGGTGCAATTGTTGTCATTCATCTTTCCCAGTCCCTTCTCAATCTTTGAGGTAGAGGAAATCAGTCGTTATAGAGCTGATGCGTCAATTCCACGGAGACTTTTTTTCTTTTTCCATTTCTCCTGGCCATGTACTAATTTTTTCCTTATATCATCTACAAGATGACGTCTGTTGAGTTACCCCTTTCATGGACCTCGCCTTGTACGGTGGGAGGGGCTTGCGTGTGCCTGTGACCCGTAGACGCTTCCTCTTCAATGACGGGAGCAGTGGCTCCTGGTTAGATCACTCACGCCTGAGAGGTGTAAGGGCCATATTTAGAATCTCAACCTCAACCTCGCCTCTATTGCTTACTCCCTTTAATCTCCACTTCAGTCAAATCGGTGTGCACAATGCGCATTCACCCTGCAAAGTTGGTATTAAAACACTTATTAATTAATTGGCTTCTGACCATATCTAGAATAGTATATATACCCTTTTGAACTCGTAATAGAGATTTTAGGACGTTAGTAGTAGAAGTGTGACTGTATTTGAGATTCTGAAAATGACCCTATGGTTAGGAACCTAATTAAAGGTAGTCCACGTACTCTATTCAGAGGTGGTTTTGGAAAACGATGAAGTGAAGAATGTTGGGTGAGAGGTAGATAGGAAGAGGGGAAGAAGGGATAGAATAATTGGAAGGTAGGAAGCATGAGGGACTGTTGAAGGACACGTGTTAAATGTAGGGGCCGTGGGAAGAATTGTATATCCTTTTAAACCTTCCTTCACCGGTAGATAACTAGTGGAAATATTCCATACGATGACGTCTTCTGCCAGGCATCAGGCAAAGGTGCTAATGCCAGAACACGTGTCACTAGCTAGGAAATCATTCTGGATGAAAAATTCATGGGTTGAGCCGAATGGAGTATTTTTATGATGCTCATGAAGCATGGATTGATCCCATGAATACGATTGGATAGTTTCGCTCTAGCGTTCAGAGTTTTCGCAACCCCGCTTTTCTCAAATGCGGCACTCGAGTAGTTGCGTGAGATTGGAACGAAGAAGGGGTGAATAATACCGATGGGTCGATTTCGAGAGTCCAATTATGTGATTCAGATTTAATCCGCGAGTGTAAGTTCATGCATTTAACTTTGACGTGCGGCGTTGCCATCGCTCCTCAACTCGAACTCCGATGTGTATACTCGGAGTGCACCGCAACCTTCTCTTTTTTTCTTAGAATTAAATTGGAAGCTTCTATCCTGGATAGATAGCGTGGTAATCTTTTTAATAACGCCAAAGTAAATGAGTCCTTGGCGTAGGAAATGCTATATGAAAGTACGTTTGTGCACTCCGACTAAAATTTATTGGATGTATTGAGCAGCCGAAAGTAGAGAGAATTTCAAGTACACTACTCCGTCCGTCGGGTGAGACGTTAATCCGTGGATCCCGTAATGTACCTATGTCTTTGAGAGCAGGCTGATGCCGACGCCGGGTTTCTCTCCATCCATTGCTCCGTTCACTGAAAATTTCGTCCGCCTATAATACCCACAAATCCTAAATGGTGCAATGACGAAAATTTTCGGTCGCCTCTCCCGGAAAGCTACGTTTGCAAACACATGAATACAGCCGGACTGACGTGAAAAATAAAAATTCTTATTTTTTTCCCCAGCTTCTGCCGACTTCTTTTTGGGCGATGGGTACCGCATTAAAAATATATTTAGCTCCTGTAGACCTAGATACACGTACAAGAAAGGTATAACGAATTGTGCAGTTTTAGAAGGCTATAATTGGGAGTAAATGTGTAGTAAACGGTGGAGGTAGGCCTTAATGTTTGAAGTATTGTCTGTACCCACCACTTACCCCTGACTCCATTACCCAGGTATTGCTAATAGAATGTTGCAACTATTTTATTTTCCTATAATGATTGCCCCAAGTTTGCCTGACTTTTTAATTACTATATTTTCAAGCTGAGAAGTGGACAGTCTGAGGCATTAGGAATTCTGAAGTTGCAGCCGTGTTTCGAATAAATAATTTATCCATGTCTGACGAACCATTAGAAAATGGATTATTGAAGACCGTCCCGGCGCTTCACAGCGAGGGGAAATAAAGTACGAATGCGTAAGACGTGTATGTAAACCTGCTGGCTGGAACGATAAACAGTGTATCAGGAAAAAGAAACTTACGGCAAAGAAGACGAAGGGCTGCAGTTAAACTAATTTTGGATGTAAATGATAATGATGACGAAAGTGACGCACTCACTCAGAAGTGAGGACTTTTACTTGTTTATGCCCAGTGTCAATGGCCGGAAATGGTTTCAAGGGCCAAATCGTGTCAACGCTTTTGACCAGTTTTTTAATGGAAATGCCCTGTAAGCTGATGTTTTTTTTATATTGTGCCTGCTATAGGTGCCATGTCACGAAGTGGCAGGATCTGTATAGCTGAAAATAACTCAATCGTCTGTGTCTATGCCCAGTTTTCATTAGGTTAATGTACCGTTAGTTTTTGGAAAGTCGGTCGTCATAGTCTCAAATGTATATTTCTGTAATATCTCCTTCCGTAAAGAGTGAATTTATTTACTTGTCAGCCTGTGTTTAATTCTTATATCTAATTCATTCATTTATTTAAATCATAATTTTAAAATTCCTCGCCCAATATTTAACTAAGATTGAAAGCAGGTAAGTTGTGTACAGATGTAAATTTGATGCATTGATCGAGGTGTATTAATTGGATGCATTATTTTGATCGGGGCGGAATTTCAATTTTCGATTTAATACACAAAGCATTCCATATTTATTTTACGCTTTTATCCTATAGATTATTTTTATAATTACGTTTCTAATTTGATGAATGTATGATTTCTTTCATGCATATGAACTCTGTGTTTAAGACTATTCCGATGTACTCATGCGACTTGCTTCAAAGCAGTTGATGTAATGGTGGTGCTGTCGAGGGCTCTGTTTTGAAATGGGTTTACCAGGCGAAGGAAACACGCGTTTCTTGGAAGATGCATTGGACGCTAAAGGCTTCGAATACGTTAATCTGGGGAGTGCGTTATCATCATTTCTACTTTGCCAGTATTTGACACTGGACTTGAGCTTTATTTATCAAAGACGTTGATCAACGTTAAGGCTGACATTGCGCAGTATAATACGCTAAGACATGCACAGTGAAATTTTCGTCGTGCAAAGCAGCGAATTGCACAGAAAAAATCCTAAACGCGTGAACGACTGCGCGGAAAAAAGCACCTCTTATATTTCGAAGAATTCATCCATGAAATTTGAGTGATTTTTTGCTGCGTCAAACTGCGTATCTTCTTGTTTCGTTTTAAATGACTTTTAGAATAGTTTTAGAGGCATAACGCTGGACCTGAGGAAATATATTTATGATGTAGGGAAATCGCCTAATCCTTTGCATTGCGCTTAGGAGAGAAGGAACGTGGCCCTATTTCTACGAATGTTGTCTTTTGCTTCGAATCACTAATATCCGTTGGTGGAGTGATGAAGAACAAAGGCTCCTAGTAATGTAATATCATGGACCTGTAGGGGAGACGGTGCGACGTTTGACACGCTTCGTCGAAGGGGTGCGTTCGCGAGTCTTACTCATGAATGCTAGTTCACGCAAGTCCCGAGGCGCTGCGGTGCAAAATTAATTGCGTCCCGTGATTTCCCTGTGCCCTCATTTGATCGCATCGCAAATGCTCTCGTGACTGTGGTGTGCTCTCCCTCGTCGGAATTCACGTGCACGCGCCCTCTTGCTCCTCGAAATCTGCGAAAGCACGGATGGATCCATCATGGATGGATCATCTTAGCGTAAACGGCGAGAACGCTTTTGATAAGGCGAATGTCTTATCCGTGGAGTTTGGGCCGGATAAAGCTGGTAGTACCTTGTTCCGAGATGTTCTCGGGCCAGACTTACCAGCTTTACCGGGCTCACATCTACAAAATACTCTTCAACCAATCAACGAGGACGTTAAAATGTACCGTAGGAGACATTGGTTTGCGAGTCTTTGAGTGGCGTGACAATGAAGCCAGAATAGGGGTGCTTGGGAATTATTAGGCTCCACCTCCTCCGTACAAAACACTGCATTTTGTACGTCCTCTAATGGAGACGGCATGTGCATTAAAACATAAATAACGATGAAATCGTACCCAAAATACATTTCAGCTGAGTCAATTTATCTTCCCAAACGTATTTAATGGAGGTACCTATTAATGTATTTTATAACCCTGGAAGTTCATTTTATTACTAAAACGAATTTAACGTAATTAAACTACATATTTCGTGCTTGTTTGCATGTTTGCGCTCTTCGCTGTTTTTTGATGACTTATAAAGACGAATTCCATTACTTAACCTACTACTCCACTTATACCATTTAAAATTTAATATACTTACAATTAACATCTTCAGGCAACCTGTCCGCTCTTAAATTAATGTAGGAGATTTATTCTGTATTTTAACATACGATCTGATAATGATCCTCGGCATTATTTCTACAAATTTGATACAGTATAAACCTATCGTTCCTCCTTAAACAAACCTAGCTGCTCTTTGCTGCACTCTAGAATTCCGAGATAAATCTTAATTCATCCATATCTCATATGCTCTCAGCATATTATAGGGTGGGGCCTAGCAAGTGACTATGAGCATCGCTCTTTCGTCATCGCATTACCCTAGCCCCCGGTCTCGATTTACATTCAAGTGTTTTTTTTTCTATTTGTGGATGAAATTAACCACATTATATTATTTTATGCTCTGGGCTGTGGCCTTTAATCGTATTATTTGATGATATTTAAATTTGACCAACTTTTCATTTTCAGGTCGCGTAGGTCGTAGGACTTATAAGGTCACGCTTATGACTAGCAAATGTTCTGTTCGATATTTGCTAGAAAACAAAATACCGCTATCGCTTGAAAGCATGTGGGCTAGATACACGACCCTATTGAAACGTGGTTGATTTGATCAGAGAGATTAATTTTCGTGCAGGAAGAGTGGAGTTGATATTTTCCCCTGAGCTGTAAGGGGTCGGAATAGATGCGGAATAGACGGCCAGAAATGTCAGCATGTATGCAGTTACCCTATTTTGTTTCGTGTCTGGAACAAGCCTTTAATGCTGCTTAGTCTATATTGACTGAACCCCTTCCGTGCATGCATTAATTTCAAAGATGGGTAGTGAATCTATATCAATTAGTAATCCTTTGATCTCGAAGTGGTGATAAGCCTTTCCGGGCTTCTGCGTATTAAGGCCCATGGGCCTTTATTTAGATTGTATATATTTGAGACTCGCTTCGCTCGTTAGGGGGCTCCGCCCCCTAAAACCCCCTTTGGTTTTCCCCTCCTCTGACTTGAACGGCTTCGCCGTTTAATTTTGTGTATTTGGGTTTTTACCGCACCTCTCTATGTAGAATAGGATGGATATAGCATTATATCAACCACATACTTGTCCTAAACCCCTGGAACGGCTTCGCCGTTAGAATAGGTCCTTCGGACGATGCCGAAAAATTTCAGTTCCGACTGAACCTCGAAAAATCCACGAAAACACCGAAAAAATTCAAAGTCCAGTTACTGCACTTAGAAAATTTCCCGATGTCGCCTTGAAAATTTCAAAGTCCTGACTCCGAACTTATTTTTTATTATTATTATTCGCCGAAGCGAAAAAAAGTTCTAAGTCCAGTTACTGTATGTACTTAGAAATTTTTCGGACCCTCCGAAACATCTCGGGGTCCGGCGTCGCATGACGACTAAGGTCCGCCGGCGCTTGCTGGCTGGCTGCTGGCCCTCAAATGGTTGGGAAACTCATCGCTTTTTATACGTTTTGCCGCATAAAGCAACTTTTGGTATTAATCATTGTCCCTCTTCTATTTTAAAAAATACGCACGAACCGAAACAGGGACTATACAATATACATGAAAACTACTAGATCTTTAAAATGAAGTGATTACTATAGTTATATATATGTAAAAAAAGAGAAACAACTATGTTTTAACTCCTGTCGGAGTTTGAGTGCATCAACGCCATCTAACGGCCAATATAAGATTTCATTATAAATCGACACTAAAATCCCCGAAACGGTTTTGCCGTTCAAATTGGTGCATTTTGGTTTTTACCGCACCTCTCTATGTAGAATAGGACGGACATAGCGAATTCGAACACATAAGACCCCTAATAACGTTTGAAATGTCTTTGATTCTTCAAAATTTCCATATTCGTTCGTGTTGCTTCTGCATAAGCGAGATTTAGTCAACGTATATTCTTACGAGTGCTCCGTACTATTTCACGCCCTTAACCCGCCAGAAATTCAAGTTGTCGGTCGCCCGAATTCGGAGAAAATTGAAGATCACCATTTTTGTGGGGCCAGGGCATTCATGTAATTACACAATTAAAAAACGACAGTTGAAAATAATAAATAGATAACATTTTTGGAATTAGTTAAGATGATGTTGTGGGTAGGGTATCTTGGGAACAGGTTTAATCAGGTTCAGGTGGTTGTAGGTTGGGGAGCTGAGAAGCTCCTTCCCTGTGCCGGAATGGGAGTGGTTGAAGGGAAGGAGATTTGCGAGGTTAGGTGGGTTTTGTAATGCTGCAGTTTCAAGGTGGTTTTATTAGTCTTCTTGGCAGGAGTCATCTGTTACTACTGGGGATTGAGCTGAGAAAGGTTTATATTGAAGGTGAAGGGATTTAAGATGTGTGGTGTTGGCAGAGAATTTAGGGATACTGATTTTCTGTAATGGTTTGGAAAGAAGGGTCACATTGCGAGGGTAGGAGATTTGCCGGGAGGTAAGGAAGGGGACCAAAGTGCTGCGATTAACTTATTGGGGGAGTATTTGATGGAAGTGGAATAGTTGTGGAGGTATTTCTGGATGAGGTATAGGATAGAGGAAATGTGAAGTTCACTGAGGATTGACACTTTTGTTACGAACCAAGGGGCCCCGACCAGTTGCCTGATCGTCTTGTTCAACCATACTTGGATCCGTTTATGGAGAGCTGGTATGGCAGTACACCATATTAGAAAAGCATATAAGATTTAGGAAGGATGATAGAACATCGATTAGTGAGACTGTTTTAAGGAATGTTTGGCAATTGTAGTGTATAAGTGGGTGAAGGGCCATTTTGGTATTGTGGACGGAGGAAACGATTTCGTTAATGTGGCTGCTGAAGTTCAGACTTTCGTCAGTAGTCTCTTCTATAAAGTTGGTCTCAGTCATTTGTGGGATGAATTTATTATAAACGCGAAAGCCCACACTTCGCCGATGCACGCCTACCACAGCACCAGAATGCGCGCTCGCACTTGCCCAAGTACTCGGACAGTTGGGGCCTCCGAGATGAGATAGGCTATTAGCGACCAAAAACCACTATAGTCTACCCTGGGCCATCGTACTGCCGCTCTCACTCATGGTGTTTTCAAGTCTGTTTCCGCACTAATAGGCGCTTCAGACCGGGAGGAAAGGTATAAGGATAGGGATGGAAGGGATAGAAGGGATAGGGATATGTGGTCTGAAGCTGGGGATGATGTTGCCGTTGGGAAACTCATCGGCTTTGATACATTTTGCCGTATAAGCAACTTTTGGTATTTATCATCGTCGCTCTTCTATTTAAATAACTACGCACGAACCGAAGCAGGAACTATGCAATACATGTGAAAACATTAGGATCTTTAAGATAAAATGAT
The DNA here is from genome assembly GCA_933228895.1 of Platycnemis pennipes. Taxonomy (NCBI): domain Eukaryota; kingdom Metazoa; phylum Arthropoda; class Insecta; order Odonata; family Platycnemididae; genus Platycnemis; species Platycnemis pennipes. Next base: position 107,407,993 of record OW121852.1, on the reverse strand, counting down.
TACTCTAGTTATATTTATGTAAAAAAAAGAGAAACAACGATGATTCAACTCCTGTCGGAGCTTGGGTGCATTAACGCCATCTAACGGCCAATTGTGGAAATACCCTCAAATTGACTTTTTGACGGGGGAATACGCAACGTAGGAAAAAATAGTTTGCACCGTTAGTAGCTAAAGAAATAAATTGTCTGATTTCATTTTAAATCAACGGTTTTGACGTTTTATCTAAAATACCGCTGCATTGACCAAACTGTCGATTAAATTTCAAATTTGAGGGGTCGTATCAAAAGGACTGTTTCCGGTATACATAGAAATATGAATCCGTCGATAAACAAGGGCGCCAGGTTCGAGAAGAGGCTAAAAAACACAGAAATCCGCCATTTTTAATATTTTAACTGTTGTTAAAATTAAAAAATTGCTCTTTTCGTATAAGTCTCTCTAGTCTTTTTCAAAAAGCTACCTATGTACCAAATTTCAAGTCTCTAGCTCTTTTGGATCACACGTGGCCGATGAACGCCTACCACAGCACCAGTATGCGCGTTCGCACTTTCCCAAACACTCGGGTGTTCCGAGATGAGACAGCCAGGCTATTAGAGACCGAAAATCACTGTTACCTACTGTGGGCCATCGTACAACCGGTTGGGAAACTCATCGCTTATTATACGTTTTGCCGCATAAAGCAACTTTTGGCTTTAAACATTGTCGCTCTTCTATTTAAATCACTACGCATGAACTGAAACAGGGACTATATGATACATATGAAAATAAATAGATCTTTAAAATGAAAAGATTACTATAGTTATATTTATGTAAAAAAAGAAAAACAACGATGATTCATCTCCGTTCGCAGTTTTAGCGCATTAACGCCATCTAACGGCGAAGAGTGAAAATACCCTATAAATGACTTTCGGACGAAGGAAAAACACAACATAGGAACAAATAGTTTGCACCGTTATTTGGAGATTTTCAACAGCTAAAGAAAGAAATTGTTTGATTTAATTTTAAATCAACGGTTTTGGCGCTTTCATTAAAATACCGTGCCTAGGACCAAACTGTCGATGAAATTATTAATCTATTTCCGATATTCAGCGGCATCATAACATCGTATCAAAACGACTATTTCCGATTCACACAAAACATCAGCGGCAATCAAACACGGAAAATAACCGTTTTTAATTATTTAATCATGGTTAAAATTAAAAATTCGCAGGTTTCAGATTTTTCCCGCCGGTCATTTTTCGAAAGCTACTTACGTACCAAATTTCAATTCTCTAGCTCTTATATAAATGGGATAGAATTTGTATAAAGGAGTCAGTGACGTATCGGGCGACCGCCATCTTGAATTTCTGGAGGTTCAAGGTTGTAAAATTTATAGTACTGACAATGAGCACTCGTAATAATATACGTTGACTAAATCACGCTATTATCGTAGCAACACGAACGATCATATGGAAATTTTGAAGAATGGAAGAAATTTCAAACGTTATTCCAATTTGACGTCACGTAGCTCCATCACTACGGTTCATGGAAACAAAATCTTTTCACCGTTAGTTACAGCGTTTCAAAACCTAAATATACGTGTTGGTCAGAATTTTGATTAGATCAACGGTTCAGGCGTTACAACTGAGAAACCGGGAAAAGGTTTCAAATTTCGATGAAATTTTGAATTCGAGGAATCGTATCGAATGTATCATTTCGATTATGGAGAAACGGTTAGCAGCATATCAATCACTATCTATGCCACAGCTTTACTTGAGAAATTGATATCAATCCGTCGATAAACAAGGGAGCCAGGTTCGAGAAACGACGGGGAAAAAACGGAAATCTGCCATTTTTAATTTTTTAATTGTTGTTTAAATTACAAATTGGCTGTTTTCGGATATTTCCCTCCATTCATTATTGGTAAGCTACCTTAACGCCAAATTTCAAGTCTCTATCTCTTGCAGAAGTGGGTTAGAATATGTATACGTGAGTCTCAGACGAAAAACGTTATTCGAATTTAACGTCACGTAGCTCCGTCACTACGACTCATGGAAACAAACACTTTGCACCGTTAGTTAGAGCGTTTAAATGCCTAAAACTAACTTCCTTACAGAATTTTCTTTAGATCAATAGTTCAGACGTTATAGCTAAAAACCCGCAAAAACGTCACAAATTTTTGAACGTAAGTCGACTTTGACGTCACGTAGCTCCGTCACTTACCGTCATGGAAACAAATACTTAACACCGTTGGAAAGACCGTTTCAATGCCTAAAGAAAATAGAATGTCAGAATTTTGATAAGATCAATAGTTCAGACGGTACAACTAAAAAACCGCGAAAAGGTCCCAAATATCGATGAAATTTCGACTTTCTTTAGAATTAGTTTAGTAGGCATTGAGTTCATATCTACATCCACATGCCACCCTGTGATCCGCGGCAAGGGTGTGTATCAGTCGGTGGCCGTTCACCGACCGTGAAAATAGGATTGCGACCTTCTGAGTGGTACATTCCGGTAGATTTTTAGTTTATCTTGCGTACATTTAGGAAGGCAGGGCCGCCCACAGGGGGGGATGTATAGCGCAATTTACGCCATATAAAAATTTTTTTGGGGAGATTTTTAAAATGCATACAGAAATTCACTAAATGTAAATATTTTTACCCGTTTACAGTAATTTATATACGTATCGAAAATTATAACGATAAATTAATGTTAAGCGTTGAGTGAAGTATAATAAAGCATCGTTCAGTTATAGAGAATCATTTAGCCAGTGGGAAGCTTATTTAATTTCGGTCGCATCTCTCTATGCTCTTCCTTGGCTGCTGCACCGCGCCGTCGCGGTGAATTGAGGCGAGGAATTTATCTGTTATTTCACTAATTATAATACATGCAGAAAAATAAACTTTGAATTAAAATTGTACGGTTTAGGTTAGGAGCGCTCCGTCTTTAAAGAAATCATCAAAGAATATTTTCAATTTGTGACGTTCGATTGTTTGAATCTGTTGTATCGTTGAAACAACAATAACAACAGTATAACAAAAAATGAAATGAGGGTAGAGCTCATCCCGGACTAAGTCACAGGCGTGTGAATTTCACACATTCAGGGTAGGGGGGCCAGTTCCTTTCCCTAGGCCACCTCGCACTCCGAGGATTTTTCGTTCTGGGGTGTGCAGAGGCTTAACCCGGATTTGAACCCGGAACCCTTCGATCAGTAGCCAAGCGCTCTACCCACTGGGCCAAACCGCTCTACAATATAGTGTATTACTGAGTAATTTGTTCTGCACGTGATCATGCTAAGAGTAAGTCACCAAAGGAATGATGAATCTTGAATGATGAAACTTTTCAAGTTGGTACCCGCACCGCGCGTCAGGCAGGAGGAAAGGTACAAGGATGGGAATGGAAAGGCGAGGATGACTGCATGTTCTGCTGATGTTGTGTGGGGGTAGAAATATGTCTGCAGTGCCGGCCTCGAACGCGTGTGAATTGAAGTTGTTAAGGAACTTTAACTTTGCTAACAACTTTCTAGTCCCCAGTGTTCCCCGACCAAGCCGTAAAAATTCCTTAAAACCTCAGCAGTTCGAGCACCGTAAAACCTAATCCTGCTGATATGGTAACAAAAAAGAGTTGTATAACTTGGGGCTGCGTTGTCACGGCCCTGAAAAGTCACGGGGCTGCGAAGACAAATGCGAGACTTCGTGGATTAGGTTGCCGGCGTTGCACGTGACAATGTTATGTCTCGAATGAAAGTTCTGGCGTCTGCTCCACAGCTACATGAAATGTACGCACTCCTCTTCGGCGGCCCCCTCCACCTCCTCTCGGGCATTCTCTCTACCCTGCTCCTCAGTAAAAGGATCGCCGGAGTCATTAAAAATCTGTGAGGAAAATGGGTCACTTGGCCACGTGCGTTATGCTCTAGGGCGGCAGAGAATGCGCGTGTAGGACCGGCTGCAACGCCAACTCAGCTTCTTTTCTTTTTTACAGACCCTTACGCGTTCCGCGAGCACGTGAACCCGCTCGCGCAACGACCGTCTCTGTCAGGAAGACGACTGGCACGGTCGTATATACGGGCCAGGGAGACGACGGGCTTCTCATTTCCGAAAGTTGACTGTCAATGTGCGCGGAGATAATGGAGGGTTCCGTGTAATGACGTTTTGACGTCCCTCACCCCCTGCTGTTTCATGGATTTATTTCCGGCGCAATCGGATTTGCCTTTCACATTTGGTTCGCGGTAATTTTTGGCGTGCGTGTGCTGGAATTAGGTTTCAGTGTTTCAAAATGCAGCGCTACGCATCCAGTGCTTGTAGCCATTATTTGGCTGTCCCCTGTTCAGCAGGAAGATGTGCAGACAGTGATCACCCTCTGATTTTTTTCCCGCTGGATTTTGTTCCCTTTATGCTCAAAGTTTTTGGAATGCGATTGAGGCATGAAAATGCCAAAACTGGTGCTAGCTCAAACGGCAACAATATTTTCGGTGACGGGTCTTTTGATACTTCCCGTTCACGTGAATGGGAAGAATGGAAAAGGTAGGCCTCGTATGAGGTATATGGAGCTAGTTGTGAAGGATATAAAAGAGAGACGGTACGTCAGTATGAAGAGGTTGGCCGATTGAAGAATCGAGTGGAGGGCTGCGTCAAACCAATCCTTGGATTGTTGACCGATGATGATGATGGTCTTTTGATGGAAAAATATCATTTTTTATTTGAATTTTTATAAGAATTAGGCTTCAATTGCTACAAAATAAGAGTAAAGAAATTATGAAAGGCTATATTTTCAGTTCGGATAGGAATTTGAACCAGCGACCTTGCATTAAGCGACTGCTGCTTTACTGATCTTCCCTATAAGTAAATTATTATTTCCAGATTGGCCTAAAAGTTGGTACAGCTTCAGTTAAGGAAAGTGTATTGAATTACAACAACGTACGGTGAAAATATATTGCAGTGAATGCTGCCACCTAAGGATCTAGAATCTTTAATGTTAGTTACGGTTTGATCTTCTCCGAAGGATATAGCATAGAACCTCAACTTTTACTGTTTGACTATGGTGAATGACAACGCCAGTATCAATGCATATTTGCGCTTTAATTGGTTCATTAAGTTATTATCTGAGCCTTGACACGATTACCTTGTTAGGTTATCTGGAGGAAAATAAGTAAAGAATTATTTTTTGTCCCATTTGTGCTACCGATGGGGGACAGATTAACTTAAGGGAGTTCTTCATAAGAATGAAAAGTCCAAAAAGCCAACTAAAGAGAAGTAAACTCATATTCCAGTATATTAGTCATTCTTCGGCCATAAATTCTTCTCCCCGTAAATGGTTGCCTTGATGACAGAAATTTCGGCATAGGAGTTTATTCCTCTTTAATTGGCTTTTTTAGATTTATCTTCCTTTGAAAAAACTCGCTTTTCCAAGGACTCTATTTGTGTGCTAACACCAGCTAACAACTAGTTTAGTCTTACTATCAAATATCCTTAGATGCTTATTGAAAATTATATATCGGTCATTTTTCTGTCATTCCTTTTGTCTTGATTGATGAATCCATTATAGGGACACCGTGAGGATAATGTTTTTCACTCGGCGATTTTTTAGTCTCAGACAAGCTGTTCATCGAAATGAATCATTGGTGTTAATAGTGAAGGGCGGGAGACATCTCCGAAAACTTCTCGAGAGTTTTTGCTGAAGGGACCGTAAGGGTACGGGAGCATTTCATATTTGATTCTCGGTGATGTATGGACTGCGCTAGGGTTAAGAAAGTTCATCGAGATATCCGTTTTCTCTCAGAAAGTTTGACGTCGCGGGAGCGTCCATTTCCCGTTGGGATTCTCGCTCTCCTCTTCGCTCTGTGTTCTTCGTCATCTCAAACTTTCTCTGCTTGTCGGACAAACCGCTTCGATTTTCGGGTCAATTTGTCTTGATGGGGTAGGTGAGGAGATAATGGAGGGGGAGGGAAGGGGACAGTTCGCTCGCTCGGCAGGGGTGGTGGAGCGAGATTTGCACCCCGTTTAAATGCGGGGGGAGGGGATGGGGTGACGTTATCAGTGTCTGGGGAAAGACGTTGTCGGCCGGTCAGAGACGGTGCGGACTTGTCCAATTCGCCTAAGCTGTCCCTTAGTCCGTTCGTTTCGTCTCCCCTTCTCCACCCATCTCGTTCAACCCCTGGGGATTTCTCATGCCTCGTCCTCTCTGCGTCCATCTCGTCGTAGATTAGGAGCAGATGCGCGAGGAGTGGCGCTAAACTTTTGCGTCGGCCCGGCCCTCGTGAATGCACCGTCCAGGAATCGGGCCGCGCTAATGCGTTGGGTACTCGGGCTGCTTGCTGGAAGTTGGCGGACGCTCCGATGCCAACTCCACGCTCGACTGTGCACCGGCCGTTTGAAGCACCTTTGAAGCCTCGAATGGATCTCTCCTGGAAGAGAAATCACCTCTCTGTTATGCGCTGGCAGAAGTTGTTCCGTTCATCCGTGGCTCAATGCTCTTTGGTTGCCAGTAATAGAGTGTATGGCATTCTCGCCGAAAGTTGAAGACAGGGACGTCTTTTGGAAATAGAGTAGACCATAGATTTCAGTTATTTCAGACGCAGCTTAGTGGAATCAATTCACGTTCACGAAAACAATCAAATTTCTAAAATTTTTAGGACCAAATCAGATGGATTTGTGTGTAAAACGAGTGAGGGCATCTATATATGTTCCTAGCAAACTGTAAGTTCAAATACTGATTAAATGTCATGCAGAAATTTAAAACGGATAGGTTCACTAAAAATGTTACATAAATATTAAGAACCCCTATGTGCTTTGGTATACATCCTTGCAACATAAAGCTACATCACTTGGTACATTAGTGGTTTTAGACAGTGTAATACCTACTAGTACTACGCATGCATATTATTTGCGACTTATGACCAATTCGACTTACGTCCAAGTCTTCGGAACGGAACCTGGTCGTAGGTCGGGGACTACCTGTATGAACACTTGGTTATTCCACCTCACGAACACTTGGTTATTCCACGTTATGTTTTATAAACGGATCCTTGTTTCGATGTAAATCCTCCTGATAGTGATGTTTTGCGTCTAAATCTGGACTGCGTAAATTGAAAAAGTTATGAAGAATAACAAATGGATAATTGGATCAATTCGGAAAGATATTTGAATGCTGCGACTGATTTTAGGCAATCAACTATGCTGAGACATTTGATGTCCGTGAAATTTGATATATTCCTAGGAGTATTATTTTAATCAGAATTAGAATTAAATCGCATAGCAATGAATCCTAAGAACTCTTACAATTAATACTTATGGAATAGCATCAATATTTAGAAATAGAACAATATTTTCAATTCCTTTTGAAAATAAAGATCATTCAGTTTTATGGCATATGCATGTAAAGTATAAATTATCTAACTTTGTAATGTTATTAACATTCGCGTGTCATTTATTTTGGAAAACTTTATCAACCTATTATATAATATTTCGTTAGCGTGATTTATTTTCACAGCCTTTTGAATGTTTTTTTTACATATAATGCCAGCCTTTTACATGTAGGACCTAAGAAGTCATGCATTACCTAAGAAGTCATGCATTTAGATTGCTTACATTGTAAACATTAGATGATGTTCAGTGATTGTCTCAGTTAGGCATGTACTGTGTTAAGTCTCGGTGCAGATCGTTCTTCTTTTGCTTAGGCAAGGTTGGGGGAATGGTGAACTCACGCCTTCGAGAGAAAACGTTCGTGTCTGTGCGCGTGCTTCGGAGTGTGGCGTCAGCAGTTAGGGAGCTCCTTTCCTTCGATGGAAAGGAAGGCGCGAGAGGTGAGGGAACTTGTTAGCGGGGCATCCTCCTCCTTAGGTGCTCGTTTATTTTTCCCAGGGCTCTAAAGGCCTCTCAAATTTCCACCCGAGTCATTGAATCGCCTTCTTTGGAGTTTCCTTCTAAACATTTCCCGGTGTACAGAGGGAGTCGTGATGTTCTTTTATGCCCGTCGAAATGTCATTTACTGACAGTACGAGCCTTCGCTATTTTTAATTGATTTCAGTGCACGTAGACAAGTGAATGGTTGCATTTTCCTCTTACCTTGAACACTTTAAAAAAAGAAAGTGCGGTAGGCCCGGAAATTTTATGTACTTATTTATGGTGTGCTTTTTCCCTGGTTGAAGCCTGGGTATACTGTCGGAGTTATCAAAGTGAAATATTTCAGTTTTTCAACGCAGGTGCTACTAGCAACCTTTGATATAATTGCCGTTGCGATTCGTATGATTTTTTTTTCTTTTCAGATGATACTGGGAAAGAAATCTGAGCACTATGCTGCGCGAACACATCGCACAGAAAGGATTTGATGTCCTGGAACAAAACCATTGTTCTGTTTCCCTATTTCAATGGGAGAAACTTTTTTAAATAAGCCAGCTTCGCACATACGCATCGGCTAATATGTCTTGCGGGTTGCGATGAAATATCGGAGTATCGATGCCTAAAAAAATGTAAATATATTCTTGCAGATTATTGCTTGATAGTGCAATTACACCATTCTGTGCACGCAGGGTCCATTTATAAGCACCGGTCGTTGAAGAGTACCAGACGTAATTACAACAGGAATTGGTGCCGTCTTGTGTCGGTTCAGTTGCCTTAATCCTCAGTGTGTCTGTTACCTTCCGTGTAAGTGCTTATGTTATCTGTTTACGGGGTACGTAATGTGTGTACTTATCAGGGAAGGGAGTCTCTCCGGAGTTTTTCATCGTAGTAATTTTCCTGTGAAATTTACTCATATTCTTCCATTCCTTTGTTGTATGGCCTCATATCCAATTTTATCCAAATCAAAGAGATGGAAATAGTCATCCCTTTTATTTTATTACGGAAGAGACTTGCCTCGGAATACACATCGCGAAACACGACGTTTCAAATGCGTCAGCGCAAGATGAGGAGTCTGCTAACGTTTACCATTCCCCGCTCTGTTGTGATTCACTTTTTAACTGCCACACTTTTCCTTTTTCGGCCCTAAAATCGCTATTTTGACGGAGTTCAGGCAGTTGGTTGTCATTTCAAAAGAGAAACTTGTCCGTGCGAAGAAATTAGTGAATATGATGCATGTCACTAAGGTACCTCATTATTTCAGCGGCGGTTTATCATGATTTTGTTCCTATCTTTCTCATCCTTTTTCGGATACAATGCGAAGTTCGCGGTAAGACCTCTTTTCTTCGAACTGGAAAGTTAATTTCTATGCTCTTGAGAGCCTAAAATAACTCTGCGCGTTCGTGAGTGTGGTTCAAGTACACCGCCGAGTAGTTTAGGCCCTTTATACAGGCCCTGTATTTCGTACCACCATCCTTTGGGAATATGATTCCGGGAACGCAAAAATCGATCTTCTTAGAGATAGTCGAAAGGTAGAAGGCGTGCGCTGTCGACCTAGTCGAGGAATTCCCGGGCATCCGTGTGCCCTTGTCTCCCCATTATCATCTGTTTTCGAGACCATGTTCGGCTTAAGCACTTTGGCATAGAGTAATCCTGCAAAGAGAGTGCTTATTTGGTTCTGCTGGCATGCAAGACTGATTCGGTTTTCGCGGAAGCGCTTCGGGAGTGGATGAGGAGGAGTACGCGCAAGATATCAAGTTCTAGTTTCCTGGTTCGTGCTGTTTTGGGGCGCTAGAATTACTTCCTCTGCAATGGGAAATTCAGTTTTATGCTGGACCATTAGAATTGGATTCAGTACGCCTTCCCGTGGAAATTTGGGATAATCCCAGTTGGCAAGATGTTGCAACGGGGTCATTGAGTTTCATAATATTTTTCTTGACAATAATATTACTGAGGAAGGAGCATTAGTCGTTTTTAAAATGGGCAACTTGAAGGTAGGTAGATTCTTGAGTCTTCCCTCATGACTATCCTTTTACGTATTTGTCAAAGTTAAAAATGTCCTCTGTTTATTTTCCCCGGCCAAATCATACGTGTCCTTGCTAATTATTCCGCTTATCGTTCCTGTAGTGGTGGAAGGAAAAATTGCCTTTGATAGTGCAATGTGCCATTTCTATGGAGTGCGTATTTTTCCAGTAAATATATCTAATATTTGAAAAAATATGATGCCTTCAGCTGTTGTTACCAAGTGTGTAACACAATTGTAGGCCGGTAGTATACGATTCTTAGAAAGAAATGGCCCTGTAATCTGATTCCTTGTCTGAGAAATGTAATAGATTAAAAGTGCATGCATCGGCAATTATCGACATCTCAAACGACTGACTTTTGTTCGTCGTAAACTTAAAAATTCATCGAGGACAAAAGTCCCAATAGAAGAGTGAGCTTAAAGTGAATACAGTATATTTAATTATCATGGAGGATGAATTGCGTTACGTCAGTTATATTTCATAATATTACAGAATTACATAAATGGTATTTTCTTTCTGATTTCAAAATGTGAGCTTGTGAAATCTTTGCTGCATGCGCATTAATTAAGGTATTCGTCGTTCCACGGTTTAGAAATCTGTGTGTGTTCTTGGAATCGTGAATGAAGTTGAGTAATCTTTTGTCGAGTTTATTTCTCAACTTTTTGTGTCCATCCCACCTTGTTTCTGATTATTTTTACTTCTTTTGAGTAGGTCATAAACCCATAAACTCTGTAGCCTTTCAAACCTAGCAACTCAACAATATAAGTACCTCATATTCCAGTTGTGAACTAGATCTTTCCTCTTCAAATTGCATCATAAGGTTTCCTAGAAACGCTTGAAACCCTTCTGATATTTTTGTAGCAGAAGGATTTTACCACCAAATTAATGTATTTCAACGTATTTATTAATCCAGACCTATAACTAGAAAATTCTCCTCGTTTGTTATCGTTAAAATCGGGAAAACTACGTGTATAATATTTCGCCTTTTTCCGGTTATAATTCCGTTAAGTGAATTTAAAACTAGTGGTGAATGTATGCTTTGGTGCATTTCTGGAGTATGTTTTTTATTTATTCTTTGCTCCAGGGTTGTATTTTCTCAAGTATTTATTTACCTTCCTCTCGTTGTCAGCTTCATTGTAGCAGATTCCCTTTAGAGGGAAGCATTTTATAATTAAATGCATTTGTCATCGCTCAGGAAGTATTTAGAGCGTAATATCATTCTGATTTGTTTGATTGGTTTTTATTAGTTGGCTTAAAAATGCAATGACGTCCTTTTCGTTTTCAGTTAGGCGTCCGAGCTTCCTCCTTAACGTATCCTCCTGGGTCCGCTTCTCCTTCTTACATCTTTTTTTGTCTTCCCCAGTGAGTCCGGGGCACCGTTTCATCCTCATCCAATTTGTCCCGCTTTAATTCATCTTTTCGCGTGGGGGAGGGTAATGCCTGACGCAATCCAGTCCCCCCCCCCACCGTGGTTACGCCACCGACGCTGTTTTGGCATGCAAATGTGTTTTCGGGCAAGTAGGTCCTCAAGGAGAACGAAAGCGTAAACCGGATAATTAAGTGGTCGCTCTTACTAGACCGAAGGCGATTACTTATTTTTCTCACCGCTCACCTGCCGTCTGTCTGCGATCTGCGACTGCATTTCCCAACTTATTCCATTTAACGCGCGTCTTCTGCATCGTTATTGAGTTTTTAGTTGGCACGTGTTTATGTAATGTGGGAAAAATAAATACTGAATAACTGAATACTGAAATAAACACTGGGGTAAGGTGGAAAAATAAATAATGAATATGCAAAAGTAAATGGAGACTAAGAGATTAGGGCCGAAGTTACCGGAAAAAATTTTAAGGATGAGTTGCATAATTTTTGGGCCAATTTAATTAGGTTGCATGAGACTTAGTAAGACGCATAATTGTGAATGTTTTGTATATCTCATTGTATGTTTCATGTTGAAATGCTCTAATTTGTTAAAGGTTTGTGCAGTTTCTACCGTATAGTGTCAATCTCAAAATGGGGACATGAAATCATGTGAGGTTGCTTTGTTTCGTAGCTGAATTTAGTTGATTAATTGGTAAAGCCTTTCTTGAATTGTGTGTGTGTGTGTGTGTGCGAAGATAATGCACACCGGAAGCAACGTCATGGCATAGTCCTCTAGATGGCATTCTCAACACAACTCCAAGTTGTACTCCCAACACCACTAAATAGTTATTATTTGGCAATCCAGAGGACTGTGCGTTATGGTTCCTTGCATCGCCATCTGTACCATTAACCGCGAATTTCTCGAGCCCCGTGTTGTAAGCGTCATCACAACTTGCCGTAATATTTGATATTTGTGATATCAAGGATCATAAATTCAGACAAATTTTGAAGAAAGGCATTCAGGGTTTTGCTCTTCTGATCGTAATTAAAATATAAGGATGTCGCGATCGAGCGTGTTATGGAGACCCGCGATCAGGTCCCTAATGAGGCTTCACCCCCTGCCACACATCCTTGCAACGGTTTTTGCAGGGTGCTGTATGGATGTATTTAGATAAAGGTGTATTTAATGGTGGTAAAATTAGGCTTAAGGCTGCCCCAGCTAGGCTAATGGGCGCTTGAGAGGAGCGAAAGCTGTATAATTAGGGGCTCGCACTTACTAGACTCGACTTACTCGTTCACCTTTTACTTTCATTTAACACGAGTGCATGCATTTACGTCCCGGAAATAGCCATTATTCTCGAAGGATTGTTGCGGTGGAAGAAAAATGTGCGTAAATAGTGTATCGCACCTTTTGATTTGAAATGCAAAGTGCGGTCAAGATGGTCATACTTATCGCTGGAAGGACCCATGATTTGAATTCGTATTTTTTTCCTCACATTTGATCACCTCAGGGTCGCGAGTGGAAAACTGGCTTCCAACCTTCATCATAATATTTTTTGCCCGTTCTCTTTAGTTAAAAAAAATAGGGATTCTTTGTCGCTTTGGGATGAAGAAACTTCATGTTACATAACCAGATGTTCCGTTACAACGCAGCTATTCGCTCCACGGTTGGTTACGACACATTCAAAAATATACCCACCATCGTATATAATTCTATTTTTTCGCGTCAGTATACGATTCCTTCGCATCACTCTCATTCTAAATAATTATTCATTTCATTATATTTATTAATTGGCCCTGTTTAGTATCCCGAGTCGTGAGACTAAGGTAAATTGTGCAAAGTTCATTGTGTAGCCCTCATAAATCTGTTCCCGTAGTCCATCAATGACTTCCCGCAGCCACGGTAAACCAGTTTTACACTTAATTCTGGTCAACTGAATATGAATAAGAAAATTTTAATAATTTTTTTAAATTTTTTTATTTTTTCTTCTGGATAAATGCTTAACGCAGCTTAAAGGTCAACATCGCTATTTTCTTGGTTGGGAGTAAAAATATTCCCATTTTACCGACTCGTTGATCAAGGTCACTACTTTGATCGGCTTTATTTCTGTCTTTTTGTGAGTTATAGTCTTCCAGGTGGAGTGTATTTCTGAGAATACCCCAGAATCATACCCCGGAACGATTCGGAATTGAACGGAACTGACCCCGGAACGCATTCAAACTGACCCTTTTTTCTGAAGAATCATCTACTTTTTGTGAATATATAACCTACGGCTAGGCGGGGAGATTGCCTCTTAGTTGGGAAAGCTTTCCATGCATATAGTTCTAAGGATTTAAAGTGAACGTTGTGTGGACTTGGTAAACATGACCTGCCTCTAGTTTCCATCCATCACCTATGCAAATGGACAAGCGTGGGAAGCTTTGAGAAATCAGGGAAATGAAATATTATTTCCCATCACTGTCACTCTTCATTGGATGTAGGTGTGGCCTGACACAGTTATCTCCAGTGCTCTACCATCACCTGACTTCTTCCCCTTCGTAAATTTCATCTTTTCAGAGTCTGAAATTAATGTTCTCATTCCATGTAAGATAACCCTTGCGTTTATTTATACTCAATCTTTTTAGTATTTAACAAGTTTTAGTATGAAATAAAAACAAATACATAATCAATCGCTACCGTAGACGCTAAAATGATCGATAAACTCAGCTTCGATGCAATATGATGTATATCAGATCGAATTTAGACAATATAGTTTTAAGCTCGTAAAAACTTGAGTATAATAAAATATCAGTTGACGTGGCTCGACCATGTGAACGCTATCTCAAATAAAACTAATAGAATATTATTCCGGCTAAAGCCTCGATATGAGGTCAACCAATGCAGACCAGAAAGATATTATTCCATTCGCTGATTTTTCCTCAATTTGACAACTGCACAAGAGCCCTCTGAAACCTCACGAATGAATTAACTAATAAATTCAGCGGCCACAAAATGCATGCATTCTGTTCGTTTTCAGCCTTCGCTGCGATAAGCACATTTCCTCATACAGGTAAAAGCTTCTATGGTCGGAACTATTATTACTGGACGGAAATATCTTTTATGTTTCTCTGTTCTCTTTATTTAACAACGAAAAAACTAAATATCTACTTCATATACTTTGATAGCACCGAAAACTAAAACTTTACTAAACATAAATAACCTATTCAACATTTATTTACCAGTGCACTCAACTACATTGTTTCATTGATCATTGGTCGTCAGTCCCACGGTTATGTGAAATTCATTCTGAAGGTAAATGACAACCAGCACAATATGCATGATTTAAAGATTGATCAGTATAATTACCGGTTAAAATATAAGTGATGAGAAAATGTATTATGAGAATGGCATTTTGAATGCCATTGTTATTCTATTTCATATCATTTTATTTACAATGGAAGCTATCATAGAGCGGAAGTAATTGAAGAGAAAAATGAAGTCGATGAGGATGATTTGGGAGCCCCAGTCTTAGGATCAGAATTTGACACAGCTGTAAGGGATCTGAGGATAAATAAAGCTTCGGGAATAGATGATTTTCCTGCCGAACTAATTAAAAATGCCGGAGAGAAGGCATTTACTCAGCTGTACAAAACCATATACGATATGTACTCTACAGGAGAGATACCCACGGACTTGGAGAAGAACATCATCATCCCTATTGCAAAAAAGAAGAGAGATGAGAACTGTGAACTTTTTAGGACCATAAGCCTGACCAAACATGCCTCGAAGATATTGACGAGAATCATCTATAGAAGAATAGAGCGAAAAGCGGAGTTCCTGGATGAGGACCAAATCGGGTTCAGAAGAAACAAGGGCACAAGAGAAGCGATTTTGGCCCTCAGGCTACTTATGGAGAAGCAAATAGAGAAGAATCTTCCGACATTTGTTGCATTTGGAGATTTGGAGAAGGCATTTGACAACGTAGATTGGAGAATGACGCTAAAGCTTCTGAAATAAATTGGAGTATCATACAAGAGTTATCCACAGCTTGTATAAAAACCAGGTGGCCATAGTCAAATCAGTACCCAGCAGTACAGAAGGAGTGAGACAAGGCTATGCACTGTCTCCCGTATTATTCAATGTCTACATCGAGAAAGCCATCCAAGAAGTCAAAGAAAAGTCTCCGGGAGTGAATAACCACGGGGAGAAAATCAGCATGCTACGATTCGCCGATGACATAGCAGTCATGGCAGAAACAGAAGGAGATTTAGAGCAGACACGAGGAAATATGGAAAGAACAATGACCAGATATCATCTGAATATCAATAAAAGGAAAACTAAGGTATTGGTATGCAGTAGAAGAAAGGAAGCCAGGACCAATGTTATTCTAGGAAAACAAAAAATCGAGGAGGTGGAAGAGTTCTACTACCTGGGAAGCCGAGTAACCAGCGATGAACGAAGTAAACGAGAAATTGCCAGTAAAATTGCCCAAGCAAAAAGGGCATTTTACCAGAAGAAGCTTCTGCTTACAGCTGCAAATACAAGCTTGGAAGTGAGGAAACATTTCATTAGAACATACATCTGGAGCATTCTACTATATGGCAGCGAGGCTTGGGCAATAACAGCAGCAGAGAAGTCCAGTCTGGAAGCATTTGAAATGTGGTGCTACCGAAGAATGATGAAGATAAAATGGCTCGATCGAGTGACAAACGAAGAAGTCTTAGTAGAGTGGGAGAAAAGAGTTGCCTACTGAAAACCATAAAAAGAAGACGGGACAACTTAATAGGCCACATCTTAATACACGGTGGCCTGATGAAAACAATTGTCGAGGTAAAAGGGGAAGAATGTAAAAGGCAGGCCTGGCACGAGGTATATGGAGCAAGTTCTGAAGGATGTAAAAGAGAGGAGAGTCAATATGAAGAGTTTGGCCGATAAAAGAATCGAGTGGAGGGCTGCGTCAAACCAATCCTAGGATCCAATGATGGTGATGATCATTTTATTACATTTCCACTACTCCAAATCATTTATAATGCATAATATCCTGCACGTGACGGTTAAATTAGACTTTTGCTTTTAACTTTTTTGTGCCTCACTGCGTATAAATGAAGTAATTCTATTCTATTCACTTTTCCTTCCGCGTCCATTTATCCAAGTTCAACTCTCGTAGCTGAACATATTTTCGTCAGCCATTTTTCTGCCGTCTTAATCGTATTTAAGTGTTAGGCAGTATTTATCTTCATCTGTTTATTATTTTCTTACTTTATTTCATAATGCCAAACTTATTTTCGACTTCGGGCCTTATTTTTGCAGAATTTAGTTTCACTCTTGTGAAATCACTGCTAGGCTGGCCTTTCCTGCTACCCTTACTCATGAAGTCAATGTGTTTTTGATTCCATCCTGCGCCAATAATAAATCTCCTATATTACTTGTAGCTTGTGATTACTTTATTTAATATTTGGTAGATTTTCTACTGAGAAACAATTCAGACGGTTCCGGTTGGAATTTTGGTCAAGGAGTTTTTTTACTCTGTGTAAATTATGCTGTAGTACATTCCTGTGGGTGACTCCGGTAAGGTATTAGCGGCTAGTTTGCAATCCTTGAATTTTAATATTTGGGTTTTCCCCGTTAGTTGTCGGTAATAACTCCGAGATCAATTTTTGTTGAAGCTCTTTAAAAAAAACAACTTGTTTCACCTTATCTTCAAGGTCGCTGGAATGTTCCCTTCAAAATCCGTTCTTTGAGTGCCACTAATATTAAGTTATGGTCCACTCGGCGTACCTACTCTTGATAACCCCCGAAGCGACATATAATCAGTTCTCTTGGCATTTATTAATTTTGAAGACAGCGATAATTCGCCTTCTATCCCGCATTCCCCTCTTCAAATACAGATCAAATGTCGTATCTCCAGGTTTTCAGCTGCTAGGATCTAGAATACAGCTAGCCAGGAAATCAAGAATTCTGTTCCATTTTGCATTTTGGCCATCTAAAATTAAATACATAAACGAATATATGATTAGTCTCTCTTGATTATTTCCATCCCTTATAGTTTTTAAATCCTCTGATGCAGCTCATTATGTCTTTGAATCAATCCTTTTTTTGTTATTTCGAACTGAATGTTTTTCTTTGGCGTATCATCATCTCTTTATAAGGGGTATCTAAATTATCTTTGTTACATTCAATTCCTTTTAGATATCTTATTAATTGAACCCGGTTTCCATATGCCACCTTATGGTGTGGCGTGTAATATTTTATGCCCTGGCTTGTAGGTGTGGTAGAAGCCAAAATAAGTATGCCAGAGGGAAAGAGAGAAGGAAATTAGCAACGGATATAAGTAGAGTACGCACGTAATAACATTTTTGATTTTAAAACGTGTGGTGAAATTTTTACCGTAAATAAATAAAGATCATAAATTTTTATCTACCGTCTTTAAATCCAAATATGTGTCGACAGGCTGTTACGTTTGATTTCTCTGAAACTAATTTGTAAGCAATATTTATTGCGTATAAAATAAGTTTAATTTCCTCCTTACACATAGCTGTGCACCTAACGCCAAGTCAGAGCACAAAAAAGGCACCGATTATACTGTTTTTAGTTTTCTTTAATTAATATACTCAAGGAACCCAACGTTAACATGGCGGAAGTTCGAGACCGTTACACGTGTTGTAATCCTTGATAAGTTTGCCGCAATGCGCACTTATGCATCGTGTATCCATCTCACAAAATGCTGTTAGTAATTGTGCTGCAGATGCCCTAATTAAATAGCAGTGCCAGATTTCCTCACTGGTGGTTCTTTCTCCTTGTTACTTACGCCCGAATAATTCGAAAATTGTCTCGTAACCCGTTGCGAAACGAAGGTAATCCATGAATTTAGATTTGTAAGCCTGGGTCGCAATTTCATGCTGAAGTCATTCCAGGAGATTTCCGGGAGTGGAGCGTGGTGACATCTTCCTATTTCTTATACGCTTTTATCCCTCCGGGGTTCGTCAGGAAGTACTTGTTCCTTCATTTTGAAGGCGAACGAGGGGTTAACATCGGTAGGGAAAGAGTGCTTTCGTCCGATGCGAAGCAAAATCCTTTGTCGTAGGTGGGCCCACCTCGACTTCCGCGTATATTTTTTTCCCCGAGCTCAACTCATCGAGGTTATGCTTTGGCAGCGGGCTACGGGGGTGTTTAATTCCTCCCAGGGTTTCTTTCTTCAATTCATGTTCGGGAACTCAGCTCAGATATTCCTTTGGGCTGTTGTTCTTCGCATTCTTCCTGATGCGTTTGGAAATATATGGTAATCGGGATACAAAAGCTTTTCGGTCTGTCAAGGGAAGAGGCATGGGTAGCACATGAAACTCTTGAGTTAGTAGCAGTACTACTGGAAGGCTTACAGACACTGAATGCACTTGCATTAACGAGCAGCATTCTCGTTATTGAATCTATTCAATCACTATCAGCGGCTTTTATGCTCGTGGCGAAGAGTTATAGGTAGTTCCTTAAAAGTTAAAGTGAACTTTGTAGAGAGTTTCCTTTTTTACCGATAAACTAATATAAACCCTTTTTAATTGAAGTTTCAGTGAGAAGATGTTAGCCAGGTGAATAAATCGATTAATGGTATCATTGGAGTAGTTAGGAATAAGGTATGAAGAGGTTGGATTATTGAATACGAGTATAATTAATTATAAAATAATGGTAGAGTAAGTGGCATTAGTAATGATGACGAAAATCTTTATTTTTGATGTAAACGCTGTGCCATGTACCAACGCTGCTTTCGTGAAACAGAATCATATCCTTTCCTCCAAAATATTGGGAGTTCCGTATAAAAATTTGTGCCGCATCTTATCATGCACGAATGGTGCTTGAGCTGAATGTGTTTTGCAACCCATATCACGGGTGTGAGGAGACATGCCTTTTTTATGTCATAGTAGGTGTCTTTCCGTCAATACCATGCACCATTAAAAATCATGTTTTGAAGGAATGGTGATGTCTTTCATGGTGCTTAATGTAGTCAGTTTTGAATTAACTTGGGCGGCTTTAACTATAATCTCGATGCCGCAGAAAACACCCACCGCTTCCACTTCGTAGAACTGGTTGGTCCTCCAAATGATTACATGCTTAAACCAAGACTTCGCATCGAACTATGATATCCGAAGAAAAAGCCGTTAAACGGACGGTAATTCAGCTTGTGAACTGAAACTTGCTTGTACTTGTATCCCCCTACTATTTTCCAAGCCTGAAATAAAAAAAAGCCTCAATTATTACAAAATAAGTGCACTAGACGCGTATTAAAATGTAACAGTTCTGCGGGAATTAAAACTATGTTACATATTTGACAGTTGATAACTGAGAGTCAGTTTTAATACGATGCTTAATATTTATTCATAAAATGAAAAGTTTTTTTGCCAAAATATTTTGCCTTCCTGGTATCCAATGATGAAGTACATAACTATTATACAAGAAGGAATAGTTATTTACTTCTTCCGGAGAGAATGAAGGTATTATCTCAGAGCTGTCTTTTTTATCGGGGATTTTTACAGCACGTTCAGTCCGGATTTATCAGCGACAAAAAGCATTAAACTCTTAAATAGAGATTAAAAGAATTATTAAAGACTAATTTTTTCCTGCAAAAGGGTTGTTAGACGGTGAATGGCATTATGTGAATGCCTGTGTACTCCTTTGTGAATCTAACAAGGGGAGTGTCCGAGTTTCGGGTCTAGGATTTTGACGAAATTTGCCAGGCAGGTAGTCCTTGATTAGTTATTTACGAATCACCCCCCATATAGGGTTATATATCCAGAAACTTCGTCAAAAAACGAGTTTGAAATATTTGATTGCAAATATAAAGGTAATAATTAGTCATGTTTAACCAGTGCAGTTTGGGTTAGGGGTAAAGTACTCGATTCACAGTGTCGACGTCCGAAGTTCGAGACTCTTCATATTCAATTTTTTTTTCATCGCAAATTCGTCGTACGACTTTCCCTGGTTTTACATATTTATTATCTGTTTACCCGAGTTGCATTTTAACTATTTTACGTTCTAATTACGTAATTTGCTAAATTTGCTAAAATTACATAGTTAGTACGTAAGATAGTTAGTTACGTTATTTACCTAAATCACGTAATTAGTACGTGGCGGAAATACTTCCGCATGCCCTGTCGTTTTTTGTGTATGAAATTAACGGAAGAGCAACGGTAGGCCACCAGTCTTGGAGCTGAGTTTTAGCTCAAAAGAGGTTTGTTCATTAAAAATGAAATACGGTGTGTAATGTGTTAGAAAGTAATATATTTTTTAGGCTAGCGGGAAGAGGCTTGCTCTTTAAAAGCTTGCCTCGGTGTGTCGGTCAAATGGTCGGTCAAAAGGACCTACCGCACTGCACCGTAGGGGGTTGCTATCTCTTCTCTGCTGCCTTAGTGACTGTTGCACTGAATACCTCAGGTGATATTTTTGCCTCTTCCTGAGGCCTTTCTTCTATTGCTAGATAGATATCTTTTTTCCACCTCCTTTACTTCCCTCTTTTTATTAATATCAATTTTTACAAGGGTGTTCCTTTCCAAATCAATTCTTATACTGTCATAAAATACTAATACTATTGCGGTTACCATTTTCTTTGTATCAAGTTACGTTTCGTCTTATCTGTCTCATTCATAACAGTAGTTTCGATTGTACCAAGCATAGAATCTATTATTCAAAATATAAATGAAATGTAATGTGAAATAAGAGGGTTAAAAATACAATAACGGGAATTATACCGGTAACTGAGAATTTCTGCAAGGAAATAGTTACTTCAATTGAAGTGAGCACAAATAATGAGAAATATATCTCAGTGTTCGAGTCGCTGTTGGTGCTGTTGCCGGATGTAGGTTTAAAAATTATGAATCTGGAAGACTATTCGGATACACTATCCCCGAGAGGTGGCGTTATGCCTGGCACGAGATATTGGATAACTTACTATATAAGATAATATTTTTTTATATAAATAGAACGCTGAACTATTATTTACATACCCAGCATGAATTTGGGAGCTGTATTGTAATAAGGTCGCAAGGGATCGAACCGGAAACGCATCAGGTTTCGTTTCCTGGGTGGAATAAGTGTATGAAAGGACGCAATGTCTTGTTCCGAATATTGCATCCTATTGATGTATGAATAGCTCTATTCTGCGTTGTTAGCATGGTAACCTAGTGAGCGGAGCGTTGGGTAACGCAATATCTTCACGGACACAGCTACCGAAGGATGATGGGTCCCTTTCCGGGTTGAAGCCTGCCCGTTCAGCTCAAGTTTCCTCCGCGCAATAGGTACATAATAGCTTTGTAAATTCGACTCCAAGGTTATTAAATAGGGTGGCTGGCGAATGGCGAAACGAAGTGAACCTGTCAATGGATGCTGCGTGGATTTCCTCGAAAGGGATCCGCATGTGGCGTTTCTATTCATCTCAAAGATTCCGCAAACCCTTAGCGGAAGGGAATGCGATGGATATCGGTTACTTGCTGGAAGGTCACGGGTTCTAATTTGGTAGCGAAGCTTTCTGGGAAACCCAACGCAGAACAATGCTATTTCCTCAATTTGTGAACGACGCTGGATACCGCAGGTGACCCAGATGAATGAATTGGGCTCCTCACCCGTCGCGTTGGTAATTGAGTGGATGATAGGCCTCCTATGCATTGAGATCTTGAACCTTGTTATCTTTTTGCGATCATTTCTATCCATCGCGGTGCGCAGTACCAGTTAGATAACTGTGATGAGTGAGTAATAGCTTGACTATTGGAGAGGAAGCGTCTCGAGTCCGAGAGCTCCATGAGCTTAGTAGGAGAGCAGATTGTCGAGGCTCATATGTTTCGTCGTTTCCTGAGAAAGGCTTTTTTAGGGATTGGATGATTTTCCGCTCTGTTCACGGCCTAATTGGGTATCATCTGGAGAGAAGCAACTCCGGATGGGAGTCTGGCCTCCAATTTCGTTGCATGGGTATTTATCCTGTCTTTCCATGGTGATGTTACGTAGTAAGTGATTTAGTCCCGCAAGTATTCCTACTGCTATTGCATTGTCCATTGTAAAACCCTTCATCTATATTGGACTTGTCCATTTCACCGTTCTCTCTCTTCCCTCTAATTTCGTGCAACTAGATTTTATCCTTCACTTGGAGAAGGCTGTTCCAGCAACTGTTTATTTATGGCCATTTCAATGCAATAAATCCCTCTGTACTATTCAAATAGCTACATTGTTACATCCGAAATTAGTGCCTCATGCCTCTGGGTAAAAAATAGTTTTTCGTTACTTATGTTATCAAATAAAAATAATAAAAATTACGTTTGTTCCCGAAATACTTCCTTAACATCGTTTAAAACTCTATTGTAAGCCATGCTCGTGTAGGACAGTTGAATATTAGTGTGTTTCATTTTCAGTGCGCTTTCAATGTTAATTATTCTTCCTTTAGCCTGGGCGATAATAAGCCTTCCTTTTTATGGCAAGAAGGACGACGAATCTCTTCACGTCAAGTGTTTATCACTGTTATTCTAAGAGTTGCACAGTACTGTTTTGAGGTAAGATTTGTGAAAATATGGAATGATTTTCAAACGATCAAAAAGAGAAGCACTTGGAGAGAAAATTTGTGGAAGAAAATGCAGAAATATGAAGAAAGGGTGGAAGAAGAATGGAGTTTATCTAACAATAATAGGGAGAAGAAGTGAAGAGAGGATGAATAAGTAGCAGGAAAAAAAGAGAATTCATTTTTAAAACCATGAATCAAATTAGGAGCAATTAAATAAGTATACTCGGCAGAATTTGTTACATCCTAGTATGTAAATTAGTTATTGATGGTGTAAAGTTTGTGTAAGGTGCAAAACTATCACCAGTATATTTTCAGTTATAAGAAGATATATTTCTACCCAGTTCCACATTGTCTTTATTTATTGTATTATTGCGGTACATGAACTTCATCTTATGAAATTGCAAGTTTCCTGATATATTCTCTCTATATTCTTTTCTATTTATGGCAAAATAAATCGTCTGACATTCCTATTATATTTCATATTTACATTTTAATTTTTTAAATACAGCCATTGTTTCAGTTCTTTCATTCTAGTCTCATGTAAAGTGCTTAATCTTCTTTTTTCTCATACGCTTCCGGCTCTTAAGCTAGTAGACTTCTTTTTTTATTTCTGGCACGTTTTCTCGCTTTTATCTTCCTAGAGAATCCAGATTTTGTGCCTAGGTTGCATACATCCATAGAGTAATCTGCAAGCTAGCACGAGGATGTGTAGGGGAGTGTGAATTTTCATCTAGTATCGCATGCATTGTGCAATTATTATGCTAAGACACGTTACTTCTTATTTAGAAAAAGGAGTGTTATGTATATACGAGATGCTCAATCTTCAGAAGTTACAATGGGACGCAATTATAATTTTTGGGTCAGTATTTGTTTCAAATCCCGACGAAATTCTTTACACTTAGAAAACCAGGGTGTATGTAACAAATGTTAGCGTAGTTTCGTATTTGTTTCGTAAGCCACAAGGTATGATACCTACATTACACATACTTACGTGGTCATTACGTCGGCGACTTTCTTGAACTCATCTACACGATACCCTGCAAGCCACCGAGAGGGTGTGTGGCAGGGGATCTCATATTGTTTGTGGGAATAAGGGCATTAAAAATCCCTCCGGACGACTAGCATTCTATATAATCTTATTTCCATGTCAAATCAACCGTGAAATGAGGGAATTGTACTCATAATATTTATAATGTCATAGGAGAAAAGTTCTATGCACGTATACATGTGCATACTAAGTATAATATATCGTAATATACACTGTATATATTATATTTATATTATATATGTAATATGCTAAAAATATGATATGTATTGTATATTAGCTATAATCCAGTCTAAATTATAAAGTATTTTCTAATTACGATTCCTTTCCAAGTTCTTCTAGCAAATTTGAGGCACAAACTATCATGACGACCCTTCGGAAATGTTCTAGTCGTGAGAGTTTCTCGAGTAATAGCAGCGGTCGAATCTTGAGAGCCGTTGCAAGCTTCGTTGTCGGCGAAAGGGTTTCTTTGCTTTTCCTTCCTTTAGTCGTACTCCCCCACCCCGAGTCCTCCCTCCCCTTTCCCGCCCACGCCGGCCTTAAGCATTGATCTCTCTTTCCCCGTTTTTGGATCCGAAGAGCCTTCCCCACTCCAGCGGAAAAAAATTGTAGCTTCTCTCTCTGTTCCTCGAGAGATCTCGTGGGCTCTCCCTTGGCTCGAGCCAACCACTTCTCCCGGAATGTAAATATAGCTCGATTTTTTAAAATAATTTTTCTCGCTCCTGCCCGAAAATAAGTCTTCCTCCGTATGTGCTTGCGACCTGCGGCTTAGCGATGAAATCCTCTTGTGAGGGGCTTGATTGATTTTTGGTGTTAGCGTCGAGGGTCGACGGGGGGAGTGTTATCTTTTGAATTCTGGATCACAAGGCTCTCTATTCCATTCTGCCTTTCTTTTTCCCCCCTGTGTCTAAAATTCGATGAAGGAGTAGTCTCCTTTGGTTATTCAATGATTCGGCTACTGTTTTTTATGCACATTCATCATCTGAGAGCCTCGGAGAAAAATATTCTTTTGGTTATATTTCTTGGAAATTTGTTCCTCAGATTTTTACTTCAGTTTGAATAGGATCTGTGGCGTGACCACTTGAGCTTCAAAATTGCATTTTTTTCTCGCTGTACTGGGGCTATTCTTCCATCGTTTATCTTCGAAAAAGGCTTCTTTGGCCTTTTGCTGTAAGTCATGTAATGGAAACTTTCCTATATTTGTTTTTTTATGACAACCATCGTTTATAAAAGATATTTTTGTAGATTATTCAGTCTTGTTTGGTTGATATTTCGATTAATTTCAATTATTTTCTTTGAATTTCAAAGCATTTTGAATCCCAAAAAAATGGGCACATTGTGCAGCATTTAGCTCAACTATAATTGTAGGTTTTTGGTATAAATACCTACTAGTTGACGTTTTCACTTACGTCAGTGTGATATGCATTGTGTGCAATGCTTATTAATATTGTTAGAGTTGAATATTACGGAAGGAGGAAATACATCTTCTTTGTTTTCTTTGCTGAATGTAGCAATTTACGGTTTTATTTCTCTGTCATTCTTTGTACATACTACAATGCCCAAGTAGACAAATAGGCTTGGCGATTATGGGGAGGTTTCTTCTATACTCTGTTAATCATACATGTTTTTTAATGTCTTAGATTCATTTACCGAACAGCTACTCAGCTTTATAATTAAAATGTATGGCAAAAACTGGTATTCCTTCGTTTCAGTTCAGTTGTAATAGATAGATAAATATTTTATTTGCTCTAGGAATAATTTCCTTTGGAGCATGGGTACATATACGCAAAAGTTGAGACATCTTGTGGGATTTTCTTCTTCAAGACAATACTTAAAAAAACAAAATGTATGCATGCTGAAAATGCATCCACTTTCAGAAATATTGACATAAACATCAAATTTCATATTTGATAAAGCAAAAAATATTATTACATACATACAGAGAATACATCCACTTTCAAAATATTGGCATAGTCATCAAGTTTCATATTAAATCAAGCAAAACACAGTATTACATACATACAGAAAGTACATTAACTTTCAAAATATTGACATAAACATCAAATTTCATATTAAACACATAAGAAAAAAAGGAAAAAAAAGTTGTAGGAAAGGAAAGGAAAAGGTTGTCTGATCGAATCATTCCGTTTTCTGAAACGCACGCCGAAGTGGATATGTATCTTTGAAATTGAAATCTTACAAAATCCTTGAATGAATTTTCAACCATTTCCTTGTTAATTTGTTTAAGGACTGCAAAAAAGTTTTAATTATGCAAGATTTTTCTGTGGCCTTGTAGAATCTCTCTCAGCACCTTCTAGTATCATAATGAACAACTACTTCCTGCGGTGGATTTGTCCTGATATTTATGATTTTAATGGCGGGGAAATAAGATGAACTGTAATATTTTATAAAAATTTTTGTCGTTCACTGCAAATTTCAGTAGTGGTTTCATTAATTTTAATATTATGTAAATTTACTGGTAAATACTTCCCTATGATGGCCATACCATGGGTTCTGTCCACCAGTGTTGCATCACAATAAAAGCAAAAATAAAACGTGAACAACTATCGCTCAGATTGAATGAATATCACCTTTTTGTCTTCTTATTTAACTCTAGTAATACAAAAAATTGCTATTGTAGTATTTTTAACTGATTCCGATATATAGCATAAACCACTACCAACTTACCTATTGATTAAAAAAACTGTGAAAATAGAGCGAACTTCAGCCAAATGCAGCCTATGCAGCCAAGGGAAAATTTTCTTAAGACCTCAAAATATTAAAGATCTGAATCGCTGCTGTATGAAATCTAAAAAAAAGTAGAACCCTTGGCATGTAATGGGTGTATTCTCGCTACCCTTTACGTCAGGGCTTAGATTGTAATTCCTAGTCGATCGTATTGCCTGCCAATGATATATTTTTATTCCTCTCTCCTTGCCTTTCCGACCCCCTCCTCTTCCTCTATCTTCATCTCTTAAAGTGTCTTCTATAACTTTACTTCTATTATTTCCCTCTGGACCGTGCCATCGTCAATTCCATCCCATCGATATTTTTATAGCATTGCGTCGGAATTCGCTGGGCCGAATTTTTTGTTCATTATTTCCTTTTCATCCGTTAATTTCACAGCTTTTTTTGTCTTTCCTCCTTCACGCGAGGTCATTTCGTACCGATTTTTCGGCCGAAATGGCACCTTTTTCTCTCCTCCCTGCGAATGACCAATTTAAAGTTACCACTCTCCCGTATCAGCTCACGTCGTGCAGTGGTCGTGTTTCTCGCGATACGTCCTCCGTGGATTCTCTCCTTTCTCTTTTTTCATTCTCTTTTTCCGTCTATTCCAATCGACTTTTCTTTCCCTCTCCATTTCATATTCCGTTCCGATCTCGCGGCTCTTATTCGGGCCTCATTTGACTGCCATTTTTTCTTGCCAATCCCAAGTTACTGTCCAATTTACCTCCTGCTATCAATCTAGCATAGCTTTTGTGACCACATACCCTCTGCAGCCGTGACCGCGCCGAAATTTCTCCCTTCTGTTAGCCTACCATTTTTAGAAAAGAAATGAACTTACGACATTCCATACTGTTTTAATAGCCCCGGCCGATATTAAGACGTCATTTTGAAGTTCATTCATTAGTTGAAACCGGTCGGGGTTTCAACTAATGAATGTATACATGTCCGTATACGTAGCGTAGAATGCGATAAATCTCTTTCTTTAAAAGAATATCTAAGAGTTTGACAAATTCCGCTCGTAATCTATTAATTTTTTCAATTTATCTATTTGCTTAAATTTGTGAATGTTTTCACACTGCTAACTCATGAAAACTCTTGGAAATGTATGTTAATAGTTTAATTTAATTATAGAAAATACTGAATATTCCAGAAGTAGCACATTAATTTGCAGAATAATTCAGTGACATTAATCGCCCACAAATCGCTTGCCTCTTTTCCTCGGGGTCGTAATATTGGACCACTCATGGGTGAAGTAATACTTCACCCTTATTCCTTTCCCCAAGATGAAATGCAAATCCTTATCGAGAATTTTAAATTATTTTCCTTTTTTTATTTCTTATTAAGTTTCTTTCCATTCTCCTGCTCTTGATTTACACTATCTGGCATAACTTTTTTCGTACTCTATATCTTCCGGATGGTTTTCGAGCTTTTCGTGCTCTTTTGTGGCGCCTACGGTCGTACTCGTTCCGCAATGAGTCGGAATTCCGAGAACGCTCGGGAGGTCGTATCGTCGCCTCAAAGGAGTCCCGTTTATTTCGCATCTGAGGAATGGTTTCCGTGGGTATTCCACCTCAGAATGTATTGATTTCTCGCTCGGGACATCCGAATCGAGGGCCGTTTACGTACCCCGGAGCCGTAAATATAGACACTTGACTCGTATTCCGTCTTTGTATCACGCTCTTTCATTCAACGAAACAAAGGTCATTCTGTTATCACGCACTCGATCGAGAAAAATAGTGTCCGGTCAGTAACCGAAGCCATGTGTTGTGACAAAACAAGATGTGATACCGGGCTATTATCTTTTGGAAGTTAAGTTGAAATTTGGTTGTATCGCAGTAGAATTTGAAATTTTCAAAGAGCTGTTAATAGTAAATAGTACATTTAGTAGATACATTATTTATTTATTCACAAAATTTATTATTACTTTATTACGCACTTTCATGCATTTTATATTATTCATTAAATTAGAAGGAAAATAACAGTTTTAGAATGCATTCAAATATGTATAAAATATAAAGAAGAAACACATAATATAATAAATACACATAACCAATGATAAAACATTATGGTCCTACTGAGCCAATCGTAGGTTGTCAGCAGGTGGCCTTTTAAGTTTGTCAGTAATGTTTGTATGTAGTACGACTAATATTATTTGTATAAATATCCATTATCGATTACTGATTTATCCATTTACTTATTAAATAATTGTATATTATCAGTTAATGCTGCTCTTGTAGAATGTCTTTGGAGCGTTGAATGATAAAAATATTTCATTAAGATTTGTATTTTGCTCACTCGATTGATTCTCATTTGGGGCAAAAGTGATACTTCTCCGATGAAAAGATCTGTGATCCGAGCTACGTTCATACTTTCATTGTTAGGCCAGGAAGGGTGTGTTTGAAACTGTCAGGACTACCTCTAATAGTTAACCGAGGAGTCACGTGGTGCAAACACGAATGTTGGCAAATTTGAAGTTTTTATGGCTCATCACGATCTCACTAATTGTTTTTACTTTACTTTTTTTCGTCCATCTAAAGTATACAGCCCCCGGATGTCAAAAGTTAAAATTAAAGCAATATGAGTGAGAATGTAAAAAGCGATTGATACATATTAAATTTGCAAACTTTGGTACCACGTGAATCCTGGGTTACGTATACGAGATAATCTCGACGGTTTCAAACACAACCCACCAAGCCAAAATAATTATGCGTGGGAAAAATGGTGCTATCATATGCGTCGGAAAAGTTGTGATTGGATAATTTTGTTCTATTATTGGGAGTTCCGAGTATCCTTAATCAAAGAGACCAAGGTCGATTGAAAGACCAGTGGACAGATCGTTCGCTTCGCATATCATATAGCTGTTTGTATCTGGTTCGGATTTCAGATAGTGAACGTATGCCACGTTTTTAAGTAGGTTTATGGACTATTTTAGTGAAAAATGACCATAGTCGCTAGTGAAATCAAATCATTCCTTCTAAACTAAGTTGCCGGGTTATAATATTTTCTCCACTCAACAGAAAATGAGTGTTTATTCATTTTTTGACTTCTTATCACAAAGATGACTTGAAAAATTAGGGAACCTCTTTTCTTGAAACAAATTTAGTCTGGTGTAATTCTTAGCTTGATGGATTTGCCGTTTATTATGGTTCAGAAAAAGCGAAGAAATTTTGATTCCACTGGTGTTTTTTCTATTCCTTGACTCATTCTAAAGGACGGGATATTCTGTAACGGCCAATATATTTGCCCAGAATATCTGACATGACGGACCCCTAACCGTGAATTTAGTTACACGAACGTAGTAGTGGACGCAGTGTTAAACCGGTAACACCAGTGTTCACAGACAAAAGTAGCCATCGTCAGGTGGTGAATGATACCAAGAAGGTTAGAATGTTCTGGAGAAGGCAATGGTGTGCTAGCCTATGGGTGACATTGAATCCAGAATGGAGGCGCTTGGGAACGATTAGGCCCGGCCTACTTCGTACAAAACATTGCGTTTCATACGGCCTCTTATGGAGACTACATTTGTATCCAAACATAAATAGCAATGAAATCGTACCCAAATTTCAGAGTTAATCTGAACGGATATCAGCTGAAGATCAATAAGAAGAAGACTAAGATAATGGTGTGCAGCAAGAGAGAAGCCAAAACCGACGTTAGCCTAGGAAAACTGGAAGTGGTGAAAGAGTTCTGTTACCTTGGAAGCCTAGTAACCAACGATGGACGAAACAAGAAAGTCAGTAGAATAGCCCAAACAAAGAGGGCTTTCTATAAAAAGAAGAAGCTGCTTACATCTGGAAATACAAGCGTAGAAGAAAGGAAACATTTCATCAGGACGTACATCTGGAGCATATTTCTTTACGGTAGTAAGGCATGGACGATGTCAGTAGCGGAGAAGAAAAGGGTGCAAGCATTCGAAATGTGTTGCTACCGAAGAATAGGGAAGATTAAATGGATCGACCGAGTGACAAACGAAGAAGTCCTAAGAAGAATGGTAGAAAAGAGAAGTCTGCTGAAAACTATAAAAAGAAGACGGGACAATTTAATAGGCCATATCTTAAGAAACGATGGCCTGATTAAAACAATTGTCGAGGGCAAAGTGAAGGGGAATGTCTGTGAGTCCGAATGGGGGACTATTTAACCTCCGGAATATTTTGCTTGAGAGGGTTCCATCACGTCATGATAAGAAAGAAAGGAGTGGAGTAGCTGCGACTCCTCGGGTAATAATGTGGTGGTTTTCCCTTGCCTTCCACATCGCAGTACCACAGCCGTTAAAGTAAAGTCTTAGCTGTTGATAAATTTAAGGTTTGAACCAATCGGATCCAACCTAGCGAGTAGCAATTTAAAGAAATGTATAACAAATTGCTAGGCTTGACTTGGTGGAACCACATATTGATAACGTAAATTAATTCACTTTGTAAAATTCCACAGATTTATTAAAACCGACCTAGGTTTCGACTTATACAGTCATTATCAAGACCAAGTCACCTTGATAATGACTGTGTAAGTTGAAACCTAGATCGGTTTTAATAAATCTGTGAAATTTTACAAAGTGAATTAATTTACGTTATTAAAGAAATGTGTTTACCTAACAGTCTTCTGCCCTAACAACCTTCTCCGAATATTTAACTCTGATGACGATGGTGGACTCAGTCATCGAATTCTTCGTTCCAATAACGATATCACCCGGTGTGAATCCCAAGAAAATTTTATTTAAAAATATGGGGGTTTTTGGGAAAGTAGTATCAGTATACTACGAAGCTAAACGATGAATAGGGGAGATAGGTGTTAACCATTCTAATGATTGAAAAACCGACAATACATCGTTTTTGGTCTTCATGGTGATATGCAATGGTCTGCGTTGAGAACCCGCATCCATTTTCCGCTTCACGCAAGATCCGTCTTCTTCTCACGTCTCGCTGGCCACCGTCTCCGGAATCCCGGGAAGATCCCTCCTCCCGTCCGTCACACGGAAACTCGCTCTTCGTCCGTGGGTCATCCGCTCGACCCCATCCATCCTCGTGCCTCCCGCTGACCTCTCACACTCCTGCCTCAATCATGTTCACGCCACCCACCGGTGCCGAACTCTCTCGAACCTCGCCCGTCTCCGAAGAGGTGCGGTACGCTCTGTGCTTTTATCGCGCGCGACACGGTGCTCAGCCGGGCTACGAGGGCAGCTCCCTGGAAAGGTTAAACTCCGAGCCGAGCAGCGCGAAATGTCACGGGCAGGAATTAGGTTGAGGAGGGTGAACTTTGACGGGGAGAGTGTGCAGTCCTGCGTGGAGCGTTTCCATTGATGCTGAGTTCTGAGAGGTCTCCGTCAGTCTTCTGCCAACAAGAACTCGATGGTAAAATAGTAATAATTGCCGTGAAGTGAAGAAAGTGTTCATTTTTTCCCACTATTCGCGCCTCTTATTTGCGTAATGGAATAAGTTATATTTTATTGTGTTCGGCGGTGTATTTTGGATGCCCATAGCAAGATTTGGGGGTATGAGCGGTGTGGTGGCACAAGTATTGGACATGCCGAGTGAAGCGGTTCGTATCCCGGAAGTGGCAATAATCCTCAGTAAAATCCCGGTTAAAGTAAAACTGCGCGAGTGTAATATCTACTTATTTTCATGTACACACTAATACATACGCAACACATGTTTCGATTCCTAAAGTGTCCTCATCAGGTGATAGGGTTTCATCCAGATTCTTCAGCCAATCCATTGGTGAGAAGCTAGTTTTTAATTTTAATGTCTGTCTCCTCAGATACGTGTATGTCAGTCTTCTTTTTTATTGCAGTTTCACTTTTTATTCAAAACTATCGTAATACTCAATATAGAATTAGGAATGAAAAAAACTAATAGACATAATGATGACGCGTTGAAACACTTGTTGTGTTTGTGGTACTGGATACATTAAAGTAAGTGGACAGTGCAACTTGTGCAGTTTAATTTCAGTCTACGTGATGCTTTTTTACCATGTTTCGCTGGATGCGGTTGAATTCTTAAGTCCCGGTTGTCACTTAGTTTACATCGAATTTACACTCCACTTGTGCCAAGTGGAGTGTAAATTCTGCTCTGAGATGGGACGCGGAAGAGTAGATAGACCCTTCGGTACCTTTTTTAAATAGAAGTCTGATGTCGGCGTCAGATTTCTCCTCACCCTACTTACCTCCCTAGTAATCCTGCCGTTACCAAATTTGACAACTTTCTTTGATTACGCAGTTGATCTCAGAGGTATTGGTTGCCTTCGATAATAACTCCTCCGACTAATTCGTCGCGGAACTAATGTAATCCGACGAATTCTGATTTAGGGACGTTACTCACATCTCTCACATAACTAATTTTCATCATATGATTCTGTTGATCGAAATCAGCTCCTAAACTTAAATGAATGTTCGGGGCAACTTAAAACGCGATTTTCAGACACGTAGGCTATCATCCTAGTTCTTCAGCCAACCCATTTGCTAAAATAAAATTTTTAAGTTTTGAAAGCGTCCGTATTCTGAGATGCTTGAATCCAGTCACCTGTGTTTCTAACTGCCGTCTCCTTTTATTGTTTAAAATTCTCGTGTATGCCTCAGCATAGAATATGGAATGAAATAAAACTCGATCAAGCAATTAAATAGTATATTAATACAGTAACTGAGGAATAGGTTGCCCCGTAGGATAACCTTCGAAAGCCAAGTAATCACTACCGAATATTAGTGGACCAGTGAACCAAACTCAGTCACATTTCATGTGAACCAGTACTTAAGTAAGGGTGAATCAAGTGCTTAATTGTATCCTTCTTCATTTGCGTGCGATGATTGGGATATTTTCGAAATATATGTACCCGTCATTCTTCAATGCCACAAGGTTTAATTTACCAAATTCGGCACCAAATATTATGATATCCCTATGCCCTCCATCTTCATCCTCTTGATATTTCTCTATTTCCGAACCCTGTTCATCTCTCGACCCTTCCTTCTCTGAGGTCATACTTAAGCTCTCTCCCTCGAGCATTGCCCCCAGAGGTCCCCTCTCAAAGTTTCACGTGCGTCCTGGTGTCTAAGCGCCTGCCAAGATAATTTAATCACATATGCCAAGTGCGTTGACATGAAGCGGAAGTTAATTCCCCCGATAGCCCGTTTCACCTTTCGTAGGTGCTGTAGTCTTCACCGCATGACCTCGCTACCTGCGGGAAGTCACTCTTCTTGTAATTGCACACTGTAAAAAGTTGATCTGATTTTCAGTGCGATCTGAATTTAAGCGCTGTCTGGTTGTGAGGCAGGAACACGGATTTAAGGTACGGAAGAGGCAGGAACATGGATGGTTGGTACAGGAGCAGTTGAGCAGGAAGCAGAGGAATCAGGATTCTGGATGGTCTGATTTTCAGCCGTTCACCTGCCTTATTTTTAGACAAGATATTACTGCTCAAATTCAACATACCCTGTCTTAAAATTGTTGCATCTGAAATTCAGATCGCTTTTGTACCTTAAAATCAGATCTACTTTTTACAGTGCATCTGTGCTCTCCAAATCCATATCATATTGAGGTCGAATGTTAAAGGATTTTTTTCTTTGATCTTCATCGTCGACGTGAGTTGATATTTTATAGGCATCTTTGATTTTAGAATTTCTTTGACATGGATATGTTTGGCAATTGTTTCGGACGTGAATGGTAAGGATGTACACATTGAATCGATCAGAAAAGGAGGAAATTGAATGCATGGTGTAAGTACGGGCAAAGGAAAAATATTTTCTAAACATTTGATTTGAACGGTGGCGTGTGCTTCTGGCGTCAGGCTTTGGGGCAAGAGAAAGGCTTTTTCTGTGAAAGACTGGTGAAGAATGGAAAAAATAAGCCAATAAATGATAGGCGTAAAAAATACTCCGGATACTGTAAGGAAATTTCTGCGGGAGGAAAAAAAGGTATGGGAAAAGGATGCTTTAAAATCTAAAATAAAAATCTAAAATGCTAAAAAAAATTGGAAAAGCTGTAGTTTTCACGGTCCTAGATAAATACACGGATTTATGTTGTTGTTATTGGAATGGCTTTTATGTGGTGAAGTAGTATCGCCTTGGTAACTGAATGAATATGGTATATTTTCCTTCCCTTGTGGTGTTCGTTGGTTATTCTCTAAGAGGTGACCGATAGCTAAGCTAATTTGCACCATTTAGGATAGGTAAGTTATCAGATGACGTTATGGATTTCCAGAGTAAAGAAAAAGGGTGAATCCCGCCCTTCTACCCACCCTCACTTTCTACGGTATAAGCCTGCTCTTTGGGAGGCGTCTAGGGGTCCTCGATTTAACGTCCCATCTGACGGACGGGGTACTGTGCTTGAGGTAGTCTCCACAAAGCACCCTAGTACGGACCAGTACACGATGAAGTATATCTACCTCAGCCGGGATTCAAACCCAGGCCTCACCCGCCCAAGGGCCAAGCTGCTACACCAACTCGATCCCCTTCATATTTTAATAATCCAATGATTCTGTTGTTCCTCGATTAACAATCTAACCATGTTTTACGGTATAATGGAGTATGTATGGTATTTAGCAAGTTGTACGTTTTCGAGAATGCTACCAAAACAAGCCTTTGTCATTTTGACGTATTAATAAATGGGATTCATTTAGTAAAACCTATGTAATCAGTGAAATAGGAATGGAAAAAAGAACTATATTCTTCACATTATGATGAACCCGCAGCTCTTCCAGGATTCAGTTCCTCTTGAGATGCATGAGTTTTGAGCATGGTTTGGTAGGAAATTGTAATCTATAACATCCTGCATTGGCCCAGAGTTGTGGCTGTACTATATTGACTGAAGTGAATTTTTTAAAGCAGTTAACATTCTTGTAAACTGGCTAACAGTCTGCTTAAAGGCAAAGACCTAGCGCAGCCGAAAAATACGGTCCACAAAATTCCAACTATTGGTTAACCATGTTAAAATAACGTCCAAGCAATCCTAGGTAAACATTAACCGGACGTTATAACGCTGCACTCCAGTGTTTCCTCCCTTTTTCGACCATATATTCATATTACACGTAACTGGGTCTTAAAATACTAGCTGAGTTTGCGAAAGTGTCTTCTTACCCTACTGTTTTATTGAAAATCATTTTTTATTTCCACATAAGAATAACAACTTTGCACAATGTCTTTCAAAATTCCCTACAATGCATGTTTAAAGGGGATATAAATTTGTACAAATCATAAATTACCCTCGCGGCGTAATTTCTCGACCCCTTCCCCCCTCTAGCACCCCATCCCCGTGTTCTTTCCAGATTCGCCCACAGATAAAAGCAGGTAGACATGACACGCGGGGCACTAAACCGTCGTAGATGGTTTGGGAATGGATGGAGAAATATGTCTCTGATGCTTTTCTAAATGGTTTATGCAAAAACTCTCCATAACTCACTTTTGATGGCCTTTGAAAGTTCTCCAGTTGACGCATTCCCCAATTGCAATCCCCTGACTCCCCAGATATTGCTACCCACGAGTCTTAGCTTAATGGCCTTAGTGGGAGGGGTCAGTCTCGCGATGGAATTCTTAAAGAGTTTTCTGCGACAGTAGTTTCCATGGCTGGATGTCAACGTGAAACGGATTTTGGGAAAATACATTTTTTGGCACATTAGATATATGGAGCGTGTAGTGGAGGATGTAAAAGAGAAAACTAATAAAATGTGAAGAAAAGGAAGAGGAAAAACCGAGTGGATCCGATAGGAAAGCCGAGTGGAGGGCTGCGTCAAACCAGCCTTAGGATTGATTTCTTAATTATTGTGGAGATTTTGTCATTGTACCCTCTCATAATCTGAGTATTTCTTTCGCGTTACATTCTCGTTTTTTATTGACTCATTGCATTTGATTACTATTTACTTAGCTAGGGTCATTGACTAACGTTAGCCTGAATTAGTTTTGCCCTTCGTGAAATTTGACCATGACTTCAAATTAGTTTACTGTTAATCAGGCCTCAATGAATGGAAAATAGTGTAGCGGACGCCATCTGTCTGTGCTTTACGTAAGTACTATTAATTACCATATTGCGTGTCGATTATATTTCTGATTTTGTCCCCTCTTTGTAGATTCGCTTCATACTTTTGGTGTGTTTATATCTTTTCACAAGAATGAATGGTAGGAGAATGTTATTATCAGTACTGCGGATGTTGTTGCTTTGAAATCTTATTATGAGAAAACAGGTATGGTTGCCTTGAACAAGGGCTATCTGTCAGGCCAGGAGGGAGACCGAATGAATTGCATTTTTTATGATATTTAGAAATGGAAACAAGGCACCATAATTTAATTGCATAAAATGAGAATGGTGTCCTAAGTTTTGACCAGCTGCATTGTTGGCGGAACACCTCCACAACTTCAATGCCTTCCCCCTAGTCCTTTTACGCTTTCCTTTTTTAATGGGAAATTTTTTTAGGAGGCCGGAGGGGGAGGGGAGGAGGGGGAGAGAGTCAAATTTTCAAAACGTGAAATTTGTCTAGATTTTTATTTTTTTTAATAACATTAATTTCTCTCTCTCTCCACATACTGCCCAAATTAAAGTAAGCAAGAAAATAAGCCTCCCGTCCCGTAGTCTTTGTAAAAGAACAGGAAAGGATTACAAGCGTACATAACTGTTCTGCGAGGGAGAAGTTTAGGCTAAAATTATCCTTGTTTTTACCGTCTGGTGAACTACTCGCTTACCTCCATGAATATGCGGGCAAATATTGTCGAAATTATGTTTGACCAGAATCAAGGCGAAAAGGGAAGAAAAATGTCTTCTATCTGAAATTTTCTGTAGCAAACTGTGGTTTTGATGCCCATTTGAAGCTGATTTCACAAGGACTGTCTCTATTGCCTATCTTCGGATAATTTTTTTCATAACGTACTATGAATAATTGGTTTGATGAGTTTTGAGGTTTGGGTTTAGAAACGCATGGCGGAAGTACGGCAAACAAAAGAAAAGTGATCATATTCTTGGCATCGTAGTGGAAGGAAAGATACTGAAAGAATTTAGAATACTGAGTGAGCCGTGTAAGGGGCGAGTTATCTGATGTTATTGGGTACTCTGGGCCACCACAGCAGGTTGATTGCTGTTCACGCTAGCAAATAGGCACTTGAGACGGGTGAAGAGATGTAGTAGGTATTTTTGAGGCTAGCACAGCCTATAAAACTAGGCTAGTACAGCAGGAGTATGCATTACGTGTAAACATACCTTAGTCGCTATAATATTAGTTACTCTTGAACGAGTTTCCCGTTCAGCTGTTCCTGGAGCACACCATTGAAGAAGATGTTTTGAAATCATATGTGGAGTCCACGACAACGATGATTTGGCGTAACTATGTCTAACGAACCGTGAGGATATGGGGGCAAAATTAATTCTTTCGACTCTTGAGCTAGTAATTAAAGTCGACCATTGGGTGGAAGAGTATCTTACTTCGTTGCTCTGAAGTACCAAATTCTTAACTCGGGACTGGAATGGGATGCGATCCTCTCACGATTTTGAGATGTCGAGTGCAGTGAATCCGTTGCAGGCCTCGGGTCTGAAATGGTGTTGGTGCGAAAGGGGTCTTTGGGGCCTTCAATTGCCGGCGGCCTTGGCTCTGCCCTCATTACCGCCATTTCTCCTACACGCATCTTCTATGCTTCCCATTTGTCTTCTCGTCGGCGGAGTGCCTTCCTCAACTCTTATCGCATCTCGTCGTGGTTCGGGAAGACCTCCCCGGCCTCGGATGCACAAGCGGCGGGCGGGGGGTCGTGCGGGAAGGAGATATCCAACTTCTTCTTTGCCGGCCCCTCCCTGTACCCGCGTGGGCCTCCTTCCCCCTTTCGCATCTTTCCTCCCTCACGTCATGTGCGAGAGATGCCTTTGGAGATGTTGGAGCTGACTGTGTGAGTATGTGGCCGCGAGTATGAGGGAGGCCGTTTTGTGCTTGTTAGGCGGGAGGGTTGCGTACGCCTTGCATCCTTTCCTTCTTTTTCTGCTCCTTTGGGGAACTTCGTTGATGCTGCCGTCTTGACTTCCGATTTCATTGGCGATGCGGTGTTTTTTCGTTACTTCGCCTCCAATGGTGGTTTTCGCATCTTTTCATGGTGGGTCACTGGAGGAGTTCAGCTCTCTTCCCCAAGGTCAGTTGAGTCCTGATTAGGACTCTATAAAGGTCTCTTGAGCGTGAGATTGACCAAAAAATATACAGTCAAACTCGGATATAACGAGATCCAAGGGACCAAATACTTTTGCTCGTAATATCCGTTGCTCGTAATATCCGTTACTCGTTATATCCGTTACGAGTAGCAGCATGTACTGTCTTTCCTCTCTCACGCACACACGCGCGCTCACACACATCCTACTATTCTAATGCAGAGGTGATGAAATATCAAAGATTAATATAACATGATTGAAAATACAAAATGAACAATTTATTCAGTAAACTATCCACATACATGCTAAATTTACAAGAAAAAGTCCTTGGTACGACAGTACAGCCACTGCTCGTTCATTTGGACTTAAGATTTTCTCGTCATAACCGTAAGGCTCTCTAATACAGTCTCGTTTTAACTGTTATATATTGCTCGTAAAATGCATTATTTCCAAACAACCCTTCTCTCTTTCCTCGTAATAGCCGAGATCTCGGTTTAACCGTGCTCGTTATAAATGAGTTTGACTGTAGGTGGAATGATTGGTCGAGTCCGAAGTTATGTGTGCGATTTTGTGGTTTTTGGAAAAAATCACCAGAGTTGGTATTCGTTGTAGTTATTCGGGGAAGTGGCCGACAGCTTAGGTCATGCACGCTGTTTAGAATAGGTGAGTAATACGGCAAGGTTAGTCATTTTTCAGGGAGGAGGGGAAGTGTGGAGAGAAACCAGGCGCCTTCATTCGCCTACTCTTAACGAACTCTAAACTTCTAGGCGTCCGCGAATGATGTCTCAGCCGACGATTGGATTACTGACCTGGAAATGCTCTTCGTTCATGGCGTTTCAAGAACACTGCTGAAAACATGAATGTCCTCTCTTTGTTCTGGAAAATCAAGCAATTATTCACGAAAGTGAATTACAATGAAATAGAGAAAATTTAGTGAGCAGGAATTAAAATGAGGGGAAGTCAAGGCCTCATAGATGTAGATTAGATGATGACCTTTTGTGATAAATAAAAGTGATTTCGGTTGCGCCGTCGAAGTTAACGATTTCCCCCTGTAATAATTTCAGCAATACGCTTGATACCTAATTACATGGGGAAATACCTTCTTCATGCCAGAGTTTCATTCTTATGAAAATTTACATGCATGCAATAATATAAGTTTGTCCCTGACGTTGCACATTTATGTGATGCGGAAAACCTTTTTTGTATGCTGAATATCACCCCTTAGGCAGATATATTTTCGAAACTGGTCGGACGCTTCGCTGCACTAATCACACAAGCGTAAAATGAGACCTACGTGTCATATTACGCGTCCACTTCATTATAGTCTGGGCCAATAAAAAAGTCCTTTAAGAGCCAGTTGTCAACATTCTAAGCCTGCAGCCAAAAGTGTCGCTGGCGCCGAAATGGCGGAAAAATATAGCAGTAGGGTAAAAATATGTTTTAAGGTGCTCCACCTGAAATGGCCATATCGCTCCGTTTTAACCTAGCATAACTGACCAAATGACCTTAATCCTGAGACAAACACAACTTTCATGACCGAGTCGGGGATCAAACCCCCGACCTACGGTTTACGAGCCGGCCCAGTTCATTGACCTGGTTACCTTGGCCGGCTGAATTATTGGATTGACTCAAATTAGGACTGTGTTTGTTAAGATCTTTTTTGTTTGCACAGAAACTGTTTCCGTTGATAATGAAACAAATCTTGTCCAGCTTTGTGGTATTCAATTAATATAATTCCATAAAAACTTTTACAACATGATTCGGTGATGATGCTTTTGCATCGAAACCCGAGCCGTGGTTTGTGTATCGTATGTGGTGTAAAAGTTCTTCTTAAATTTTATCCCCTTAATGATGATAGTGTTTGTTTATTGCCCATTAAATTACATCAATTCGGCTATTTAATTTAAAACTAATATTGGACGTATGTGAAATATACCATGAGCTATATTCGAGTTTTATTACTGGGATGAATTCTTAGTTAATGGATTGGGTTCTTGCCGTTGATTGTGTTCACCGTCCTTAAAATGGAAGAGAATGTCACATTGTAACTCCTGCTTCCCTAAATACTTAATGGCTATGGAATGGTCCAATTTTAAACCTTACTCTCATGTGGATATATTTTAATTTTAGTGGCTCATCTATTACTCTGGGTGCTATTGAATTACTCTCGTCGCTTACTTACTATTGGTGTGGTTCCCTACTCTTTTCCACTAAATTTAATTTGGCCCACACGTTTCTCTTTTAGCGGGCACCCTAACAAGTCCTCCTTTTGACCCTTTTATGGCTGCTAATGGGTTTCCCAGTTGGTTATAATTCTCTGGCTTCCCTTTTTTCTGGGATGTACATTTCCTCCGTCCTCGGGGATAAAATTGTTCATTCTCATGCTTTTAGGCGATATGTTCTCTTCCTGAATTCTGAATTTCACTCTGTAAGTACAATAGGAATTTAACTGTGTGCAGTTTCTGCCCAAGTATATGAAACATAAATTGGAATAGTATCAGGATAGTCATTGTGTCATTCCTTTCATATTAATTTGTATATGAGAAGAATCCGTGCAGTTTCTTATTCCTGAGCATGCGTTGTCTTTCTTGTTGGGATTAACCTCTGACTTTTTAAACGGGGTTAAATATTAATTACAACATTTAATTGTCATAGTATTTCAATTAAACTATCGCTATTTCAAGAACCGCACACTTACTCTAATTCTAAGTTTGAGTATGGGTGTTCATGTTGCTGTTTGTAGGAAAGTTGCTGAATAATTTTTTGAACGAGATTCTTTAAATATATAAATGCATTCTTTATAAGACTGAAGAAAATCGTTTTCCCGCCCTCCACATCACGAATGTAGGAAGGCAACTCTAAACTCCATCCATAATGTGTGTCCGTTGTATAATTTTAACTCCACTCCCTTTTTTAGGGCGTCGCACAGTGGTCGGAAATCGAAAATTTTTGGACAAAATTCAAAAATAGCTTTTTCTGAGATATGGACTTGAAACTTCGCACATATAGTCACAAAAGATTGCTGATTAAGGAATAGTACGTCATTTGTCATGATTCTGAACCGTTAGCTAGATACAGGGGCTCAACATGACCAAATTTCCAAAAAACTCCCGACTTCCTTTTTCTCCGAATATCTTCAAAGTTATGTTGATGGTGTTGTTGTGGGATGAATTTGATCGAATAAAAAATGGTATGATCTATTAACACAATGCTTTGCCTTTAATATGCTTTAGTATCGAAGATTTTTAAAAACATTTGTGTGCTATTACGTTACAAAATGGCGGAAGCTGTTTTTGGACAAAATTTCACCTAAAGTAGAGAATATCTAGCATTTTAGGGAGAGACCTGTCAAGTGACTTATATCAGAGTGTTTGTTGAAGAATTTTAGATACGAAACTGAAGAGAAATAAAAAATAAGTTTGCGACGCCGAAAAATACATATGATTTTCCGACCGCGCGTCCGGGGTCCGACTCCGCGCGCCGGGGCTGGAAATCCCGAGACTCGCTTACATTGTTCATGTGGAATGAACCCTAAAGCTTCGGATTTGCCGGAATTCCGATGTACACATTGTCACTAACCTCCACAGACCCTCTATGGACGAAAATGGTGAGAATATTGTATCGAGCGAGCGGATAATTGTACGTGTAGTAGCGTTCAAGTTATTTTTGTTGCGAACGTTCGGGAAACATACATCTTATTTACAGCCTTTAACCGAAAAAAGTGTTTAGTCTTCTTGTGGGCCATGCATTCTTCTAGAAAGACACCGCATGGTATTGTTTTGTATTCCTTTTGCCCCCCTCCCCGCACGCACGCGCTAAAAGATGCACCGAAGAGGTCACAGTCCCCCCCCCCCCAAAATGGGTCCTGCGAAAAGGGACATTTATGACATTTCGGAACCTTTGACGGTCTTAAGCGGGTACATCCATCGAACCTTTTCTCTTTGTAATATGTTGATATGTCATTGAGTAAAATTTAGACGTTACTGGCATGACTGCAGCTGGCGCGACGTTTGAAAAATATATTCAGAAAGCAAATAAAAAATGAAATAAAAAGCCGATAGGATATATGTAAAAGGCATTAAAAAAAATATATATATAACAAAGTCGGGAGTTTTTTGGAAATTTGGTCATGTTTGAGCCCCTGTATCTAGCTAACGGTTCAGAATCATGACAAATGACGTACTATTCCTTAATCAGCAATCTTTTGGAACTATATGTGCGAAGTTTCAAGTCCATATCTCAGAAAAAGCTATTTTTGAATTTTGTCCAAAAATTTTCGATTTCCGACCACTGTGCGTCGTGACACTCTCCTGATCGCCCTTATGACGTCTCACAGGGTAAAGAACGGTGATGTGAAAATGTTAATTTTGACTTTCGTGGTCATCGACTTAAGACCTCAATCCTAAGATTGTTTTTCGTTACTCCATTTAAAATTCTTCTGCGAAAGTAACTTCTCCGCATATGACCTCAGCTGTCGGTCGCCTCCCCTGAATAACCAACAATAACTTCTCTTTACGTATATTCCGTATTCTTCGTCTGATGTTTTTCTCATATATGTTTTCGCGGAGATTGTATCATTGAAATTATCTTTACCGCTATCCCAAGCCAGTAAGGGTCGAATAGGTTGGTAGTAAGATTACATGCTGCTCATCCCGAGGGCCCGGATTCGAATACTGGCGGTGGTAGAGATTATAAAAGGTAAAGGGATGAGTGCTGTGCGGAGAGCACCTCAAGTGCAGCACCCCTCCTTCGAGTGGGACGTTGAACCGTGGTCCTCTTCTGACCCTTCGTTAAGAGTAGACTAATGCCGACGCCGGGTTTCTCGCCAAACGGATTGTATAATTAATTGTGAACTAAAAAGGGAATCATTATCAGATCGTAGGTTGAACTTTAGACAATCTCTTAACTAAATGTCAAGATAATATTTTCAGCGATGACGTTAAGAATCCCCTCTTGCTTGCAGTGTACTCTGTGGATGTAGGGCTGGCCCTAGCTCCCTCCCACCCACTTCCTCAAACTCACTACACTCATCTTTCCTCTCCCCCTTGCCTTGCGGTTGTTTTTTGTGCCCGATCAGCTGGAATCTCCTCGCCCTCCCCTGCGTCTCTTCACTCTGCGGATGTGGGGTGACGGCCCTCCAGGGTCTATTTCCAACCACCAGGCCCCACGTGAGCCCGCGTAGCATCACACGGAAGCACCGTCGGACAAATACACAAAACGGGGGCCCCCGCGAGCGCACATGTCGGCCGTCCTTTTCTTCCTCTTCCGCCCTTACGAGGGCCGATGGACCCTTACGGAGCCGGGTGACGTGTACTCGTGGGGCTGTTGCAGTCCAAGCTTTAGATGAGCATGCTCCAGATGTATGTACCCATGAAAAGTTTTTTTACTCTTTGGTAATTCCAGCTATCAGAAGAATCTTCTCCCGATAAAATGCCCTTTTCGCCTGGCCCTTGCCCTTCTCCTGTCCAGACAATTGTTTTCTTGCAATGTCCATCGCCGGTTACTCGGCTTCGCACACAAAGATGCTCTTTCAAGACTTGAAAATTACTTGTTCCTATTTAGTTATGGAAGAAAATAATGTGTAAAAAAATTTTTTTGTGAAAATAATGTAAAAATGTTTTTGACGTGAATAACTCTGTTCAATCGGTCCTGGGGTCTGAGGCGCAGCGTAATGGGTCATCGGCAGAAACTTGCGATTCACGATAAGGTCTAATATCTGAAAGCCCCATTACCTCACTCTGAATCAGCCTATGGGGATAAATGACCTACCATCGTTCCCAGCCGGGGCCGAAAAACTGTGGCTCGCGAGCTACTTGCTGCTCATTTGATTCGTACTAAGTTCTTTTAAATAAAATAAAAAATTACAATTAGTTATCGCATTGTCATGTTTAAAAAACATATATTTGCCTCTGGAAATGAAATGATGGTAGCATTGTTCACTGATGCAAAATTGGAATTGAAGGAATAATGACTTGATAGAAAAACCACTGGTTGCAAACTGGACGTAGAAGAATTTTCTCAAGAAATGCCAACTAATTGTTGATAATCAATGAAAGATGTGAGAGTAATTTTTAAGTACATTTTTTTATTTTGGTGTAGAAGTAATTAATACTAGAACTTGTTAATAGTATTAATTTAAAATTTCAAACATTTATCACTCTCGAATGGGTTAAATGTTTAGAGGAATGAGTTAGCTCCTCCTACTCGTTTGCCGACCCCTTATGCTGAGGTAAATGGCTGTGTCGACCCTCCTCCCTCATCCCATTTTACCGGGTGGTGGGGGAAATGAGTTACACTTTGGGCACATGCTGAGCTGTTTAACAGCTGTAGCTTCAGATCTCGTCGACGGATCGAAGCCAGTGTGTGCTTAAATTGAAGAGAACGAAGAGCTCTCAGGTAGCTGACTGTTAAAGATATTTGTAT
The DNA here is from genome assembly GCA_933228895.1 of Platycnemis pennipes. Lineage (NCBI taxonomy): Eukaryota > Metazoa > Arthropoda > Insecta > Odonata > Platycnemididae > Platycnemis > Platycnemis pennipes. The sequence continues at coordinate 107,363,002 of OW121852.1, read as the reverse complement.
ATCATGATACGGATGATTCCAGAATTCAAAGTTAGCTAGGGTGTTCTCATTGATTCAGCGTGGACCTCAGTATAGGCGCAAACAAAGACACCAGCATAATACAGTTCTTAATAGAAGAACTGAACGTCGACTGCATGACTAAACTCGTCAACCACGCTTGAAAACATCACTATCGACCTTATATCTGCGAGGAACATCGATATCATGCCGTTTGTCTCATACTTTACGTATGACAGACACACCATCTATAACGCTGCCATCGAATATTCAGTGCTGTCCTGTCTCTAGCCCCACTTCTATCCACGATAATTGAAAAATAATTAAATGTCAAAACTTTCTTCGTTTCACCAGCAACCCACTTACAAGGTATTCCGACTAAACTTAACAACACGGTCGGGGCCTCCGTAACTAATTTGTTGGATTAATTTGTCTTTGGATAACCTTATATTTTTTCATTCTCCTTTCGTAGTTTATTTCTTAAAATAGTTCTTTAGTGCAAATGGATGCTGTGTGGAGAGAGAATTTTTTTAAAACATTAATATGAAAGCTAAATGTATCTATTAATAATCATTCATCGTCTGCTATAAAGTCATTATTCCTAATCTAATTACGTTTTAATCTACTTCTGTCGTCTCTTGGATATATTCATCTCTTTGAAAATGTTTAATAAGCCTTCAACCTTGTAAAAATTTTGTCATTTACCATCCATACCAAAATTCAATAGCCTTCTGTGCAGTTGTCTCCCAAGCATTAAGATGAAAATGATTTAAGTCGGTACCCCGTTCACCCTTTCGGATGGTCGTTTTGAAGTGTCTTCTTTAACCGAAATGACAGCGCTTCGTAACAGAAATCAGGATTATTTTATGCAGCAATTATGTCTGGAGAACCATATATTTAAACATTTATCCTGTGTTCTTCTTTCGGGGTCTTTCATTTGGTCATCATTGACGAATATTTAAAGCAAGGTTATTTTTGTTTATCCCTTGCCTCTCACTTCGGAATTAAAAGTTCAGATGTAGCCTGATCGTCTGACTCGAGTCCATATGATCAGTTTTCATTTATAAGTGTCCTTCTACCAATATTAATCTAGCAACGGGAAACTAAGAATATCTCCTAGCAAAGGGAGTAGAGATAACCCCCCTACCAGTCTATGAGATGACCCGAAAATTGAATCTTTATCAGACCGTTGATTGAATTTGGACTTGTCTGTGAAATAAATTCCGATAAAATATTTCCTTTGATGGCGTAAAAATATTTTTTGAACTTCGGTATACTATGGTAGACTGGACCATGATCAGAAAACTTTAGAAGTTGATTGCCGAACCCACAGTCTTAAAAAGTCCTTCTGTCTTCGTACAATTAGGGATAGGAATAGGTGTAAATATGTCCAATAGTATAAGTACAAGTATATCAATGGATACCTCAGGTAGTTGCATTTCGATATAATGACTTTAAGCTAACCCAACTAATAGCATGTTTGCGTATGCTTGCTTTGCTATGTTAATCTTATTTTAAATGGTTACGTTTCAGTAGTATATAGTTACTAACCCTTTTTAAGCATGATATGTAATGCACGTTTGGTGTGAATTCACCTTTTGCCACGCACCTTTATGTTGGATTTCATGGTAATGTGTAGATGTAGGATGTAGATATAAGTCTAATTGTAAGATTAAGGTGTTTGCTCTCTGGAATAGGTTATTCTGTACCATTTTGACTTAATAAAGGCCTTATCATGCTTAAAGTATTCCAAGAAATTGAAGTGGAGCGTGTTGCGTGAAAGAACCATCTGACGTTGCAGCGATTGGTATGGAGTGGTTAGGTGGCACCAAAACTGAAGCAAATAATTGCCTCCGGTGGTAATATTCTCATCCAACACGTCTGTCGGAGTTGAGTGTAGAGAAGCCAATGTGTGCTGTTCCTTTCTCGGCCATTTAGCGTCCCCCCCTGACGTGATAATACCCTGCCAGAGTGTCTCGCACCTTTCCTTGTTATAGTCACCATTTGCACGTAGGAGCGAGTAATTCCTCCATCCAGTCCCGCTGCATAACCGCAGGCTTCAGGCCGAGGGCAAGGTTGATAGGCGGGAGAAGGACTCGCGTAACACAGTGTTCAAGGGCGTGTGAAATTCGCACATCAGGGCAAGGGTCGGGTGGGTACCCGCTTCCTTCCCTGTTCCACGTTCTGTATTCAACGGCAATGTCTGCGCACAAGTGGTGGGACTCATTCAGCTTGACTTTTACCTGTGGGCATTCGAGGTGAGCTCATTCCAGACGGAAGTCCTTGCCTCCATTTCATGGAAGCAATTATCTAGTTCGGGTAACGCTCCTAGAGTGGTAAGATTTGAATTATCTATCACGAATGCTTCAAGATAATTTGGAATGGCATTTCAGACTACCCATTTTCAGTCCCACGTCCAGATATACCCACCGTTATATCACCATGGTAATAAATGCTATGGGAACTGTTGTTCGATCGCTGCTCTTAGGAAGAAAATTGCTAAGAAGCCATTTCAAATTGAATCAGAGATAGTTTAACTGTTCTGCTTACTGATCTTCATTTTGTTATTCCTTCGTTTGACGGTGACAAGGGAGGAAAAGATTCATCAACATCTACATAGTACCCAGCAAGCCACCATAAAGGTGTATGGCAGGAGGTGAATCTTCACCAGACTACCTATTATGCTTAGAGAGGATTAGCAGCTACATTTCAGTGGAATAATAACAATTTGATTAAAATGTAAAGAGCCGAGTAAGAATGCATTAACGTGCTTTTAGTTGGGTTAGCTAAAAGTTTTTATACAGACTTGCTATTATTTAGGATACTTATTCATAAACTTTTGTATATAATTGGCTATAATCAGGGATATTCGGATTCCTAATAATACGAGGAAATAAAGGTAGGTATCTTAAATCTGTAGGATCCGTAATCAGTTTCCTTAATTTTGTGTTTATAGTCCAGTCTAACATCATGTTCGCAAATTGTGTTTAAATATCGTCTTGGAATTTGCTTAAGACCTTAAGCCTGTATTTTTACCTACGGTCTGATAATGGTTCCCATTTATGTCCTTGTAATCAGCTAGTTGGGCTTACATGATTATCGTAACTCAAGTGGTTTGAGGATATTGTGCTTGACGTTGAAATTGTTGGGCAATGAAAATGATAAGTACTAAAGACATTTATATCGTTGATACGGTATTTCAAGTCTTAATGAATGCAATTATTTTAATTTGAATATAAGGAGTGCTATTCTCGAGGTAATTGGAATTGGAAACGCAAAGTGACGCTCTAACATTGAAATTTACAGGAATTAAAATCAATAAACTCTAGGGAAATCATAAATGATGGAATAACTGCTATAGAATTACCATAATTTTAATAATTAATTAGTCGGGATATATTTTTTATTATCTTAAAAAAATTCCTTCTTAAAAATAATTATTTTGCGCAATTAAAAGAGCTGGAGGAGTCATAGTAGGAGACCATGTTTCCAAAGGAGAATGATTATGCCGCGGTCGGTACTCGCCAATCGATTTAATTCTTTTTCTGAATGGCGCTTGTCTCGAGTTGCTTCTTGATACCCTCGAGAGATGGAGCTAGCGAGAAAAGCTTGAGGGGGAGTCGGTGGCGGAATAGTCCTGCGCGAACTCTTCGCTTCGACACAGTTTCTGAAAAATCAATTGATTAGTTGGTAGTGGTTACTGGCGCAGGTGCTCGACAGCTGAGCTGCCTTTTGCGCCCTTTCGAGTGGACGGAAGTTCGAGGACAAGTGGGAATCACCGAACGGAAAAATATGTAAAGGAACCCAGCATGGACGGGGATAGGGTTGGTCAAGTGTCTAGGGGATCGCGTTGGTGGGCCGCTTGAGTACTGGCCTCCCATCTCGAGGGCCCGGGTGCGAATCCTGGTTTTAACAGATATTTTTCATTGGTAATCCGACACCCAATTGATTGTATGTGGTGTGGTGAGCACGTCAGGTTCAGTACTTCGTCCGTCGGATGGGACGTAAAGATGTGGTCCCCTTGACAACTATTTTTGACATCAAACTTTATTTCGACGACGGGTTTCTCACCATCCTTTCTCCAGTTCATTCCGTTCCTAAGCACTCACCTTTCATCCCAGTGTTAAGCGTCTTCAAATGCCGGATAGCCTTGAAATTGCTGACATTAATGAAGCATTGAATTAGTTTCACATCATTGCACCCTGGTTTCTATTACGAAAGTGGCAATGAACTTTTTCAGAGGAATATCGTTAAATACTTAATTATGTGTGGAGAGCACTCCAAATTCATGTATTGCTGTTGTTGAAAACGTTTAATGATCTCCTGTAAATTTCAATCCTCAATAATTTTTCTAGAGGTGGATTTAATAATCGTCTACAATTTCGTATTATTTGTTTCAACTCTTTCGGGATTAAATTTGTGGAAGTGCATAGTATTTAGGAAACTAGTAGTACTTTTCCTCGAGGATTTTAATGAAACCCAACCAAGGTTTCAACGGTTAAGCGTCATTATTAAGGGTCACGCCTTGGACGCTTGAGTGACCTTTGATGATGACGCTAAAGCGCCGAAATGTTGTTTTATTAAAAATCTGTGTGAAAAGTACAACTAGCTTAATTAATATTCATATCATTTGCTGGGCCCGACTCGTTTGAAAATTTTGTTTCATTTCTATTGGAACTCGCATTGTTTCAGAGAAGCTTAGCCTCTGGATCATAAAATTTGTAGTTCTATGATGTGTGATTGTTGAAAGTATTTAATGCAGTTTCCCCGGATTGGTGTTGTAAATTCGCAATTAGCTATTAATGAATTACCTTTTGTGGAATTTTAAATATTCTTAATGGGTTTTCATAATTCCGATGGCCCTTCTCAATGAAAAGCCAAAACAAATTGTAAACGAGTAGCTTAAAATTTTTGTTGCCTGTTCAAAGACAAAAATATATGCTTAACACACTATGGCGTGAAACCTGTTCAATCAACCTCTCTTAAAAATATATTTTTTGTTAAAAAACCCAATGTAAAGGTCTCGTTGGCTGTTTTTGGATTTCATGTTAAATAAATAAATAAATATTTAGATTTATTTTCGCGTTTGATAAGAATTAGGATGTGGTGGGTTTGGTTGCTAGAGCACTGGGTTCCCATTATTAGAGCCTGGGTTCGAATCCGGTTTTGGAAGAGGTTTTTCAATTGTTGGACAGTTCCTATTCAGTGCCATGTTTAGACCACTTCATGTTCAGTTCTCCGTCCGACGGATAGAATGGTAAACCATGGACCCCTAGGCGCCTTTTGTGAAGAGTAGGCTAGTACCGACGCCAGGTTTCGCTCCATCCTTCACCGGTCCCTTGAATAGCCCTACCCACATCGCATTACCGAATTACGTACACAACTGAAGATTCTTGATTTTTCTTCAGAGAAATGCTTTTGTGTCATTCATTCTCAAGCTACGCCCTATTAACTCGCCTTATCTATATGCATATGGATTTGGTGTTGTGCTTGAGCCGTAATTGAAGTATTTGAGCCTTTATTTCATGGACACTATTGTTTGTACGGTGTAACGATTGCCCAGTAAGTCAATGCACTCAGTGCCTCTAGAGTTCGCATCCTGCGTCAAACTAGCCGAGCCCTCATCTCGTCGTAGTTAAGATTGAGTTAGGCTTCACTCGAGGTCCTCTATTTGCCAGAATACCAGTACTAAGCGGTTGGATTAACACCGGAGTGAAGCTGAGTGAGCCGATCGAGGTGAGAATTCAGATTTCCAGCTAAGGGTCGTATTTAGTCGACTTTGGAATCCGACTGGGGCTAATTTTGCGGTAATTTTTTTGGGGCATTCCATTCATGCATCTGTCTCATTCGGGTTTCAGAGTTTCAGTGTCATTCTTCATTGAACGACAAAGTTCTTTCTTGTGCTACTTGAAAAAGGTATATCCTTGACCATCAGGGTGCGACATTTTAGTAAAATCAATTATTCACTCCTTAAAATGATTTCTGTGGAAAACAAATTAATTAATATGTTCAAATGCCAGTGTAAAATTAGGCTTAAAGTTAAAGAATAGGTGTGACCATTATATACATCCTCCCCTTATTACGAGCGATAAATTTAAAGCGCAAAAGCCTATAACAATTCGCATTTTAATTGCGTTGCAAATCGAGGACCCATGTTCGTATCTCTTCCGGGGTCCGAACTTGGGTCATCGAGATGAGAGGTTAGTTCAATACCATCACACCAGCACGATGCCAACGTTTACCTGTTTCTGATGCCTGTAGTTTTGTTTTATTAAAAAGACGCTCAAATAAGGCATCAAAATGCCGGGCATATTTATGTTTCCAACCTTTAATCAAAGGTCATCATCGCTGATTATCGTAATATTGATTTGACGCAGCTCTTTTCTCGGTCTTCTTATTAGCTAACATGGCCATGTTTACCTACATAATACTTCTCTTTCTTATCCATAACTACTTGTTCCAAATTTCTCATAGGAGGCCTTTATTTGCGTTGTTACCGTTCATTTTTCCCTCGAAGAATGCCGTCTTCATACCATCATGTTTCAAGAAATGGCCAATTTGTATGTCCCAACTTCTTTTCAAAGTTTGCAGCAGGGTTTTTTTTTTCCTTAGGCCTTCTTACTTAGTTACTCGGTCGATCCATTTTATCTTCAACATTCCACTCTAACGCCTCATTCAAAGAAGATAAGGCTGGAACGCGGTTCTATCTTCTTTGCCATTGTACTATATGCTTATCTATGTCTATGCCTCACCGCTGCACAGAAACATGCTCCTGATGTACGTCTTAATGAAGTGTATCCTTACTTCTAAGGTTATATTTCTACTGCAAGTAGATTCTTAATTTTGTTGAGTGCTTCATTTTTCTGGGCAAATCTACTGAACATTCCCTTCTCCTAGTGGTATCTAAATATCTACAACAGTTGCCAATTGTCTTTTCTTGTGAGCCTTCGCTAAATCGCTAAGCATTTAGTCTTTTGGATAATTTTCACAAACGCGATTGTCGTTTGCGGAGGTGTTGGGAAAATTCTAAGTCATGGAACGGATGGATAGTGATGAAGTTTGTCTGTGTTGGCTTTCCTCCCTGTGCATTCATGTTAAAATTGGGTCCTCCTCTCGCGCCATTTTAACCTTTGATTCCAAAGGAGACATTTTTTCTGCCGTTGATCGCCATTGTACCCGGTTTCCAGGTCACTGCTTTTAATTAGGAGGCATCAAAAGAATGGAAGTCGCCTAAAGTCAGTTCCCCAAGGAATTAGAGCTAAGTGGATAATCGATCAAACGTGCATTTTAATTCAATAGAAAGCTTGGTTTTTACGTGCATTAAAGTGTCCGTTCCTTGAGCATTTCAATGTTAAGAGTGGTCTAACCTCCGTGGGTTAGAATACTTTTTTTCGGCCCCATCTGCTTGAACGTTAGCCATTTTTCCTTTTAACGGGGGCCATTATAAGGCTAAAATATTATCTGAAGATTTTTTTTCCTATTCTCTCACCATCGTAGTAATAAGTGAGTACAAGTCCTTTATTTATTAACTAAAGTCTTTCCTTTTATCTTTTCTTGCATTACCCTATTCTGACTGGCAACAATCCAATTATTCTTAATCTTCAGAAATTGGTCATATAATTCGAGGGTAACCATATTGAATGTGTCGTCACTCCTCCGATGTGGTATTATCGTCATTATCGTATTACCGTCAGCACGGTGGTAACTGAAGTAAAATTGACTGCTAGTAAGAACTTGTAGAATTCCTTCACAGGTAGCGTCAGGTGATAATCTACTTCATGCATATAGCGCCAGTTTGCTTCTTGGCTTTGGAAACCAAAATAAGTACCTATTCTGAAGCTTAAAGATGATAACAATCACTCCGTAAGTTTTTGGAAGTAAAGCGGCTTTCAAGGCTCTTTATGTTTTTTGCATTGGTGATTTACAGTCGTATGTTTCTCTCCCGATCATTAAACAGAGTAATTATCACTCAGCGAAAGGCTGTCATGTTGCCCGTTATGCTTCACCCGTTGTCGACGCTTTTCTCGGAGAGGATGTATCTCCCGATGAGTTCTTGGAAGCTTTTGATTTATGGTTTCGTAAATCTGTGTTCACAATTCTGTTTGATAAACGACCATATTTGTCTCCGCCAGCGTAATATTGCGATGAGGATTAATCATATTTGCTCAAATTTTCGCGCTGGCTAAAATGAATTGGTTATAGGCATAAATTCCTTCGTGAGGACGAGACTCCGTCTTTCGTTTCTGAGATCATTGTTGACCTCAGGCCTGTTTGTGACATTTAATGAAAGATTTTGTTTGCGTTTGTAAACGAATACATCATGAATAATATGTGAATGAATACATTATTTTAGATACATTTACATACAATATTTTCAAGTGTAAACTCATCACTCCCATTTTTGTTATGAAATGTGTAAATTCTTAGGAACTGACCCGAGAGCCTCACTTATCTCCGACCGATGATGGCATGACCACTGAGACTTTCTTTCTAAGTATCCTTTTTTTAATCTTCCTGTATGTAGTCTTACTTGCATGTAATCATTTATCGTGTTACCGCCGAGTGCTTTTTAATGTACCTACTGCTCGCACTTGGTAGCGGGTGTCATTGGTAAAAGCTTTTGACCATCAATTGTTCTTCGTTTTGGGAGCAAATAAAAACAATGTAGCGGATATTAGAAGATTACCAATTATAAATTGAAAAATAATATCATGGCGTTTATTATCTTATGATGATGATGATAGAATGAGAGGTTCCTTCGTACATTGAGATTACTTCGTTAATGAGGAAATGTACCCAAATGGCATCGTAATTATTTTTAACTCACATTTCAAATCGTGATGGACGAGTTAAGAATTAATGACATAATCACTTCCTCTTTTGGGCATTACTTTTCTCAGCTTAGTCAATTGTCCGTAAAATGTGTGCATGAAAATACAATCACCGCAATAGCTGCCTCAATCAGGGAGTGAATAAATAGTTTTCCCTAAATTCTTCGCCATTAGTCAATAAAGTTATATCATTTCATTGCTTTACCTTCACTTCGATCCACTCTGTGGTCTTGAGTGTGTATTTGGGGTAACTTAAGTGTATTCGTTTATCAAATTTCCGGTAAAATGGAATGCGGAGTATTTTACGAACCACATTTTCCCAGTCATAATTTTTCTGCATGTCTCCTCGCAGTCAAATTTCAGAAACCGCGTTTAATTGTGCCCACTAAATCAATAGGCAGAATTGACTTCACATGCTCGGCTACACTCAGTGCTTCTGTTATTCGTCAAATGACCCTGTAAGAGTACTTGAAGGTAAAGCAATTGTCAATGGAGTACTTCTTATTGCCGATGCATTTGGAACGGCCGTATATTTTCTTAATTGTGATTTACTCTATGCGTAACCTGTGTATTCCTATTTCTCTTACTACGTACAAATTCGTTTATTTCATTCAATAATCGTTAGTATATATTCGGAGTTATTTCTGAAGAAATCGAAGATATATATTCTTAGGAAAACGAAATAAATAATGAAATTTGGTTGGAGTTCTTTGTAATTCTAATGCATATATTATTTCACCTTCTTCTGTCCGTACATGATATATACTTGTGTGTTCGGTGTGTAAAAAACAGTCGCTAAAATCTACTTTACGCGTAAAGACCAATAGCGAGGAATCAAATGTTCTTGCTGCACATTTGGTAGTAATAGCGCTACTAATAGAGGCTCATAACAGGCGGGAATATTCAAAAACTTACTGAGTTGGGTAGCTAAGATGATGATATTCCATTCCTTTTAGATCATGTCTAGACTTCCTTGCTTCCCATCCTTAGCGTGGTGTGTAGGGTAATAATACGAGTTTGAATAAATGAACGTTCGAATTGAACTCTAGATTGAATTACTATGATTGATCAGGGTGCAAGGAAAACCGAGTGGGAACGTACATGCAAATAATTGGTTAGCCCTTCTAGGATTTGCTCGTGAATTATCGTTCTTTGCACCCAATTTTCAGGTGAGTGAAGAGAACGGATTTCCAGCATTCATTCATTATCCTGAGGTTGATTGGGGCTTTCTCGATGGTGGGCTTAGTCTTTCTCAGTATGTATAGAATCGCTATCTTTGTCATGTAGAATGAATTTCGTCTTTTGGATTTGAGTCGATAACATTTCCAAACCATATCCGATTACCCCCATGTCCTAAATGGTGCAGATGACCTCAGCTGTCGGTTCCCTCCCACAAATTCATTTTTGGCCTACATAGAGTAAATATGTTATTCGAGCAATTCGAGGCAACGGTGTACCTCGAAAGATATGAAACGGGTGGTTCCAAGACTTGCTAATAGTAAAACATTCTTCATTATTTTCGAACTCTATAAAGACGTCCATTTTTACGCCGAGACATTCTCTAGGGAGTGCCTGTCGAATCTATGGAATAAATTAACCTTTAAGAATGTTAAGTATAAATCTGTAACAGACTTAAGCTACAAAATTGAAATCCCATGGTTGGATAGTGGTTCTGCCGATGAGATTAAGTGACCATTTGGATCGGGGGTTTCAAAGAACATTTTCACGTTCATCTAGGCATGGGCCTTAAGGAAATAAGTTAGCCAACGATAAACACAGAATTTCAGGATGCATGTACCTATCGTCAATACCTGCCGGGATCCTGTTCGATTACGACCTCTTTTGAAGTGAGTGCTTAGGAATATGTGGCTCTCATTATACCGCAAATGAAACTCGCTTGAGAAAGAAAGCAGAACGTGTCAGCAGTGGGAAAGCCATCCGCTATTGACTCGCAAATTCCACTATGGATGCCACTCCCTGTTGCTAAACAGTGGTGGTGCGTATATCCACAGAAATAACGGCGCTCTGGAGTTGCTGGGCGCGTAGTCTCAACCCGGCATGTCGAAAGGTATAAATGAAAGTGGTTTCCGGAAATAATCTGTTGATTCGCCTGCAGGACTCCTCGCGAACCTTACTTTTTTCCGTGTGAAATTACCTTAAATTTGCTGCGAGAACAAAAAAATGGTCGGTTATATGAGGTCTGCGTTTGTTCGGGGAACACTTAATGGGTAAGTATAAAATTCCTGCAAACTCCACAGATGCATTGCGTTGGCCCGGTAAAATTCGTGGTATCCCGAGCTAAAATTTAAGAAAGGGTTTCATCTTTGCGGAATTTCATTGGGCCTCGCTGTTATCCCGATCTGTATCAATGTAAGTAACTTTTAAAAAATAAGATGTGACGTAAAATTTAGGTAATATCATCCGGGTATTACTCTAATTTTTCTTTTGGTCTACGGGCGAGCAGTTAATTCTCGTAAATAGTGGATAATTTCTAACGCCCCATTAAAAGCTGAATGTGCACTGAACTTGAAATGCCCTCCACTAAGCACTCAAGTGGGGACCGGTTTTCCACTGAAAAATCCGCCCCTGCCGGGAATCGAACCTGGGCCCTCGGGATGGGAGGCCAGTACCTACTCTAGCCACCACACCAACGCGATCCCCACGACCACCTCGTGCGGCGCGATTCTGGAGGATTTCGCGTCGCTGATAACGATGGAGATTGGATGGATGGATAACGCGAAAGCAGGATCCCTGAACGAGGGCATTCCTTCCCATCCGGCTTTGGCGGAGGCTCGCAAGTCTCCCTGCATCCGTCATGCTGAGAAGGAATCGGTCGGTGGCGCCTTGTCTGCAGGCGAGGAAAGTGTCCATCGTTGTCTTGGCTGGGAGGGGCGGTAGGTAGAGGAAGGGGTGTGCGAATGAGAGGGGCTAGAGCGAGCGAGAGAGAGGCCTGACTAATGGCCCCGGAGATATATTGACTCTCCCTGCGTTCCCTTCCCGACCTCGTATTTGTGTTCGCAGCCGCTGCTCCTCGTGTCCCGCGAGCGGCAGTGTCACTTCTAAGCGGGCCGGGCGTATGTTTTACCGTGGGCGGATGGGGGAGAGTTCGCGAGCGGTGCCTAGAGGGACGGAATTCCTGGTGCTATGCGGTTCGCTGGATGGGATTGGCTGGGGTTAATGTTTGTCAGACCCTTTGCAGCTTCGACACATTCACCAGCCATTTCTAAGCCTGGGTAAACCTTTGAAACGTGTGCTTCTCTCCCTCAAAAGTTTTGCGAAATGCTCCTGCCTACTCTGTTTTCGTTTTGATTTAAGGAGGTTGATCCGAAAAGTGAAAGTCATGTCATTTTTATTATATTTTCAGCACTTATAGAACTACAGGGTGTCCACTGACCGGGAAAACCTGGAAAATCGGGAATTATTCGTGAATTTTCAGTGCAGGGAATTGTTCGTGGATTATTCGTGATTTTCTGGTCTTAGTCGGGAATTTTAAAAATTCTTAATTCAAGACAAAAAATCTTTATTTTATAAACAGGATAAATAACGATGACTTTAAGATATGGATTTGCCGTTGGTATGAATGAATAAATAAACGACGGAAAAGTAGTTGGGCTCAATGTATCGTCAGCGCTGTGTGGATCGGAGACGTTCTACTGTCGAACAGATGCCTTCAGCGTCACGTCAAGTGCCCTTTGTTCCCATTCATTGCACATCGGACTAAGCCCATGATACGCAAACATATGCCTAACGTGTAGTGATGGCCGGATTGGATCCGTTGGATCCAAAGATTCACGGATCTTTCATTTTACTCGGTTCCGGATTCGGATCCAAAGACAGTATAAAATCGGACCCGGGTCGTAGATTTTTAATTTTCGCGGCTTAGCGATCGAAGTGCCCCGTGAATGGAATATAGGTGCGGTAGATATTGACAAGAAGAGGATGTGTAACTCATGTCACGAAATTAGATGAAAATGTTCCCGTGCAACTAGGAGCAAAATAAAGAAATGACTTTTTTCCCCGGTATCGCGGGAAAAATTACGTAGGATGTCACGCGAGCAGCGTACATTTGCCGGGATCAGGCGGACAACGAGAGCTAGTGTACTGTGCGAAGTTCGATCCGTATCGCAGTTTAATTTTTCTTTCAGTCATTGCATCGAAAATGTTATTATCTTCAATTTCAAACCAGTACATCTGAATACTCACTTTATAATACTTTTGTTGTTTAAATTAGATTTACAAATGTACCATTAATAAATTAAGGATGGTCGGGTTGGATCCACGGGTCTTACATTTCATTCGCTACTGAAATCATATCCGAAGACAGTAAAAATTCAGATCCGGATCGGAGATTTTATTTCTCGGCTTAGTGATCGATGCGCCCCGCGAATGGAATGTACGAACGTATGGTAGATACTGACAAGGAGAGGTTGTGTAACTTGGTCACGAAATGAGAAGATTTGTTCCGTGCCACAAAAACAAAATAAAAAAATACTCGTCGTGACTTTTTTATCCATAGGCCCTGATGCGCGAGAAAGAAATAAAGCCGAATGTTACGCGGGTCGCCTATATTAGCCAGATTCCCGTGAACCTATGATAGCGTAGTTGCTAAAAATGAGGACTAGTGCACTGCAGGTCGCGAGTTCGATCCTTAACACTGCCTAGGAATACAGGCTATGCTGTATTCCAAGGTAATGCTAGTAGGCAGTTAAAAAAAGTAGATTATCAGAAATTTCATGTGAATTTATAATTAAAAAATAATAAAATTTGGCGTTAGTGAAAGGATTGGAAAAATTTTTTATTGCAGAATTAAATCGTGTAAGAATTATGTTAACTTTACCATGTATTTTGAGTGACGCATTTGTAAATGTAGGTAGTTAAAACGATAGGAGTACAAAAAAGTCAGTATCCACACAAAAAGGTTGGAAATGAAGGATGATAAACTTTGATTCAATGGCTGAAAGAATAATTTTAAACAGCGATAAGAATCGAACTTCATTACCTGCAGTCCACCACCCCACTCTGCTATTGTCGGCTTACCTGATTTAGGAGAATACATTCTCCCCACATGTCATTCTACTTTTTTCTTGCAAACCCAGGCCAATGGAGAGAAAATCCGAGACTTTTTTTAAATTTTGTTTATAGCAGCATGAAGAAAGTCTAATTTAATTTCAAGATCAGAGTTACACAACCTCTTCTTAGGAGTAGAAAATTCTCAAATTTCATTTCAAAGGTTATTGTTAATAAGACATTGCAAATTACTAGTTTAGCAGCTTGAAATATTCTATAATAATTTTTTCGTCTTAAAAATGGAATCCCCGGATATTCCATAAATGGGATCTCTTGGCCGCATTAATTTTTTTTTGTTTCTAAAAAAGAATTTGATAGCATTCAAGGATTTAGTTAATAATTGGAAAATAATTCCTTTATTAATGAAAATGAACTTATAATGTTTCTTTTAACTGCACATTTCATGTGATCGGATACTTTACTGTAAGTACAATGTAGTTGGCTTTCTGGTAGGCTTTGCAACATATTTTTTACAAACTTTTCTATAATTTTTTGAGAAATCTAATTGCTGATGTTTGTTAGATATATTCAGGATGCGCTTACTTGAATTAGGATTTTTATTACATTAATTTTTGTTAGAAAAAGATGGTGTAGGATACTAAAGATTGTTATGATTTCACTTTTTTCTATATAGTCTACCGGTACAAAAATGTTACATTCTGATTCTGAGTGAACAGAAAATTGAGGCTTTGAGACTTAAAATAGAAAAGAATGGCAAAAAATATTAACTTAGAAAATCATCATTCCAAGAACAGTGGTTGAATGCTGAAGACTTGAGCCAGTGGGTTCTTTAAGTTCCTCTTGTAGAAGAATTTGTAATTTCTCATTGAAATGCTAATTTAGAAAGAGGGTGTTCAATCAAAAAGTAGTTTATCTTTCCCAACCAACAAAGAGAGTCTCTTACTGCCAATAAAACTACATATTAAATACTTTAATTTATCAATTATTTCTTATTTAATTACTTTATCTATATTATGCTATGGGTTGAACTACAAAAAATCCATATTCTACATAGAACTTGAAAAACCTCACTTTTGACTCATACAAGAACCGCGATATATTAGCCTGGAAATTTTTATAAATTTAGCCTTGAAAACCTTGAATTATGCTTGAATTTTATATTTTGACTTTAGTGGACACCCTGAACTAAAGTTCCTCTATCTAATAAAGTAAAGATAATTATACCAACCCATACTCCTTTTTGCACAAATTGCATTTGAAATTACATACGATTAACGGCGACAATGGCCATCACATGGGAATATAACGTTTAAAAATATCATAGTGACATGTCATTTTTTTTGCAAAAAACTGATCTTTTACACGTAATTTCACAAGAAATAAATTGACACGAAAAAAATGCATCAACCCACCGTATTTTTCGCTAAATCCACCAATTTCTGCGCTTAAAGCAGACGAAATGCGTTAGTTGTCTTCAAGTGTCGCTGCGGTCGCTCTAGCCGAAATGTATGGCGTATGAATGATATCATTACTAATGAGATATTAAAGCATGTTTCAGAAAAATATTATAACATAATGTTTGATAGTAATATTCTGGTGTTAAATATTAGTTAATTCATTGAGTACATGAATTTATTTCTTTAAAGTGAATGCTGAATTGACTCCATCGTCGAGCTGATTAAAATGATCATAAAAAATAAATCCTTCGACTTTACATCGTATTTCTTGTGATACTTATGACTTTCAATAGCTTAGGTAATTTTCTTTTTGAAGTAAGGATCACTTAGCAGGCATATACTCGTACTTAAATTAATAAGTTTTCTCAGACAACTTGACTCAAGCAGTCGCGAGCCAACCTCCTTAAAGGATTCAAACTACACCATTATTTTCATCTGTAATTATAATTAGGTGCAGCGTTGTTTTCCGTTCTGCGTTATATGTTTCAAGGAGTCCTGCGCTTCTCTCAGCAAACATTTATTCAATTTTTTTCTTATAGCTTTGTAGCATCCGATACTCAGGCCGGCTGCGATTGTCACATTGGTTACGTAATGTTAACTGGTCCGATAGCCAAAAGGTTGCGGGTTCGAATCCTGCTTGGGGCATGGGTGATGTGCTTTCTTAGGATTAAACTTAGGGATTAGGTAGATTCATCGGCTTCATTTAACCTAAGCAGTTCGAGCACTTCATAACTTCATTCTATCATTACTTGAATATAGTGCGTCATATTTTGCTTCTATAATTATTTTAGTGTGTCCTTGTGATGTTTTACCTGTGATCAATATCTTGTGTGTTTTTATGAGACTCTAGCTTAGATGATGGCCACAAGTCCATGAGGCCTACAAGGGACAATAGTCGGTTTCGTTTGGCAAGTCGTCTCGTTGCGGAAGTGGGTATCGTGGGAGGCATATAGTTTGGCTCTCACACTGTTGGACTAAAGTAGGTTATAGTGTGAAACCAGTCACAAAATATTTAATCATGAGAAATATAGAGCAGTGGAGCATAAATAATCGATGATAGCAGTATTGCTAGCTCTTTGTTGTTAGTATGTGCCTTATATTTCAGGTAAGTTTCCTATTAATTAATGGTTATCTGCGCGAAACTCCGTTAATTAATTATTCGTAACTGTTTCAATCAAAGGATATAATAGCTGCCAATAACATCACGCTTTCATCATTTTCCAATTTTTGTCAGTTATTGTATTACATATGCTGCCTGAGCATTCTTCTGTTTTCCTAGCATTTCCTAGCTCACGATTGATTTCGGGAGCTTCTCAGTCCGACACGAGGTGTCCTATGATTATATCCTTCAGTAAGTTCCAAGTGTTCCATTTATTTCTTTTCCATTCTTCCATTCAGTGAAATTTTTCCATAGTTCCTCGACCTCGAATTTCATCCATCTCGTGAGGGACCACCTTTATTAACAGTTATACTCCGATATTCAGTTCATTTGGGATTTTAGTGATAGAACTAGTCAACTGCCAAGTAAGCATGTTTTCTAGGTCTTTCGCACACTCCTGCGCGTTGTATTTGTCATTTTTGATGGACAGTTTCGCCGGCGTTGCAGTCGGCGAAATAAAATTTTGCGAAAACGAAATTTTGCAAATTATGCGATTTTGAATGTTTTGAGTGGTAACAAGGTTAGCTTATTTTGGTTGTGTCTGTGGATACATATTTCGCTCACAGTTTGCTATTATCGGATATTTTTGAGAAAAACAATAAATTCAAATATGACTTGTGTCAATCAGTTCAAAACAGTGTACCTTGTTGTCGGATGTAAAACCATTGAATTTGGAAGGAAGATTTTTAGGCTCAGGGGTATCATAACAGGTCTATTCTTTTAAGAAACTCTTGTTGTTTGGCGTCTTTTGGTTAACGACAGGCTTTTTCAAGCTACTTGCTAACATGGACGTCGATTGCAACGTTGGATTTGGCCCTCGGGGTGTTTTCTCAATCAACGTCGTGTGAGCGACGGCGACACGTGACATTGATCCGTCGGCCGCTGAACACCTTACCTGGTGCAAGACTATTTTATTATTTTTTGTCTTTTAATTCAATATTATTTTCAATTAATCATATCAATTTAATTTCAGTTTTTAATTATACTTTACATCCATTATATGGAAATTACGTTTCAACCACAGCCGTTGATGTCTTTTCAAGCAAAGTTAAAAATATTAGTTGCTATCCTTTTCCGAGTTCTTGCCCTCCCAATAATGAAATCGATATGATTCTCTTCTTAAAGCAATGGCCAAGGTTTTTAATTAGTTTTCTTTTCACTTGCATGGCATATTCATTGTTGTCGTTAAGAATTCCAAATTAAATGAAATAAGCCACTCCTTGCAATGATAAGTGTCCTCCTTTATCTTCTTCTATACTTCATTTGAGGTTGAAACTAATTTAAATGTGTCTTATTACCTATCATTTATGTCTAATTCTAGTTTTAACGCATGAAAGAATTTGGGCGCTAAATTTTTACTGTGCAAAGTTCCGGTATAAGAATTGAAACCTGATCCTAACATGCGCTGACTGCTCTCTGCCAGTTTCGTGGGAAACTAGTAGCATGGAAAATAGCATTATGCAGCAAGAAAGAGTAACTGAGCATGCCTGGCTGATTTGTTGTGGCAAAATATCTCGGTGGCAGCACATGTACGTCGTCGCCACTTTTTTAGAGTAGCGACATGGCCGTGCTAGTGTACACTTTTCCACGCAAAGGTTCTCATTGTCGCACTTTCCAGATGATTTATTAAAGGATATAAACTTTCGTCCCAACTTGTTTTTCAATCTTGGTTGCCAAAATTTCTGTATGGATAAGCGTTATTTATGTCCGTGGTTCAGGCTCAGTTGTTACTTGTTTGCGTTGCATCCGTCCCCTCCGCTAAGCCCGCTGTAATAAACTGCGTGCCCGAGCCACGTCCCGTTACATAAAATTCAGGGCGTCGAGTTAGGGAAGTTTCAATGGCCTTTTTCCACGATGCGTTTTCCCTCATGACTCTTCCTCCTCTTCCCGCTGTTCCTTCGCTTTCTTTGCCTTTCGTTGTTTAGGCCTCTCTTCCTCAACCCTGGCTCATCCCTTTTCCCTCTTTCAAGCGAGCGAGTACGGCGTTGCGTCACTGTTTTCCGCTATAATCGGCCGCCAGATTTATGTCTCTTTGCCTCCAACTAGACTCGCCCCCTCCCTCCGCGCGCCGTCTGAGTCATGCGTTTATTCCGCATCGTCGATGTGCATTGCATCGCCTCTTCCCACCCCGTGCTTTTGTCTCCTCCCACTGTCCCACCCTCTTAATCCCACTCCCACCTGCGCATTCAACCCCTTCCCACCCCTCTCCCACATCCCCCGCTCGGAAATCCAGCATGGCCGCCTCGTCGCGGTACATAGAGTAATCACTGGTCCAATTTGTACGAGGGAACGGTCGACCCACGCAGAATTCCCCGATGGAAATCCGTGGGACTTGTTCCGAGGTGACTTCCAATTGGTCTCCTTCGACTGCGCCTCCGTTGGGGTCCAGCGGATTTAAAAATCCCGCTCATTACCGCCTACGTGTCGGCAGTCGGGCTTTGCTTCTACCCTTCCATGTTCCCGCTGGACTTGTTTCGTCCCCCGAGGACTCGATGGTGTTGCATCAGTGCTGTAAAACGTGTGAGGAGTTGCGGGAATCATACTAGCTCCCTCCCTATCACGTCTAAAGCAAGTTTTTGGTCTACCGAAATGCATTATGCATGAATCGTCAAAGCTGCGGTGCATTTATCTCTCTCAGATTATCGGATGCCAGATTCCACCAATCCAAGTTTTATTCACCTCGGACTCAACCCAGAAACTCATGAAAGAACTGTCCATGTGGTGTCTTTTTTGACTGGCGCCTGGGAGTTATTAGGAAAACTTTGTCTCTCTGGCTCTATGCATATGCCTCGAATGTTGTTTAATCTTGCTGGAAAACAGGGCAGGCCATTTAGCAACGCAGAAGTGTTTTGTTTTTGTTTGAAACATAGTTTTGTTTGTTGTCGTTTTGTAGAGGGGAAAGCCATCAGATTGTAAAACTCGGGTTCGAAAAGGACTGGAGCATTTGATTATCGAGTTAAGAATTTCCACCATTTCCAACTTGGGTAGCTTTGATTTATGACTTTTTCTTCGTGATCCGTCATGGAACCTGAATATTAAGTTTAGCCATCGAAAAGTTAACAGTATTTGACTTCACCGTGAAAGCTCAGGGTCCATGCTCGGGGCTCTCTACAATGAAGCATATTTTAGAGAAAGGTGGTGCACTTTGTTCCTGTTGTCCTTCAGTTCTTTCTTGAAAACTAATGATTGGTACTAGGAGTAATTATTGCTAGAATATTTTTAATGCGTTGCTATTCCAAGGTCTGCGCATCTTTAACTACTCAAGCCAATGAGATAGAAATGAAGGTATTTCTTCAACCCTTGGCGTGAGATTTATTTCTTCTTCATGATCAACATATCTTTATCGTGGTGATTTTCAATTACACAAATGCCGTTCTGTGCGTTTCTGCGTGTTGGACAGATTATACGAAGATCATTAGGACCTGTTTTTCCACATCACGTTGAAAATTATGTAAATTTTCTGTTGGAATACTATGTTAAACGCAGGATAAGTAATCAGTAACGTGAGGCTATACTGCAAACGTTGGTGTAATCAGGCATACGATTTACTGAATTGAAAATCCTTAGGGTGAAACACAAAGATCCCTCTAAGGAAATCGTCGGATTTTCAAGTCTCTCTTCACTTAAAGACGCCTCAGACTGGGGAAAGATGTGTATCAAGTATTGTATAGATAAAATAAAACTTATATTCCACGCAAATATTGTTAAATACTAAATACAATATTAAATAATAAAATAAAAATATATTGCGCGGCATTTAATGATATTTGTGTGGAACAGAGCAAAGTTTTATTTTACTTGTATAGTGTCGAAATTCCACTAAAGTTAACTTGCCTGCTATATCTATGATGGTGTAAAAGTATTTCAGTCGACTGTGTCGTTAATAATTGATCGAGTACTTTCAATGGGTAATTTCTTTTGATCATTCCTCTTTTTAGTGCTTGTTATATTGAAAAAAAGGAATACCTATGTCGTTATATTTATAGCTTAACTGACCAATAATAGTGATTGAATGGAAACGTCGTCGAACTTAAATATAAAAATTTTATCTCCAATTGTAATATTTTTCACTCGGTATGAAATGTGACAAACGTTGACACACAGCTAAACGGAATGGTGACCAGTTTTAGACATGCCTATCGTTAAAAAGCATGAATATATTTTCATTTTTACCGCAAGTATAAATATGTCATTTTTTACTGCACCCGATTCTGTTTGGTAGCTAAATGTATACAGGGAGTTGATAATAAGCTGCTGCGTATGTAATCTATTTAGACGGCAATAATCAGTCAGGTGAACTCGTATGCCCCGATTGGTCATTAGCATCGGTTGCGGATATAACGATTATATTCGATCTTTGGAATTCGATTGCCAATGTTAAAGTGGGCATTTGTGTGTACCTTTGGGTAATTTTGCTATCGGGAGCATTCAGATTTATTTCTCAACAATTGTTCTTAAATTCCGTAACTTTTCTTTAGAAGATTTATGAGTATTTCCAAGATCCTCAGTGCGGACCGTGTTTTCAAAGATTATTTTTGAGAGAGCTCTCCGCCGTGTGAAGTTTTGGTCGTGGCTATCCAAGTAATTATTTGAGATGCATTTGTGCCTCAGAGAGGCAACTGGGTTTTATGCCATTTGCGTCGGTGCCGTATTAAGTCTCATCGGGATGTTGAAATTTTTATCATTCGGCCCGAGCCCCCGTTTCAGGTCGTTCTCCGCGCTAATTTTCCGACGAACGGGTTAAGTTGCCGTTTTCCGTACCTAATTTTTGCATCGACCTGCTTTTTGGCGACCGCAGTGGAAGCCGCGCTGGGGCCGTTGCATCTTCCCCGCTTATTTATCATATGAATGAGCCCATGGCTGGACGCTAGAAATTCGGGCTGCCAACAGGGTCCCCGCATTTTCTTAAACGCCATTGGGTGCGTTTACTCGGAACTGAAATCACAATTTTGTGCACGAAATTGTTAGATGGAAACGAAAAAAGAAGTTTAGTGAAAAAATTAATCTTCTAACCACAACCATTCACTCATAAATCAAAAATTAAAATAAGCAAAAGGTGACGCCCACCGAAAAAGCTGCTGTTATAACATTGACGTCATTTTCCTCCCGCCCTTGACTGCTTTTCGTGGAAGCGAAGGGAGTGGAGGGGGGTTCTCGGAAGATCTGATGATGTCGCAACTGTCCTATTGGCAGAGTCAGCTGTGTCCCCCCCATTGCGATAAGGCGAAGTAGCTACGCGGGCTCAGTTGTGATTGGACGAAGTCGATATACGTCAAGAGGTTGCACCTCACCCACTTTTCCGAAAGGGTTAAAAACATCAGTTTTTCGCCGCCTATAACTCGAGAAATAATTGGTGGATCAAAAAACGTAAAAATACGGGTCTTTTTATTTTACAAACTCTATCATATTCGGCAATAAAAAAATATGGTAAACGACCCCTTTGCCTGACTCATCTTCACTCATTTGCTTCCCGACTTCCTCCCTTCACTTCCCCTCTCGTCTCCTTCTCCCCGTTCTGGAAAACTCGCTTGGTGTATCTCGGAACTTTTCTTGGTCGGAAACTTTTCCGGAGCTTAATGTGGAATGGTGTTCCTTTGTTCATTAGTCCCATGGAAGTTTCTGGGACCGAATTTAGGTCCCTGGGGTGTTTCTAGGTGTTGAACGAGAGGGGAGTCGCTTACTCTCTTGTGTAACACGGGGACTGCGTGTTACTTATTACTTCCAGCTGCACTAGTCCCTGCTGCATGCGACACACGTTACAGACACTCTGGAGAGGGGCAAGGGCAACAAGGAAATTCTCTGTTGCTTCCGTTTCCTCGTGAATTTTTCGGTTGGGCGTAACAGTAATTTGGTTACGTGGTCGAACTCTGAAAGAAAAAAAAAGTACTGCATTTCCCCATCAATTGTCTTTTCTCCTATAGCCCAGTTGGCGTACCCCAACTTTTATTTGCTTCCGTTATTCTTGCAAAAAATACTGTGTAGTTCCTGAAAATAAATTAAAGCGGTCTATGTATTTTTTTAACCCGTACCTCATGAAAATACTGTCAGAATTGTGCGAATCCAATGAAATTTTATCCCTCTCATCTCCTAACTGAGGATGGAAGATATGGCTTTCATCTGGCCATTTATGGCTTTATGTGTTCCTCTGTTTGATGCTTTCATCCGTTATAGTAGCGCTTGAAAAAACAGAAGAGAAGCGCGTTTTTTTCGATATGGGAGGCTCAGAACGCAGAAGCATTGCGGTTTGCTCCCGCTGGACGTCGATGGTCAAAATGTACGCGAACCTGTGCCCCAGATATGACCTTTTAGGTTAGCAGAAGGGTGGGGGATTTATGAGTTGTCAGTAGTTGTGTATTTGCGCGTCAGTTTGCCAATTTGAGGACATCCATCCACCGCCGACCCAGTTGATGTCGGATATCTCCGAATCGTGGGAAAATGCCCGCCCCTCTCCTTGCCGCTCGCCGCCGCGTCGAGACGCGTGTAACTTCGATCGGATCCGCCAGCGACTTACCTTTAGATCTCACGTCACTTTTGACACTTAATCGGTGGCCATCGTGATTGATGAATGCGCCCGCACGGAATCATTCCGGCCCTGGGGTCCGGGCCTCGATGGCCTATCAAGGCGTATCAGAATGTGGCGTATTGGGCGCGAAAGATTTTGTTGAAATTGTGAAGTGGTGCAAGGATTGGAATTAAATTATGCGAAGTGATTTTTTATTTATTTTATTTATTTAGTCCCATTTCCACCGAAATCAGCACTTGTGGCCTTTACATCGGGGTATGAACAATAATCAACAACTGACGACTACACACAACCATGTCCTTAGTGGTGAAAAATCCACTCAGGCGGGACTCGAACCCGCGATCCTCAGGTTAGCAGGCAAGGACCTAACCACGCCGCCACCGGGGCCGACTTTGTGTTGAACCTGTAGAAAAAAGGCAGAGGAATTAAAAATGTTAGGAAATCAGTCAATATCTGCTTTAGTGGCCCAAAAGAGTCGAACCTGTGCCACTACCCCTCGTTTTGAACCATTCCTTGGACTCTCGACACGACATTATTTGTCATCTTTAGAAAGAAGTTTGGCCTTACGTCTGGTTGGGCAAAATAATGACTCAAAAGAACGATTTTTGTGTGGCAATCTAACTGTTAGTGAGGGTAATATGTATTAAGGATCAGAATTTATGGCTAAAATGTGATAAATCCCGAAGACGTGTCATCACACCTCCAAAAAAAAACTTGCGAGAAATATGAAATACGTTAATTGGGAATTTAGGACATGGTCGTTTGAATTTAGTTAAGTGCAAGAAACACCATTAAGACTTTAGAGCCCCGTCTTATGACTAGGTGAACCATTTTTGAGACAAGAGCCGTCGTAGATGTGCTATCACACTCTCTATTCTTGCATTGAGTGATTGATTGCACGTGTCACGACACGTTTCATGCTCCTGATGTCGGTAGCCATAACGTTAGCTCTCGCCAACACTGTCTGTGAACGCTAACCAGACCATTGTCGACCTTAGAAAAGAACAACTGAGCAAAATGTACAAAATGTCATGGCATCTTTCATTATTCCCCCGGCTCGGATAAAGACAAAAATAGACGTAGACACTTGGACTTTTATAGGATATTTTAAGATTTCAACACTTTGTGAAATTTGAGGTGGCATAAACCAATTCCGGGCGGGGACATTACATTTTGGCCACTAATCATTTTCTAAGTTCACTCCTCATGTCACTCACAATGGTGCTAATAATGACCGATGTCCTAATAACTCATGGTATATGTCCGCTTACATGCGCAGATGTAGATGCAATAGTAGGCGCGGGACCTTGTTTTTCCGGGTCCATTAATGGGGGCGTTTACTCGGAACCGAAATCGTAATTTTGTACAGGAAATCGTTAGAATAAAACGAAAAAAGAATTTTAGTGAAAAAATTAATCTTCTAACCACAACCATTCACTCATAAATCAAAAATTAAAATAAGCAAAAGGTGACGCCCACCGAAAATACTGCTGTGATAACATTGACGTCATTTTCCTCCCGTCCTTGACTGCTTTCAGGGGAGGGGGAAGGGAGTGGAGGGGGGTTCTCGGAAGGTATGCTCGCACAGATGCTGTCAAAATCGCTCCCATTGGCCGAGTCAGCTGTGTCCCCCCCTTTGCGATAAGACGAAGTAGCTTCGCGGGCTCAGTTGTGATTGGACGAAGTCGATATACGTCAGAGGTTGCACCACACCCACTTTTCCGAAAGGGTTAAAAACATCAGTTTTTCGCCGCTTATAACTCGGGAAATAATTGTCGGATCAGAAAACGGAAAAATACGGGTCCTTTTATTTTACAAACTCTATCAAATTCGGCAATAAAAAAAATATGGTAAACGACCCCATTGGCCACAAGCTATGGCTTGCCAGCCGTTGGGATATGCACCCTCCTGGTGATCATCATCTACATAATACCCTACAAGCCACCTCAATGTTATTTGTTTAGGCATGAGTCATCGAAAAGCATGCCATAGGTGCGACGGCTAAAAGATTTAATTCTACGTAATGAGATAAATCGGGGTTAGACACGCACCTGGCATGTGCGACGTGATAATTGATAACTACGATGGAATTTTATTGTATTCTTGGGTTATCTACGGTAGTTACCGCTTTAGCCATGCAAGAGTGAAGTTAAAAGAGCCGTTAGTGAAATACTTTTTTATCATATTCTGCTGAATTGACCACATACACTACGTATTAAACGATTACAGGGGTTATTCTGTGAAAATACTTCACCCACTTCTTAGTGAATTTACTGAATATGTATAAGTGTTACGACAATTTTTCTTTAAACCGACCTTTTTTTGGCCTTCTGTTGCATTTCACGGCCAAGAATATCGATGCCGATACGATGGGTGCTAAATATAAAATTTGTGCTAAATTTTTACCAAGTTGGTAGTTTCATCAAAATGAACGCCTAAATCACACCCATCTTTCCGTTAATTTAGTGGCCTATTATGAACTCGTGTTATGCACGGAAAAAAAGACGCACAAATTAAATTTCATGTGCCAGGGTACCTGTCTAATGTTTTATTTGCGCTGGAATCTGCAGACCTCGGTCGAAGCGGGGTAAATCTCTCCCCTGTAGGTCGCGACAGGGTCGCGGGTTCCAATCCCGCCCGGGGGAGGATTTACAGTGTCCGGGGCATGGATGTTTGTGTAGTCTGTTAATTGTAAGAGATGAATTGACATGACTAAATACGCAGATTTAATAAAGACAAAAAAATCTGCCTTCATACTTGTAAAAGAAATTGTTTTCAAAATTATTTGAAATATTGTCTGAATTTCAGCCTACCATTTGATATTGATTCCCATCCGATATATTCAGCTAAGATACGAACACAATTGCCAAAACGGTCTTTCAAAAATAGCGTTTATCTATTTCGAAAAAGTTATAGCGACATGACCCAAACTATCTTGTACTAATTGCGTACATTAGGGATGCACTGCAATGAGGACTGTTCAGTGAAATATAGCGTTGTTATGTTCGGTTCCCTCCTGGTTAGGAACCCGTTTGATTGATGCCGTTGGAACTATCTTGCGACACGGGCAGGGCCCCAGGGTCCCTTGGTCCCTCGCCTCCTTAAAGGCCCGTGGGCGGCTCTTGTTGATGTCGACCGAGCTACGGAATGGTTAGGGTACCCCGCTCCGCGAACGGCAAGGGCATTTCCCGCCGACCCGCGCATAAATCATCCTGTTCCTTCCCGGGGAATGCGCGCCCTGTCACCCGGCTTGGGCTTCCAGTCGGTTATAGGATCGGTTTTGGTTGTAAATGTCTGTCCGCTTTTGTTCTCCTCAGCTCAGCATGCACGACTTGCCAGTTATGACACTGTCGTTCATACTGCGGACCTATCGCCGCAGTCATCAAGCAGGTTTGTATGCAACAAATCATGAGCGCTATCTAATTAAATGAGCCTTAATTATGTTGATGTTTTTCCCACACTTTTCCTCGCATATAGATGACGTTTTTGTTCAAAATCGAATTGATATTGTTACAATTAGTTTCGCTATCCCGAGTGAACAGAATCGAGTAGTGAAAAATGTTCCTAAAACACTTGGTTTTTTCTATAAAATTATATTTCTCATGATCGGGTTTCGGATTACAAAATTATTTAAAACATTTCGGAATTTAAACATATATTTTCCTCAATTTAGTACGGATCAAGTAATCACTGCTTACCTTAAGTGATTCTGAAATTGGTGTAACCGCAAATTGTTGATGGTGGTAGAGTGTCAGGTTGGTAAAGGTAGAGCTCACCAAGAACAGCCAAACGGATTGAAATTCATACACTAAATTTAAGGGGGGCACTTTCTATCTCTGTGCCACCTATGATTTCCCAGGAATATCGAGTTATCATAAAATCACTCCGTTTGGGTTTAATAGGATGCATAGGCATTTCCCGTATCCGAACCCGGATTAATTACGAACTAAGGACTCACTCGAATGGTTTTACATAGCATTCGGGATTATTCCGTTACGAAATCAATCTCGAATGATTCAAGCACACAACCCCTCCCCTCCCCCCATCCCCCGTCAAAAGCGTAACAGTCTGACTCAGAATTACTACGATATCTAGTGACAACAGAATCAGCTGTTGAGATACTCCATATTTTGAGGCTATATCGCACCGTCTTATATCTGAGTATGAGGCTGTCACTCATGTAAATATGTAAATGTATTAATCCAGATAGTAAGCTCCAGGTGCTAAATGCGCCACGGCTTTATTAGTGTCGCAATTTTGTGCATACGCGACAGTTCTTCTGGCTTACTACAAATACATGGTAACCAATTTGTGAAAATCAAGTACTATTTTCGCGTAGTGGTGTATTTTTACCTTGTTGAAGTAAATTAAATAATTCTACCGCATGTTTCGTCGCAGTATTGTTGTAATTCACTTCAATGCCCGTAATGCAGCAAATCCCGAAGGACATTGCTATGCCCTGGTCGATTTCGACCACACCCCTTAAAGCCAATACCTTTTGGTATTGATATTTGATTTTGGTATTGATATTTGAATTTGGTATTGATATTTGATTTTATTTGGTGTTTAAATTTTATATTGTTCTTTTATTTTGGTATTGATATTTGATTTTGGTATTGATAGTACCTTTTGGTGGTGATATTTGATGCGTATAAAAGTAATTTACCCTGTTAACATTATGATGAGAAAACATATTTGTTTTTATTTTACCTCACGATACCTACTTATTCTCTGGAGGGACTTATCAGTATCACTAGACAGAACAACGTCCATACCCTAGGTAGACTTCGACTGTGCGACCGAAAAGGTTGACTCCAAGGAGCAAATTAAACAGAATATTGATATAAACTAGTACAAATCGAAGTGAGAATTTGGGATTTTTAACTAACTGTGACGTATTGACTGCCTATTCCGACTCCCAGAGAATTATTAACTTAAAGCGATTTTTTGGGTGTCAGGTGTAGCTCAGTTGTATTCTAACACGCGCGACCTGAAACGCAATATTACCCTAAGGCGCGGTGCACATGCCATCGGGCGTTGCGATCTCCTGCAATGGAATTTATCGCCACCATTACGTCGCGAAAGGGTGGCTGATGGTGCCCCTGTCTTCGAGGCGTGGGCGTATCGCCCGTATGCATCAGAGTCGTCGCCTGCGTCGCAGTGGTTGGCTATCCATACCGCTTTGCCACTCCTGCTGGCTTGCCAGGGAAGGAGCAGGAAAGAATGGTCTGTGGGAAGAGGAAATCGTGGGGTCGAAAACGCCCCGAGGGATCGATGGGCTGTTGCGCGTATAAATCAATGGGAAATCTGCAAATAAAGAAAAACGGAGAGGACCGTCGGATTGCGGTGGGGGAAGTACGGTTCTGGTGTTGATAAGCCGAACGGAAAGCGCTCTCGGAGTGAGGATAGAGGTGAAATGGATTCGCCGATAACTCTTCGAAATGAGGAATGGTGTGCCGCTGTGGTTGTAATTAAAGCTCGCTTGTGGGAGAAGCGTGAAAAGTGTTTTCGCTTCGATTTTAATGGCACGCGTTGCGGGTGGATCGGGAATCTCCCGTCGGGTCTCCCGGATAAAAAAAAGATCCGCGTGCACCATTATTGGCAGCCGGATCAGTCATTAAGGGTGGCGAGCGTCGTCGGAATGGGTTTGTTTTCTGTCGGGCATGCGTTTGATCACGTAGGTCGGATGCATTCCTCGATAATTGAATATTTTGCCCCAACAAGCATCACTTTGCATTTTTTTTAATTTTCGATGATCCTCTCCTGCCATTGGGCATCGAACCAACAAGCAGTGCTTCTGGTTCGGCTTTATTTAACGAGAAAGCAATGGAGATCCTCTTTTACGTAGTGTATATAAACGCGAAACGGAAGTATGGGATGGGAAGATGCGGTGAGTGTGAGGTAATCACTTCTGTTCGGAATGGTCGTAAAGGCGAGGACGAACCCATGAGAAAATCTATATATAACAGGATATACTTGAAAAATTAATACTAAAAATTATTTTTCCAATTTTACATAAAGTAGGGTGAGAGAATAATGATACCTTTGTTGCTAGCCACATTTAGTTTTGGCATTGGGATAAGAAAGAGCCGACAGAGCTAGAATACTCCGCAGAGAATAAATTATTAGGCAAAGAAAGTGATATTTGCTCTCAATGTCGCCCCGGGTGAATACGGATACATTATGTTTCCAGTTGATAATTGCCAAAGTTGGAATGCTAGGTCTGGGTTTTTATTTCCCCAGAAATTAGGAGTTGTCTTTTTTGCAAATACGCGACAAGACGGGAAATCTTCCGTTGCTTTCGTGATCAGAAGAAATACTTATCAAAATTTGTAATTCCGGTCCAACGATATTCGTTGCACTAAGACATCTTTCGGTGTTGAAGGTGAGATTTGGTTATGTAATTGTAAATGCGTATTATAGCTCTTTTTATTTTACCTTCTCAGAGAAATGTTTTATTTTCGACCTCAGTATGAGTGACAGTTAATTTTCACGCTTCTGGATTTCAGGTAAATGGAGCGATTATTAATCATTATGAGCATCTGCTTATATATATTGTAGCTTGGCAGAGAAATGAAGTGGTGTTTTTATAATTTTTTTGCATCATCATGGGTAAAACAATCCCAGGATTGGTTTGATGAGGTCCTCCATTCGATTCTTCTATCGGACAACCTCTTCATATTAACCTAGTTTCTCTCTTTTACTTCTTCACCCTTGCTCCATGTATCTAATACGAGGCCTGCCTTTTCCATTCTTCCCGTTTACTTTTTCCTCGACGATTGTCTTCATCCGGACAACATGTCTTAAGATGTGGCCTATAAAATTGTCCCGTTTTCTTTTTATGGTTTTATGTAGGCATCTCTTCTCTCCAACTTAAGACTTCTTCGTTTGTCACTCGGTCGATCCATTTTATTTTCATCATTCTTCAGTTGCTCCATATTTCGATTGCTTCCACCCTTTTCTTCTCCGCTGCTGTCATCGTCCATGCCTCACTGCCGTAAAGAAACATGCTCCAGATGTGTTTTTTGATGAAATGTTTCCTCACTTCCACGCTTGTATTTGCAGCTGCAAGCAGAATCTTCTTCTGGTAAAATGCACTTTTTTCTTGGGCAATTCTACTGGCAATTTCTTATTTACTCCGTCCATCGCTGGTTACCCGGCTTCCCAGGTATCAGAACTCTTCCACCTCCTCGATTTTTTGTTTTTCTAGTTTAACATTAGTCCTGGCTTCCTTTCTTCTATTGCATACCAATACCTTAGTTTTCTTTTTATTGATATTCACATGATATCTGGTCATTGTTCTTTCCATAATTCCTAGTGTCTTCCTTAAATCTCCTTCTTTTTCTGCCATGAATGCTATGTCATCGGTGAATCGTAGCATGCCTATTTTCTCCCCGTGGATATTCACTCCCGGAAACTTTCTTTGACTTCTTGGATCGCTTTCTCGATGTAGACATTGAATAATACGGGAGAGAGTACACAGCCTTGTCTCACTCCTTTCTTTATGATTGCTTCTGTACTGCTGGGTCCTATTTTGATAAAGGCCACCTGGTTATTATACAAGATGTGGATAACTCTTCGATCATTGTATGATACTCCAATTTCTTTCAGAACGTTTTGCATCAATTTCCAATCCACGTTGTCAAATGCCTTCTCCATTTCTACAAATGCCACAAACATTGGTAGATTCTTCTCTATTCTCTTCTCTGTAAGTAGCCTGGGGGCCAAAATCGCTCCTCTTGGCCCTTGTTTCTTCCGAACCCGAATTGGGGTTCATCCGGGAACTCCTCAGATTTACGTCCTGTTTTTCTATAGATGATTCTCGTCAATATCTTCGAGGCCTTTGTCGTCAGGCTTATGGTCCTAAAATATTCACAGTTCTCAGCCCCCTTCTTTTTGGCAATAGGGATGATGATGTTCTTCTCAAAGTCCGTGGGTATCTCTCCTGTTGAGTACGTATCGTATATGGTTTTTGTACAGCTGAGTAAATGTCTTCTCTCCGGCATTTTTAATTAGTGCAGGAATATCATCTATTTCCGAAGCCTTAGTTATCCTCAGATCCCTTACAGCTGCTCCAAATTCAGATCTTAAGATTGGGGCTCCCAAATCATCCTTATCGACTTTATTTTCCTCTTTGATTATTTCGCTCTAAGTTAGCTTCCATTGTACAACAATTCCAAGTATTCCTTCCATCTCTTCACTTTATCCTCAGGTTCAATTAAGAGCTCTCCATTCTTTTCTCTGATGCTGTTACGTCTTGCAGCCCGTTCCTTGAAGTGATTTCTCACCATCCCGCAGGCAACTTCCACATTTCCTTTTGCGATGTTGCTTTGTACATCTTCGCATAAATCCTTCATCCATATTTCCCTTGATTTTTTCGCTTTACGGTTTATTTTATACCTGATTGTTTTGTAGCGAAGTTGCCCTTCTTTAGTTTCCACATTTTTATATTTCTTTTCTCTTCAATCAATTTCAGTACTTCTCCTGGAATCCATGGCTTCTTCTTGACAACTTTTCTTCTCCCCAGAACTTCTTATCCTGCTTCTTGTAGCCCGATTTTGATTTCTCCCATCTCTTTTCCACTGATTTCACAGTCTAATCCTCTTGTATTTTGTTTTCCACTGCCTTTTGAAAGGCCAGCCGTTGTTGAGGTTCCTTTAGTTTCTCTACTTGCCGTGCGTTCTTCATTGATTTCTTATATTTCTTGAGTTTTAAATTTGTTTTGCGTCTAAACGAAAAATGTTATACTTTTACATTGGCAAGCTTTCTTATTATGTAAATACTGTACTAGGACTTTGAAATTTTAGGCTCGTATCGTAAAAGCTTCCTCTAGGCTGACCTCTACCTCTATGACGTCAGGAGCGGGCGAATTGGTATCCTAAATCCGACCTCTACCTCAAAATCGTCACCTCTACCTCTAAATCCGACCTTATACTTAGAGGTTGGTTTGTAGTAACCTCAAAGCGTAGAGGACTGGGTAAAGGTGACAGTGCGAGCGTGAAATGATGGCTGAATTGATGAATTTTTATGAAATGAACGACTTGGATGAGTTTCTTCATCACTTTGAGGATAATGAGGTCTTTTTATATGTACCACGCATAAGACTTCACGACAGGGATAACCCTCTAGAATTTTATGCGGACGATGAAGTTTTCGCTAGGTATGGGTTGCATAAAGTGATAATCACAGACGTATTATTGCTTATGCTACGGCCAGAAAACGTGGACATGCGAGGCCTTCCTGTCCCGAGAATAATAAAGTTATTGGCTGTATTTAGGTTTTACGCCACTGGAAGTTTTCAAGTAAGTGGGATTTTATTGAAAACGACTTATGCAGCGGTTATGTAGAGCTCAATGCTAGTGAATACATTGCATGGTTATAGTTAACGTGCAATTAACGTTTGCACGTTAATTCTAATCATACATAGTTATATATCCAGTAACTTCGACAAAAAAGTTTGAAATATTTTATTGCCAATATAAAGCTAATAATTAGAAATGATAAAACAGTGCAGTTTGGGATAGGGGTAAAGTACTCGCATCACAATGACAACGTCTGTGGTTCGAGACTCTCCGGCCTTAGTTTTTTTTTCATCGCAGTTTCCTTGTACGACTATCCCTGGTTTTACATATTTTTCATGTGTTTACCCGGGATGCATTTTAACTATTTTACGTGCTTCTTACGTAATTTGCTAAAATTACGTAATTAGTACGTAAAATAGTCAATTACGTTATTTACCTATATCACGTAATTAGTACGTGGCGGAAATACGTCCGCACGCCGTGTCGTTTTTTGTGTAGGAAATCAACGGAAGAGCATGAAGTGTGATCGTGATTTTTAATTTCCGTTTCTTTGGCAACGCAGTCCCGACGTACGTACAACATTTGTTCTAATTTGTCTGGTGCCGTGATTTTCCAGCGCTGTGCTTTTTTGGAAAAACTAATCGCAAGAGAAAAAAGAACTTTGAGAAAAAAGAAAAAAGAGACGTTGACATTGTGATGCGAGTACTTTACCTCTAACCCAAACTGCACTGTTTAAACATTGCTAATTATTAGATTTATATTGGCAATAAAATATTTCAAACTCGTTTTTTGTCGAAGTTACTCATGGATATATAACCCTATATGTGGGGTGATTCGTAAATAACTAATCAAGCACTACCTGCCTGGCAAATTTCGTCAAAATCCTAGACCCGAAACTCGGACACTCCCCTTGTTAAATAAATACCACACTGTAAAGATAACAACATTATAGCGATTCAAATGAAAAGTTACGTCTGGTTCATAGATTTGAAATGCATTCACAAGTACTCCTATACCTTCGCCTCTTGCTTTAGATTGTCTCCGGCGATTTTCATGGATTGGCGCAATCTACAATTTCCAGATTGATAAAGGTATGCGATTGTATTGTTATTCACATAAGTGAAAAAATTGATCCGTCGCGTTTTTACATTTACCACTAATTTGGAACGCAGTATCCGGCAAGCTTTGTAATTTATTTACCTTTCAGAGTATTTAACACACATACAGATAAAGTCCTCATCAGAGAGACAAAATTAGTTGACTTTTGTAGGTGCACAGGTGATTTAATGAATAATTATGTGTAATATGCTACAACAGTACAAGGCACAGTACTTCTGCACAAACAGGCAACATACACACAATTTACTGTCAATGTATGTCATACACGATGGTACTGATGATTTGGGACATATGCTCTTCAGGTTATTAACACACAACTAGCCAGGCAACTGCCAGAAATTGTGAGGATCCCACAGACAGCGAGACATTTTGCGTGACTTCGAGCGTCTATCTCCACTGCGCATTGCTTTACAGAATACGCTTCGAAAAAATCACCATAGAATACTAGTAGAAGACTGTCAACTACGCAAGCAGAAACTTTCTCTTGAAAAATGCGTCACTTCCGCCGGCTCTAACCTCTCCTCCTAGAAGCCGAGAGGGAGAAGACTTTTAACATACGAATAGATAGAGGGACCTCCTTCGCAAGCAAGGTCAGCCTCACAGTAGGCCAGCCTGTGGCTCTACGTAGAGGGGACTTTTACGATACGGGCCTTAAAGTTCAATTTATAGGAGGGGAACAGGAATATTACTGCATTTAAAAGCATCAGTCAAAAAGGGATGAGGGTAGAAATCGGCAAATGAAGATATCGATCTATTAAAGTGCTAGACAATATTTGTTGGTGGAATAGCTACTTAGAATTACTTTTATAACGTAATTTTCTATCCAGCGAAGGCTATTAGGAATGTTAAGTTGTGATGATAACCGTTTGCTACTTAAGGGAGTAAAACATTCTCTCCCATAAATCAGGTTATCGAATAGAGTTAAAATGGTCCGTATTGTGTAAAACGTTGTATCACAGAGTAAGCTTACTCTTTGGTTGTGAATTAATCGGGAAATTTCTCGATTTGTTTATGAATTCACGCATGTAAGTATCCAGTAATTTGGTCTTATTTCATCGTCATGTATTTATTGCCCTTGCAACTTATATGCCGTTTAATGTTTAGAGAACCTTAAAACGTTAATCCACTCATAGCATTGTCATTGCTAGTGCCTTTTCACGTCCACTTTATGTGTTTAAGAAAGATGTTTACAATTCTAACAAAATCTGATAGATGAGCAGAATCTGTAGAAGATCGAAAGTTAGATTTGCTGAAGTGATATGTGTTTGAAATAGCGCCGAAAAGTATTATACATTAATAATGTAATAATTTTCAGTAATGGAAATTTCATTTTCAGATACCCTTTCCCATTGGAAAGCCTTAGAATGCTTGTTGGCTAAGCAATGCTCCACCTATTACAGGCATGTGCGCAAAGAATAATGATATATCAATAGAATTACCAACGCTCTTTATATTAATTTATTTTAGTTTTATTTATTTAGTTTTAGTTTATACTTTATGGCAAACTAATGGCGTAAATACTTACAGTATATCAGTGTTATCGAAAGGTTTGATCTTAATTCAACTCCCTCATCCATTGTAGGTTCATTATCGGAATATTTTTGGATTTTTCTAAAGATAATGTCAGTGAGTTTCATTGTCTGTGCATACATTTTTCGTCCCTTAGAGCAGGTGACTCAGATTCCACCTCTTTTTCCATTCGCGGAAAAATTGTCATGAAATATATTTTTCTTTTTTCTTTGAATACGAGATACTAGCTGCTCTTTTTAAAAAGGACTCGAGACTTCTTGACACGAGAAATTCAATGGTGTTGTGTTTGAACCCTCTCTGCCTCGACAAACTTAATCATTGTTCCTTCTTGAATTAGGCCCCAGGTATGACTAATTATGGAGCCAAAAAATACTGGCTGGATTGGAATAGATTCATATTTGCGATTGCGCTGTCAAGGGTAAATGTATTCTGTCTTTGCAATTAGATGATCGATGATATTCCTTCGCCTTAGTAAAAGTTACCCGAAGATGTGAATATGCGTGCTTTATTTTTAAGAATTTCCCTAAGATTGTGCACCCTCTGACTCCAGTGGTGCGATAATTATTGCAAACAATTCAACGGAAGTTTCTTAAAGTGAATAAATCAAGGTTTTAATCATCTCAGAATGTTTCATTTGGCAGTGGTCAAAAGCGCATTTCTTAATTTCTCTAGAATGCAGAAGCTTTATAACGAGAAAAATACGCAAAGAAGCTTAGCATTTCGAAACAGCTTAGTCGACCTCGTATTTGGTCGGCACCAGGAATCTGTCTGCGTTACTCTTAGCAAAGTAGAGTCGTAGAAAACGAGCGGGCCGAGTGTGAAAGAAGATTTCCTGAAAGGGCATTTGGGAGCGCCTTTTCCACTTCTGAAGAAACTTTTGACTCAGACTGTATGCAAACTCATCATGTGCTTAGAAACTCCTCTTATCTGCGTCTCAGATGCCTGTAACCTTACGAGATGCCAAGTGGGGTGGGGAAGAAGTGTGTATGCCTTTTGTTCCGCTGGTGAGTGGGGAAGTTCTTTTGCGCTCGCTTCATGCTGAGTGCAGTACATGTTTAAGGACCTTTTCAACATTCTCCAAAAGAGATTTTTATTCTCTTATTCTCCTCCGAACAGTTTGGGTTATTGAGATACTTATTGGTGTTCCTTATTTTATCTTCATTTCGAATGATCGCCCTATTTTGGTTTTTATTCTCAATCCTTTCCACGAATTTCATAGTGATTTAAATCCTTCACATCCAGTTTTCTTCACTTTTGCCTTTATAAGTGTAGAAGTTGTTATTCGGTGTAAGTGACCTGCGGCTTAGGTCGTTTGCGCCAAGTAGAAAAAGTGGTGAAGACATAGGAATTTAGGATGTTGAGGAAGGGGGGTGGGAAAGTCTTTTCGTAACGAGGGTCGCCAAGGTATTCACGGTTTAACGTCCCTTCCGACGGATGGAGTACTGAACTCGAAGTGCTCTCCGCTCAGCGCTTGGATGAAGACAGGTGCACCAATGATACGTAGCTGCCATCGAACCCTGGCCCTCTGGGTGGGAAGTCAATACTCTGGTCATCACCCGAATCTTATCCTCTTTATAAATACCCAGAGGATTTAATTCATTGAGCCATGTTTGTGGTATTTTCCTCTCTGCATCTTATATTTGTTTTTAGCTTTGCGATACATAGTTAGTTTGAGCAATATTGTCGATAAAATGCTGCAATTCACTAATTTTTAGTTCCATAGATCGAATATTATGTTTTATTTTCCATCCTTATTGCACAAGAAAGCATGGTGTTCGATTTGTGCTCGGTTTTCAGTATGAATGTGGCCTTTAGCATAAATGAGATCACTGTCAGCTGTTCAGTCATTCTCGTGATCTCTAGTTAAATCATGACTTTGGAAAATAATTGCTTTTGTTCGTTTTCGTCCACTACCAGATTAGTGTATGAATTCGGGATTTTTGGCGAGTTGTGGTAGAATGTCACATGGTCGTTGTCATTGAACATGTCACATTGACGGATCGAATATAATGGCAATTTTCAGAAAATAAAGATTTTACTGACAACCTCGGTAGCGATGTACACTGTAGGCTGCTGAAGAATCGTGGAAAATTGAATTTTATTTGATATGCCAACAGAATAATGTAAATTATTTTCATCCTCTAGAGGAATAATTTAAGACACGAGAAGGAGAACTATGAAATAGTAATTTTGTATAGTGAGGAAGGATTTTGTTTTTTTTTCTGCCAGTATTTGATGTACCATCATCTTGTCAGAGGAAATTCCATCCCGTTATTGAACTGTAGTTTTTATTTTAGTGCTCATCGACGGCAGTGGTCATTAGTTCTATTGATTGATCAATTGCTTATGTGTCAGGGTGGTGACGTGTTGCTCCCTGTTGTATTCAGGGAGCAACAGGAACTCCCAGGAACCTGGATGCTCGAGCACCTCCGGTGATTGAGGTTAATAGAAAGGTATTATTGGTGATAATCGATGGTGCTCATCAATGCCTCCATGTGGTCACAGGACCTCCATGGTTGTATACCGTGAATAGGCCACGAAATTGACTTATAGGACCCTTCGATTAGGCGGTCGAATGGTTAGTGCTAGTGGCCGAGTAATCGGAGTGTGCTTTATTGAATATTGTATGTAACACTAGGTGTCCAGTGGGACCAAAAACCTTTCGTATCCTTGTCTTTGATTCATTTTGAATCAAGGCGTACCACTTGTACTTTTATTTTCAGCATCTCACAAGTGACTTAGCTTTTTTGATGGAACTAACTGAACGTTTGCTTCGATTTTATTCTCAGCTTAATACGAATTCCTTTGGCGATCATCGGCGTTGTTGCCGGAGGATCATCATTCCGGCCAGCCTCTCTTTCCTTCTGGATCCCTCACCACAACGCTAGAGTACAAGAGAAATGGGGCCCTTGTGCTCATAATTGGGCGTAATTGAAATTCCTCTCGTTCCAGGGAAAGCGTCTTGGGCAATCCTCCCTTTTATTGGCATCTCAATAACAAATATTCCCTTCAGCCTCCATTGTCAGGGTTTGCCAAGTCCTCATTCAGCTTTCGATGTTGGCTAAAAGCAGTCCAATTCCAACCTAATTTCCTCAATGAATTATTTTTCTGTAGCATGCGACTAGATCGATTGAATACCTGACATGACTTTATCCCACATAAATTTGTGAAGCGTTTTTTGTACTCAATTAAGGTAGAATGTGGCAGTTAGTCATTCTAATTGCAGTTTGTTGATCGGTATCTCAAGGACTTACATATATGAATCTGTTGCCAGGCGTAATTATTAGAGTTGGCCTGAAGCGTTTTTGTACTCAATTAAGATAGATATTTGCAGTTAGTCATTCTAATTGCATTTTGTTGATCGGTATCTCAAGGACTTACATATATGAATCTGTTAACAGACGAAATTATTAGAGTTGGCCTTGTATTTAATCGAAACTTTTTCTCCTTCTTCAAACCCTTTATTACCTTTTATCTCATTGCTTTTTATGGTCGAGAGGTACTTCTCGTCAGCATATACGAGGCTTGGGTTTATGTATTTAAATTAATCTCAGTAAGCAAACAGGGTATTTCAGAGCTAGACGTTTCGGCTCAAGCTTTTGTCTAACCTATGAATGCAGGGGCGTTGGAACTATTTTCGCAGGGAGGAGCCAACTTTGAAAAGGGCCCGGATTTTTTTTGCGGATAGGAGGGGGTAGAGACTAAAATTCCGCTAAAAATGCATATGAAGGTGGTAGAATATGCGTCAGAAGGGTAAAGGCTAGCTGGAAACAAGCAAAATTTAATTTGTATTAATGAAGGCGAATGATTCCCCTGCCCCCCACTTCCGACGCCGCTGTATGAATGTTGTGTTGGTACAACGTCATTTGTAAGTCAGACTCAAACTTGTACAATTTAAGCCGATTTTGTGTTAGGAATCAGCCTAATATATCTGCCGTGAAAGGTACTTAAAATATTCGATGAATAGAACTTAGATTGTGCTTAAAGCCGAAGCCATAAAATGTAACTATTATGAGAACGAAATATTGTGCCCACTTTCTATGTAGTATATAGGTATATTATGTAGTATTTCGTGCATATAATATTTCCTACATTATCATTTCATGTTTTACTTTTGGTAAATTGCGCTAAAAACCAGTATTTTCACCATTGAAAAAGAGAGGATACCAAGATTGATACAATTTTTACTCCGATAGTGTCGTTTAAGGCTGATGTTTTTGCTTCCGTTCATTACGTCCATCAGTGGACGCCAAAGGAAATGTATGAACGGAACTCCTTGGCCATTAATTAATGACAATGGCTTATCTAAACACTTCGATGTGGGTTCCTTAATTCCAATTAGGCATATTGGTGTTTATGAAACCGATTCGAACGCCCTTTTTCAAAGGTATCTGTTACGTTCTGTTGCAAAGTTATCTATGCTATCTGGAAGGCGGAATATACTTATTGGCGAAGCAAGAAGGGAATCGACAGTAGACTTGCTCAGGAGAAAAGGGCATTCTGCTGAGAGAAGAAACTGCTTACAGCTGT
Source organism: Platycnemis pennipes (assembly GCA_933228895.1). NCBI lineage: Eukaryota > Metazoa > Arthropoda > Insecta > Odonata > Platycnemididae > Platycnemis > Platycnemis pennipes. Next base: position 107,323,526 of record OW121852.1, on the reverse strand, counting down.
ATATACAATCTTGAAGAACCATTTAGAAAGGTGCGTCATACCAGTTTTAAGTTTTTTGACTTGTAATCTTAATGTTGGTGTTCCAAATTGATTTCTTAGTGAGCAATCACTTTGCAGTTATGCTCATACCCCTATGAATAAATGTTGTGATGAAGATATGGTGAAAACATATAAACCGATTAGAGTCGAAATGACAGCTAGGACATGATTCGCTTTTAATATTCTGGTTCCACTTCCTCATTTTTCTGAGCTATCGGGGTGGAAGAGTTTTCATGTGTAATGCTCTTTTAAATTCTGAAGAATCTTTTTCGCCGGTTTAAACGAGTGCGATTATGCTGAGGTGGTTCCAAGTGTTACTGGGGAATGAAACTCGGCAATCAAGAGTACTAAATTAATTTCCAAGGATTATTTTCAAATGACTGCTTCAGAACCAGGTCAACAACTTTTGTTTACCCATACCGGGGAACTACTCCAATTCACGAGAGTGCAATTGTCCGTAATTTAAACTCCGCGAGGAAAATAAAGCTGCGCTTTTTACACCGTCCTGCAGTTCTTACGAATTGGCGTTTGTGAATGAATATATTTGATGCTCGATATTCTGCCATGCTTGTGGCTAACGTTGATTATCGAAGGAAATTAAATTGGTGATGAATTTCAGTAATTGCGAGGTCGTTGCGTGATTTAATTGAGTATAAGAGGCTAAAAATTTCCATTTGCGTGCAGTAAGCATTCAAGTATCTCCAGTGCCCCTCTTGGCATTAAATGAAATGGTATAGATAAGCAGTGAATAGTTGTTGGAGAGTGAGTGCATTTGTTCCTATGCTGTTTGAATATTTCTATTACCTTTCTATCGGATTGGTGTGGTGGCTAGAACTGTCCTTCTAACCTGAGAGCCCGTGATTGAATCCCGATTGTGTTACTTTACGTCCATCAGATGGGGTGATAAACCATGACCCCTCTCAGATGCCTTTCATTGATAGGATACACCCGACAATGGGTTTTACCCTTTCTTTGTTCCTTGAAAACTTACTAACTCCACCCAATTACACACCCATCCTAAATAACGCAAAAGGCCTAAGCTGTCAATCGCCTTTCACGCATCAAACTACTGCTGCTAATTCTACTCTTTTTTTTACAAATTTTGCATTAGGCAATGTAATGATTAAGCTACAAGTGAGCGGTTTAATGCGTAATCATTTAGTGCTCTAGTTCCGGAAGAGGAGTGTAGTAACTTCTTCGTAAAATGTAGGTCTCTAAGTAACCTGTGGGGGCTGAATGTCATCTGGCCTCTCTGCATTTCTTGTGATCGTGTTGCGCAAACGATTGAGATAATCCTTCAATGTTTGTGTACCCCTTTGTGAACCAGGAATTGTAGTTGATGAGATATTGTCAATAATACAATGGCGTATAATCTAGCTCCGGAGAGGGAACTAATCTATCGGATCGTTTAAAATTTACAATCTTAACTGAACATTTTACTGCTGGAACAATACTGGCTTGACTATTTGGTAAAATATGCTAAATATAATTTCAGATTGCACCCTTTTCTGTTTTTTAATTTATTCAATTCATAATTTTCCGTTTTTGAATTTATTCCATATATATTTTTTATTTGATGCGAAATTCTTTTAGGCACCATCCTGCAGAATTGGATGGTTTTTTATGAGTATTTAGCGAGTTGAATTGTCATGATTTTTTTTAAATTAACGCTATACTCCTTGTACAAATGGACTCCTCTGTCTTGTTGAACTGCATAGACCTCTTTATATATCCTTGAGAATTCTCCAGTTGTGTAACCTAGCTGTGAAATAAGGCAAAGGGATTTGAAATCAGACTGCCGGGAGTAGAAGAATGAGGTCGCTCTTTTAGTTTAAAATATTTTTTTTTGATTAGGGCTGAGCCCAACATGCGTGAATATGGGAATGGAAAAGTAGGCCGCGTGAATTGGGTCAAATATGTAGGTCGGGAAATGAGGCTGGGCTTGAGGCAACGATTCTGGAGAGCATTTTCAATTACTACTTCGAATACGAATCTCTTTCAAACATTTATGACGGTTCTGAAAGCCATTCGCTGCCTCCCGCACTGCTTAATGTTCCCTTTTGAATGAATGAATATTCTGTCGGAAAAGACGGTATGTTCTGCTGCTCTTAGAGATTTGCCCCGAAAACCTTTTGGTTTCCCCAAACTTTTTATCTAACTCCTCGTTTTTTTTCCTGCTAGCTACGGAAAAACTCCGTTTATTTTGTCGTAATAATCCCGCCTCGAAAAATATATTGCTGTAATTCAGAGCATCGTGCAGATGTTACGAAAATCTGTGAGATGTATTACTTCTCTAAATTCGGATCAAATTTGCTAACCGATGCGTTTTTGTACCGCTCGCCTTTCCTTAGCAGGCATTTTTACTTCGTGCGAGTCATAGAATTCGCGATTAAAGCAATTTTTATTTTCAAAAATGCAAAATGTAAGAAGAAATCTGGGGAAAACTAACTAAGTGTACATTAAAAACTTACTCAACCTTCAACCCGTGGTAATGAAATTAATTGGCGGAATAAGGAGTTTAGCAAATTAAATCACGTCATTTTGTTTTGATTGTAAATGTCTGAGACCCACGTCATCTTCGTGTATTTTTTTGACGTCGTTTTCTCAATGGAAACTTAGCGATACGTCGTCCTTTCTATATGATACTTGCACTTCGGTAAGACATGTCTTCTGACCGATGTAGTCAGGTCGGTAGCACACTGGCCTGGCAACTGAAAGGTTGCTGGTTCAATTCTTACCTTAAGGTTGGTTTTTTTCTTAAGTGCCGAGTATAGGTATATCTGCGTCTACATGTCACGCTGCGGGTAGCTTGGCAAGAGGGCTTTGCAGGGGGTGGCAGGTCAAGAGTCAGAAATTAATTTAGCTGAAAATAAAGGAACAAGAATAAAAGCTTGAAGAAAAAAAATATGAATGACCATTCTTTCTTTTTAAAATTAGGCTATGTTTGTGCTCGGGTGCTTTGTACATTGGAAAAACTAATTTTTTCACCTCTCTTTATTTACATCTACAGCTACATGAACACAATTCCCTGCAAGCCGCCATGTAGTTGAACTACACCAAACATGCTTTATCTGTCATGCTTAAAAAGGTTAAGTTTCTGTATAATAGTCGAGCGTTACCAATTTAAAATGATTTCAAGAGCAAAACATTCAAGCCAAACGTCTGCTGGCCGGATAAACTTAATTAGTTGGCTTAGTTCTTATGTCAACATCCCACCTAGGCTAGGCTATCCATTGATACTATTGTATATATACTATATTGATATTCGTATCCCTAATAGTACGAGGAAAGAAAAACATTTTAAACCTGTCGGTTCGGCTGTCAGTTTCCCTAATTTTATGTTCATGGTCCATAGTCCAGTCCAGTTCTACAGTATGTGGGCTACGCAAAATGTTTGGACGTCATCAGTGTAAAAATATTGTCATGAAGATTGTTTGTATTTATATATAGGGTAAATTATTGGACCTTTATGGAGAGCACTTCAAAGTCACTGCTCTGTCCGTAGAATTAGAAGTTAAAACCTTGATCCTCTCGGTGGCTATCGGTGAGAGTAGGCGCCGGGTTTCGCTCCACCTTCTTCCATTTCTAAAAAAAATCCTATCTCTACAAAGTTTCTTAATCTTTAAATGGCCCTTAGTTGAGCAGTCGATCGCCTACCTCAAATAACTACACAAACCAATAATTTCCGAAGTCTAAATATAGTGTCATGTCCGCCCGACCCTATGAGTGATTTGTAAGTTCGAATACGTCGGATGGCCTAATGTATTACCCCGATATTCTCATCGCTGATGATAGTCTATATTTTCGGAAAATTTAGTAAACACTTTAATTTCCCATTAGCACTTGGGTTGATGCATGCTTTTACGATCGCTGCTATGTCATTCGTTTTATGTTGCAGAATTTCCGGCCCGTAGCCCTTGCTATGGTCGAAATTGCCACTAAGTTATGGGATTGGATTTGTTTGGTAAGGAATCATTCTTTCCGGGCGTGAATTTCCGTTGAGTGGTGCGAAGTAAGTAGGATTTATTGATGAGACTCGATCTAATCCCCGAAAAACAACGCTTGATATTCATGACAGAGAGGAACGGCTCAGGCGGGAAATTGTCTCCCATCCACGATACACTAAATCGTGTTTGCTATATTTTGTATTGTGAAATGTGTAGTCAACATCAATGGATTCGTCGGATGTATTTGGTGTTCAGCTCTCTGAATCTACGATTTGGTTTCTTTGTTTTTGTATCCTTATCGTGTTACTTTTATCTTGATATTTCCGATAAGGTCGGTAACCTTCTATAACGGAAAAGCACTTTTATTTATACTCCCAAGTTTTTTAACGAAATGATTTGTGACGAGTTAAAATATGTTTTCCATTTATTTCCTCCTTGTTTTCTTGTGGTACTTGAATTTTTTATCAACATACAGTGGGGCTGTAGAGAGACTTGTATTTTCAAAGGAAATTAAATGCGTTTCAATATTTTGAAGGAAAATACGATCTTTGTAATTAATATAAAATGTAACAAATTCAGGTATGTCTTCCGGAGGTGTTGAAGTAAATAGTAAAGGGGAGTTGATGAATAGCCGTAGAGGATAGACGGACATGAAATAAATTTTGCCTGAGATTCTGTAGTAAGATGTAAGTGAAGTATCTCACCGCGGTTGCATTTCACTGTTGCAGGGTCTCGAGAATCACTTACGTTGCATAATTAGCGATGGAGGTACTTGTAATGTAAAAAAATTAACTTATCTCTTATTTCTCATGAAAAATACAGCATTTATGACCATTCTAAAGGAAATATTGCTTTACTTAAGGTTTCTGCCTTCCGAGGGAGTTGGCGTGAGTGGGGTCAAAGTTTAAGCAGATATTATAACCATCCAGAATAGATAGGGACGCGATACCAGAAGGGGAGTGAGTTTTGTAGGAGCGTATCTTTTCTCCGTTTAGCTTTTAGCAGGCTATCGAGTTGTTTATAACTGATGAAACTCACTCTTTCGTGATTTTATTATGGGATTTTATTTGCGTATCAGTTGTACATTCGATGCGATGAAGAGAAATACGCAACCAGAAGAAGTGAAGCGAATAAAACCATAACCAAAGCGATATCAAAATAAATTTTCTTAGTTTGCGCAAGCCTAAAGTAGCACACTGAAAGCGTTTTAATTGACGTTTTTTCAGCGAATGTCAAACAGGTAGGGTTGATATCAGTCACAAACCTACAGAAATACAATTAAAAAAATTACTATTTCGTGATGACATGCCATGCATGACTAATAGTTTCATTGTTAACCTCATGGAACCTCTCCATATCGGTGATGTTAAAAAATCATGCTTTGTACGGTCCACTGGAAAAATTTATTGAGTACGACCCAGGTTTCGTTAAATAACTGATGATGTTATTATTTAAACAATGACGGTTTAAACATTGGCCCGTAATGTGCTTTCTGATAGGAAAAACTTAAATTTTTATTCTCTGATTGTGTCTTGAATTCAGATTTGCGAAGAATTGAAATGTAGGGAACAGCTTGCAGTTTGTGTGACCTTAAACTGCTCATGGGGAAACCCTCGGTATCACTTCGATGCGGTTCTAAATTTTGAAAAGATTACTCTTTCGCGTGCCATTGTCCGCTTCTGGCACCCGGCATACGACGAGGACGTCGTGCAGTGTGGTAGATATGCGGACCACTTACACGAGTCCCATTTGCGGATCCGGGAGAACGGAGCGACACGGCTGCCTCTACCTACCGCTGAATTTCCCCCTCGTTACCCTCTCACGAGATATAAGCGGCGTGGATCCCGGTCGTGGCTGTCTGTGTGCATTTATTCCCTCTCTCTCTCTTTCTGGCGATGCATGTTTTCTCGTTGTCCCCCCCTCGCTCGATTGAATGCGGATGTTCTCCCGCCCGCTCCGAGTCATCAGACCCTTTTTTTTTAAACTGGGCGGATGGTTTCATTCGATTTGGGTTGTGTCGTGGCTGTGGGAGGGGTGTGGGTGAAGGTAGAATTGGTCGGGGGTCGGGTGAGGGGTCTTTGCTGGAATGGCACGGGATGTTGACTAGACAGCAGGAGGGGAACCTGGACAATGAAGGAGGCCCATACACCGCGAAGCGCCGCGTATCGAAACCAAGCTTGCTTTAGGTGCGCGTTTTGCTTCATTTTTTGTAATGTATTGGGGCTCCATCAAGTTTCAAGATAGCCTAAATTGTATATTCATTTGTGGTTTTGTTGTTGTTGTGATGGACCCACCTGGGCTCACAAACAAACTCGGTTTGTGGTAATTCTATTTACGATAGGGTTGATTAGTGGGAGATAAGTTTAGGGAATTGAGGAAAGACGGAGCGAAACCCGGTTTCGGCTTGATCTTTTATTTAGTGGAGCGGTCCGCTGTTATACGTCCCATCCGACGGACGGAATGTCGAACTGCATAATTAATGTGATGCGCAAAAATCACTTAAATTAGTGCTCTTCCGGTTAGAATAGCTTTCGACCAGCTGATGGGTTCGCCCATCGATTTTCTCACTCTATTGCCTCCTTCACAATACCATACCATCCTCACGTGCTTCATTAACATAATCTGCCTTTTCCTAATTTCCTCTTCTCCCCACACTTTGGTTTGCTTCATTTGTATTTCAATTATACTTACTATACTCTCTTCACAGCCATGACTGAAAAGTCGCCAAGTTACATCTTGTTACATCTTCTAAGTGTTCGCGTTTCGGCTCCATACAATCATTGAAGGGTGTTACGTTAAATAATATTTAAGCTTCGTGAAGAGCGTAGTTTTCAGCCGTAGTTCGAAATGCACTATATCAACGGATTTGGTTGTCACTCGCTGAGTTAGTTTTAGTCGCTACCTTGTGGAGGAAATATGAATATCATTGAGACACTCTTTTGATTTCAGTATGCTTTGATTTGAAAAAATCGATATATTGGACTTTCACTTGGTGAAAATTCATGTTGAATAAGAAGATGCAACCTATGTAAATTTTCAAAGTACCTAAAAGTACATCAAATAAAAGTCGGTGAAAATTTACATAGGTTGCATCTTCTTATTCATACTTTGATTTATTCAAATAATTTTGAAATACCTACTGTGATTCAGTTGTAGACACAGATATTCAGGTCAACGTCTACCTTTCTACTCGGCAGTATCCTGAAATATCTCGTGGCGTCTGAATGCCTATCATTTAACCTCCTCCTCCGCAGTTACTTAAATTCTTCCTCGTATCACGACCATTAACACCAGCCTTAAATGAATGCACGATCAACCCACTCTTTCTCTTAATTAACTCCCTTATCTTAATAGAGCAACATCTTAGCACTTCGTCTATTGCGTTTAATTATAGTTCTCTGTGCTTCAATCTCCCCAGCAACGTTAGAGAGGCCCTGGACTTATCCTTCTGTGTGTATTCTAACACCACGGAAAAGAACCGCATGGACTCTCTTGCACTATATTATTACTCAAGAAGAAATGTGTGCGGCATGTGATTCGTTACGGAAAGAAAGTATTGTGTAAGATGGGCGACGAGTGACGTGTTTCTCGAGCTGTAAAAACGTCGTAATGGTATGTATGTGATCATTAAAAACATGGTAAAATAGTACCAGAGGTTAACTTTGCAACTTTCACTATCCAGGTAGGTACAGCTGTTGATGGCCTAACTAATGCTTGAAACTGGTCGTGCGTTGCTAGTAACTTGTTGAGGTCAGACTTTTTATCTTTGATTTTATTTTATTTAATATTTATATTCCGCTAATTGTTACTGACACATCATCATCATCATTAATCAAACCTAAGATTGTTTTGACGCAGTTCTTCTCTCGATTCTCTCTCGGCTAATCTCTTCATATTTATAAAATTCTCCTCTTTCACTGCCATAACAAGTTATACCATTATTGTCATCCGTGACCTTCCTTTTACATTCTTCCCTTTCACTTCTCCTTTGACGATTGTGTTAATCAGTCTGTCATGTCTGAAGAGATTCACCGATTAGTTTGCTCCATCACGTTTTAAGAAGCCACTCCTTTCTACTCTGAGTGAAAATTGCCTTTTTTCTGTCCAGTGTGGAAAATTTTCTCTGTCGCTATAAACATCCACTAATTGTGTTTAATATTTCTCGAGGAAAAAGTTTTCCTTGACCGGCCTTGCTACCCTGAATTTATGTTTCTCAAAGTCATTTTTAGGAAAATCTTCCTGACCGTAAGTATTCGTCTCTACAAGCCATTAAGATTGTATAACTTGTTATGGCAGTGAAAGAGGAGAATTTTATAAATATGAAGAGATTAGCCGAGAGAGAATCGAGAGAAGAACTGCGAGAGAAGAACATTCTTAAAGCAGAGGCGGGCTTCAAAGAAATCACTGTTCTCGAGAATGGATCCTGTAATCTGTAAAAAAGCTCGATATGCAACTTACTGAAAAATATTACTTGTCTCTCACCACTGCTAACTGTAACATAAGTCTGTCACTCGATTTCAGAAAAAGGCTCATGCGATTAAAAAAGTACACCAAACTAAAGTTTATTTTGTTGCTCGTTAATTAATGTGAAAATAGTATTTTTAATTTGCTTACGCAAAACAATTTTTTATCAAGAAATGTATTAAAGCCGTTTTTTCAGGGTTCTGAGAAGTTCCGGGAAGCGAGTTGAACTTTGTCACTCATTTAAAGAAAATACAGGCCACTGCTGTTCTCCTTTGATATAATGTGGAACATATATTTATCTATGACGTAGCAAAATTTGAAATGAATTACTCAAAAACAATTTCGTTATGACAAATTTTACAAAAAGGCGCCATCTAGGCTTGCGGATGTCCCGGTATTTTTTTAGTAAGGGAGTGTGTTGGTATATCTATATCTACGACATGCCCTGCAAGCCACCTCTAGGGTGTGTGGTAGGGGGTGCATCCACACCAGGAGCAATGACACAACAAACAAAAATGAACACCACAAAGCAATCACTACACCTTTAAAAGTAATTGGGGAAAAAAGAAGAAAAACTACCAAATCCCAATCATGTAGGACACACCCATGAAGACCATGCATGCCTTGAAACCCGACACCAATTTCATAGTTACTCATACATGCAAAAAAAGGCATTGCATGCAAGTCACACGTTGATTTGAACATGCAGGTAATAAAACAATTAAAAAAAAAACTATCGACCTACTCTGAATATTACCTCTATAATTATTACCGATTTACGCGATGTTTAACGTTCTGATCGCGAATCGTACGCGGAAAAAATGGCATTTTAAACCTGTCCGTCCTGCAATCTATCTCCTTAATTTTACTAGAATTATCGAGTCTACCATAATAAGTCGGAGCCAGCAATATATGATTAACGTCATTAATGAAATGTCCCTCCTTAAATTTTCCCAGAAGATTAAGTCTATAATTCAGCCTGCGCTGTGACAGCGATTCCCATCCCAATTCGGCTAACATACCAGACACTCTGCTTTCCCTATCGTAACACCCTTTTACATATCTCGCCGCTCTTCTTTGTACTCGATCTAATTCGTAAATTAAGCCTGCTTCATAAGGGTCCCATATGCTCGCAGCATATTCTAAGTGTGGTCTAACAATTGAAAAATAGCAAAGTTCCTTCACCCTCTCCTCACTTTTCCCTAATATTCTTTGTATCTGCCAAAGGAGGAAATATCTCCAGAACCAAGAGTGGGACCTAAGATCTTTGACTTCTCCGAGCTAATGACGTGACAATCAAAGCACGAGTACGGCCTTATATGCGAAAAGTACGTCGCTCCTCAAATGTATTAAATCAGTTTGGCTTGGTACTTCAGTGAGCTGTACACCTATCGGCCACTCGTATTTCGGCCTTATTCAATTCATGATGAATTTGTTTCGGCGAACCGGCTGCTTGATTTCAGCAGAACCGGATTGATATGGTAGACCACCGGTGAAGTGGGAACGTTAGGGGATCGGTTCTCTTTGAATTGCGAATTATGCGCACCTTTATGTTGATAATGTGTAACATCTCGGCAAACTGATTTGAACGCAGTTACTACATACTTGGTTTTTATTTTTTATTTTATTGGACTTATTTTGTGGAATATTTCCATAACCAAAGCTTCTTTGTGAGTTCACCGGGTTGATTCATTAGTATGAACTACCGGTTTCGGCTGTCATCAGGTACAAATGAAACTCACTTTGAGTGTCCGCATGTATAGGAAACGAGTGGAGGAGGGGCGGGGGAATAATTGAGAGGGTGGGTTGAGGGGGAGGAATTAGGGGAAGAGTGATTGGGTCGTGGATTTTCAGGTGGTAACACAACATATGGTAGAGGAAGAGATTGGTAAAGGTTAAGTCGTTGAGATGGCCAGGGTCATTGGTGTGGAGGCCAATCTCCCGTTGTTCTCAGGCATACAGTTTACGTCCTTAAGGGATTTTGGCCGTGGATCTTTCGGTGTGACATGTACCTCCAGCGTTCGGTGTTTTTATGCCTCCAGCATCTCCTTATTCGTGGTATCTAGTTTCATTATTGATCGGTATGTTAATTGACAGCAGCGGAGGAGAAAAAGGTGGAAGAATTCTAAATGTGTTGCTACAGAAGAATGGTGAAGATAAAATGGATCGACAGAGTGACAAACGAAGAAGTCTTAAGAAGAGTGGGAGAAAAGAGAACTCTGCTGAACATTCTAAGAAGAAGACAGGACAACTTAATCGGCCACATCATGAGACATGATGACCTGATGAAGACAGTTGGCGAGGGAATTGTGAACGGAAAGAATGGAAAGGGCTTCGTATGAGATATATGGAACATGTCGTGAAGGATGTGAAAGAGAGGAATTATGTTAATATGAAGAGGCTGGCCGATAGAAGAATCGATTGGAGGGTTGCGTCTAACAACTCTTAGGATTGTTGACCAATGATGATGATTTTAATAGAATTTGTGGTAGCAATTCTTGAGGAAGCCATCTTTGAGAAGTAATGCCGTGCATTCAGAGCAAAAGCTTTGAGATCACCGCTTTTGACTTTGTTCAATCATACCCTTAGTTTAAATGGAGGAAAAAAGGGTGGAAGGGTTCCCTTGTCGATCGTGCTCCAGCGGAGATAGGAACATTGATAAATTGGAACTCTCGGAGTTCTTTGCTCGAAGGATATTAGCCGTGAGATGCATTGGCCGTTGACCAAGATCACTGAATGCGGTCACCTTTGAAGACGTTCAGGCTTTTTTGAGAGAATTGAGTTTATTTTGGTTAAAAAAATACCTTGCTAGCATCCCATTGATAGAGGATAGCGAAATCCTTTGTGCGTTCTTACCTCATCACATAAAATGGCCTTCATCATCATTCAATTCAATCATTTTTGGTACGTCTTTGGACAGCCCCTTATCTGTGTGATATCCAGTTTTAGGTGCTCGAATTCCTACTTCGTGCCGTACAAATATCTATTTTTTTGCTCCCTCTTCCGCTGGTATCAATCATTCTCCCACCCACTACCTTCGTTGGAGTCCTATTATGTCACAGTTCGTCATCAGTTCTAACTTTCTTCTGTCAACTTCATTCCTCCCCTACCACGTGCACAATTCCTTCGTTCGTCTCATTCCGCTCATATCATATAAACCATTTTCTTCCTAACCCTCGACTCAAAAGCCTTTATCTAATTTCTTCTTCCTAACGCAAAGACCTAGTTTCTCGCCCCTGGAGAAGAACGTACGCAAAATTCTCGCATTTATTAGCTTTTTCGAAATCGCCTTCGATATTGATTTTCCTCTCTGACAGGGTGCATTATCTCAGGTATGAAATGTAACATCTATCTTCCTCATTGACCTTTTAAACCTTTACTGATTTTTTTCTTAGATACGTTTGGATCGACAACAAGTGCACATGGACCATGGAAGTGAAACTGACATTTGTTGTCATTTTGAGTTTATATATAGGGCGTGTAATGCAATGAATATTTCGAGGAAGGATTGCCCTTGCATCTCTTCTTCTCGTCGATGTTCACTAGCAATTTCAGAAAGTTAATCGATAGTGACGGGTGTCAATGCTATTCTATATCAATGATATATGGGTATTCTTTGATATCAACAATAAATTTGAGTATAGCGTGCTTTGGAAAAGTCATTACATGAGTTTTTCTGACTTTTTTGTGTTACATTCCGGAGTGTTAATTTCCTCCTTTGGGAATAAGGCGTATAGGGAACTCATGTGAAAGCAGGCATGATACAAATCCGGGATCGGGTTGGTGTGGTGGCTGGCGTGCTGGTTTCCTATCGCCGAGACCTGGGTTTGAATCCCAAGAGCGAGACCTTTCTCAGTGCCTTTGGTGCTCCAAAAATAAGTTAATGACCGGTCTCAAATTGAGTGTGGTGTTGAGAGCATGCCAAGTTCAGTACTCTGTCCGTCGATTGGGACGTAAAACAATGATCCGATGTTACCTTTCATAAGACTAAGCAAATTCCGACGCCAGGTTTCTGTGCACGCCATAAATTCCTTCCTCTTCGCAAATGCGCTCGTATCCTTAATGGCGTAGATTTACTTAGTTGTCGGTCTTCTCCCCTGAAAGCAGAAAAATTAATTAAGTCCTGTGTACTTGTTATCTTTGCATGAAACCGTGTATTTGTTCTAATCGCACTAACAAATTTTATGCTCCCTTATCCAAAGTCGTGAAACGTTTTCGTGTCGTGAAATTTTTTTGACACTAAGTTTAAACATTGCTCCATGGACAGTATTCAGTTTTGTCCCGTGGGTCAGAAGGAGTCTAAAAGAAGTTCGACGCTTTGCAATCCAAGGTTTACGAACATATCAATAAGCAGTTCAGCGTTGTACCCGTCTTTCGTCGGCAGTTATTACAGCTCATTTTTCACCGCCCTGCATTGATCAGATCGCTCTAAAGTGTATATTCAAGTGACCATTGACAATGCAAACAAGTGTTCACAGCCACTTCTATTTTATTCTTGTGTATTCATCATGCGAGTCGTCCAAATTCCCCACCGCCCTTTGCAGTGTGGAGCAATGAACTTAGGACGGCAATGGTGTTGATAATTGATTCCCGTGAAGAGGCTGTTAAATCCACATGCGCTCCAGATGCAGCAAATTGGTCTGCGTGGAGGTTAACGTGTTACATTCCCTTCTCTTTATGACCTTCGACTTCGTAGTACCTGTGTTGTTACTTCCATTACGCCCGGAATGTTGCTGTAATATTTGCCGTTATTCTATCACATATTTTACGTTAACGAATATTAAATCAGTGTTCAACTCGAAGGTTGGTCCTTAATAGGTTAGGGTAGAACTCACCCCGTACTAAGCCATTGTCGTGTGAAGTTAATACATTCAGGGTAGGGTGGCACTTCCTTTCCCTGGGCCACCTGCGATTTCCTACGAAGTTTTGAACCATGAAAATTGAAAAGCGAGGATTTTTAGGTTAGGGTGTCCAGATACAGGTGAATACATGGTCTTTAATGTAACATAGTCTCTATAATAGGGAAATGTGCATATTTAAATACTACATACTTTCATTCATATTAGGGTATTAAAGATAATGAAACAAATGTATGCATGTATGAAGAATAAAATAATGTTATATTTAAGTACTTAAGCCACTCATGAAATATTTATCGTTTATGAGGAAGTTTTTGAGCAAGGACGATGAAGTTCGGTTTAACTCGGGGTTTTAAGAGCTAATTAAAAAGGATGAAACATTTTAGTCTTTATTTTTCTGAAAAAAATACGAATTGATGCGCTTCAAGGCACATTGCCGCATACGGAAGGTATGAGGATTTTACGTTAAGCACTGAGCAAGTCATGAGGAATAAGGTAAGGCATAAAATATTTGGATTATGGATTAGAGTGTCCCTATGCTGGCTGTAGCAAGGTTTATCTCCAGTTTAAATATAAAAAAGTGACGAATAAAGTAATTAAAAATATAGAATGTAATCTCCAGATTAGTTGCAGTTTGCGGTTTTCTATAATGCTGGTTGCGTTGATGCTGCGGAAATTCTTCTCTTTTCCTAAGTATGTTAATTTCACTTCCAGTCACTTCATTCAGGAATAGAAGTAATGTTAATGGGTGCTTCGATGGCGAGGGTCATTCGCACCTGGTCCATTCAATGTAAGGTCTTGTTCTCGGTGATGAAATATCGTCTCGGGATGCTAAATGGATGTGTGAAAGTGAAGCCCAATAACCATGGCTGTATATTGTGAGAAATTCCATTTTACTAATAAAAATTCAACTTGTTCTTATAAACTTCTATTGGTATTCACGTGCAATGCACAGTGGAGATTTTTCAAGAAATCGTCGCCTCAATTCCAGAAACACTGGATCCAGAAACTTTCGAATTCTTCATCAATAACTATATTTTATGATGAAAACTGAGCGAATTGCCTGAAGACAAAAGATCCGGGAAGTAATTGAAGTCCAAAAGCCAATTGAATGGAGAAGAAACAGTCACCGATACTTGGTCGACCTGGTGGCCATCCTCGAGAATCGGGAAGATAGGTGTGAGAAAGTGATGTGCTATGCCTGAGACCATATTTATTTTCTGCCTCTGTGTTCTGGGAAAATAGCCTAGAATGTTGAATATTAATGGCGTAAATCGTTCAATTTCCAGGTGAAGGCTTTCTTTCTCGTAGCGTGCGCTAGGAGCTACATGGCTATCATTCAGTTGAGCTTTTCTGGTTAAAATACCGAAAATGGCCTTCCTTAAAAGGTTAGATTGTATATTAAATGTTTTTATATTACTTCTGAGTTAAGATAGCTGTATTGGTCACCAGGATCGAGGGTTGTTATAGTTTCGTGGAGCAGAAATAGTCGGAAAAGAAACATCTCTAAAATGAAACGGGCTTCGATTCCTTAATCATCTCAGCGTTAGTTACGTCCACGTTAAAACGAAATTTATCTGGTTTTAACACTCTCACGAAATATGTTTTTAAAATAAACTTAGCGCGCAGAAAGCTACGGACGAATAATTGATTACGATGTATCCAGTAATGCATTTTTATTCAAATGTGTGACCTTAAAAATGTTCGTGCTATAATATTAAATATTATAGCAAATTGCTATGCTTGACTTCGTGGAACCACATATTGATAACGTAAATAAATTCGCTTTGTAAAATTCCACAGATTTATTAAAATCGACCTAGGTTTCGACTTGAAATCTGTGAAATTTTAAAAAGTGAATTTATTTATGTTATTGAATATTACTGGCGAGGTAATAAGTGTATTGCACTTTCTCTAGAAGATCTGGAAGTCCTCTGTTTCCTGACGAGCCACTCTTTAAGATAAGATTAGTTTCGATCGTTGGACCAAATTGTCATTTCCGTGATCCCCAGAGCACTTGCCGTTTCCTCACACATAATTTATTGCGTGGGGTAGCCTTTCTTGGCGAAAGGGGATTATCCCATTCACGTGTGTGGCGCGAAAATACCTCCAGTCCGGCGAATGATTTCTCCCGCCCGAGTTCCGGGAATATCTCCCGAACATATTTATTTACCTTCCGATAAAAGAGTTGGAAAAAAAAGACGGGGATGGATGCTCTAGGGAGTTGCTGTGGTTAAAAACGAATCCCCCCATGGGAGAGTGCCGGGAGGAAGATTAAAGTGGAAAGTGGGGTTTTTGGAAACTTTTCGAGGGAGAGGAAGGATTTTGGGGCGAGACGGTGGGGTTTAAGGTGAGCCGCGGTGAGGGCAAAGGGTGGGGAATCCCGGGATGCTTTGCGGGTGGATGTGTGGGGGAGAGGGAAGCGTTTTAGGGGTTTGACGGAGAACTTTTTCGTCCTCTCTTGGTGGGTGGTTACGGGGGAAGCGTGCGGTGGAGGTAGGGACGGCTGTGAAGAAGCGTTGTCGAGTTGAGTTGATATCAGGCCAGCTTCGCTCCGTTGCTGGAGGGAGAATATGCCGACGAGCGGATCATCCCGGGGCTGGAATCTATGTGCATTTTTTCCCCGCCCTCTCTCACCATCCTAGGCACAGGATTTGCGTGGTGAGCGTTTTGTACCTCGTAAATAGATAGATGGGCTTGCGATCGAAGGCCTTCGTAGAGTTTCCTGGTCGTGACTGCGTCGCATCTGTGTGCATCCTTCCTTTGTTGTGCACGGCTTAGGCCTGGAGCAGACGGAGCTACACAGGATCTCATTATAAGTTCAAAAAGCGGAACCGCAAAATTTTGTGGTATATTTTACGCTGGTGTATGCGAGAGGGAAATTTGAATATTATGATTTTTATTTGTTTTTGTCCTTGCGACCCCATTTATTGTCACCCTCAGTATTTCAGCCCCATTTTTATTTGTTTGTTCTGCATTACGCATTATTGGTAAAAAAATTAAATATTTATTAGCTAATGTATTTGGTGAAGCACAAGAATAGTTCTATAATACATTTTGCTCTAGTACTAGATATTCTGATTATTCTCTACTTGGAAATAACTTAGTCTACTCCTTCTAATCTATGGATTCGAGAGAAGCCGAGCTTCTCTCTACTGCCAAGTGCTCACTCATAATGTAATACTTGTTGTAGTTTTCGCTGAGCAAGAATGCCGAATAGATTCCTTATGTTTTACTGCCAGTTATATGTGGCAACTATAATTGACAACAATACAAACTTCTTTCATGGTAAACTATTAAATTACTTTTCGTCAAGAATGTTGAATACTTCATGGGAATTCATTCAATGTAGTCTTTCAATTATAAGTTCGTAAAATCATTGGCGTTATTAGTTACTAAACCGAGACCTCTTCTTTAGCATTGTTTAAATTTAGTACAATAATTACTATTGCCATTCTAAGAATCCAAATCATAGGCCAATGTCAATCGCGAGAATCCTGAGGTTTATATAGCATCATTATGTGGCTTTGCGGGTTATCCTAATATTGATATCTCTCTAGGCATGGCTTGTATGAGAACATTCTGCCTTAGGTTTTCATTATTTTGTAATTTTTCGGTGTAAATATCGATTTTACAAACTACTACGTTAGCTGCTAAAATAATTAGTTTTTTCCTGTAGTCTCGAAAGAATCAGTATACTCTTAACAGTAACCGTTTTTCTTGAAGTTCTTCGGTAATTATTCTATCAGCAGATAATTCTATAGAGTGAATACCATTTTCATGTGGTTTCAGAGGAACCGGAAATACTTGTCATCTCCTGAATTGTCCATAAAATCTAATTTCTGCTCCCGCTATCATAAACCCCTCCGTATGTTTTCATTCTGTAGCTACTATCACGTCGATATTATTTGTCAAATATATATCAATATCATTAAAAATGTGAAATGTGGTGACTACGAAATATTTTCAATAAGAAAGATTACTATTGTTAATTTATAACTTTATAAAAATTGTTTTTAAAGAGTTATTGTCTTGTTCTCTTTCAGGTGAGTACCAGACTGTTTTCACTCCAGTTTCTATCACTGTGTTCTCGTAATGGTAAGTTCAACCACTTCTATAATTTTCTGTTACCTTGAAAATAAAACAAGAAAGTTAATTGATCGGCTACTGAACGGAGGATCAAATCTGGGAAAGGTCTAATCGGAATCCCTAACCATCTGATGTCCGGATATCAGAGATTCCACGGACACCACAGGTTAATGGGGTATGGCATTGAACTGGATCTGGCGTGATAAATTAGGCATAGTGAGGTCTTTCCTCAAGTTTGAGACTGACCGTTGGTTGGACACTATTTTGGGAATAATTTTTGTAGTATATTAGTTCTCTCATGTGTATTCGTTAATTGTCTTGGCTGAAATGGGGTCGTTTACCGCGTTTTTTTACTGCCGAATCTGATAGAGTTTGTAAAATAAAAATACCCGTATGTTTCCGTTTTTCGATCCGTCAATTAGTTCTCGAGTTATAGGCGGCGAAAAACTGATGTTTTTAACCCTTTCGGAAAAGTGGGCATGCATGTCTTACTCCATCCACTCACAACTGACCCCGCAAAGCTAATTCGCCTAATCTCAATGGGGGACACACAGTTGACTCTGCCAATGGGAGCGGTTGCGACAGGATCTGTGCGAGCAGACCTTCCAACCCCTCCCCCCTCCACACCCTTTCTTTTCCGTAAAAAAAAACAGTCAAGGAAGGGAGGTGGATGACATAGTAAGTGTCAAAGCAGCTTCTTCGTAGGGCGTCTCCTTTTGCTTATTTTAATTTTTGATTTATGAGTGAATAGCTCTATGTAGAAGATTAATTTTTTCACTAAAATTTATTTTTCGTTTCCATCTAACGATTTTGTGTACAACATGGCGATTTCGGCTCCGAGTAAACGCCACCATTCAATCGTGTGAAGCGTCTAAAGGGAAGTAGGTATTTGTTGACTCCAGGTTTTGGCGAGGATGCGCGGAAGAACTGTGCCGGCAAGGCAAAAACTGCTAGATGGGAAGTGTTGGACGGCAATAAGAAGTAAAAAAATAGGTAAAGATAAATGCTTTAGTAGGTAATTTGAGTTAATCAATGTATATTTAGACGCTTAGATCATTGATGAAAAGGAAGAAGCCCTTTATTAATCTCTAGTTTAAAGTTCCACTTTATATTTACGAGTGGAGGCTTCGTAGAAGTATACCATCAGAAAGTTAAATCTATTTGCCCTCCATGAAGCGTGTTCAATAGTATTCTGTTCAAATCTTGATAGTCCCTAAATAGGAGCTCAAAAATCAATGGCTTAATTGAGAGTTTGGCGGAATAAAGTGTTTACTCTCGTTTGGGGAAGTGGTCCTTCACGCCCGAAATTGTATCAAGTAGGCTAAATGGAAATTAGGAAGAATTTCACTCGCTACCGAGTTAATTTTCGCTTGCTGACTTGCCCCCACTCCCAACTCGAAACCACCGCCACTTCAACCAATTTCCTGGGCCCTCAGACCCATTTGAATCAAGCATGTTGGAAAGGAGCGCCTCACAGAAAGCAGTGCTGAACATACAGTGCGTGAACTGCAAATAATAGTTCAAACTACTCCTGGAAACAAGAAGTATTCGGAAATCGGTGACAAAGAAGAATGTAGAAATTTTCTGATAGAATTAAATGGATGGTCCTTTTTGATTTAGAATATTGGAAAAGTAATTAACCTTGAAATCCTAAAAAGAGGAAGATATAACTCCATGGACGTTTAGAAACGAATGTGCCTAGAGTGGAAACGTTAAGGAGAAAGATAAATTGAAGAACTGCAAAGAAAGGCTATGAATGGAATATATTCGCTTGTCCTCAACGTTTTATCAATAATGGCTGAGTCTTATCACGAATTCTCCTTATAATGTGGCTAAACGTCACGCCCACGCCCCCTATTGATATCTTTCCTCTTCCCCCATACGTAAGGATCCACTATCCATTTCTAACCTTTCTTCATTTACCATTATTCTCCCTTTAATTGAAGGATTCAAAGCCTCTTGCCTTTTTAATGCTTCTTAAATACGTTTGTTTCTGCTACTGTCGAATTTCCCTCAACTGCATTCTTTCCTGGGATGAGATTTATGGGACAGGAAAGGATTGTGAAGAACTATGTTGATATAATCTGGTTAGCCTCTACAGGAACGGAGTGGAGAGCTACATCACATCAATTTTGGAATTTATGGCCATTGATATACATTATCATGTTTTCGATGAAGTAGACATAAATATTAAGATCATTTTGCAGATCATTGTGCTTACCAAGGCGGAAGCATTCGCGAGGAGAAGTAAGGAGTTATTTGGTCTCAAAGTAGAGAGTTGAAGAAAATTACCACTGAAACTTTAGCATTGTGTTGCTTTGCTTAGGATCGTGGCCCTAGCGGCAATACGTTGGATGGGAATAAGAGGCTTTTGGAATGTGGGCATAGTGGAGGCTGTCTGATTGGAAAGGAAGACGAAAGAGATAGTGTTGAATTTGATAGTAGAGGAAAGAAAGTTGGTTGGAGGAACCAGAAGTTGGAGACAAAAGTGGATGGAGGACATTTTGAAAAATGACAAAATGTAAAGGGTAGTTACAAGGATGTAGGTGAGCGTAATAGAGGATGAATAGTTGTCTTCGTTGACATTTACGCGTGCAGAAGGTGCGACGCTTTAAAAAGAGATTTAATGCAGGAGATGTAGATTGGTGAGTAAGGGTAACGGAGACGGGGATTTTCCACAAGCCTCCCAATTTTGGAATATGGCCCTCATGATAATAATCAGGGAAATGATGACCTGCATAATACCCTGCGAGCGGACGTTAAGGGGTGTGTTAGGGGGGGGGATGATTGTGAACTGTTGCTGGGCAGCGCCCTGTCAACCTTTGATCCTGGGAGGGGTGGAGGCTGCATGGCCCGGCCCTTGTTCTGTGGACCTGGATTTGAACATTCAACCGGCTGATCATTTTCAGCACTAAAGATTGGTGGCGAATTGAGTATAGATAAGAATAATTGGTAGCGTAGTGAGAGTGGAGGAAAACAAGGCCAACATATCATTTACGACATCCTACTCTTAACCTGGCGGCCCTCTTAAAACAAAGTGATCGTCCCTCCCGTGAAACGGCTCCGTAAGGCGAACAAACTCCCATTATACAATTCCTCTCGCTCTCGAGACTTAGGAAGAAGACCTATATAGAAGAGACCTACATAAAAGACGTCCGGGTCAGGGGCCCACAATTTAAGGCATCTTCTGATACATCGGAGTATTTTACCTCAGCTCCTCTCTCAGAATTCAAGTGATGGGCTCATTGATGTGTGTTAGGTTGTGTTCAACGCGAATGATGGTTTTTGATAGGTGAGGGTAGAGTTCACCCCGTACTAAGCCATTGCAAGTGAAATTATATGTAGGAAATCTTTTATTATTATTATTATTATATTTGTTTTTAATATTAATAGTTCACATATATGTGTAGTTGTTATTTGAGAGATAGAAAAAATTTGATGATCGTATGCATAATAATAAAGTACCACTTTCAGTAATAATATTCTGTACAGGAAGAGAAAAAAATACAACATGGACAAGAGACGGATAGATGAAATACAGTTCACTCTATTTATAATGTCATATTGATTTCTGGAAAATGAAAGCTGAAAGAGATATATTCTGGGGTATGAAGTTGGCGCTGTCATGGTGGAAAATTCGAAATCAGGTATTTTCACAGATGCGTGCATCAGTACAACATTCTACTGGAAAAAAATACCCTCTGAGGGACGTATAACTCGTCTTTATTGATCTGCTAATTTAGGACTGTCCAGTCTTCTCTTACAATTGATTACACAATCACTAGCATCCATGCCCCGGCCAGTGAAATTCTTACTCGGGCGGGACTCGAACCCACGACCCTGCGATCGACAGGCAAGGGATTTGCCCCACCGCCACCGGGGCCGGCATGTAATCAGTTGTTTAAATATGTGGACTAGAGGACCGAAGAGCTTTTAATGCATCCCTCGCAAAAGAGGCAGCTAAATGCATGTTAAATTGCTTTCTAAAGGTATATAGGTTTTGAGAAGCCGTTGGAATATCTACAATCAAAATATCGCAAGATGTAAACACAAACAGCACGTGACCGCGAGGCAAGGCCCTATTGGTCACGGTTGCACAACCGGCTGATAGGAAATATATGCCCTCCTATCCTTCAACCGAGACCCTTAGCCGAGAACTGACTGGCGCCGATTGGCCGACTGCCGTAACCGGCAACGGCTAGTGTGATAGGGGCTTAGAGGTTACGGCACGCGGCCCGCGATCGTGAGTTTTGAAGAGGTATGCCCTCACCCGACAAGCGTTCGCCGAGGCTGCTGCATCGGTTTCGCTCGGCGCTGTTGCCGGGGTAAGAGAGTAACTGCGCAGCTCTGCTTCCCTTCGCCTCCCACCCTCCCAACCTGATCGATGCCGCGGGTGAAAAGCGGGGGTGGGGTCCCTCCTCCACCTCCCTCCCTGCAGAACGTACGCCCCCCTCCCTGCACGCAGCCACTCCCCCTCCCGTCCCACGGATTAAAAAAATCCTCTCCCGCGCTTTTTTCCCACCCTTCCCTTCTCTCCTCCCACCTCTCTCTTCCTTCCATTCGTCCCTCGCTCGGCAACAGTTACCTATATATCCCACTACCCATCTCTCTTTCTCCCCTCTCCTCTGCCTCATCCCTCACTTTTCCTCTTTCATTTCTCCGATGTTTAATTCTGGGTGTCTTCTAGCGTGTAAAACTCTTTCGAAACCGGGAAAAAAATCCAAGGATTTCATTCACCCGGAAGGCGGAGGTAATTTGACTCCTGCTCCTGATTAATCTGTTTTGTTGACGCATGGTGAAAGAATCCTCATCAGTGTCAGTCAGAGCTCCTCAATACGTAGGCGGGTAAAATATTATTCGTAACCGTTGGATTAGCTGGATAATTAAGAGGAGACTCTGGAAATTTGGCTATTGTTTGAGAAAAAAAGTGGACTAGTGTGGATGTTCTCATCTTTTCTTACAGTATCCAGTGAGATACATTACTTCTTTCGGTCCATTCTTGATTCTTCCTGGGAAACTCTTGGTTAAGACTCTGTATTGATAATTTTGGTTTTTTATGAAATTTGTAATATGAGTTGGGAGGTTGAAAAAATAAATTTTTTAATCTGAGAGGGGATGGAACCTGTCACACAATCCCTATTAGCTATAATACAGCTGGGAATTTCTTTTCATCTTTTCCGCACCATCGTGCATCGAACTACATCGAACAATTTTTAAACCTGTTGTCCCTACTTTTGATATTTACCTCTGTGCCTCTTGATTGAATGAAATTCGCTCGTCCACTCCTGGGAGATGACGGTAAAGGTGGAAAAATTCCCTCAGAATTCATGGTGAATGGAATGAATTTTTTTATCGCCGCTTAAAGAGATCGCATTCGTCATTTCTTTCCTCTCTAGGATTACCGTATTTACTAGTGGTTCTCCTCCTTTGAATTTGCGGTTTTGCTCGTTTATTTTGGTGTTCGTTGCTGGTGTATGTGCGCCTTTTCCCTGAAGTGTTTCGAATCAGCGTTCGCCAAAGGCATTTCCGAATTTCGGCTTGATGAACTCGCCCTCTGCGCTGGTGTCACGAAGATTTCCTTTGCCATCCGGGGAATCCGACCTACCGGGAAAAAGAAGGAATAGAAAGACTTAACGTGCCATGCGGAAAGATATTTCAAATTTGTCGGTGCGTTGGGCATTTTGGAATTGTTTGAATGTATTCCTCATTTCGCTCGTGAGCATCTGTTGGTGATTTGTTTCATATTTCCTGTGCGTAGAGGTCCACTCCCTTTTATTTTGTAAACCGGGAGGAGATTCATCGTTCAAGGAAAAAAGTCTTTTCAACATAACTCGCCGAGAACAACGCTGAAAATCGGATTGGATCAGGGCATCGGTTTGGTACAGTGGCTTGAGTCCGGGCCGATCATCTCGTGGACCCAGGTTTGATCCCTGTCGAGGCAGTGATTTTTCGTCATTATCTCGATCCCTTCTTGAGTGTAATGTGGAGAACACATAAACTCCAATAATCTGACCGTCGTGTGGGACGTTAAAAAGTAGACCCCTTGGCGCTTTTAGTTCAGGCGGTTCAGGCTAACGCCGATGCTGGGTTTGCTGGCTTCACCTTTCCCCTATTCTCTGAAATATCTCAACCTATACCCATGTATCCACATTTGGCGTGTGTGACCTCATCTTACGATCGCTTTTTCCGAATACATAATCCGCATTGGATACATTGGAATCCGCAGTCGAACCTGTACGTTTTATCTTTACATCTCCTGAAAGCCCTAAAATTGCGATTCGTATTCCGTTTATGAAATAATGTGTGAAGGAATTAGGGAATGTTAGTGTCGCAATTGATGAGCGGAGTTAAGTTGGTGCGAATAGTGGGGATAGACCGGAAAAATGTAAATTCAAATCGCGGAAATGAGAAGTTTAATTTATCATTCAGCGTTAGGCGCGCATACGCGTGGGAAATCTTTGTGAACGCACGTGGTCGCTGTAATTTTTTATCTTTCCTTTTCCTGTGATTTTCCCAATCCGATTTGGGATTCTATGAGCCCGGGGACATTTAGTATGCAAAGCGCTTGCCTTTGGGGTGCAAGATCGATAAAATCCGGCTGTTGGTAGGCCTGATGAGATACGGCAATAAATCTGAAAATGAAATAATACGATTTTTAAAGAATCTGGTGGTCGTTTCGGTTCGTTTGAAATCATTCGAGAGAGATTGCATATCTTTATTTCACTACAGTTTTTAGTCGTAGTTAGTTTCATTAGTGTACGGCAGAGGCGACCGACAGCTGAGGTCATTTAGGAAGGGTAGGTGATTGGGAAGAGGTAGGGTCTTTTCAGGGAACGGAAGATGGGTGTAGATAATCTGCTTTGGCATCAGCCTACTCATATTGAAAGGATGTTCTCTGTTTTACGTCCCATTCGACAGTAATCTGAATTGGAAATGTCCGTGGCACAGCATTTGACTTGAGATCTTCGTCCCTCTACAAATAGCTCGCATAGCTTAAATTCGAACGCGTACCCTCGGGATTAGAGGCCTATACTCTAACCTCCGCACCAACCCGATCCCGTGCAGATTTTTTTAAGACACGAGTTATTGTCACCCATCGTAATTGTCTTGCTTAGTATTTACAAGTGATCCCATTGGTATTTCATAAAATATGCCTATATGCCTTGAAACTTCCCGATTTTCTTGCGAACCATTGCAGTAAATCCCTACTCCTAGGAGCTTCGACCCCTAGCGCACAAGCCGATGTGTTGGATTACAGGCTAATTGTAAACCAATTTTTGGAAATTTAAATCAATGTTGAAATGATCTGAGGAATTGTATGAAAGGAGATTATCATTTTCCCAAATTTATCAACGAAGGAAAACCATTCAAGTCTATTAACAATGGATTTTAGTTCCAAAATTAGTGTTTATTTCTTTTAATGCCCGAGAAGAGAAAAGTGTTGTTGATGGAATATTTGTAGGAGTGTAGTACGGAAGGTGAACTTTCATTATGAAACATCACAGAGTAAATTAGTGTTTTTTCAAATGAAATTTTTTGTCAGCCTACACTTTCTCTTTTCACTGGGCTATCGATATAAGTGTTGGGCATTCTTAACCCCCAATTCCAGAAGTGTTGTAGTGTGCAATGGTTTTCACCGTTCCCTTATTGAAACATGCGTCATAATAAAACTTAAGAGAAAAATCCAAGGCTAGAGGTGTTTTTGTTCTGTTTTAGAATTTATCTTTATTCGTTAAATTGCATGTATTGGGTCCTCAGTTTCTTGAGGAACTTTTATTTGACATCTTGATAGTCGAGCCTATGGTTTAGCCTGATGTTCCTCTGTCATCATTAGTCCTGCATTATTTTACTGCAGTCTATTCTACGCTCAGGGAAGCGCACACCAGTCATGTGCCTTCATTAGGGTTTGTTAGCTTAACATCCGGCATCTCTCGTTTTTCCGTCATAATTTCGTTTGCTGATCTCTGATTTAGAAGAATTCATATAATCTCAAATCAAGCGGTTGGGTTTAAAAGTGAATGATCTCGCCCTTATGCGTTGATTTGATCAAAGACTTTTTCTGGGGAAAAGTTTTGTAACTTTACTTTAGTTTCCCAGTTACGTGTACCATTATATTTTTTCCATGTATGTGACGTAACATTTTGGCTAGATATTTGGGTGTGTTATTCCCCTACTAGTACTTGACATCAGCACTGAATGGGAGCCGTTGACGCATTGGAGAAGTTAGGGAGGTTTTTTTTAGGAATTTTCGTGAAGTAATGTTGTTAAAAGATGCCGATATGGTACCTAATGATTTTGAAGGAATTGTTGATGTCTACATCATAATACAATATTATAGTTTTACCTAATTGTATAAAATATCTAGCCAAGGCAAGGCATATATAATTATAAATTCTTCCGCGTTTTTAAATCGTTTGCTATAAGGTGAGGAATTTTGATGTAAGGGAATGTCATTTTAAATATTTTGCGAGCTTAAGCCTTCATAATTTGAAGTGTGCGTAGGTATCATCTACTGTTGCTTTGTTTTTGGTTGGAAAAAATTATTTTAATTATTTATATTATAATTACTAATTAGAGATTTGGAAGGTCGGATGAGAATAATAATTATGGACGGCCTGGCAATTCTGGCAAGCCAAAAAAAATGTACCTGTTGCACATTTTTTTTCAAATGGCATTATGTTTATTAGTAGTTGTTATTTATTGGCACGCGTTTCTATATAACATCTTTTGGGCATTCGAGGCTTGGATCGGAGGAAGAATGGGGAAAAATACCGTACTAAGAGGTGCCTGGTACGGTTGGACAATCGGAGCAATGTGCGGGTAATAAATATGAAGGGTAGATCCGAAACGCGTCGGGTGACAAGTAGATTCTGAAGATTCTGATGGAAGGGAAAATGTTAAGCAAGCTGGGAAGGAGGGAGGTAAACTTAGAAGTTTTAGTGAATTTGAAGAGAGAAAGAAAATATTACAAATCTCTGAGGAAAGTTATGTTGATTGAGCATATTAATTTGTAGGAGGGTGGAAGTTCTGTGGTTATCCATGTCTGCTTGAAATAGTTGTTCCTTGGTGACACAATTTTGCCATATCGATGGCAGTGATGATGTAAATTAAAATGTTGGATTTTTCAAGGGATTCCTGAGAACTTGAGAATAGAATTACTGATCTGTTGTGTGCTCAATGCGTATTTTTTCGTGGTCATATATTTATTATTATTAAGTATTCTACCGGTTGGGGGATGTTTTGTTGAATTTTTC
Source organism: Platycnemis pennipes (assembly GCA_933228895.1). Taxonomy (NCBI): domain Eukaryota; kingdom Metazoa; phylum Arthropoda; class Insecta; order Odonata; family Platycnemididae; genus Platycnemis; species Platycnemis pennipes. Next base: position 107,296,874 of record OW121852.1, on the reverse strand, counting down.
GTCTCTCATTTATATCACTTCTAGTACATCTCCCATTCCTACTGTATTTTTTTTTTCAAATTTCTGACTACTTCTTTTCCTTCAACCCAAAGTATGAATTTTACTCCTCCCTTGCCCTCCTTTTCCTAGTTTTCTTTCTTCTGTGAATGCATTCAGGATTTTATCGCCCCTAATGACTTGCTGCGTACGGAAACATATTGATGCCAATGAATTCTACAATTCTTTTATAACTTTTTTGTGTTATTTACAATTTTGCGGGATTATTACAGTCTTCATCTGTGGCTGCATTTTACTCTGTAAGCCACCACGATATTGTGAGGCAAGGGATGTCCTATTCGATGTTTTTCTCATTTATCATGAGCAAGGTCAAGCGTATACCTGAGACTAACCTTTTGTGAGTTCTTGGTATTACAATTTTGTTTTAAGCCCTGGTATTTTCATGCTAAAAATAGTTATCAAATCCAAGGATCGCTTGTTTTTAGAAATGTTATGCATTGTGTATGTAACCAGAAGTCGTCGAACCCGCAATCCATGCACCTTTAATCCAGGGAAACACTTGCAGTTTTGGCCCTTGTACTTCTTCTTGACCCCGGCTGAGTCGGCCCAGTCTCCTCGTGAGCCGCTCACCCTCCTCCCCCTCCCACTTTCCTCCAGTGGCCCACTGATACCCCCAACCCCACCTTTCCTTCCACCCTCCCAGCAGAGCCGTTCGAAAATTCCCCCCGGTGATTATCCCGTGCGCTGACTCGAATCGTTTCCAACTTTATCGGCAAGTGCTCCTCTTCGTTTCCCCACTCCACATAAGAGTGCACCCACTCCCTTCTGGAGTGTCTGGTTGAGGCTATTTCCTCACTACGACGTCCCGTGCTATCCGCTGAGAGATTGAACCGGCCCTATTGGGACCGTATCGTCGTCACTGGCCGCTCACATCGATACGGACCACCTTGAGGATCTTCCTCATTTTTTTTGTTCATGTTTTTTCCCTTTTTGTATCCGCCGTGCGACGTGTTATTTCGTGCTACTCTTCTTGTCTCTGAAGAAGAGGTTTTTTTTTAATGACCACTCGTTCAAATGACAACCCCGTGTCCTCTCTCCGGGGAAATTTTTTTGATTAAAGATCGCTGCGTTTGCGGGGAAAGATTTAACTCCGCTCTCTCATCAGCCCTGTGGACTGGACCGCCACGGAAGAATATTGTGTTTCCCATGCTTGGGGTAATTGATGCTTCCAAGATTCTTTACCTTGCTCCAGATTGCGTTTCTTGATATTTATCTTTTTTTTGCAAAGGAGCCATGAATTTTCAAACGTGGCTATGAATCTGTATCAGTCACGGAATAGATCACGAAATCTTGTTCTGTGCAGAATTTCGTTCTGTCACATCTCAGAGTCATTTGCAATTTTTCCTCATACTGCGAGGTAATTGGAAAACTTGAGGGAGGAAGCATCTAATAGTAATAGGGAAATGGACCGCCGTAGTTGGGGAAGAGAGAGACTGTAATCTGGGCGTAAGAAACGATCGCTATGATAAAGTAGCGGAGATGAGCTGAAGGAATAACTAAGTTTATATACTACTATATAGATATAATATATAAAGGATAAAGCATGGTAAAGCAAAATTAGAGGCGTTCGTACTCTCTGAAAATGACCGGGGACATTGGGAGTCACCCACTGGATATAATTTGGTTAGGCACTGATTTAGGAACAGCTTGAAGAACTCGCATAATTTCCTAGGTGCATATGCAGACTCCGACCTTAACTTGGCGGTGATGAAATGTGAGGTGAGTTTATTAAGGTTAAAAAAAGGAAGGAGAATACAGAAGTGGGATGTAGGAGCTCTGATTAGTTTAAAACGGATAGTATATCAGGAGTTGCTTGATAGATGCATGGAAGAGGATTAGGAACAGGGAACAGTAAATGAAGGATGGGAAAACCAAAGGATACGGGTGAGAAGAGAAATGGAGAAAACAACAGTAGTAGTATACGCTTGAAGGTTTCAGAAGTCATGGATAGTAGTATGGGAGAAAATCGGGAAAGAAGGAAGTGGGAAAATGTAAACTCGAAGCTAGGTCGAAGAGAAGACAAGGAATTAAACATAAATAAATGCACGCAGTAAAGGTAAAGTGGTGGATAATGCGATTTAATGAAATGGAGTGACTACAGAGGGAAGAACATGAAGGCGTCCTTTATTAAGAGGTTAGTGTTAATCATGGAACGGTCTATCAAGGGTAAGTTTCTGATGGAATCAAGGAAGATAATGACTTTGGACTAAATACGAGGAACAACTATATGGCAATGTCAATAGGTGTACGACCATAGACATTTCAGAGAAAAAAATGTTGATAACAGTGAGCTAGGACGATAGATACTAGATTTCAAGGTAGAAGAGGGGAATGAGAGTGGGGAAAGCGGTGAGGATTGATTATCTCATATCTGAGTTACTGAATAATGCGGGAAGAGCTGAAAGAAGAAGTTGTCATGGGCTTGTTTGTGGGAGCTACGAGGAAGGAGAGGCCTAAGGATTTCCTAACTCGATTTTAGTCTTGTGTGAGTTGCAGGTAGAATCTCATGCAGAAAAAAATGAGAAGATAGCGAACGAATTTCTAGGGAAGGATACGTTTGCATTTTTCTAGGGGAAGGTAACTAGATATTAGTGCAGAGTCATAAGAATATTAGTGGAAAATAGTGGGAATTAATAAGATTGGTTAAATTTGCGTGTTTTGTTGATAATGAAAAGGCAGACTGAGGTGGGAAAAGTTTATTGGAATATTGCGGAGGGTACATCTACATCTACATAATACCCTGCAAGCCACCACAAGGGTGTGTGGCAGGGGGTGATTGCTCACCAAACATGCACTACATATCATGCATAAAAAAGGAATAGTATTAATATAGTAGTCAGAACTACACTTGCATTGCAAAGAAAACATGCAAAAACATCCTGTTAGTAGGGTTAGCTTTAAGTACTCATACCAACATGCAGCTACCAATGCTATTCATTGCTACTCTCCGATAGGACATATTTACCGTTATTCGTATCTCTTATTGTGCGAGGGAAAAAGGACATTTTGAATCGGTCAGTTCGGCAATCAATTTCTTTAACTTTATGATTATGGTCCAGTCTGCCAAAGTAAGTTGGGGTTCGTAAAATATTTTTAACATCATCACTGAAAATATTGCCTTGGAATTTGTGGAACAGATTAAGTCTAAATTTCAACCTGCGATCTGACAATGATTCCCATTTCAATTCATTTAATAGACTGGTTACGCTAATATAATTATCGTATCGTCCCTTTACAAATCTTGCCGATCTTCGCTGCACACGTTCAAGTTCATTACTTAGACCGATTTCGTAGGGATCCCCTAATATACTGGCAGCATATTCCAAATGAGGTCTAACAAGGGAAAAGTAGCTGATTTCTCGTACATGATCGTCACATTTACCCAATACTCTTTTAATGAAACCCAGTTTGCGATTCACTTGACCCATTATTTCACGAATGTGTTTACCCCAGGAAAGATCATTTGTCAGTCTTATTCCAAGATATTTAATGGATTCCACGTTTGTTAATTCATTATTACTTATTTTGTAAGAAGAAGAAGGGTAGTAGAAGATTGGTGAGAGAGGAGACTAATCCGGAATGTATAGGTACATTGTGGAGAAGGTGCAACACGGGGTTGTCCGTCATTGCCGATACTTCACATAATTCGAAATATGTACCGATAGAAGCCTGGGATGGACTTGATGTAGGAGTGAAGGTGGGGAAGGTTGACGAAGTTGGTAAGGTTCCTGGATGATCGAGCGCTAGTTAGCTAGTCAGCCTGGGGCTGTTTCATCTACATCTACATTATGACCTGAAAGCCATCATGGGGGTGTGTGGCAGGGGGAGAATCATCACCCCGGATACATTATTTTTCAGAGAGAATAAGTTCACACTCACTACCATGCAGACATGCAAAAATACTAGTCCGTGCTTACACTACTTGCATGCCCCATCGAGGCACAATGTTACTACCCCGAGGAAAATAATGGGCATGCAGTTACGATACACATGACATTTTAGCTGTAGATGTCGCTGAATTGTCAATTTATGCTAAATAATCCAATAGTTATGAATTAATCAATCATTTCTATGGATATAATTAATTTTTTAAGTATGCATGAGTTAACACCTCATGTTAAAACACGTACCTACACATTGAAAAAACTAAATTCTCTTTTCTGCATCAAAATCTACAATACCTATTGTGATTTCCTCGTGTAACTTCGTTTTAATCTATTTCTATCCTTAATCGTACGCGGAAGCAATTTTTTTAACCCTCTAACTATCTTTCTATCTCTCTAGTTTATCTTCATGATCTAACTTGTAATAGTACTATGGCGTTTTAATACACTTATTACTCTTTCTACTATTATATCCAGTATCGTCCACAAAATTCTTCCACTAACGGATGAAGTGCTTGTGTCCCTCAGCTTCATGTGTGTAATTTATGCACGAAGTAGCTTTCTTTGCGTGCCTACATGATGGTATGATCTTATTCTCTCTGATTTATAATGCATGCGTGGTGATGGTTCATCCCCCGCCATACTCCATTTCGGTGGCTTGCGGGGGTTATGTAGATGTAAAACTAACGAATAGGGAATGCGGTGGAACAATTCTGACGCATGTTGGCAATCTGACATAGTATTTCGTCCCTAGGGGTTTCGTTGCGCCGAGATTGTAGCCAAGTGGCGGGGCAATCGATTAGTCAAGATAACTACTTCATTTTCATGATTCATAACTTTGGGAAAGTTTTTCCTCTAGCTTATCCGTGGGGAATTAAAGTTCGTAGTTTCTGTGAGTTCCTTAATTAGGCGCTCCCCCCGTCAAGATTCAAAAAGTCGGAAAGGTTAGCGGGCGGACGAGTATTCGTTGGCCCTCCCACCGCCCTTGCTACTGTCTTGTTTCTTCGTTCGTCAGGCCGGTCGTGACTTTTGCATCCTAATTGAGAAAGCCGGGGTCCCCGGGGCCTCAAACTTCGAGACTTCTTCGTTTGGATCCTGATGCTTTTCTTTGCGTCAGTACCTATCTATTTATTTTCATGAAAACCTCCTCTAAGCTGTTTGGCAAGAGAACGGCACAAATGTGCACTTAGTGTATGAAATCATCAAATGAGTTTAATAATATCATACTTTAAGATGCTATTAAAATGTTGGTTTTAGTATGAGATACACCAGTCATATGCTAGGCACTAAATTATTAGAAAATACGAAGGGATTTATATTTCATGAATGGATCATGCATTTTTTCGAGTTCACGAAGTTCACTGATTGCGAGAACTATGTCTATGAAGCATGCTGAGGTTCTCCGAACAAGTTTTAATAGAGTAGATGCACTACAGATCTGGTTACCTACATTAATTAAAATGTTGTGATTTTTATTGTCGTTGGGAAACGACACCTTCAAATTTACAGGAAAATTCAGTCTAAATTTTAGCCTACATTCTGAGAGCTTCCCTTCCAATTTCTTCGTGAATGATTCTTTACTCTTGAGTTCTTTTCGTAAGCCAATGGAGTTATCTTAACGAGCTTTTACAAATCTCTCCGATCCTCTCTGTATGCGTTTTGACTCCGTAATCAAAACTACCCAACGAATCCCATAAATTATCGGCGTTCTCTTAATGAGACCAGACGAGAGGAAAGTAACATCGTCCTCCTATTTCATCATCGCGTTTGTCTAGGATCCCATTTGCGAATCCTAATCATCACCTGTTGGACCAGCTATTTCCTAATCTATGTACTTCATATAAATTATCCTGTAATGCTATCGTCAATTTATTTTCCTACCGTGGGTGTTTTGATTTTCTTGGTATAGCAACATTTTTGTGGAAGCTTCTCTGTTATACAAAAGCTCATTACCTTGTATTTCTTTGCATTAAATGTAGCTGCCTAGGACCGCGCCAGTTATCGATATTGTGATATTTGCGAGCCGCCCCTGCGCATTTTGAATAGGGACCATGTTCCCACCTAAAGTGAAGTGAAAATTTTCACAGAATGCTTTTATCCCGGCAATTACGAAGAATAGATTGCTCTTTAGAGTTTTCTGTACCCATGCTGCCCATAATGCCTGTGATTCCCATGAAAACTATAATCTGCTGCACGTGGTAAAATACGTTCGGAAACGTCCTTTCATGTCTCAACCGTGATCAATTACCACATATTTACTCATTCTTTTTGCGACGCCATTATTCCCCTTATAAAAACAGCTTATTGATATCGCTTTGATTGCTGGCGTGTAAAATTTACAATGATAATGAAATATATTATGATTTCACTGTATAAGGCTTGACTTTACCAATTGAAGTTTCATAAAATATATTTTATTATAATAGTTCTTTGAAAATTCGATTTCACTCTTTATGTTTTCGTGATTCGCTTATGGATCTTCTGATTGAGTGAATAGACTGATGCTTTGATATAATTTCTCTGTCGTGCTATTGGAAGTTCGAAGTTTGAAGTTATGCGTTGGTGTAGACCTTCAATATTTCTGATTCAGACACAATTCATATAATGTAGCCGAGACGGTAATAAAGCGGCTTGTCATCAAAGATTGTCCCTTGCCTGTTTTGGTGCTTTATTAAATTTCAAACACTATTGCGGAAGGCAGTGAATTTGCGTAATGCTCGCTTGGTGTTGTTAAGTAGATGAAAGTTTACTCAACTAGACTTGAGGAATTATTAGTCTTCATTCCCCATTCTAGGTTGGGAAATCACTCTGAATTAATTAATTTTCTTCCGAAGGCACTCATTCAGATCTGACTCCTGTCATGAGCACTCTTGAATGATATTCCTTCGGGGCCGACGGAACATGAATGACACGAAGAGCTTAGCAAGATAGCTTAGTGTCCTCTTCCTTCCATTCGCTCTCGTGGAAAGCGCATTTTTTCCGGTGAAATGTTAGGCGCTTCCTCATTTAAATGCGTGTCACGTTTAGCGATGCCTGGCACTATTGTTTTATTTCTTGTTTTTTTAAAAGAGATTTTCCGTGCCCGCCGTGGAATGAATTCAAAGCGTTCATAATCCATTTACGTCTGGGCTTTTTGATTTTTCATCCGGTTGTTCCGATTGGTATTTTCTAATCATGTCGCGAAAACGCTTCGAGGTAATGGTGGTGAACGGTGCATTGGTGAAAATATTTTGCGAACGTCTCGTCTTTACCTCAGTGTGCTTTGCCTCACTGCTCTGATTGCACGGTTTAAAAGCTGAAATGTTTTTCTTTGCTTCTGTCTTAGGAATCATTTGGGAATCGCAAATATACGGATTTTTCTTTCACTGTTTCCCTGTAGAATTCCAACTGGCCTTGGTGGTCTGGTTGAGTGTAAGGTATTGAATGAAAAGTGTCTTATTTCTTTAAGTCTTAACTTATTTTCTACTTAAGCATAGTATGTGGTAGCCCAGTGTGTTGGGCATTAGGCTGCTAACCGGAGGTTCCGGGTTCTATTTGGTCATTTTCAGCGAAAACAAAACGTATTGTTTTTTGGGTAAAAGATCTTTCTGGGAAAACGCATGAGGGAAGGGGAAAGAACATCCCCGTTCCTACCCAAAGGCGTGAAATTTACACGCCGATTGGATTAGTATGTAGTGAGCTCTAACCTCCCTAACCAGATCGAATTTCGAGTTAAACACAATGTACTCCATTCACAAATATACTGCCTTATCCTGTTTTTCTTCTTGTAATTAATGCTTTACGCTATTATTTATGCAGTGTAAAAACCATATGATCTACTCTTTTTGTTTTACCTTGTCGTACTCGTGGAATTATTGGGAAGGTCGGAAAAATACGTAAGTATATCTGATTCAGTTATTTATTAGTTTTCCGTTTTGTCGCAAGTGATTGCAATTTGAATGTTTCTTCACTTATACGAAGTAACCTTTAATTAGATGTCTGTCTCTACGAAGAATTACGAAGTTTTAATCAAGCTAAAAATCCAGTTTCTTTAGTTCTTTGTTCGGGGAGCCGGACAACGCTTTGTACATCGAGTTTGCTTTGCTCAGCAATGAATTAGGTTCTGCATGTCAGGACTTGTAGCGCTGATACGGAGGGGAAAATATTTTCTGTTTTATCGATACCGATAGTAAATTAGATGAGATACTGTCTTTCGTTGAGCACAACTTTCAATTTTTTAATTGTATATGCTGTACTTCTGTCTTTCCATTTGATACCTTGGGTTCAACGTTCAAGTCATAATGTTATAAAGTCTATATAAACGGATTTATTTTATTTAGGATAGATTCCGAAAAGTAATCACCAGTTTTCAGGTATATGTCGAAATTTTAGCATACAATAACCAATTTAACCAATAAAATACCATTCTTTTCTTTCGGTTTTGCATTTTTTTTTCAAGAGAATTAGTAATTTTTCGTGAATTTACAGAGATTCACTGTGCTTTATTTCCTATTACTGATGCTATTAGTTACTCTTCACATTTATTCCTTCAATCCTGTCATTCACGCCTTTAGTATGTGATTAAATATTTTATGTGGGAGCACAAAGTGTTTCATTTAAGCTTGATACATTTGTTTCGTTCGATCAAAATGTGTTTGCTTTCTCGTTTTCATTTATTTTTCTCTCAATTTCTCTTCTCATTTCATCTTTTTTTAAATTTTAGCAAAATTTGATTTCAACCCCTCTTTGTATTAATTGTGTCCTTGACCTTTCTCTAAACTCATCTTCCAACTACATTACGTTTTCACGTTTTCCCCTTTCTGGCCTTTATTATATTTGTTAATATTTAATATTAAAAGGGGTTTGATGTCGCATTGGAGCCAAATTTCCTTTCCGGCGTGTATGGCCAATATTCTTCAGTTGAGTTGAAACCGTCATCCATCATTTCGCCCTGCCTTCGATGTAATGACTCTACGTCGCCCGGGATTTTTCTCAGGACTTTCATTGTCATTGGTTTTAAATTATCGTTACTGAATTACGCTTCAGAGTGAACAATAAACCGGTATTGGCATATGTAAGAAATTAACTCTCTGTTGATTACAATAAGGGTATAAATCACCCATGTATTAGTGTTGAAGTCTACTCTTTAATTAGTTTTAGTTAAATGTGATAAATTCAGTACTCGTCGGATGGGACCTGGACCCGTTGAACACTTGGTGCCTTTCGTTTCGTTTGGAATGTAACCGTCGCCGGGTTTCCCTCCGCCATTTCTCCAGTGTTCATCAAAGGCTATTTAATAAATGAGATCTTCGTTGTCCTTGCCAATACTTTTCTGCGTTGGAAACCTTCCAATGAATTTGCGTTAGCCTTCATATTTGGAGTTTACGTCTATCTCTTATGCCCAGTTCACACGGTGCGTTTTTCCTTGAGTGCTAGCTAGCTGGATTTCGTGTGTACCACCAAGCGGGCGATAAAGGTGGCCGGCAAGCTGGCTTCGCTAATGGTTTTCGGTTCACACGTAGCGAGCTATCCTCCTTGCTTACTCTTCTGAGAGCGTCAACACGAAGATGTTTATTGTAATAGTTCCGATTACGAACTGCATATAAACAAGTTTCATCCTTATATGCTTCGATAAGCACCGCAACTTGATCCCTAGTGTATAGATTTGCCCTTTTTTTTACACAATATCAATTTTTAAACACAATATCAACCATACAATGCTATCAAAGGCAGAACCTTTATTTTGATCACGTGATGCAAAGCTAAATGATGATTGGCCGGCAACAATTAGCCATCAGCAAAACACGCAAGGAAAATAGCAATGGACCTAACCTCAAAATCAAGCAAGCTAGCCGTCAGGGCAGCTCGCAGCAGTCAGCGTTTCCAGCAAGCGAGCACGCGCGGCACCCATCAGCAATCCACGCAAGAAATCCATCCCGGAAAAACGCACCGTGTGAACCAGGCTGTACTGTGATGCGCGCTCTAAAGGCCGCTTTACACGATACAATTTTTTGTACAATTTCTTGTACAAACTCTTGTATGAAGAAATTGTACCGTGTAAAGCGGCAAATTTTACGAACGCTTGTGCGATTGTCTGAATGACTGAACGGGAAATAGAACCTGTTCTAATTCCATTCAGACAAACATACAATTTCGTTCAGTTTATACAAGCGTTTGTACAAGAAATTGTACAAAAAATTGTATCGTGTAAAGCAGCCTTAATAGTCGCTCTTCTTTAGTCCAGAAGTTTTCGCTCTCCCTTCCTCTTCATGGTTCGCACGCACGTCCTCAACTGTGACATGAGGACCGTCTCAGACAGGCCTCGTCTCTCGTTCCCATCACCTCCCACTTCTGCTGCGGAGGCTCACCTTTGTTCGTTTATTTACTTCCTAGCTGTCGCCACCTCCTCGTCTCGTGCCTTGATCCCTCCGGCCTTCTCCCTAATTTCCCATCACCTAAATCTGCCTTCCGCTTCCATCACATCTTTTTTCCCCTGAATTTCGAAAGCTGCAACCTCGGCTACCGCCGTCAAAGTTTATCAGTACTTCATTCTTCTCTTCAGTTTCCCTTCGGTGTCGATCCTTTCGCCAATTTGTCTGTTTTCCTTGATGGATCACTTATATCGTTTCAAATTTATGTCCTCTTTGCCGTGTATCGTTGCATTTACCCATATTTCTTGATATTAGCCTACCGTCATCTCTAATTCCTCCTGGTTAACGTGCTTTCTTCTATCTTTAAACTGAAGTTAAATTTGTCCCAATTATTTTTCGGACAAAGAAGATAAAATTGACGTGTTTTGCTTCTGCTCCGCAATGATATTTTCGGGTGACCGTAGTCACAAATATAGAGCCTGGAACATGTCAGGCCTAGGCACTTTTTTTAGCTTACTTGATAGCTCGTGATCGTTTTGAGATGGTAAGCCACTTTATATGTTGCTTTTAACCGATGTTGGTTTAGGGGGTCAGGTTTGTGTAGTGGTTAGAGTATTGGACCCTCAACCAAAGGGACAGCGTTCAATTGTCGGCTGTGGAAGATAATTGTCATAGACACTTTAACCGACCTTTACTCCACAAAGCATTTGAGCACTTCGTCCAGCAAAGTTCAGCACTCCGGTCGTCGGATGGGACGTTAAGTGGTGGTCCCCTTGGCGCCTTTCGTTGAGAGTAGAATAATGCAGGCGTCGGGTTTCTCTCCACCGTTTCTCCTCCCTTCCATTCCGATCCTTATACCTTTCCTCTCGGTCTGAAACTCCCGAATGTGCGGGCACGGACTTGAAAACACAGATGAGGATAGAAATATAGGAGTATCAGATATTACGAAAACACCTCATATGTAATTTGCTGTACTTTTTTGACGTCAATGCGTCTTTAGAATTGGGCTTAGGGTCCAAGGCCCAGGTACTGGCCCAAGGCACAGTCATTGGCAGAAAAGTTCGTATCACGGAAAGTAGTGACATATCAAATTCCCATTACTCCATGGAGAATATGTCTGTGGGGATAAATACACCACCGTCAGGTCGAGAATGGGGGGGTTGCGTCCACCAGGTTGGCCGCTGATCATCTTCCCCCTCTTTCCCTTGTACCCTGGGATGGGGGAAGTGAGTCATATTTCGGGCATACGCCGGGCTATTTAAGAGCTTTAACTTCAGTTTTAACAGTTTTAACTGTGGCTAATATGTTTAAATGGAAGAAAACGACAATTTCTACAATAACATTTTGCTAGTTGACAGTTTAAACTATTTGTTTGGAAATTGTGTGGCATTGAAAGTGTCAGTTTTGTTTACTATTTCACCATGAAGTCAAAATATTCCACTTAAGTTCAATAGAATATAATAGAATAGAAAAAAAATTTATTGACCTAGGAGCGATTGTTCCTATGGGGCAGTAGTTTACATCATAACATAATTTTCTTGAAAGGAAAAAAAAATATGATGCATAACATACAAAATACAGAAATAAAAAAGAGTTGGATCAGTTTTATATGTTATAAATTAATATATAAGTTTCATGAAATGAGATTATAAATTGTGATCTAATTTGCCTAATTTATAGAAAAAACAAAACAGGATGTAAGTACAACGGATATTACAATATATACCTTCATATTACAACAATCTTACTATCTTAACATATTGCATACGTTAGATATTGCGACAATCATACCTTAAACCTAAACATATCAAATCATTACATGACATTCAGACAAATATACAAGTGAATAGCAATTTTTTTCATTTTTGGTTATTAAGATCAATTTCAATTTACAATATTCAATTTTTTTATACAATTTATCATGCATTATGGTTACTTATGCCTGATCCATATTCTATGTTTTCATTTTCTTTTACATAGTTAAATAGTAGGTTTTTGAATACATTGATTGAGATAGTGTTTATTATATTGTCTGGTAATTTATTCCAAAACTGACACGATTTTACTATGAATGATTTCTGGAAAATTGTTGTATGGTGCGATGGTACATGTAGACAATAACGGCATAGTGAGCGGATACTGATTGAAAGAGCAGTTCAAGAGGAAATGATTTCAAGAAGACAAAACCATGACTAGTGCGGAGAGATGTTGAGCTACACGAACAAGCTAGACGGAGCAGGTCGAGCAGGCTCGCTTACGTTCCGTTCGTAAGTTACCAGAGATCCATCGCCCTTAAGGTCACTACTGAATGGTAAGAATTGTTCAGACTCTAACACCACTGCTCCGCATCCGCCAAAACTGGCGTAATAACTAATTGCCAAACAAAAACCCACTGTCGCCATTTACCAGCAACTCACCAGGTATTCCGTTAAAAAGTATTCACAAACCAAACCATACATTCGAGATTGTGACTGTTTGTTTTCCTCGCCATACGTTTCAGGTCACCATTACTTTTTGACCCTCATGTAAATCATTTTGTTTACTATCATTTTCATTTTTTCTCATTTTCACTTTTCAGGTTCATTTCCGTCCGCGTTTCCAAGATTTATTATTTTATTTTTTGTGGGAGAATTTGAAGAGGCCATCAACGTTCGTTGCATGCTCTCTTCGTTAGCATCTATTGTTTTCCACTACAGCGCATAGTTCTCGAAGCCCAAACTTTTCAATGATTTCGTCTCGGGAAACTTTTCTGTTTACCTCTGTATTTAATGCCTTTTGGTTCTTCATGTCAATATTCTTGCTTATTTGCAATGGAATTATGGTTGGCTTAGGAACAGGAATTATTTTTTTAAACCTAAAATATTTAGCTCAGAGAGGTGCAAGTTTTAAGCCCTTTTATTGTACTTTATGTTAATCATAGCTGCCGTCAGTGTACTTTTTTTGATTTATTAGTGTCATCCTCATTTAGAATTTAAATTTCATGTCAGTATTGTAGGAACATCGTGGCTGTTAGACTTCGCGTATATTTTGTAATCTCGACCGAGGAATATCGATATTTATCAAAGTTGATTATTTATCGCTGCTTACAAGTTACGGTAGGATTTTCTACCTCATTTTGCCTCGAATTTTCCAAGTTGATGGTTTTAGATACAGAAACAGTTCGAAATCCAAAGTCAATAATTTTTCTTGTTATTTATATGATTGGCGCCTTATTACCAAATGCATATCCCGTTCGGGAAGCTGATATTACTGAGGCTATGCTGGTATCTGACGTACTAAACCCACGTACCATAAATATTTGGCATCTCCATTTGCATAGAGTCGTTATTTTTTGAAGCCCGTTATGGCTTTCTACTTCATTTTTTCTTTATTCTGACGAACGTTTTCTCCTAATGTGCCGTAAGTGGGAGTACTGAGTCAATTTATATCAGCGAGATATTTGGCTTTTTCCCAAATAAGAATTGGCGCAAATGAATGGATTTTTTTTTCTAAACAGACGTTTGATGGATGCTTTAGTTTCTCGAGATTAAGAATTCAGAGCAAGGTACTACAACATGGAACATGAAAACTCCTCTTTTCATGAGTGCACGTCTGTAAATATCAGTCATAACGCCGAAAATGACACCGTACGAATAGTAAATATTCCAAGATGTTTATGAGATCACCTAACTTAACATCGTTTTCTTTATCGAGACATGTTGTAGGCGTTTTGAGTACCGATTGGCGGCGAAACGAGTGACAAGCTCGTTATATCGCTCTGAAGCCAAACTTAGTCCACCAGAAGCTGAAAAATGACACCACAATCCATTCTCCCGTGTCATCTCCGGCATATTGAGCACTCCCAACTTCTGGAAACTAGCAAACCCCGCGTAATGCGGTTTGAGGAGAACAGATGGTCGGCACATGGGGCTGAGTATAGCTCTGGCTAGTAGAACAGGCATGTTCTCGATATAGACCACACATACCCAATTGCACACGCCTTCCATGCCAATAAATCTCAGGGCATTGGTGATTTCTATCGGGATAGCTCTAGAGGAACGCTTGATCTATCCTTGGGGAAGTCCCGCGCGGTCGTACGGCCAGTTTAGTGATAAAAAATTTTATTGAGCATAAAATTTCCCGCTGTAAAAGTCCGGTAGTTGCCGCGATCCTCATGGCACTGGGGAGAGAAAGGAAGGGAAGAAGAGATGGCACATTAGAATTTTTTATATGCACGCATAAAGTAAATAAATTTCAAGAGGACGAGACCTCCATGGTTAATAAAACGTCATCCGCTTTTGTTTTACTCCCCACGGTGAGTTGTGGCCCCGTACAAATTTTTTGGATGACCCCGCGGGCGATTGCCGTAAAAACAGGGCGGGGGCCTGCAAAGCCAGGCCACCCTGAACACTCGCGGGTCGACCTACAGCTGCAGGACCTTTGCGGAAGAAATAAGAGTCAGGCAATTCATTTTCTCTCCCCTTGTTTAATTGTTGCGATGGGCGGGAAGGGTTGTCCGGGTACTTTTTTCCATCCCATCCGATAGCGCCGGATTTGAATATGTTTACCGATCACTTAGCATGCAGCGCTCATGTTTACTGGTCCTAACGTGCCTATCCTGCTGCCTGAGACTTTTTTTTCGTCCAGCGTAGAGGACACGTGTTGCTGCGATCCGGATGCTCTATGTTCATATTGATTGAAGCGTACACAACATGGCTGGGTGTAATTGTGGACGTTTTGCCGACTGCTCTTGCTCTGGTTTCGCTAATGACATTCATGGTAATGAGTTAATACAATCTTTCATTTTAACGCTACAATTTTCCTTTCCTCTTTTGTTTACTTTTACTAAAAGAGCCAATTCCCTTCCAGAAAAAGTTAATGAAATCAAACAACTCTCGTTTTCAAAACAAACTTTTGTTTCCTTTCTACTCTTTTGTTATATTATCTTAGAACTAGGATACTTAAGTTTGGAAGATTTAAGTGTCCAATGAAGATTTTTTAGTAGTTTGCCGTAAAGTTTACTGTGGAGTCCTTGCAGGGTATTTTAATGGATCTTTCCGTAGCATGATTTTTATGGTTGATAATTTCGACTTAAATTTGCTCTACACAAATAGTTTGTACACCAATTCATTGAGGTTCATATTATTTATGTCAAAACGCATGTTAGAAAATGGACTGAAAGAGTTCCCATTGAGCGTAACCGATGGTATAAAGTAGTTTGGTAAAAGTTCCGTGAATCTGTATCTTCATGCGTTTAAAGTATGAAGTCATATTTGATGCTTCCCTTTTTTTGTGTATGGAATGATAATATCGTTAGTCATTGCAGTTGTGTTTCATGTACTCGTCGACACTAAGTGTGAAAGTGCTACTAAATACCGGAGTTAACGTATTAATATTGTTCGTTATTTCATTACTCGCGTATTTCAGTTTCTTTTCCCTCTTCAGCGTCTATATGTGCGACATAACTTTCTTAATTGCCTCTTCGTTTCGTTCCTTGGATCCTGAATTCATCTAAAATATTTATTTGCTGTGCTCTTCCCTTCTGAGCTCTTCTGGATTAAAGTTCACAAATGTGCTCAGAAGGAAAACAAAGGAATTCCACACATATAGGTAAAGAACTAAGATTTTAATACAAGGTCCGTGTGTCAAATGTTTATCGTTCCTTGGAGGTTTTTTTTAACGCGGGTAGAATTTAACTTTTTCTTCCATTTATATTGGGCTATATTTCCAGTTCTATTTTTATATTCAATTTCTATTTCAAGTTCTATTTCTAAAAGAGGATACTTATAGGCTGCTGTAAAACAGTTTAAATAGGTCTGAGTCTAATTATATTGAGGCTCTTTTTGAGCTTAATGGAACGCGGCGTACTATAGTTTACCTAATTTATTCTGAAATAACGTACAGGAATTTACTGTTTGTTATTTTGCCGTCTCTTTTGTCTTTTAACCCATGAATATTAGTTACTTTTGTACATATTATTTTCAAACCAGAAATTCTTTAGAGGTTTTTGATAGGCGGGTAATTGGGCGAAAAAATGAGTGAAATTCGTGGTTGGTATCTACCTTTATTAATGGAAAGCGCTGCGGAGTCCAATGTTTTAACGTCCGATCCGCCGGACTGTGAATTGAACGTGAGGTGCTACCCAACGGCACTCGAGTAAAGACGGCATACCGCAGAAATATCTCCGCATCAGTCGGAATTCACATCCAGACCCTCGGGAAGGGCTGTGAGGGCTATGGCCAAACACACCAAACTGTTCCTCTTTTATTCATCATACTCTTTTCATTCATCCCAAGACGTAAATTGCAACCCAAATTTTCATCTCTTCCTTTTTTCCCGTCCACGTCTTGTGATGACACAATAAAAAAGAGTATTTTTTTTTAAAGAGGATTTTCATCAAAAGAGTATTGGGTAAATGTGACGATCATGTACGAGAAATCAGCTACTTTTTCCTTGTTAGACCTCATTTGGAATATGCTGCTAGTGTATGGGATCCCTACGAAATCGGTCAAGTAATGAACTTGAACGTGTGCAGCGAAGATCTGCAAGATTTGTAAAGGGACGATACGATAATTATATTAGCGTAACCAGTCTATTAAATGAATTTTAATGGGAATCATTGTCAGATCGAAGTTTGAAATTTAGACTTAATCTCTTAAACAAATTCCAAGGCAATATTTTCAGTGATGATGTTAAAAATATTTTACGAACCCCAAATTACTATGGCAGACTGGACCATAATCATAAAATTAGAGAAATTGATTGCCGAACCGACCGATTCAAAATGTCCTTTTTCCCTCGAACAATTAGAGATACGAATAACGGTAAGTATGTCCTATCGGAGAGTAGCAATGAATAGCATTGGTAGCTGCATGTTGGTATGAATACTTAAAGCTAACCCTTCTAACAGAATGTTTTTGCATGTTTGCTTTGCAATTTCTATCTTTTTTAAATAGTGTAGTTCTGACTACTATATTAATACTAATCCTTTTTTTATGCATGATATGTAGTGCATGTTTGGTGAGAAATCACCCCCTGCCACAAACCCTTGTGTTGGCTTGCAGGGTATTATGTAGATGTAGATGTAGAATATACTATGCCCCACATCAATATCCTCCTTTTTATTTTATTTCTTAACATGTTTTCCAAGCTTTCCTCTTCTCAATTCTCGTCCATCAATAAACTCTGTCGACTAACTGTGGAAAATACGCTAAATGGATGATCGACCTTTTATCTTCAACCCATCTAGCTATCTTAAGTGGTTGGTACCTGCCACCAAGTATAATTTCCAGTGGTTCCAACAGTGCATCTCTGAAGGGTCATAGGAGCCCAGCGGTGTTCTCTCCACGCATAGGCCACTGTCAATTGTGGAGAAATCGTATATTGATGGTAACATTATGATGATGATGCCTTCTACTTGAAAGTAATATTGGTGGTTATTATTCGTTTGAAGAGTATGTTCCCCGACTATGGTAGCGTCTGCATATTCATACTACCTTGCAAGTCACAGGTAGTGTGTTGCACGGGTTGACTCCATACCAGACATACGCTGATATCACGTGCATAATCACATTGGAAGCAACTATATTCACCCCCTGCCACACACCTTTATGGTGGCTTGCATGTATTATGTAGATGTAGGTATATATAATTATCCATGGGCGAAATAAACTCACTTAGAAAACCAAAGAGGTTCCCATGGGATAGAGATTTTGTTCCCAAACCATCTTTACACTCATGCAAGGCAAGCATTGTTCAAACATATTATAGGTTGGCAGCGGTTTTAATATTAATAAAATAATTGGTTTTTTCAGGAGTTTAGGTCCTTATGAAAATGATGAGATAGCCACTGGCAAATGCAATTTGGCCGACGTTTCGGAAATTATATTTTTTCCTTCATCTCGGCTTTAAGCTCTTTTCAGGAGAATTGTTTTTTTTATATTATAAACAAGACACCTCAAAAGAGCTGAAAGCCCTGATAAAGGAAAAAATATAATTTCTGTAACGCCAGCCAAATAGTTCTAACTCATCATTTTCATAAGGACCTAAACTCCTGAACAAAACAATTATATATTTAGAAAGAAGTCTGGAAATCAACTTACTAAATATTAATAATATTATTGATGGTTTCTAGCGTCACTTTACGGAATTCGCTAGTATTCATCATGAGAGGTTAAACTTCATAATTCCATAATAATTTTATTTTATACTACGACCATCGTTTCGACGGATAACGTTATCTTCAAGTTAGCGCCATCTTCATCGACATGAAGGTATTGACTATCCGCGAGGATGGATCCTACAAAAGAGTGTAGTTCACGAGATGTTAAAGAAGCCGTTACGTATGGCTATGGGGCGCTTTTATAAACCTTTCTCCTTGCCCAAAGTGGATCTCACATATGTTGTGCATTAAATATACGTTCTGCGAGCAGTAAATAATTAAGGTGGTGTTGTTGTGTAGTAAAGGGTTGCGCTACAGAGCTGATATTCTGGTGCCGTTTGTATGCATTGCGTCGGGTGCGGGAGTATTTTCTTCTCTCCTGGCGCACGTTTAGTCTCTCATGAGTCGTCTTCCGCCATATGCCTCGCCCCTCAACTCATTCTCTTTCCCGGGCTTTCCTGGGCCGCGTAAGTATCCCATCCCCCCACTTACAGCTGCCCGCCCTTCACCGTCATCCATTATTCCCTTTGCACATCCACTCCTTCTCCCTCTCTGTTTCCACTCCTCATTTCATCACATTGCTTAATCTCTGTCTCATCTTCTTCACCTCTGCCTCCTCCTCATCTTTCTCCCTCCCTCTCCCTCCATATCCTCTCATCTCACCTCTCTGGAGCTCCGGAACAAGCCAGTGCTCGCCAGGCCGGCGCACGGTTTATGCCATTACGGAGGGGGTTTGAAATTGAAGCGAGAGACAACAATTGCATTCCAGTAATAGCATTACTTCTCGCGGAGGTCCGAATCGTGTTTGCATCTGCCGTTGGTGGTAGGTAGATCACATGCCTAACTGAGCGTAGAAAGGGGGAGAAATCTCCCGATTGCCTGAGTGATATGTTTGAAATACCATTATCCACCTGGTAATCTGGATCCAGCTGCCCTCAACTTTTTCAGAGTTCCCTCTCTTCCGTTTGGAAGTAAGTGATATCAGTCTATTAGTTCTGATCTGTAGGAGATTTCAGAAAAAAAATCAGTGTTATGAATAATTCTTCCTTGTTACTGATTATAGGTATGTACTTATTGTTTCGAAAATTGATATTTTAGGTGTTATGTTGGAGGAAGCGCTCTATCTCCTCCGTTTGCCACTCAAAACACAAGGGATAACTGTACCCCAGTTATTTCGGATTGGTGTTTCGTTTTAGCGCTTTGCATATTCTCTGCGATTTTTCAGTTTTTCTATTTATCCTCTCTGTGGATTATCCAATCTATCGAATCCCCATTGTTGTTTCCTGAGGTTCTTTCTTACTGTCGTCGTTCAATAACATTTCTCTCTTTGCAACCAAGTCATTTTCAAAGCTGGACAACTACTACCCCCTGCCGCACTCCCTCGTTAGGTAACGTGGATCTGTATTATCGTTCACAGAAGGATTTTGTAACGACCAATGATCTCCTGCTGCTTCAGCTGCTTAGTTGTCTCCTAGTTAAGTGTAGCACAAGCGTAGCCAAGAATTTAAGCGTAGCCGTTGTTAAAGACATGGCCAATAATTACCTCCCTGTACTTCATCCTAGCTGATTGCAGCCAAGACGGATGTTTGGCGAGGAATGTTTTCCCGAGAGTGTTTTTTTCTTGGGTTTACATTTATATTGCACTCATTGGAGTGGTGATTAAAGTGCAACGTCCGAAAAAGGTACCTGATTTGATGTAAAGGATGGACGTTGATTAATCGGGTTACCATATCTTGGTCTAAGGGATGGCATTCGTTCCCCTAATGCTGTCGGCTAGGAATGATTATTGCGATGACAATTTGTCATTTACCAACTAGTCTCGAATATTATGACGTACTCATTCATTTGTCTTTAGATCGCTCGTTAATAGTAGTACGTTTCGTATTGGAATAATATTGTGGCAACGGACGATGTCACTAAAATGCCACAGATAATTGACGTGAAGGTTACACTGGTGTTACACTATTCTATGTACGAGGGCTGAACGATCTTGAAAACTATTCATAATGATGTTCGGCGGATTCAGAAGTCGCTCAACCGCTGCTCTTATTTTTTTGGAATCCTATTAAAAGTCTAGAATATTCAATTTCAAGGGTCAATAAACTTGGCTTCATCATGAAATGGAAGTAGTGCAGTTTTTTGTGGACGGTGCGTTTCCTAACAGGTCGTGGGGTAGACCACTCTGTGGTTCGGAAATGAAAACGTTGGGGAGGACGGTGATTGGTTCTTGTGTAGGGTGGGATGGGTTAGATGTTACGCTTCCGATGACTTCATCCTCAAGAGTAACGGCTCGCGGGCGTTCGTCCGTATCAGGGTGTCTCTTGGTGATGATTGTAGTTTCTTCAGCCATCCTGGCGATATATATTCGGATCCTGATAAAAATTGTCCAGGAATGACTAAAAAACTAGTTTAAATATTTTCAATTTATTCCATTGAATGCCCTGCAATGCCCTCCTCCTGTTAAATACATTTGCACCGGTGTTCTTTCCACTGCAGGAGACTGTTTAAGCGCATTTTCCGGAAATGAAAAAAAATGCCGTGTTTAATTTTGTTTTATTTTTTTAAATGGATTGAAAATGCCTCAACTTCTGCATTGATGTAAGCATAAAAACAGGAAATAGTCGGCGGAGTTCAGGTCAGGTGAGTAAGGTGGATAGGGTGAAATGGAAGTCGACCCTATTCCAAATAGATGATGGCTAAATGAGCGGGCGCTCAGCCATGCTGAAGAAACGAGCTCTTCTTCGTCATATGTTCCGAACTTTTCTTTCTGATTTTTCAAGAACATGAACTTCGGGTAGTGGTGGAAAAATAGATTTATGGAAAAATCAAGTTTGTTCATTTATATCATAATTTCACGAAGAACTTTAATGGCTTCTCATAGTCTGTCTTAATGACAGTACAATAGTCACGTCACACTCCTCCGCTAGTTGTCTGGCTATTTATTAAAAACAAGCTGACCCGGCCACGCGTTGCTGTGGCACAATCTGGTTAAATGGAAAGCGCACGTTTAAAGTATGTTTAATTTCACAATTCTTATGGGTATACAATATATCTCAGCTGATCGATTGCTTTGCAGCTGGACACGCATATTTGTCTATAATTTTAACATGTCGTCACAAAGTAGAATATTTCAGGCAAGCATTTATTTCATCCGCTAGTGTCAATCGAGGAATTACAGGTAATGTTTGCCTGAAATGTCGTGCAAGCAATATTAATGCGTTCTCAAATGGTCTCAGGATTCAACGGAAATCTTGCAATGATCGATCCAGAGCCTCGAGCGATGCTTTGTGCACCATTGTGCATTCATCCCAAGCAATAAGTTGGCATTTCTGAAATATTTGTCCCATGCCGGATGATTTGAATATGTTGCACGTGAGTGTTTCAATGAATTGCAAGTTCATTGGAATGCACAACCCGTCTCCAGTGTCGATATTGTATTCTCGATATTGTACAAACCTTCATGGAGTGAACAGAACAACTAACCAAAGCTTCATGGAAATTGGATGAATGTTGTGGTAATGCATGAAGTTATCAATGCTGTATCGATACAGTATCGATATAGTATTGATAACTTTTGATATTGATACTTTATAAAACTTTGATAAAAAACACCTAAATAATTTCACCTCAATTTTGTATCAACAATGTATCGATATATCCATATTTTATATATATTATATCGATACAGTATCGACATTGAATTATCGATCTTGTAGAAACCTTCGCGGAGCGTACTCAATAACTTTCCAAAGTTTCATGGCGATCCGATGAATGGTGTAGTAATCCATAAAGGACAAACACATTATATACATTCGATACAGTATCGATATTGCAACGATACATTCCTTTTAAAAAACTAAATAATTTCACCTCAATTTTGTATCAATAATGTATCAATTTATCGATACTTTAGCGATATTATATCGATAAAGTATCGATATTGAAATATCGATTTCGTAGTCCTCTTTTCGGGAATGTACTCAACAAACTCCCAAAGTTTCATGGCGATCCAATGAATGGTGTAGTAATGCATAAAGGACATACACACACACACACACACACACTTGAGACTTCGTCGAGAGCGGACGTCCTTTGCTGAGCTCCTCGCCGTTGCTGGTCTGTGTGGTTTCTTGGGAGGTTTTCTTCGCCGATTCCAGCGGTGAGATCTCTCCATATTGTTACTTTGTGACACCTACCTTCCTATTCCTTAACCCTATTTTTACTATTATTTAACCTCTTATTTTTGCTATTATTCCTTATTTTCTCGAATAGTTGAATACTGTTTCACTTGATTGCACGCACGTGCCCCCCCCCTCCTCCCCTGAGTGACTCCTCCCACCCCAGGCCGTCGCCGAGTCACCGGCGATGGCCTTGAGGGCGGGTGCGGGGGGACTCTCCCCTCCCCTCCGCCCTCCAACCCCCTCCCCTCCTTCCCGTGAAAATGCGGGACTCCGTAATACTCAAATATCTCGTACGTTATCTTTCGAACGTTTGAATAGAGCGGATTCCAGTGAATTTGCTTTCGACTCAACCGAAAAACCAACTATCCTAAGGAGAGTAGCAGGCAATCTACAATTGACGCCTGCCGTTCAACAGTCTCGTGATTCAACTAATGACCGTCCAAGCGCAGAACGCGCTCCACGTCGTGCAACTAGTTATTCTTCTGTTGCCAACAGCAATGCCAACATGCCAACGACTTCCAATTATCCTGCCGACCCAAATCCTCTGCTTTCATCCAACCATTCCAGGCGTCCGCAATCGAGTTATACGCTGCCGCCACGGAAAATCACACCGCTGACCAATACTCCCTCGAAAAAGACAGGAATCTTTTTTCAGTGTATCGCTAACAGCAATTTACATGATTATGTATATGCAGTTGGCGATTTAATTGGCGGTGGAGCAAGTATTACTCATGCGTCAAAAATCTCACAGGATCGAGTCGCTATATACTTTAAAAATGAAGAAGAATTAAACAAATTCATTGACGAGTTCGGTGGAATTACACTACAAGATCGCTTTATTGAGGCACGAACAATGGTGGCCAGGGTGGAAAAACTAGTAATTTCGAATGTTCCACCAGAAGTACCAGATGCGGAACTAATTGACATCGCTCAGCAAGCGGTAACTGTTTGCGGTGAAATGAAGCAATACAAAATAGGAGCGAAGAGAGATGGATATGATCACATCCTCTCATTCAGAAGAGCGGTACCAGTCTTGAAAAGACAGAACACTGTACTACCAGACTCAGTCCTTTTGGACATTAATGGTTCATTTCATAGAATTTATCTGACCTTCGAAGAACCTAAATGCTACAAGTGCAAGGAGGAAGGGCATGTAGCAAGATTTTGTCCGCAAATACAAAGTAAAGAGGTTCAATTTAAAAATACTGTTGATGAAAGTCCCGTCGATGTTGTTTCTAACGCCGCTGAGAATAACACTACCTCTGGGCCAAGTAAGGACGTGAATGAATTAACACCTCAAGCTTTACCCCTCGACGCTTCGGCAGAAACTGAATCTAGCGATCAACCAGGAGCGGAAAGAGCTCCCGAGGAGGGCGAAGAGCCCTCTTCACTATCCGCCCATGCTGATGACTCAACCTCAAGTCACGTGGAGCCTCAAATGACTGAAGTCGATCCCAGTCCATCGAACTGTGTTTCGACCCCCCCTCCACTTTCTTCTGCCCCTTTATCTAATACTGCTTGCTCGCAGCCTGCTGCCGTCAACCCTGAACCTTCCCCTCCCGCCCCTACATTCCTACCCCTCGTCGCTGAATTATCAAGAAGTGTTTCCAGCACGCAACTCTCGCTGGACTCACTGTGTGACTCGGACACCGACATCCTAACTGACGACGCTAGCATAAACACTCGAAAACCTAAGCGCCGGCCTTCAACTGAGGATTTGTCAGTGAAAAAGAAGATGTCTAAGGATGAAAGAGGTGGAAAATCTAGTACGCACCGACTAGACCATGCGGATAAAGAACGCATTAATGTTGTCATGTCAACTGACACAAGTGCAGGCCCCTTGACGGCTGAAAGCGTGATTACGTTTTTAGAAGACACGCACAATCGTAATGTAAACACGCAACTAATGCTTGCGAAATGCGTAACTAGAGATTTTGATGAATTATGCGAAACATTAGAAAGAATTAGGCCACACGTCACAGAGAGACTTAAAATGCGAATTGCTCGCATAATCAACCACCTCTCAAATGTTAACGTGTGATCTTGCCTTAAACCAATATTGCTGAACTTCAGAACCGCCACCTCGTACATAAATATCCAATTTTATATATACATATCGATAATATTATCTATTGAAATATACGCTAAACTCAAGAATATGTCAAGAATATCCATTCTTACCTTGAATGTACGGTCAATAAGAAGCCAAGGAAAATGGGCTCAAATGATCGCCTTCATGAATGAGCGTAAGCCAGACATAGCCTTAATGCAAGAAACAAATGTGGATTCATTGCCATGTCTTGGACTACCAGGATACAAAGTATTTTTAAATCCACCTCGAACTCCTTGCACGGGGACGGCTGTTGCCGTGAAGGCTTCACTGATTGATTTTGTAACATCAGACAGTATAATTTTTCCGGGGCATGCCCAAGAAGTGGTGTTTTCCTTCAATAATGAACCCCTTCGTATAATATGTTTTTATGGACCAATTGACACAGAAACAGCGCTGGATGTCACAGATGCGGTTAAAAATCACTTAACTGCTCTCTCTCTGCAACAGTCACCAGCTAATATGACTTTAATCTTAGCTGGCGATTTCAACACAACCATTAATCCAAGTGTAGATAGATCCGGCAGGGTTGAAAGAAACGTACGCTTTGCAGCTGAATTAAGGCAACTTATTGACCACACCAGATTAGCTGATGTCTGGACAGAGATGAGAACTGACAGCTCAGGCCATACGTTCTTTTCTCCAAGGTCTTCCTCAAGATTAGACAGGATATATTCTTCATGCCATTCAATAAGAAATATCTACAGTGTAAATCTGATTGACTCATTCTCAGACCATAAAGCAGTCACCATGTGCATTAAGCTTAGCGGAAGGCCAATCACACCTCCATATTGGCGTTTTCCTAACTTTCTTTTATCAAACGAAAGTTTCGTAGAAAACATGAAAATAGTATTAAAATATCTGACTGTAGAATCTATGTCGAGTCTGAACATCTGCTCAGAATGGGAGCAAATAAAAAGAGCCATAAGAGACTATGTCGTCCTTTATCAAAAATCACGTAGGAATGAATATCCTTCTGCTGCAAGAAACAGATACCAACTCCAGGGGGAAAAGATAATGGCCACAATGGGATGGAACTCCCTAATTGAAAATGATGCTCCTTCAGCTAATCATCTGGCAAGATGGGCCACATGGTGCAGACCAAAACCCCTCATGGAGTTAAGGATGAATGGCCGTAACATTTCAGAGCTTGGAGAGTTATGTCATGTAACTCGCAAATATTTTGCTGACCAACACGAATGCAGAGATCAAACAATCCCTTTCTCTAGCGAAATACTGGACACCTTATCAGCCCTAAGTGAAAGTGACAAGGACTCCTTAAATGAAGGTTTTCACGAGGAAGATTTTACTGAAGCTCTGAAGAGTCTAAATAAACGAAAGGCACCTGGTTTTGATGGCCTCACGGTAGAATTTTATCTAGTCTTTTGGACTGAATTAGCTCCGTTGTTTACGTTGATGGTCAAGGAATCCTTTGTGAAAGGGCACCTACCAAGGAGCACTGCCACATCCGTCATTTCATTAATGAAAAAATCAGGAGATCCTCTAGAACTTAAAAACTGGAGACCACTATCACTGACTAATGTGGATTACAAAATTATAGCCAAAGCACTAGCATCTAGACTGTCAGCAGTTGTTAATTCGATAATCTCTCCTGAACAGAGCTACTGTGTGCCTGGAAGATCCATTTTTGACACCATATCGCTAATCAGGGATATAATGTGGTGGTGTAATGACTCCAACAAGCCGCTAGCTATTTTGTCGCTGGATCAAGCCAAAGCATTCGATATGGTAAATCATCGATACCTTTTCCATGTAATGGAAAAAATGTCCCTTGGAAATGACTTCATAGGATGTATAAAAACCATGTACAATAATGCCTCGTGCATGGTGCGAGTACAGAATACACTTACGGCCCCGTTTTTCTTTCAAAAAGGGATTCGCCAAGGTTGTCCTTTGTCTGGAATGTTGTATGCCATCTCTATCGAGCCTTTCATCAGACTTACTTTGAACACACTCACCGGACTAGCACTGCCTGGGGCTTATGAAAGGAGAATTGTATTGGCCGCTTACGCCGATGACGTAAACATTTTCATCACAAATGAAGAGGATTTTGACTTGGTCATCCCAACCTTTCAAAAATACGCAGAAGTCTCGGGAGCAGAACTGAACACTGTTAAGAGTAAAGGCCTCTGGGTAGGTGCTTGGAGAAATAAAATCGAACAACCTGTGACCTTAAACTGGAATTCTCAAGGGATGAGATTCCTGGGGGTGTGGATGTCCAACAACCCTCAAGAAGGAGACAGACTCATTAGTGACGAGTTAAATCAAAAATTAGAAAGTGCCTTACAGATGTGGAAGCCAAGAGCAGCACCTTTGTCTTTAAGAGGAAGAGCTCTTGCCATTAATAAGTTCATTGCACCAAGGTTATGGCACATCCTACAATGTCACTCACCGACACTGCAATTCCTCCGACGGCTTCAATCCAAAATAGTCGATTTCATCTGGCTGAATAGGAGGCACTGGGTCAAGAGTGCTATTTTATCTGCCCCTTTATCTGAGGGGGGAATTGGCCTGATAGATATTGAAGATAAAGTGCTGGCATTCAGAATGATCTTCATACAGAGGCTAATGAAGGATTCTCCATCAGATCCGTGGAAAATCATGGCGGCACATAGGTTATCCAGGTACCGAGGTATGGGGCAATCATTCGGCCTTTTCTTCTATAGTACGCCTTATCACATGTGTGAAAATTGTGGACTCTTCTATGATAATTTGATGAAGATTTGGTCGATTCTGAGTCCAACGCCAGAGGATACACCAAGTGGTGAGGTTTGTCGCCCCTACCCCACTGGATGGCCACCACCTTTGCCCATCGCACAGTTCTACTTTTGGAGTAAGAGGAAACTAACCGAAACCAAACTTCCGCTGCCAAAGGCTTCGGTGTACAAGGAAATCAGATACCTTCGCAATGGACATCAATGGCCATTGGAAGGGCGATATGGCGACGAAGAGATAAACTGGCTGACTATTAGAGCGTGGCCTACTTTCGGGATGGATGCAGACATCTCATGGCGTCTGGTGCTCGGGAGATGGGCTGATGCACGTTTTCTACGAGCAGTTGGTACACTTGAAAGTGAAGATTGTCCATGGTGCCCAGGTACTGAAGCGGATGCATGGCACCTTGTTTTCACTTGTTGCAAGGTGAAAGACATATGGAAAAACCTCCGAAGTCCGTTAAAGGTTTTAACCGGAGGAAATAATGTGTTTTTATATCAACTCTATGGAGGTTTTCCCTTTGATAAAAGGGACAATCAGGGGAATAAGCTTGCTAACTACATAATTACACTTGCAAAAAGTGTAATATACAGGAGAATCACATTGTATTTTAAAGGCAAAATCAATTATGTAGACTATTGGGAGACTTTCTTAAAAGTTTTAAAAAAGAGACTGCACCGTGAAATGAAATACAATCAATTTAAAGGATCGCTTGACTCCTTTTATGCTTTTTGGGGCTATAAAAATGTCATATGTTCACCATAACAGTACTTAAGATAAAATACACCCCCAAATATTTACGCCGACAAACTACGGGCCCCTTTGATAAATCAATGCCTTCATTTATGTTGCGGTATTTTAAAACGTCTCAACCTGACCTATTTATTTATTTATTTATTTATTCACTCATTTACTTCATTTATTCCTGTCTCTCCTTAAACCACCCTAATCGTCCTATTTTATCCCATACCATTGCTATGGACTTTTACCCTCCATTTCCACACTTTATCCTGTTGAAATCAAGGCTCATTGTTATTTTAATATCTCACCCAGGACTGTGTACATCAACCGTACTGCATCTTTTTCATAATGCTAAGGCTAACGGACATGGCGAAGGACATTACGTGCCCATGGTCGGAAACCCAAAGACAAAGGATCAGGCAATGATGATCGTCGCGGAGTGGTCTCTTTCTTCTTCAATCAACAACGTGCTTATTATGGAGGAGCCAGGGAGAGAAGATTGCAAGCAGGGGTCCCAACCCCCTGGGCGCATACTATCCCTGGCCAGACCGCTTTAAAAAAAAAAAACCTTTGATCAAAATGTGAAAACTTAATCACTTTGTAAAACGTATTTGATTTTACCGATCAATAAATAATAATAATAATAATAATAATAATAATAATAATAATAAAAAAAACACACACACACATACATTCATTTTTATATATATAGATTAGAACGCCCAAGGAATGTCCCTTATCCAATAGATCATCATCGGGGTGTTTTGAAGTTTCTCAAAATCGTGGATCATCCGCAAAGAGCCCAGACCACTTTTTATCTACGTCTACACGATACCCTGCAAGCCACCGCGAGGGTGTGTAGCAGGGGATAAAGATCACCAAGCATGCACAACCGACATGCACACAAGCAACTATAGGGTCTCATGCGACTATATTGTTAGTAGCTATAGTATTTAAGGAGGTTGGCTCGCGACTGCGTTAGTCAAGTTTTCAGAGGAATCTTATTAATTTAAGTACGAGTATATGCCTGCTAAGTGATCCTTACTTCACAAAGAAAATTACCTAAGCTATTGAAAGTCATAAGTATCACAAGAAATATGATGTAAAGTCGAAGGATTTCTTTTTTATGATAATTTTAATCAGCTCGACTATGGAGTCAATTCAGCATTTACTTTAAAGAAATAAATTTATGTATTCGATGAATTTACTAATTTATAACACCAGAATATTACTATCAAAGGTTATGTTATAATATTTTTCTGAAATATGCTTTAATATCTCATTAGTAATGATATTATTCATACGCCATACATTTTACATAGAGCGACCGCAGCGACACTTGAAGACAACTAACGCATTTCGTCTGCTATAAGCGCAGTAATTGGTAAATTTAGCAAAAAATACGGTAGGTTGATGCCTTTATTTTCGTGTCATTTTATTCCTTGTGACATTCGGCATAAAATATCAGTTTTTTGCAAAAAATGACATGTCACTATGGTATTTTTAAACGTTATATTCCCATGTGATGGCCATTCTCGCCGTTAATCGTATGTAATTTCAAATGCAATTTGTGCAAAAAGGAGTATGGGTTGGTATAATTATCTTTACTTTATTAGATTGAGGAACTTAAGTTCTATAAGTGCTGAAAATATTTTTAAAAAATGACATGACTTTCACTTTTCGGACCAACCTCCTTAAGGGATTAATACATTCATCATGCACTACAGACTACTCTAAAATATTTCCCCTACCTATCCCTTTGCTATGCTGCCTATTCTGTTCTCTTATAGTACGAGGGAAATATGCCATTTCGAATCTATCAGTACGACTATCTATCTCTCTAATCTTATTTATATGGTCGAATCTAGCATGTTTTTAATATGTGCATAACATCTTCAGTAAATCTATCCGATAGAAATTTCTGTAATATATTTAATCTGTACCTTAACCTACGCTCTGATAATGATTCCCACCCTAATTCTTGTATTAATTCTGAAACACTACTCTACCTATCGTAACGCCTTTTAACGAACCTAGCTGCTCTACGCTGTACACTGTCTAGTTATCTGATCAAACCTAATTCATTCGGATCCCATACACTGGCTGCATACTCAAGGTGGGGCCTAACTTGTGAAAAGTAACATCACTCTTTTGTCTTCTCATCACATTTCCCAAATACTCTTTTTATAAATCCTAGCTTTCTCTTCGCTCTGCCGCATCTTTCCCGGATGTGTCTTCCACACTATATTATATTATTATATCCATAATATACTATATTATAATTTATACGCGAATATTATTCAAAGCACACTCTTCGAGTCATTACGTCATCCTCATAAGCCTTATACATATTTCAGAAGTTTACCTTGACATTTTGCCAATGTTAAAACAATACTTGCGCAAATGATTTTTAGTAAGAATTTTCATGGTGGCAATTCGCTGCTGAGTTCGCCATGTGCCCAGGTTTCTACATACTCGTGTTCCGAGACTGTGGAAACGCGAAACTGTTTCGAAGTTTGTTGCTAGTTCGCACTATGAGGGGTGCCTACGATCTGCAACGTTCTTGTGGCAAATCATACCTTGCGAAGACGGGAAAATCCATCAAATGCAGATTACGCGAGATTGAATGTGCATACCACCCGGAAGAAACCAACACCTTGACGCGTAGGAACGCCGGAAAGCCGTTACTATTGAGGTGCGGCAGGGTGGTGATGAGGTTTTGGGGGAAATGGCGAGGAAGTCCGCCCGCCAGCGAATATCCGGTGCCTTCGGTTCCTCGGGTTTCATCCAGGCCTTCGCCCGTCTCCCTCCAACCGCACCAAATTCCTGTTTTCGTTCCATCAGCACCACCCATTACCTCCCCCTCCTAGTATTTTCTTTCAATCTCTTGCCCAACTCATCCACCCCAGGCATTCTTCTTCAATATTTTCATTCCCATGCTCGCGCGCGCTTTAACCCTTTCTCCCTACGCTTGTTCCCCGCGATGCTTTTATCTTCGAGGCTCGCAAGGTATTGTTTCCTCGTTTTTGTCTCATTTTAATTATTTCTCTCACCCCCTTTCTTCTCCCCCAAATATTTCTACTACGCCTCTTCCCTGCGCTTCTCTCTTCAACTCGTCCCGTGGCACAACTTTCACTCCGCCTTCCTACCTTCAATTGTTTTGCCTCGTGTTCCCCTCCTGACGTTTCACTCATTCCGTATCTACCGGTACATCCAGGGAGTATTTTTCTCCGCCAATCGGTGTTCGGGGCTCATGTTTTTCACCCTATGTGACGCGTTCGAAGGAACACACCTAATGATTTAGGCAACCTCGACGACCCGAGTTTCCTTTTGACCTGTGCTCTCTTTGACGCTTCGATTCAATTATTTGTATTCGTTGGCCCCGTCCGTGTTTTTCTTGCCGTTCGCTTCGACATTCTGGCATACAATTATAACCAGCTGAGTCCGACATTCAGAATCCCGGACCCGTGTTTGTTTTATCATTATATTTTTTGAGATATATTGTTATGTGACTGTCCTATACGACGTTAACGGCTATAATGGGTGTGGAGATTCTGTTTTATTGTTGATTCCAGTTGACCTTACAATCGAATCTGTTATTTATTTGCTAAAATTAGGAATGTGTTCTGCGGGTATTGTATTCCGGCGTGGAATCGCCCCTTGCCACAGACCCTTGCGATGAATTTCAGGATACCATGTAGATGTAGATCATTAGCGCCATTCACGAATGAATTCCTTTGCAAGATGTCGATGTTCATTTCTGCGAATTTTGGATGTGTTGTCAGTAATCCTTTAATTAAGAAAATGAAATCAATCCTGTTCTGATGCGTTTGCTGTTCTCTTCTTCACTTTCGTATTTTTTCATTTAACAATGTAACATCTATCGTAAGTGGAGTGCGCGACTTTTGTATTCTTTTCCTCTTTTATCTGAGGATACACTGTTGTTAATTTCTCTCCATGTAGTTATCATCCATATAGAGCTTGCCCGTGGTGAGCGGTAACAGTTTGAATTCGTGTATTGCCCTTCAAACTTCCGGTGAACACTTAATTGCGCTGCTGGTAGGGAATCTAATCCCTCCGCAAATACATCGAAGTAGTGATTGATCTTCATCTTTCATTAAAATCCTTGTGTTTGCGATGCCGGAGGCCGTCCCTATCTAAAAGTACGACTTTGTTCGTTATGAAATTGGAGTGATTAATTTCAGGGGCCCATGAAACTGTGAACTTTTGGTACCTAAAGTGCTGGGAATAAAGTGACTTCACCTTCACATGTGAACTGCATTTTCTCCTACAATTTTTCCCCGTCTGCATGGTTTACCATATTTTTATAGCCGAATTTGGTAGAGTTTTTAAACTAAAAAGACCCGTATTTTTCCGTCTTCGATCCGTCAGATAGTTCTCGAGCTATAAGTTATAAAAACTGATGTTTTTAACCCTTTCGGAAAAGTTGGCGCGAAACTGCGAATCACAACTGACACTGCGAAGCTCCTTCGCCTTATCACATTGGGGGACACAGCTTACTCCGCCAATGGAAGTGGTTGCGACACGATCTGTGCGAGCAGACCTTCTGCCCTCACCTCCACTCCCCTACCTCTCCCTCAATGCAGTCAAGTACGGGAGGTGAATGACGTAGATATCCTTAACGCAACTCGTTTGTTGGGCGTCACCTTTTGCTTATTTTAATATTTTATTTACGAGCGAATGACTCTGTTTAGAAGAATAATTTTTTCACTAAAACTCATGTTTCACTTCCATCTAACGATTTTGTATACAAAATACCGATTTCGGTTCCAAGTAAACGCCCCCATTTTCTCTACTCTGTTGATGCTTGCAGTGTACTTTCTCCTTGAAGTTATTTGATTCAGGTATCGCCTAAATTTCTTGATAACTCTTTTCCACGCTTTATGGGAATTTAAAATCCCATCAGATTCTTATGATACCGGCAGCCGCGGTTGAATATTATATTAGCCTTATTTTTACCCTCATCACCTCGTGCCTTGCAGGTTCTTCTGGTTTCATCGCCTTCTTTGGATCCGTCTACACGAAACTGTTGGCGGAACCTAACCTTAAAGTTGTACGATGATAACAGATACGACGCCACGGAGAAATTATTCATGGATACTCAATAGATAACCTAATCTTGCCTCGAGTTAAATTTGCTGAAAGATGAATATAGTTCTGAGTTGGCATTTGTTTGGTTAACCACAAAGGGATCCCTGTGTGTGTGCTTTGACTCCATGTTCCTTTCTTGGCTCTGCTAAATTTCACTCAGGTCACATGCACCCTTAAATTAGGCTTTGAAGCCTTCATTTCGCACAGGACTAATCGTACCTGATATGATGCTTTAAAAAGAGGACCAAATACATTAATTAACGGTGGAAGCAAACGCTAGGATTTTTCCTTCAATATCATGAGACAAGGGAATTTTTTCAAGTTAAAAAGAAGTTCAGGTGAAAAGTGTCCTGAGATTGGCCTCACAGCTGACTCTTAAGGTCGTTTTCAAGAACAAATAAATATCTAAGTTTGAAGGACCATCAATCGTGCCAATTTCATGGATAAAAGCGTCAAAATAGAACGTGGACTATTATCCATGCATTCTTTCATGAATTTTGTAAGCTCTGCAATACCTTCCTTAAAACCATGACATTTTTACTGTTATTCTCTTCATGCACCGTACTGCTTAGTGACGAGCTTGGTTTGAAACTGTGTTTAATGCCTGTGGACAGATTTTTTGAATAATTCCTGCCCTCAAGGTTCTTTGATATTTAAATGCGCCGACTTTGATCACTATTCTTAACGTAATCACGGAGCAAGGAGTCTTTAGGAATGTTTCAGTGCACGGGATCACGAAATTTGAATACTTTTTTTTTTTGAAACCCTGAGATGTGCTCAATCTTACTTAAGTCTTATAATATCTTATCTTACTGAAACACCACTCGATGTTGATGCGTTTTCTGGTATCTAGCTATAACCTTTAATTCAAATTAATATCACGTTTAATGCAATGGTATACATTTCATCATCATCATCATTGGTCAACAATCCTAGGATTAGTTTGACGCAGCCCTCCACTCGATTCTTCTGTTTGTCAACCTCTTCATATTAACGTAATTCCTCTCTTTCATAGGAATCGATTTACACATCGTATAGTTGTTAAGCGATAATGCTGCGATGCATATTATTGGTAATGCTATGTGGTAAATAAATTATTATCGCAAAGTTTAACCTATTTTTTGCCTGATGGATATTACGCCAAGTCAGTATGAAAAACTTTATCTTCTCAGATGCTTATATATGTGTGTGCTTACTATGATCCTGCGCTGATTTATTTCATAATTTTGTGAGCGACTGAAGAGTGATATGGAAGTAGTGAAAATGGCGTAGCGACTTGTTCGCTTAATTTTCTTGAAATCTCCCAAGTTCCTTCCCCTCATTCTTCATGCTTTTCCTCTCCTTGCTCCTCCACCCCTTCAAACTCTGCCTCTCCACCCTCCCCCCACTCCGCCCCCTCCCCTGTATTGACGTCTTGACATCCCTCGCAGTTCCACCTCTCATTATTTTTTCTTTCCTTTGTCTCCCCTATCCCTTCAGTTCGCGGTCATCCTATTCTCTTCTCTATTATAATTCTGACCTTCCTTCCTCACTATTCTTAGCTCGGGAATCCTTCAAAAATTTTAATTTCGTGTTCTCGAGTTGCTTTTTTTTCGCTTGAAGCCCTTCGGAAAAATGGGGATAAGATCGCAATGAAAATGTGTTCGGAGTGACGAACTCGATCGATAATTTCGAATTCCGACGTCCTTCCCTCTTCACCTCGCTGTGTTTCCCTCGTCCGATCTCACGCCACCGATAGCGTGCTGTGACATTTCAGTTGGAAACACCTTTTTTGATTCTGCAACTGAAAAAAAATCGCAGTTATGGTTGAGAGGGGTGGGATACTTGCGGCGTATTGTGCTCCTTTCAGGGACTTCAGCTATATTGTCCTGCATGTAATGTGGGCGATGCAGCATGTCGAGATAGATTGTCGTACCGGTAGATTCAAAATGGCATTTTTCCCCATACTATAAGAGAACAGAATAGGCAGCATAGGAAAGGGATAGGTAGGGGAAATATTTTAGAGTATTCTGTAGTGCATGATGCATGTATTAACCCCTCAAATACTATAGATACTAACAATCTAGTTGCATGAGACACTTTAGTTGCTTGTTTGCATGTTAGTAGTGCATGCTTAGTGATATTCACCCCCTGCCACACACCCTCGCGGTGGCTTGTAGGGTATCGTGTAGATGTAGATGTCTCCTCGCGCCCTGTAGTACACATGAGTCAAGGGAATCTGTGTTTGAGTTAGGTCGCTTTTTCATTATTCTTGATCCAGTTGGTGGATATATATATACAATCCCCGACGGCTAACTTTAAAACTGTTCCATATTTAGCAGCTGTGTGTATATGGCCCTCTTTTATTAGTTGGTTTATTCGTTCATGGTCTCGCGTGGAGTCACACTCTAACACACGTGGTGAACGTGGATGTAGTAGACCTGATAGCTGTTCCTTGGGTTTAATTTAGCATTCCGATGAACAAGGTTCTCCTTTCTCAGTTTAGAATATCCTTTCTGAGGCCTAATTTGGCTTTACAGTCATAGGTTATGCGGAAATCGGATCGGTGTTGGAAATACTTTCCGGATCTTCAGTCAATATACACCCGTTCTTTTTTTTCTCGACATTTTACTCCCTTATCCCACCCTCATGATTTTTCTGTTATCATTAAAATGATAACCATCTCGAAATTCGTGGATCAAAAATCTTTTGTCGATATACTATTTTTTGCACAAAGCTTTTAAAGCACTTGCTTCAACTGGATTGTTGAGATTGAAAAGAACTGCGGGAAGTGGTTCATTCGATTTTTAGGTAGATATTCTTAGCCTTCTCCCTCTCATGCTTTTCATTTCTTCCATGCCGCTGTGCTATTGGCCTTAAGAGGTTCTCAACAACCTTCAGTGTAGATATTTTTTTCTTTTTTAATCCTCCCATTTATTTTTTCTCTTCGTTTGCTGTTGTGTTTCTCTTTCTCAGCTTCCTGCGCGGTGACCATTAGCTTGAAAAAACGTTGAACATTCGGAAAAAGCCTCTGTAAAATAAAGGAAACTTTCGGGGATATTCGCAAATTACCGAAAATATAGTGAAATAAAAACTAATTGTGAAGAAATGAGACTACTATTCCACACCGTACAGATTTTTTATCTTTTTACGTCTGTATGTTACAGGTAACCTTTTGCCAGTCGCCCCAAGGGTTTATGGCCTGAGTTATGACTGGGTTAGGAAAAGGTGGGAAGAGGAAAGAAATAATCATAGGAAGTGGCTGAAGAGGGCAAAATGGAATCGATTGAACTTAAGTGTGTAGAATTGCGTTTATTGTATATTGTAGTCGTAGGCGGTGGCTGCTAAAAACAAGTTTTTTAATCTTTCCATTTGACAGTCATGTGTTTTGCCACTTTTATTTGTCCAGCTGTGTTGTACGCATGCGTCTGACGAGTCAGTATGTATTCCCGCATTTTGAATGTACCCTGTGAGTAACCATTTAGTCTCTAAAATATAACATCAAAGTCCTTCCAATGCCAATTGATATCATAAAATTTTTACTTTTGGAGAGCAAACAGCTTTTTATAAGTTTTAGTTAGTTAATTAGTTAGTTTTTTAGTTTGTTAGTACAAAATATTTCCTCATCGTAGCCAAGATGAGGCTTTAACAGAGCAACGAGATATCAAACTTAAAAGTGCATTAGCCTATATTCGACCAGTTAGTCGATCAAGGTTGGTGAGTGTAGGACTAACCAAGCAGTAATCTGCATCTACATCTACTTAATAACCTGCAAGCCACCATAAACGTGTGTGGCAGGGGGTGAATTCACACCATACATGCGTTAAATATCATTCATAAAAGGAATAGTTATATTTTCTAGTAATGGTAATGTCAAACGGTTATGTTTGAGTTATATCAATGCCATAGCGCACTGTAGCGACCATAAACGTGATATTTTAAGTGTTTTTTAACTATAGACACTCAAGGACTAGTTTGAACTCTGAAAAGTGGTGCTACAGAAGTAGGGTCAGGGCGTTTTTGGCTACACCTGCCGATGCCGCATATCATTTTATAAGGTAATCAAATACTCAGCCTCACGGCGCCTGAATTTTGCTAATTAGGTTGGTGAAAGGAGATCAATAATAGATAAGGGGAAGGCAAAATTTTAAGAGCTCTATTTTTTCTGTGATTATACGAGACCAGAGGAAGTGGAAATGGAAAATTTTTAATTCGCCGGTTAAACTGTGTGAGGGGGGAGTTTAAATTTCAACCTGGCGGACGCCATCGTCTAACCTCTTCGTCTCACTTTCTCTCCTCACCTTCCCTGCCCCTTTCTCGATATGCCCACACGTCCGCCTCATATGCCCTCTGCACACACTTCCTCTCCGTAGACGTTCCTTTCTTTCCCTCGCAGCCCAACTTCCCGCTTTCTTTGTCCTCGCTCCGTTCGATGAGGCAGTCCCATTGTCTCCAGCCACGCTCCCTTGGCAAGGTGACCAGGACTTCTTCCGCTTGAGCATTTTTTTCATTTTTTACAGTGTTTATTTTTAAATTTTTATCGTCCGTCCTCCTGAATGGTTCCTGGGGTAATTCCCCTCGGCCCGTGCTCTCAAGCAACCTCTTCCCCCGCGACTTGCAATTATACCAGTCTCCTTCCCATCCGACCCACACTCGACGAGAATTTTGCGCGTGCGGACATCATGGTTTCATGTTGGAACGAAACGAATGTTGACTCCCCCTGGTATCGTTCGTTTGAGTTGCCTTCTGGTGGGTGTCACGACGTCTTGGGTATCATGCTGGTCACTTCGAATTAGTTGGGAAACCCACGACACTAGAAGGTTGTTTGCAAGATTAGAAATAGTTGAAAAATTCAAATTGCACAAATGTGAATCCGTTACTACAGACATATTTCTACCCCTACCCTACATTACCAGGACAAATAGAAGCACAGGCCCGTGCTCTCAAGCAACCTCTTCCCCCGCGACTTGCAATTATACCAGTCTCCTTCCCATCCGACCCACACTCGACGAGAATTTTGCGCGTGCCGACATCATGGTTTCATGTTGGAACGAAACGAATGTTGACTCCCCCTGGTATCGTTCGTTTGAGTTGCCTTCTGGTGGGTGTCACGACGTCTTGGGTATCATGCTGGTCACTTCGAATTAGTTGGGAAACCCACGACACTAGAAGGTTGTTTGCAAGATTAGAAATAGTTGAAAAATTCAAATTGCACAAATGTGAATCCGTTACTACAGACATATTTCTACCCCTACCCTACATTACCAGGACAAATAGAAGCGACAATTTAAGAGAAGTCATCTGTTGGACTGGGCGGTACCAAAAAGTCGAGTTTACACACACAATACGCGTAAAAGTGCAAACAAATTATAGTTATTTCAAATACATCGGACACCACTCTTCATAATCTATTAAAAAAGTTTTTGTTCAGCTGAACTCAACTTCACGGCTGTTGACCTATCCTCTTGTCACACGCCGTTGAGGCGGCTCGCAAGGTAAAACGTAGATGAGGCTCTGTAGAAGGATTTCTATATACATGGTCTTTTCGGTCCAAGATTACCGTTTGTTAATAAGGGAACATGTTAATAAACATCTAGCAGGCTTTCTCAACACTCTATATACTTGTTCGTTCGAAGGTTTCCGCGGCGTGGCAATGAATGGCTCTGAATTTCCGAATCCGAATCGGTAGAAGTAATCCTGTGATCGCTGTTACGGCCGCGAGGCCTTGCCAGTCGAGGTAGGAGGGAAATAAAAGGAAAATAACGAGGATGCAGGAATGTTGGATAGTGGGAAAGGAAAATATAAAAATGGTAGGATATTAGGAATGGGGGCTCCGGACTGATGGGCTAATCCATTCTGCCGGAGTACAAAGTGACAGGAAATTGGAAAAACTATTAGGGTAGGAGGTCAGGAATAAGGGTCTTCGTTCTGACGGGCATATCCGCTCCGACGAAGCTCAAAGGGGTTGAAAAATAATAAGGATTAGG
This sequence comes from Platycnemis pennipes, assembly GCA_933228895.1. NCBI lineage: Eukaryota > Metazoa > Arthropoda > Insecta > Odonata > Platycnemididae > Platycnemis > Platycnemis pennipes. Next base: position 107,257,597 of record OW121852.1, on the reverse strand, counting down.
GCAGGAATGTTGGATTAGGAATGTGGACTAAGGAAGGAAAGGACAAAAACGGAAACGGGAAACAGAGGCCACGAGACGAGTAGGCAGGCAATCAGATGGCAGGCGAAGGCAGAAGATCAGATGGTGTATGATAGGCGATGATGATGGGATGACAAGCTGAGGAGACGAAGGCTGACAGGAGGCACACCAGCCTCAAGTAGTTCCTCCATTAGAGTTGTCCAGGGATGCCGGGTCGAGATCGAGGGAATGAATCCGAGGCTAGGAAGGATAAGGAATCAGGGAAGGATGTTTGGAATATGCATGGCAGGATAATAGGAAAGGATCAAGTAATCGTCACCTTTACGGTTTGGTTCTGAATTTCTAAAGCTAGCAATCATTAAATAAAGAGAAACATTATTTCCCGAGATTGATAAGAGAGGCCACCGAAATAGTGAAGGCACCTAACAACTTCAATCGAGAGGACGGATATCCATTGCACAGTGCGTGGAAAAGGACCCTCCACCATCCAACCAATCAGGGAGCAGCTACGACACGAGACGTCCTATATATAGGCGGCGAAAACTCTAGTGAACAGGTCGACCTGAAGACGCCAGCTGGAATGCCGGCGAAACTGTTGTCAAGCGAAGTCAACATTCTCGGAGCAATCCCGAAAGAAATGTAGAGCCACTCTATATACTAACCGGTTCAATACACTAACCGGTTCAATATCACTGCTAATTGATTAAAGAAACATGTTGGTTAAGCATTTACCAGGCATGCATAACTAAGTGATTGTGAGCATATAATCGCACGCAATATTTGAACACTGATTTGTCAATTAAGGTGGTGGATTTTTTTTAGGATCTAAGCATGTCCTTATGAACCCTAAATATATAAATATGTTTGTAGAACTTGCCAAATGCTGCCTTGCATGTTGTTTGAAAGTTTTTTGGAAAGGATTTTTTTTTGCATCCCGATTTATATTAAAAGTAATCTCGCGTTAGGTAGGTATGCAATATAAATACACTTCCGTGCATTTACACATTTGGTGATAACTCATTCCCTGCCAGACATCCTCGTGGTGGCTTGCATGGTAGTCAGTAGTTCTAGATATGCAAAGAAATGTGATGGCTTCCACGGTGAAGTGTTGGGGCTGAATTTTTTTCCATCTAAGCAAGAATTTATATAAGCAATCCATGTTTATTAATGGGTGAAGTATTTTTTTAAATTGCATTTTTTTTAAAATTCCCATTATCGGTTAAAGGGTGTAGTCATCAAGAGAAAAATTTATTAAGAACATTTTTCAGATGCCTTATGGACTATCTGTTATTCAGATTTAGCTCTTGAACTTCTTATCCTCTTGAAAATGGGGTTTCTGGTATTGCTTGAGCTATACCCGGAATGTCATTTGAATTTTTTCTTCTTCAGTCAGATATTAGACTTCTTTAGTCAGTCGATCTCAAAAGCATCCTGACGCCAAAGAAATTTTGTGTCGTTCCTTGTAATCTTTTGGTCCTAGTTGATGCTGTGTTCGATTAAGGCCGATTTCTCTGATTAACGTATCTTAAAAAAAGTCTAAGCCTAAACCTAGCCTGGGTATACATGGCGGCCGAAATTTTAAGAATGCGACGTCGTTGCCATGAGGATGGGTGATGAGTTGTCACCCAAAACGTGAGTCGTGGTCACCAGAAACCTGTATAATTGATATGGTGGGGAGCCAGAGAATATATCACGAATGTTATTCGCCGGAAAAGAATTAAATCATGAATCGTATTCTAGGATGGCTAACTTTCCGCGAAAACCTTAACGGAGTTACCCAAAGAAAAATGTAAAATAGCAGAATTTCCATGGTTAAAAAATAATACGCCTTCTCCGGGACTCGAACCCGGACTTTGAATTTGTCATAAAGTCAGCACCTTAATATTTAAAACTGGCTTTAATCACGTGGACAGCGGCGATGTAAGCATTTTTATTTTCCACCTTAGCTTCGAAATCGTTTGATTAGTTTTTTTCTCTCAACAGGCCGCTATTAATTTCCGAGTGCTTGGAGACTCGCATCCCAGTGTCCTTACTGTGAGTGCAGTATTTTCTGTACGAGCTATTCGAAGGTGTATTTTCATTGAAATGCACTTGTTTCTTGTCCAGTTCGCGGACTTATTTTTTAAAGTTGGTTAGAACTTCTCATTCAGAAATTGTTCGTAACAGTTTTCTTGTCTCTATTCATAAAACAATACATTAGAGTTTGAGCCGTACGACGGAGCCTCTAGTTGTTTAGATTTATAAAATTCATTTGGAATTTATTAAATTATATTTTAGTTGGGTCCCTATCGGGATACCCTTCTCGGGTTGTCAACATCCACTTACTTATTGTTTCAGTGTCTTTACTGTTCTCACAGAACTTCGTATGTTTTTAAAATTTGCAGTTTTCTGCAAGATCTGCGGTAGAATATTAGCTGCTATTGTAACCCCATTTATAAATTAAATTAATACGGTAATATGGTCTGGAAGAACGCAATCTCCTTTGTTTTCGGAAAAATACAAAATTGGAGTGTTTTCGATCGACTCCATTGCATATTCTAAAAAAACTAATAAATGAAGGCGTAGCTTGGTGTGACTATCGGTATATGATTCTATTTTTTGAGGTTTGCTTTCTTGATTTAATGCATTAGGGTAGGGATGGTGTTTCTTTCCGAGAGACAGCTTGTTTTGTTTTCCCTAATAGTTGCGGTGTGTGATGCACTCCGCTGATTGAAGCAGATGTATTTTCTTCCAAAAAGGAATAATTCTGTTGCGAATTCGAAAACCAAAGCCTACTTGCCGAATTCATCATACCTACGGTATATTTGTGCGCCGCCATATTTGCAAATGACGACTAATTGATAATAAGCTTCGCAATGTCTGATCAAAGTTTGCCTTTCCGTATACTCCAATCAGCTGAAAAGATAAAGGGCATATCATTCCTCGAAACCTTCAGAATAACGAATCGGATTACAGAGGTTCTGGGAAATGAGAGTTGCCTACGGTAATGTTGAGGTTAATAATCTGTTGTTTTTTATTTCTCTTCTTTTTAATACTGGATAAGGAGCACCGGATCCTAACTATTGTCTTTAAGAGCCATCTATTTATATAGATGTTTGTATATTGGTAAGCCAACAGGGATTTTATAAATACCCAGGAAACATCGTATCTGACTATCTGTTATCGAAATTTCCAACATTTTCCTTCGCATTGTGGCATTCCGTATGATTGAAAGCGTGATTACAAGCAATAGCCATGGTTATCGGTTTGAAACTTTCACAGACCTTACGAGATGTGTCTTTGTAAATGTGTTCATCGTTTAAGGATTTCCAGAAAATATTTAAATGAAAATATATTAAAAGTTTAATCATTAGATTATATGCAAAGTGTAACATCCAGTGGGTAGTACCCCCTTGTTAAGAGATCGAAAGACCTTAATTTGTTGCATGCCTTACAAATCCTTTAAGGAAAAATGTGAAGTCTCTGCGAAGTTTTGTGCAACTACTAACAAAGCAGATTACTAAAATCATTTTTTTTTCGAGGAACGCTACAAATCCCTGAGATTGAATGCCAGCACCGCATTCCGATGCTTGAATTTACGTCAGATTCTCATCCTCAATATTTATCAGAGCCCATAGCAATTACGTAGCTCACCTATGTTTTTTTGAACGTTGCGTACATTTTGTGTCGACACTGACGTTTTTATAGCATATTTTTCGAAATGGTGGAGATCTATCAAACATTATGAAAATGAAAATGCGAAACGGAACACGGAACTTGAAGGAATTTAACCTAAATTAACCTCTAAATATCTGCCATTCTAAAATGCATTCGATTCGCGAATTGAGCTTAAAAATTCGAGGTAGAGACATTTTATGAAAATGTTAAAAATATATCATAAACTTCATCGTACTTGTCCCGTTAGATCATAAAAATATAAATATCTGCTAGCGATAAAAATGCTGCTAAGACAGAAAGGGTTGAAATTATCATTTTTTCCGATAATAATGCACAAAAGTAGAATTATTGATGTTACCCAGGAGATAATAAATTTAAATAGGAGATGTTTATGGTGGCCGTTTTTTTAATTTTTTATGCCTGAATGGGGTTCGAAAAATACCACGCCTAAGTGTAAATTTATGGATTTAGGGATTTAATTTCATTCAAGGTACGTTACCATAATAATTTGTATAAAATTTGTGTAAGATGATGACGATTTTTTGACATTGAAGGTCGTTTTGCATGGGGTACTGATTTGTTCCATAAGCGAAGGGCTTTTCCTTAGCAGTGAAAGTAGATGTATACTTGCTAGCGGAAGGATTGGGTGAGCGACAGTAGTGAATATCTAGTAAGGAGACCATCTCTTCCACATACCATTGCGGTGACATGAAAGTTAATTATGCAAGCGTCATATTTCGCAGAACCACCGAGCATGCCTGAAAACTCAGAGTTCATCCCAGTGAGTGTTACGCGAATTTATCGCTTACAGTGATTTATTGGCTTCGACGTGAATCGAATCCAGGGTGAAAGTATAGAACGTTGCCTTGGGTGGCTTTCCATCCATTGTCTTCGATTTCTCCCGGTATACCCTCGCGACATAGTTCCACAGAAGATACTGCCGTCGATGCGGGGCAACCTGAGACTCTGCTCTTACCCCCGTTTCCCAGCGCCTGCCCCGGTACATATAAGGACGTCTATTACTGATTTTATTCTTCTCTTCGACACTAATGTGCGTGCGAAGCGATTTGAACTTCCCTTTTCTCTCCCAAAATCTGCGATTCAGACTTTCTATCTCAGGAGTTCGTTCGCCTCTGTTGAAATTTCGGTGTTTCGATAATAAGGGTTATTACGTATTGTTACCCCTCGATGTACGGCTTCCATTACTCCACGTGACATTCCTACATCGTGTTACGAGCCTCCATTTAAGTCACTCCCTCGATCCATTTGCCTAAACTTTCGAAAGCTTTTAACGTGGGCTAAATGCAGACCTTACCGTCTGAAATCCTTATGAGTACAGCTTACGACCTGGAGCGGGTTCAGTGAAGATCGGCAAGAGATGTAAAGGGACGATACGATAGCCATAAAAGGTTAACTAGTCTAATAGTAGAAGTGAAATGGGAATGACTATGAGACCGTTGGTTGAAATGTAGACTTGATTTCGTAAGTAAAGTCCAAGACGATATTTTTACTTATGACATGAAAGGCATTTTGCGGATTCATACTTACTATGGTAGATTGGATCATGAACGTAAAATTAGGGAACTTCATTGTCTAAACTACAGATTACATTCTTTTCTTCTACGAATAGCTATAAATATGTTCAGTAACACATACGCAAGTTTACCTACAGGTAGCCTAGCCTTATGCGTGTAACCCATTCTTCTATACGCCTCATTGCAAATATTTCTTATTTTCCCTTATTTGGTTAAACTGTTAAACTCAATGCCTCTGCCATAAATGAGCATACTTCGGATGTAATTATGGAATTTTTAATGGCTATTTGATGTATGCATGTCCGTTGTGGAGATTTTTATGCATTCGATAACACTTCGATAAAAAGTAGTTGCAGAATTTCCCATGAGGGAATTCATAGTTATCTGCTTATCTGCTCATAATCCATATTTATCAATATCGCGAAAAGCTATCAATTAAAGTTGCCAATATGTCCTTTTCTCCTTAGGATCTAAGAACCGGTCCCGAGTCCTTATATAGAAGACTATTTTTTCCGTTGGACTTAATATACGGATATTACTAGCGGGTTCCTCCGTAGTGGAAATTTTCTGCATGTTTCTAAGCTACTTATTTTAATATATCCAATGTAAATGCTAGGTATAGTATATCCAATTTAAATGATCTTAATCAATAAAGTTAATTACTCGATGTATTTGTGGAAATGCTTGACTTGTCATTGGTTATTACGTTACTTTGTATGCAGTAACAATTTAGTCTTATTTATAGTTAAAATCTCACGTGCCCCGTGAATTCATATCTAAAATTTTCCTCAAAGCTGTTCTATTATGGCTCTCAGTTGCACGTAAATTGTGCCTTCACGGAATAGTACTTTTGTATGCGTGTATCATATATGTGTAGATTTAGTTCTCTCTAAAAGCAATTGCATGCCTGGTGGTGGTTCACCCCATGCCACATACCCTTTCCCTGGCTTTCCGGGCATTATGTAAATGTAAATATCCCCGGACCGGGGATTCCCCGGTGTTGCGAAGAAAAAACTTGATCTGATATTTTTATCATTATTTTATTTCCGCCTCTAAAGCCACGATATTGCGTGATTAAAAATCTTTCAACACATTCCCGTATTATAATAAATATTGGAAAGCATTAATTAATGATTTTGGTTATCATAAAATATTCATAATTGTGAGTGCGGCTTAATTTTGTTTAGACACACCCAAGCATTTGTGGCTATTTTTGGTGGTAGCGAGTTTATATGTTCCATATATACATTTCTTAAAATCTCATTCTACCAAATAAAATGGAGCTTCGGTTTCACGACTTAAACTTGGCTGATAAAACGTCCTTGTCTGATTTAATGCAAACAGACTCTTTGAACTTTGTTTGCGCGAATTTCTGGTTGTCAAGTCCGCTTAATGCCTTCCCGCGAGAAAAGCATCTTTCCCGAAAACCTTTCTTTTTTTGGCAGCGTCTATCTAATATCCCCTTATTTCACTGTTCCAACTGCAATTACGTATGTGATTCTATCTTACTCATTACTTTCTACTTCCGAGTGGTATCGTTACATTCAGCGAGGGGTCGGATTAAGCTCGGAGTCGAGCAAGAACTCTCATTAAGAGGGTGAACCGTCGGTATTCCCCGCTGGAGTGCCTCTAACCGCCCTAAAGTATTCTGTTAAGAGTAACCGTTTTTATGAATTAATTTTTCCTTTCTAAGGAGTCGCCTTCTATGCAATTTCCGCCAAACAAATTTGGTTGCAATATTGCAACGTTCATTCGATAGCTCATAAGCATGCTTATGCTATCGTTTTAAACTACGTTTTTTACGTTTCCTACGTTTTATTACCATTTTATTTTTATAAACCAAGAATGTATTTATCTTAGTTGCACCTGCGCTCACCGTCAAACCATGCTCACCCCACCTCATCATCATGTTTTGCTGCATTTTCCTAAAAATTAGTTTGAAAACGTAGTCTTCTGTTCGTGCTAATACGTTTTAGTGTGGAATTGTAGCAGGCGCCAATGCGGTGAAAGCACCATAAGTATGAAAAAAATGGCATAACATTCAAATCACTGTGAAATCTCTGCAGTGTGGACAGATTGTGACGAAATTGTCAAGGTGTAAAACCACTATTAATGGCACCTCTTGGTACTTATCGGTCACTCAATTCCCGTTTACCCATCGCGTTTTGAGTGATATGTATCAGTAACATTTCCAGTAGGTACTCTTAGTACTTTAATTTTTTGGCTTGTAGATTAAGAGCCAGCCATGCTGCTTTCAAGTAGGTTAATAGCATGCTTCATAGTTCCGTATCGTGGTTGGCAGATTTCCATTAGAATAAGCGATAGAATTGGGATTGATGCCTTTCATAGGTGAACATTGGAAGGTAAAGTTATAGCCCGAAGAAGGATCTATCTAGCTCTACAAGGCGCCTCGGAAATCTCCCCCTTAGAAAACCCCGTGACGTAATTAACAGTTTCTAACGAGATGCCGTGGAGCATATCTGATGCTGAAATAAGGTACAAGTTGTCGTATTTATCATCAGTTTTACTCTTGGCAATGAGTGTCGTAACTCCTCGTGAATTTTATATCTGAAATCACACTGTGGACAAATACAACAACTTGTATCTTGCTTCTGTGTCCTTGACGTGATATTCTCAGTTTCCCGATTCGGTAGATTCCCGTTACGGGCCAACTAGTGTTCTTTCCCCCTTCTACAGCTGCTGCGTACTTCGGGATTTCCGAATTACGGGAAGGGAGTTAACAGGAACCAGAGGTGAGGAGTTTGCCGAGAGAATGGGGAATGTCTTTGATGATCACCCGAACACGTCATCCTTTTGGACTTCATTGTGACGTTTCTGGGGATGGGGAGGTGAGAGATTGGCGGAGAGCGTGGAAATGCTGTTTTGGGTAAACTGCCTCCTTTACAAAAAAACTCGTGGGAAGGAGGGGAAACTTCTTTTGAACCCTCTGAAGGACGCAACCTGGTCCATTCACCTTTTATGCCTTTCCCGCAGTACCTTCCAACCAACCCTCTCTCTCACTCTCCCCCCATCTCGTATGCTGTCCATATTCCAATCTCATTACATCACGAGAGGTGAGGGAGGGGATCTCCGAAAATCCCTTGATGACTTTTTTACGACTCTTTTTATCCGCCTCGAAATACCTCAACACCCATGTCCTCTTACCACGGTCGCCACCGTTTCGGTAACTGGGCAAAGCTTGGTCCGAGGGTTTTATGCGCAGTGCTTTTTATTTTTTCTTCGTGTTGGGGAAAGTGAGTCGTGGAGATGGACGCGGTGAGTGGCATCAACCTCGCTTGGGGTGCGATCGCGTCCACTTTTGGTGTTCGTTTACTTCCGGGGATCGGGTTGGTGCGGTGGCTAGAGTGGCCTCCCATTACGAGGGCACGGGTTCGATTCCCGGCAGTGGCGGGTTTGTCATTGGAAAACCGGTCCCCACTTGACTGCCTAGTGGAGGGAATTACAAGTTCATCTACATATATCTACATCTACACGATACCCTTCAAGCCACCGCGAGGGTGTGTGGCAGGGGGTGAAGATCACCAAGCATGCACTACTAACATGCAAACAAGCAACTATAGTGCCTCAAGCAACTAGATTGTTGGAAAAAAACAATAAGATAGTAATAATAATAGATAAGTTCAGTACTCCGTCCGTCGGATGGGACGTTAAGCCGTGGTCCCCTTGGGCGCCTTTCGTTAGGAGTTGGCCAAGGTCCGTCTATATTGATATAGACGGACCTTGGAGTAGGCTAATGCCGACGCCGGGTTTCTCTTCCCCCTTCCTCTGTTCTCTGAAAACTCGTACCATTACCCAATTACCCACCTATTCTAAATGGCGCAAATGACCTCAGCTGTCGGTCGCCTCCCCTGAGTAACCAACGAATCGTTTACTTCCTGGGTGAAATGGAACTTTCACACCTCTTCCTTTCCGCGGCTGCTTCACTGCCCTCTTCCCTCTTGCTCTCTCGTGAGATTGATTTGCGGTCGAATATGGAATTATATATCCTCGCGGTTACCTGGAATGGTGAATGTGAGTTCACTCAAATGTCAAGGAGTTACCTATCAGTCATTGACAGCGTGTCATAGACCATATAAGTCCGGTAAAGGGTTTAGTTCATTAACTCGTTTTTCGTTTCCTTATCCGGATACGGATACTGATATGGAATCCATATCCGTAGAATCCATATGGTGATCCAAGCCAAGAGAAAGCAAGGATTTATCGAAAGGGTATTTTGGAAATGTGACGAGAAAAAAGTAGTCGTGCCACTTTTCATTAGTTAGGCCCACCTATATGCAGCCATTGTATGGGATTCAAACGAAATAGGTTTGATCAGAGAACTAGACGGTGTGCAGCGTAGAGCTGATGGGTTTGAAAAAACGTTACATGGTAGGTTCAGCAGTGTATCGAAATTAAAAGAAGAATTAGTTTGAAATCATTGTCAGATCATAGGTTTCAGTTTAGATTAAATCTCTTGATGAAATTTAATACGGATAGCTTTGCAAAAAGATGTTAGATATTAATTAAGAACCTCTGAGTATAATACTAGATTTGACTAGAGAAATAAAATTAGAGTGGTGGATTGTCGTATTGATAGATTTTTTAAGATGTCATTTTTCCCGTGTGCCACTAGAAAGCATAATAAGCAGCGTAGCAAAGGGATAGATGGGTGAAATATTGTTAGAGTATTCTGTATTGATAGCTCTTAGTTGCATGGTAAGCATTGCTTCGTAGGTCTTAGTTGCATGTAAATGGTGTTTGTTTGGTGACCTTCACCCCCTGCCACACGCCCTCGCGGTGGCTCTCAGGGTTTCGCGTAGATTTAGAAATAGCTGAGAAACGATATTGATTTTTTTTAACAATAGAACCTTCCTTTATTTATATACTGCACTTTGGAAAAAAAATCTTGCTTGTGATTACTTCAGTACCATCCTGCGTTTTTGCGATATATTTCCATGTGCTACACAGAATTTCGTCGGCTGTATGTGATAATTGGATCGTCATTAAAATTGTAACCGTTTGCATATTAAAGTGAAATACCAAGTTTGTGAAAATTTCGCTGGAGATAATTTTCTTTTCAAATTAACTATTAGGGTGTTATTAGTAAATCAGGGCACGGGCCTATTCTCATTATCTTATTTGTGACTTGAAGCGTTAATTACTGATTAAAGGGGTGAAATACGAATTGTACTACCCCTGGAAAAATTTGATGAAGAATATCACCTCTAAAACATATAACTAGATTAATCTGTATTTTTTGTGTATATTTCTTTATCTTTTGTGAGTTTTCTTTCACATTTTTGCGTCGTATAACTGGAGACAAACACTACCATTTGTATGCACCTAATGTATGACTAAGGGCAGAAGAAATAATTAATCTACGCCCAAATTTCATGTGCAAAAATAGGCCTACGGTAAAGCATACTCTCTCAATCCCTCTATCTCTGGTCGTCGGCGTAAAAACTAATATCTGGCCAGGGATAACTACAGGTTGCAATCGTGCACTCAATAATAGGTCCTTATTGTGATTTAATGGGCTAATGTAAGGATGCTATTAGGCTCGTAAATAGTGGGTACTTAAATTCCCTCCTATGTGGTTTTTTCCCGGCGTATTAACTGAATAAAGACCGAGTCATGGTCTCCATTTCATTTCCGAACTAGCAGAAGACCCAAATCATCACTTAACCTACTCCTTTTCAGTCTGTTTACGGGAAATTATTTCCACTCAAGAGAGAACCTCAGACGGCTACCTTATTAGCCAGTAGTATCTTGTCGGCTCCCGTTTTGAGTACTCTGGAAATGTTACCACACATAGAGCAATATAAACCCACACAATCACTCAAAAACATACGCACGCTCACTCTTGCACGCAGTCACTCTTAGCGATGTGGTAAAAACAGGACCTCTTCGGGAAATCCCTCACTCTGTACCTGCTCGGTTAGAGCGCAGTGAAAAAATTACTGGCTAAGGCCTAAAATTAAAGGAAGGCAAGAAAGAAAAGGGAAAAAACAGGGTAGGGAAATGTTAGGTTTGAGTGAATACGTTTTTTTTAATTTTTGCTGTGTAAACTCTTGCTAATCCTGTTTTAGTTTGACCGGTTTGGTCTATGTTGTCGTGAGACCCCTTTTTAAAGAGTCATAGCCTTTGGCTCATTCCGGTGCGAGTCTACATTTTATTTCCAAATACTGTGCCTGATGGTTCCCTGACATGCAGATTTTTGTCGTTTTGCAATAAGGTTTAATAATGATTAATGAAAAAGAATACCCTATTTGTGGAGAGGATAGTACAACTCCCAACAGGAAGATGGGATTTTTTTATTGCGACTTACAGTGTCGTTTTGTTAATGGCTCAATTTTTCTTCTGAACATTTCGTGTTGAAAGGAAAACCTGTAAAACGTTTTAATGCTTTCCTCTTTTAAGGTGACCGTTTCGGTTTAGGTATTAATTTTTAATGGGTCATTAGCTGCGCAATCATAGATTTGGTGGGTTTAGTGTGTGCTCTTTTCATTAAAATAAACCTTGCAATACCGCTTTATTTTAATAGGCCTAGTAATTTAGCGATTGATCATAACTTTTAATGAGGTGAATCTGTTAATGCCTTTGTCGATAAATGTCCACCCTGACAAGGATATCGGTGAGGAATGCAGGAATATAACCTGCAATGTATTATTAGGATGAGATGAGCCGTAGTTTCCAACTCGATAATTTTTAGCGCCCATTATCCTACGATTAAAACATATTTCCATTTCAGGGAGCTATGACTCGTACTTCCTCTTATTTTAGCGGTAAACTAATTTTAGGTACTTGAACGGCTAAGACCAGCATGGTTCAAACTAAGCTCTTGAACTTTGAACAAGAAATATCCATGCTTGATGTGGAATTCTAATCCACGACCCTCGGTTTGCCAGTCCGGAGCTAATCCAACACAGCAAAAACACGGCTGACTCCTTCTAAAAGCATTTTTTAAATGCTTTTAGAAGGAAGTGTCTCAAATTTATCCAATGTCTTTCCCTCGATAGGTTCCCAGTGTGTGTAGCACTCAGTGATTTCACTTCGAAAATGCATCCATATATACTCACATAATGAATAAATTCAGTAGTTGCCGGCGATACTGAGTGGTATACGAGCCTATCGAAATGAAAAAATATTTTGCAGTTTACCACATATTAAAAACAAACTTAAATTTGAGCAGGTGTTGATCAGAACTGCAACACCATTAGGTGATGACCTGATGATGTTGCAGTGTCAACGAAACCATGGTCGAATTAAAGTTTGTTTTTAATCTGTGGTAAATTGTAATTTCTGTTTTCGTTTCGACTCTTATAATGCTATATCATTTGCCTAAATCCAGTTTTTTCTTTACTATTATCGCATTCATGCGTAACCTTCGTATTTTTTCATGCATTGGGATGTGGGTGAGTATTTTAGGTCACCTCCCCTGCTGTCGCAATTTCTTTGCAAGCGGGAGTACGCAGTTTGGCGACTCTGTTAGGCGAGGAAGCGGTGTGGGAAGGACTCGACAAAACCATTCCGTGACGATATTAAAAGTTCAGGACCGTCCTTCCGCGGCGATGAAATCCTCCACCATGTCAGACAGGCACTTGGGCTTTAATATTGCGCGAGGGATAAAGGGTGCGAACCCAGAGGGCTTGTCTCCACCTGCACCCTCTCGCGCGGCAATTGAAAGGCAGAAACAAAAGAAAGAGAGGAGTCTTGCCGCACCCCACCCACTCCTCCCTCCACACCTCGTTTCCCCTTCCCCCCCCCAGAAAGGGCACCGCAGTTCCTTATCGCCGATCACGCTCCAACCTCCCGCACCCGACTCGCGTTTTTTCCCACGCCGTTACCGCACGCGTGGATTACCGCCCCCGCAAGGCCTCGCGTGCAGCCTGGAGGGACCCCGCCCGCACAGCCATTAGGTATTACCATTAATTATTCCTTCTCTCCTCTCCACCCACGGGTGGAAATGGGTTTGCCGGGGAGGGTGCGGGGAGAATAGCCCTGGCGGTAGAAGAGTCGGCAAAAAGGAGTGAAATTGATGTCTTAAGGAAAGGACGCGAAGAAAAGATTAGTGTGCGGTGTGGTGTGGAGTGGAACCTTATGTGGTCACGTAACGCGTTTGCTATGGAAAGATGCGCGCTCGCGTGCGTATTTTGAGGACTGAGTTCTAAGAATGCATGGAAGGCATGACGGAAGATGGAATGCAAGTGGTGTCAAGTATGATGTGGGAGGAAGGGTAATTTATATTTGAAGTGGCGAAGAAGAATGCATGAGTGAATGGAGAACGTATTGAAAGGGGAGACTCAGAAGACAGTGGTGGAAAAGATAATTTTGGATAAAGGGGTGATGGAGGAACAGGACGGAAATTTTTAGCACTTTCTGCCCGAAGTTTACAATTGAAATTTTGCGGAAATCTGATTCTATTTTATTCTATTTAATAGAGATTTGTACTTGAAAGAGTTACATCATGCCAAAGATAAGCAAAATAAGTCATTGAAACAATTCATGCATATATCGTTATTTATTTTCACCATCATCTATGGAAGTTGCTCGGATCCAGGCAAAGTCAAAGGTCCGGCACTCGCACTATTCTTACGTAAATCGTTCACAGCACCTTCTTCAACCCGATTTTACTAAAAATACCTATTTGTTATCTTCTGGAGATAGTTTCTTATATGATATTTAATAAATTCAAACAAATTGCACGAAAATTGTTAAATACATTTTTTATTTTCATTATATTCCATTGTATTAGGGTTGATGAATTAGCGATGAATTAGGGTTGATCAGAGAACTAGACAGTGTGCAGCGTAGAGCAGCTAGGTTCGTTAAAAGGTGTTACGATAGGTTGAGTAGCGTTTCAGAATTAATAAAAGAATTATGGCGGGAATCATTATCAGAGCGTAGGTTATAGTACAGATTGAATCTATTAGAGAAATTTCAATCGGATAGCTTTACTGAAGATGTTAGGCACATATTTAAAAAAAAACAGCGTATTATGCTAGATTCGACCAGATAAATAAGATTAGAGAGATAGATTGTCGTACCGATAGATTAAAAATGGCATTCTTCCCCCGTACTATAAGAGAACAGAATAGGCAGAATAGCAAAGGGACAGGTAGGGGAAATATTTTGGAGTAGTCTGTAGTGCATGATGCATGTATTAACCCCTTAAATACTATAGATACTAACAATCTAGTTGCATCAGACCCTATAGTTGCTTGTTTGCATGTTAGTAGTGCATGATGATCTTCACCCCCTGCCACACACCCTCGCGTTGGCTTGCAAGGTATCGTGTAGATGTAGATGTATTACGTGTTCATTTCAATGTCGTTAACTAAAACGAGCTTCATTTGTATAAAGCTAATGTTATTGCTTTTATGTGAATTTTTATCCAATACAAAATGACTGCCTTTTGACCAGTTGACAGATAAACGCTTGAATTCCATCCACACAAGGTCGAACTCCAAGTGCGACCGTTAAGGTTAGGGGAGGCTCGGTATAGTGGCTGTGCGGTGTCTGAATCGTGGTACCTTTGGTTGTGATAAATAACGTACGAGAATTCCTCCGAGAACGAAACCGTGTTGTTTATTATGAACACGTGGCGAACGTGCCCCTCTCATTGAAACCCGACCGTATTCACACGCCTCCCGGTACGCACTTCAGAGGAAACTAAAACTAAATGGCATGAAGAAATGCGGAATTTGTGAGAGCGGTATGGTGATGTTACCCGATAGCAAAGGCTGGGAGGGTGAACCTTAGGCCCTATCTAAACGGGCAAACTACCCGTGATGGTGATGATTTCCGTCTGTAATTTGTACTCTTTCTTCTTCTTTTCTTGCTCTATTCCTTCTCTCCTTTCTGTAATCTCCCACCTTGCTTTAAGGTAGTTATTTCAATAGCTTCTCCGGGAACCTAACCTCTTTATTTGCACTCTTGCCGATTCGACGATCTTGATTCTATGGGCTTAGTTGCCTTGATTGCATCTATTAGACCAGAACGGACGACGTTAATGATCCGCAAACCAATCGTGGGTGATAAGGGATGCCTTGGAGTAAGAGATCGTTTTCGAGTGGAAGGGGAAGAAAAAAACATCAACTTTCTTAAGAGTGTATAGAGATTTCTGGCGGCGCATGCAAACATCCCACCTTGTGAACAGTGACGGTTATGATCGAAGCCCGTGATATACTGGAAACGTGAACGTTATTGAACAATTACGTTTCTACTCTCGTAATGCTGCGGCAAAACCAACAGATATAAATTTTGCTCGATCTCGCATTGTGCACGGCATGCACTGCACGCTTTCGAAGGCCGCTTTCGAAGAAGGCCGTATATTCTTGGCTCACATTCTAGTTCCCAATAAATAATGTGTCCCTTGACAAATGATGGATGTATATTTTGATTGCAGTAATTCACCTTCAAAACAGAATATTCTGTATATTATAAAATAGAAAAAGGAAAACTTTTGTTGTACACCAGAGATGTATGGACTCCACGTGTTGACTTGTACACCAACGTCAGGTACGCTGTCCTGCGAGGTAAGCCGAACACTGAATTTGGTCCAGAGGCATAAACCGTTTGTACACATTTCATGAGGATTCTGCGGCGTATATTAGTTCTTCATGTTCTTTTTATAACGAAAACATTACACAAAATCAACTGCAATACACTATGTCCTCCTATATATTGTTCTTTTCTTACAGAGCGACCATCGGATATTATGAAGATCAATTTAGATGTACCCTAGTTAAAGTCTCTGAACTCCCGAGCACCAAGCTATGAGGTATAATGAATATTTAGTGCTTATGATTGTGGCAATTTTTCAACAGCGCTGGAAATTGCAAGGTCTCGTACAGCTTCACCTCACCAAGTTTTAAACCCCCGTGGTGTCCTGCTATGATCAATTTCGCTCATTTTGCGCGGGTCCCTTCGCTTTTGCCCTCGAGTGGAACGAATGCCCCCCTCGATGCCGAGGACTCTGTGTGTGTTACTTCGAGGGCGGTAGTTACGGCGATGTCTCGGGGCCCTGAGCGATTCCTTCACTTTCCGCCGTGAATTTCCTTCCTCCGACACGTTTTTCCCCGGTCGCTCGATATCCCGGAGTTGGATTAGATGGAGGTGCAAAATGGAAATGATGGGAGGGTGTAGGAGGAGTGTTTGAGAGAGAGAGAGAGAGTGAGTGAGTGAGGAAGTACGAATGAGAGAAGGGGTTGGGAAGAGCAGAGGGTGAACCTTGTTGGTGCTGGATGGGGAGAGGGAACGAGGGTGGAAAGGCGTTTATTTTTCTCGCGAATAGCGGGAGAGAGGGTGGAGGAGCTCTTCGGGTTGATGAGCCAGCCCTGCCTCCGGGCCGAGAGCGGTGGATTCGTACTCAAGACGCTCTCGGTTTCTGGGAGTGAGAGGAGAAACTTTTTCAAAGAGCCATCAGCGGGAGGAAGGGTAGTGGGGCTTTGGGAGGCGTGCGGGGTGCGGAGAGGGGGGCGGAAAGGGGTCCCAAGGAGGTTTGGCTGGCGTGAGATGTGGGAAAAGCTCCCCGCAGTCCGTGCCTCACCTTTCATTCTCTTTCGCCCTCCCCCACAGTCTTTTGTTTCTTAAAGCGAGCGTAGGAATCCTACCACCCCGTCATATTTCTAGATGCGCAGGCTTTGTCTTAAGTAATTTAACTGGAAGCAATACGTATTTTCCGGTGTACCCCCACTAGATGCTTTCTTACACCGAGCGCCAAGGCGAAAGCGTCGAGTATTTATTTCAGTTTTTCAAATTTCTTCCCTACCGCTCGGGTTTCAACTGCCTCAGTGTGTTTGACTCGAAGGATCACGGCGGCAGCGATGCTGAGAAAATACTTCTCATTTTCTTGAAAACGTTTTCATGAAGTGTAGAGCACTTGAGAAGCAATGAAGAAATGGAGTCCTCTCGTTTAAAAGGTAAATCCGATATATTTAATAGTGACCCCTGAAAACTATTTTATATTTCGTATTCTTTTATTCCATAGGGTTCTTAGAATCCTATCGCCAGTCCTTTTGGGCATTCAACTTCGCGGCTGTGCGCTGTCGATTTATTATCAGGTTAAAAAAGTTGTTCTACAGCCGGAAAATGTTGCTGGCCATGAAATTATTTTTTCCTAGTACACTCCTTTTTTGGCAATATCTATACGTACATAATTTTGGCTGGCTTGAATTAATGAATAAACGGAAACTCATGAGTCATATGTAAATTGAAGCACATAGGTTGGTATTTGCCCAATAATGTTACTGAAATGTACTTCATGGAGTACGAGTACTGACTCTTTACTAAAACTTACTATATTTTACTGATCTAGTTATTTAACCGCAAAATGTTTTTGCTACCTCTGAGAAATTAATGACTTTAAATGTTTTTTTCTCTAAAGCATGAATTTCTCATTTTTGATGGTGTTATTATGCTAGTAAAACGCATTCAATTTGAAAGGCCACGCAACGGTAAATGTGTACACCCTTATTTTGTGGCGGTTTCAATTTGGATGATAAGGTTTCACAATAGGTAGTGTGTGGTGAGATAGAAACATTATTTATTTATCTTCCACTAGAGTTGGAATTTTAAAAAAGGCGGAATATAATCGTATAATTGCGTACATATAAATGTGAAATTGTTCCTTTACCTTCCAGTGCTTAATTATTTTGCTCATCTCTGGGTGTCATTGTTCAAATCCATTAAAATAATTCAAATTTCAACCTCCAGGATCTTCAGTTAATTCAAAAGAGCTCGGAGGAAACTACGCATCAAAATGAAACCCTCTCTTTTCAAAATGGACACGTAAGGGAGTCCATTTTTTTCTGCCATAATCAAAGTTCTGTATTCTCGTGTTAAGACAGACGTGCCTATAAAACTACAAAACATGTTGTCAATGGTGCAGCTAATTTACGAAAAGTGGAAGTATAATGAAATGCGAGGGTACAATAACCCTGAATTGCCAGCATTTTCGAGATGTAAATCTCCATTGTATCTGGGATTGTGTAGGTCTCTTTAATTAAAATCAGTTGCATGGGAATGGTTTACCAAAACAAATGACTGCAGAAAAATCATAATACAGAATTACTATGAAGTGACTGGGATATGATTTGAACTTACTGTGTTCCGCGGGCGGAGATGCAATTCAAATACGCCATTGATATTAAATTAACTTGAAAAAAAACGCAAGAATAGTAAATTGTGTGGACGTTGAGTTCTCACATTTTGCTTTTTTTTTACTTCCATTAAAAGTGCCAGAGACTCGCTACGCTGTTTCCTGTTTATTTTTGCTTGGGCAAAATGAGAAAGGAAAATTATAAGAATGACTAGAGTAAGCGAGCAGAAAAGGTCCTTTCTAAGCGACAGTAACGGACGTACATGAAAAGTAGACTGCCGGCAAACTTTGCAGAGATTGTATGTATTATTTTGTTATTATTATTTATCTATGTATTATTGATGAATGAAGTGTATTGTTAAAGTTTTAAAAAAGCTAAAAGATCATGCAGTAAATGGTGTGCACATTGAAGAATATTGTGGACCTATAGACGAAAAAGAGCCATGTAGATAAATGCTTTGAATTGAACAATGGTAAATTTTATTTGGGCGTTAATTTTATGAAAGATTACAAGAAGAGAAAAAAATCTAGGTTTACTAAAAGTGTCTCTATTCATACTAGTTATTTTAATAGTGACCCTAGCTATTGAACAAGAATTTGCATGATTTACAGAGTTATTTTGAGTTCCTTTCCTCCCTAGTGCTTAAATTAAGCTAATTATTTTCATAATGTAAGAGAAACAATTGCACTTTTCCACAAATTGGTTTATTGCGTACGTGGCTTTGAATTGAACCAATTTGTGGAAAAAGTGCAATTGTTTCTCTTACATTATGAAGAACTTCCACGATATCTCGCCTGAATCTGTTGAATTAATTATTTTCAGGCAACCCAGCATTAGGCTTATCTGTAGCTTACTGCTGGGAAAGGGCAAATTATAGCTCTACCCCGATGTGAATTAAAAAGGCTACGAAGGTGCAAGATATAAATATATGTTGAAAAGTTGTTTATCACATTTTACGATAAAGTATTGAACCATCCTGATTAATTTATGTTCCCAACTTGAGGATAGTTCTTTTGACGAAATAAAAATATCTTTATATCGAAGGAAGAGAGAATGGAAAGATCCGCAAAGGAAGACCGGGAAATATGCAGTTTTTGGAGCGAAAAATGTAGAGGAGAGGAGCTATAGTATTTGTAAGTAAGATGTTAGCAAAAGGTAGAGTCTTAGGGTTGATGACCACTGAATTATGGTTATTGAGTAATGCTAAAATTTGGCAGATATATGTATCCATATATTTCAGAAATATTTGCAGAAATAGGTACCAATTTTCAACGAAAATAACATTCGGTACCAGCAACCAAAACTTGAAAAGCATATTGATTTGGAACTTGAAAGTAACGTAAAGCATTGAAATCGGTCGTGCAATAAAGTACTCATTAGTGGAAAACATAAAAGAATTTTTTCTCTCTCGTGTTGAAAAGCATCACTTAAATCATTTTTCTGGCCTCGAAGGATTCAGAATTGGGCGTGTTAGGGTACACTTTGGAGAAGAGGTAAAAAAAAAAGGGATTCGAGGAAAAATCGAAATAAGCCCGCTTAGTGATGATGGTCTTTGCAGCACGCTGCTTGAAAATTTTAAAATTCTTTCATTTTACCGTATTGCTTATATCTTACCAATCTGTGCATTAACAGTTTGTCTTAAATGCACTCTCTAGTTACGTTTATATCTCCTAATAAGATATTTTGTGTTACCTTCCTTACCACTCTTTTCACTTTCATACATTTTTCGTGGCGTAAGCTACGAGAAAGATTGGCTTTTCGTAGTGGCTAGAGTCCTTGGTTTCCAACCTTCATTCCATTAAGTGAAGAATACTGCTGACGTCAGATTAATCTCCATCCTTTTTTCGTTTATATTAATTCGGTCCACATCCGACTGACTAGAGGTATTTAGTGAAAATCCGATCATTTGCAGATTGTTTGCTAGTAAAAAATGGCTATGCTAAAACTACTTAGCCAGAATATCGTACTCATTTCGTCAATTGAGAATATAAACCAGGTTCTCCTGATCCCTCTCCCTGTTATTTCTTCAACTATCAGTTGCATTAACCTAGTCTAGAACCTTTTCACGAACCACAAATTCTATATTCATCCGAATATCATGCTTACCAATGCATATTGAGCTACAGAAACTTGGCAAGCGTGGTCGCAAAAAATGGCAGCCCTATTTTCGACTCGACGAGTGTCTATATACTCTCAAAATTTGCCATTTACGTTAGTCCGGAAAGAAGCTGGATGTGTTGCGTAACAAAGACGGGAACAAAATAAAACCGGACCGGAGGGATGCGGAAGGGAACGTCGAAACGGCCGTGGAACGAATTTGGCTTTGACGGACGGGAGCGGAAGCTGATTACTTCTAATATTATGCCGATTAATCCAGCGGCGACTCGAGTTCTCCTGGGAGGGCTGGGAGAGTCGCGCCTTGTCAGGCAGGGGATCGGATGTTGTTCGAGGAGGTCGGGAAAGAGGGCGGAGACGGTTTAAGAGCACTCGGTCCGGCTGCGGTCCAAAAATGAATGGTACGAGGGCGGGCGGGAGGAAGTGAGGGGCAGGGATTAAAACCCGTCGGGGCGGCATTAGCCTACTTTTGGCGCCGGACGGAACTCGAGCACTCATGAGGCCACTTCCGACGGGCGCAGACACTTGGAAGTACTTCCTCCACGAAACACACACTTCCACGCCAAATGTGAGCCTCGAGGACAAGGCACCCGGAAGTATATGGTTTAGGTCGGAACATACTTTGAAATTAAGACACATCGGACTGGAACGTTCCTTATATATGTTTGAGTACGTAACCCGATTTCTCCAAAAAAAGTACAAATATCTCGTCGCAAAAAAAATTTCATCTTCATTTTTGTTTTCATCTTCGTCATTTCTTCCTTTTATCGTTGCAAATTATTTTTGCTTGATTGACTGTAGTTAATAATCTGTGACAAAAAAGGTAACTTTCTGGCTTTTATTTATATGTAGTCTTATCTCTAATAATAATTGCCATCTTGTATCTCTTGTAATTATCACCGTCGTGTACATCTATTCTGTAAATTAAAAAGTTAAGCCTAAAACCGTCACGCCGATCGAAGTGCAACGTGTTTTTTCAACGCATTATTATTTGGAAAACTATAAGTAGCGCGAGCATGGAACTTAACAAACCATGAAATGTTTCAGCCCTCGATGGGTAGGCTCTTTTTATTAACCTGATAGTCTCGGGTTTGACGTTACGCAATTTTGTATTTTCGCATAGAAATATATAGTAAAATCTGCTTTTTATCATGCGTCATTATTTTCTTTTCAAAAAGTTAATGATTACTTACTAAGCTAAAAAGACCAGATATCAACCATCTGGAAGAAATCATGAAGGATATAATTATTGTCATGAAATATTGTTCTCTGTTCCAGATTGCGTAACCTGCCGCTAAGTAAATATCGGTATAAAACATACCGATGTTTGGTAAAATTTGCTATTTCGAAAACTTTACCTTGACGACCAAAGGCTCTGCTAAAGTTGAATCTCATAAGAATGCATGGGGAAGGCAGGCCTCTAAGAAATGAATGAGGAAGGACTTCCTGCATTCGCTACCTATGGGTCATTCCACCTCAATTCAACAAACGTTTGTCCCTTAGGGTCTCAGATTTTGATATAAATTGGTGTATGGGAACAAAATCAACTCAAACTAAATATGCTCAAACAGTTTCGTGAAAAAAAATTTTTTGAGCGAATTATACACGTTTTAATTTTTTCGCATTTTTAGCAAAAATCCGAGCCTTAAATCATATTATCACTTATATCTCCGCTTGTAATTGTCATACAGCAATGATTAATAGCTCCTTTTTAAGCTAAATCTTTATTAAATGCAAATATATCAAGAAAAAATTATTTTCTTCTAAACCCTATTGTTGTTAATTACTAATGTTCAAAAAATATTTAATAAACTTTTCTCAAATACTCCATCTCAGAATCGGCTGAAACTTTCTTTCCGTAATCTAAACATACCCAGCTAACTATTCCAAAAATAAAATTTAGTGGCAATTCATAAATGCGTTTTTTATAAATATTTAAACATTTACAATCTTCTCTCGCGCGGCCCGTCGGCTCCCCCCCTTGAAACACATGCAGCGGACACGCGATGCAAGCCTAAAAATTTCCTAATTGCTCAAGGTCGTGGCTATATGAGATAAAAATATATTATAAACTATAAATGTTAACAACAATTGTTATTTGTTCTTTCGCTTTTCGAGCTAAATATTGGGTTGATCCAAATTTCTCTTGAATTTTTGCCACACTCCAGCTTTTAGGCAGTGTAGACAGGACTAAAACTTTTTCACCGTAGGAATTAGCTTCAGCAAATATTTCCTTTAGTTGACTTAGCAATCCACACCCTACTAACCATTATGGGCCGAAGGAAGTTTTTGCTTTTCCCCATACTTTCCCGATTGCTCTTCCATAAACAGAAGTAATTTTATGAATTTTTTCTTTAGAGTTATTTCTACTTCTTAATTTTTTTCTATTTACTGGTGATGTATCGATTTCGGATAAACTCAAGTAGATTTTTTCCAGCACAGATCGACGAGGTGAATAAGGTTCACTATCGCCCTCTCCTTGTGAGTCACTGTCATTGCTGGAGTTGTTTGTAGGTAGGGATAATGAGTTTCCGCAAATTGCAAACCAGAAGGCCCCGGTTGTGACAGTACTGCTTCTGCAGCCACAAGCTGCTCAGGAACGTCTTCTTGATGACTGATGGGAGACCTTGGTGTGTCACCTTTCGCGACTCCCTTATTCAGAAGCACTCTGCACTGACGACACAATTTTCTGCCCTCGACCAAAGACATCACTCTAGTGCTGAAAATTTTCTATTTGTAATATTTGGCAGTAATTGTATATAAATTAGCACTACAGATAATTCAATGCAGTTTCAGTGGATTACAACACTGTTTTTGACGCTTTGAATAGAAAGCAATAAACGATTTTTCATTGTCAACGCACACGGTTTCCACTTTGACACCACTTCTATCCTCGATGAGCTGCAGATCTCTTTGATACATTTAAAGGCACTGTCTCGCGAACACTTTTCTCCTCTCACTGCACCGATGGAGGAAATTGTGACACAATTTTGACAATTAGTTTAAAAAACTATTTACGAGAAAAAAGAGAAGGCAGACAGCTTTTGAATAAGAAGTTGCACACGCGGTGACAGACCAAAACAAACTGAGACTTCTTCTGTGAATAAACGCGGCTGTCAACAAAAACATGTCCAGCTAGATGGTCTTCCTTCAAGCTTTAAGGCACATACCGCAATGGGCGGAATTGGCTACCAACGGTGTCATAAAAATATGGTTCTGAAAGGAAGTGGAAAGGTTTTTGCCCTCTTCCCCTAATCCGTAGGTGCCATTAAATATTTCCTTTTAGAGAGAGCTACGTTTACGGAAAACGTCTCAATGCACGAAAAGCCACAGCTGCAGGCTCTCGACTCGAATTGAAAATGAAATTTTTTTGCATGGATAAAAATATTTGGACACTAAAATCGGAATTTGCAGTAAATTTCTCTATAGAGATAAAAAGAGTGAGATAGCAAAAACGAAGAAATTTTCTGATAGAACAAATGACGCAAAAATTCCATTATTTTAATTTATTTTCATTTCATTTCATCAATGAATTATATTTGAAGATTCTTAAAAAGTTTTTTCATATTAATTGTCACAGATTTTTAGCTCAAATAAAAGTTAATCCGCCTCGAAACTTAAGTGGGGCTCAATGGTAAATTTCTCTGCAAACATCCATTCAACATAACAAATAACAATTGTTGTTAACATTTATAGTTTATAATATACTTTTATCTCATATAGCCACGACCTTGAGCAATTAGGAAATTTTTAGGCTTGCATCGCGTGTCCGCTGCATGTATTCCAAGGGGGGGAGCCGACGGGCCGCGCGAGAGAAGATTGTAAATGTTTAAATAATTATAAAAAACGCATTTATGAATTGCCACTAAATTTCATTTTTGGAATAGTTAGCTGGGTATGTTTAGATTACGGAAAGAAAGTTTCAGCCGATTCTGAGATGGAGTATTTGAGAAAAGTTTATTAAACATTTTTTGAACATTAGTAATTAACAACAATAGGGTTTAGAAGAAAATAATTTTTTCTTGATATATTTGCATTTAATAAAGATTTAGCTTAAAAAGGAGCTATTAATCATTGCTGTATGACAATTACAAGCGGAGATATAAGTGATAATATGATTTAAGGCTCGGATTTTTGCTAAAAATGCGAAAAAATTAAAACGTGTATAATTCGCTCAAAAAATTTTTTTTCATGAAACTGTTTGAGCATATTTAGTTTGAGTTGATTTTGTTCCCATACACCAATTTTTATCAAAATCTGAGACCCTAAGGGACAAACGTTTGTTGAATTGAGGTGGAATGACCCCTATAAATAATAATAATCAATAAAGAATCCCGAAGTGAATCTTAGAAATTATATTTTAGGCTCTTTAATGCAGAAACATGACTTGCTGAAGGATAATTACACTGGTATATTTCGACGCTGTTCATAGAAATATCTATATTATTATTGCATTGTTGGTAGAAACAAACTAGAATGAAGTTGAACCAGATTATACGATTGAATAGGATTGTAGAGGGCTATTAGGAAAAATATTCGTACCGAAAAAAGAATTCTTACTATCACAGAAGACAACCCAATCCAGTGGATGGCGTGACTTTGAAAATCACTGGTATCACTAGCTTTTAGTCTCAATAATTTTAGATTTAAATTTTATTAATAGAGGAAAAGTTCTGTTGTATGGGTTGGTTTGGTTTCCGATTGTCATTCTATAAAAGGAAATAGGATATTCAGTTTCCATTATTAAATTCAGAGGTTTCCCTAATATGTACTGCCATTGTTCCAAAATCACACCACTTACATTACTTTGCTGCCATTGAATTCGTTCTGAAGCAGATTAAAAATAATGTTATGTGGAATACTAGTTGTATCCAATATCAATTTACAATGATAACTAATTTATCACCCTACTACGAAAAAAGTAAGTTGATTGGATAATGAGATATTTCGATCATTTTCTTCTCAGTAGGTTACTAAATATAACCAAATTAGCAGGAATGGAGCATTATTTTTCTTGAGTATTAAATCTAGTTTCTTTATCTCTAGGTTGGCTCCCTTATATTAATCTCTCACACAAGTTTCTTTCGTAATGTAACGTTCTTCGTAGTTCAGGTTTGCGATATTGGTCACAGTAGTGGTACTGTGAGAAATATATTTAATGCAGTTTGGAGTTTTGCTTGTTTTGTCAACATACCGAAGGAATTTTGGAGTTTTAATTATGAACTGTGAACGGATTATTTACTTTTGAGTAACTTTGTGTATCCACTTTGGCTTAAATTTGATGGATGGATCACATATTTAGATTTAAGTATTTCCAAGACAGCGGGATTGAGTGATAGATGAAAAATTTTAAAGGTCTGTTATACGGACCACTGCTCGCTCGACTATCCGAAAATTAAAACTTCCCCAACTCTGGATCGAATACTTTAGGAGTATATTATTGATAAAACCTCGTTGTTCTCTTCTCCGTTCATTCCGGTGACTTTTCCTTCATAAGTTCCTTAAGTAAACCTTTTTGGTGCCATCACAATACCAGCGAATACTCGCCGACCCTTCTCTACCTATCTGCACTGCATGACGGGGGTCGGGTTGGTGAAGTGGTTAAAATACTGGCCTCTCACCTTTGTCTTTTTCGAATCTCGTCAGTGGAAGATGTTTTTCATTGGTAAACCGGACCCTACTTGAGTGCTTTAAGGAGAGCATTCTAGTCCAGTACTCCATTCGTCGGATGGGACGTTAAGCCGTGGCCCCCTTGGTGCCTTTCGTTAAGAGCTGGCTAATACTGACGAAGGTTTTCTCTCCACCCTTCCTCCTTGCCCAATAACTCCACACTTGAAGCTTTCATCCTAGTCTGTAGCGCCTGCAAGTGCTAGTACGGACTAGAAAACACAAATGAGATCTACGCTATACCCTTCGCTGGACCCCTGGACCGCTACAACCGACCCAATCTCACCCTCTGAAGCATTTCATCCTTTTAGTTAGCCCGGCAACGGCAAACACTCGTCTCTTTCCCTCTCTCCTCCTCACGCTCTTCCGCTTTGAACCTCCTACTCCCTATCTCTCTCTCTCTTCCATCCTTTGCTTCCGTATTCGTCCTCCCGCCCCTCAATTTATCTTCTTCACCCTCTCGGAGGATTCGGTTTAACACTCTGGCCATAATCGTTGCGGTTTACCGATCCTGAAGTGCGCGGGCGTCGTTCGTTTTAAGCGCGCGGTTGTTTTCGGGGTCACGGGGGGATGCGGGCGGTTTTGAGTGTGCTTTCGCCCGTGGCTTCTTCTGCTTCCCGTAGGTGTTTCTTGTTGAGAGCGCTCGGTACCGCCGAGGACCAGGCGAGTTTGGATGCTGTTGAGCTGCGATCTTCTCAACGTGAAATCTTCGTGCGCCGCAGTTTCCTTGTTTGCAAACCTGATTTCATGGTGAAAAAATAATGCTCGCAGCCTCCAAACGAAAGGAAAGCCTTGTGCTTTGCGGAAACCTCCTTGTTTTAACTTCGTGTACTGAGAGTCGTGCGTTGCGGTTTCGAGTAATTTATCGGAGTTAGGACTTACCTCGTGCCAAGTTCCACTCTTGCGTGAACCCGGCTGCGTAGTGGGTCGGCTGGTGTAGGGCTGTTCATCGGAAGGATTGGGATCTAATCCACGAGGAGCGACTTCGGACACGTTCTTCTGAACCTCGCGTGTGTGATTTCATTGATATATCCTTCTGCGAATCTCTTATTGCCTATGAGCTTCACACCCAGTTAGGGTTATTATCCTGTAGCTTATTTTCGTTCTTATTACTACTCCCTCTACTAAATGGTGCTGTTATTACTCTTATTCTTCTAGGATTCTAAATTAATCTTTATCTCGACTAGTTAGGTTTTATTTTCTGCTTATATCTTTATTGTCTTCCTTGACTAATTGGCTTGTGTTTCCTTGAATCTCTTTTTCCTGGATTGTATCCCAGCCTCTTTCGGATGCTCTGGTAATATTTTGCTTTCTTTCTTCATTTGGGCAATTGATAAAAGACATTGCCTCCGGTATCATTGCCTGTCTTTAAATCTGATATCTAATGTATTGACCTAGCTCTACTCGATTTTTCTGTCTGCTCACTTAATCATATTAACGTAATGTTTCTCGTCAGCTTCCTTCACATCTTACTTCATATGTATTATACAAGGCTAATGTCGCTTGCTGCATTTAGAATAGGTATGTACTTGGGTACTGGTTTGATTTTCAGGGAATGAAGGAAGGGTGGTTAGGAACCCGGCGTCGACATTACTCTGATCTTAGAGGAAGGCACTAAGAGACAGTTTAACGTCCCTTCCAACGGACGGAGTACTGATCTTGAAGAACTCTCGACAAGGCACTCAATTAAGGACCGGTACTACAATGAAAAATCTACCACTGCAGGCATTTGAATCCGTACCCTCGAGATATGAGTGTAGAAATCTAGCGACCAAACAATCCCAATCCGCATTTAAAATATTCCCAATCCCTCTTTTCGCATTAATTATTCGTGATAACTTGGTTATATTTTTACGGTCGATATTATCGTATTGATCGTCATTTAAGAGGATGTTTGTTTGAAATTACTCTTTCATACCTTACTTCTTTGGCGAATTTATCATATTTTTAGCATATTTTTTCTTTGTCAAAAACTAGCATTTAAATTTGAAACCTTTCCACCTTCTATTCTGAATATGTGTTCGTTAAAGTTGTCAACAACTCCCTCACGCATGGAAAAGAGTGAAATGAATGATGCTTTAGTTTTTATCCTTGACTTCCAAGTCGGCCATGTTGAATGGATGATCCTACATGCATTGTATGAAGCATTGTAGTGAGCATAGAACGCACATATACACTCAGGAAAGTAATCCCAATTTTCTCGGTGCAATCTCTCCAATTCATCTTTCAATGGTTTTTCTGTTGTAAAAGACTAGATATGCCCTCATAATTTTCTCTAACAATCATATATATATTCATGTTTATAGTGCATTAATATTTTTCAACTCGCAAATAATTTATTTGACTTTTAAGCTCAAATGTTTGCACTAATATTATTTTCTTTCTTTCCAGGTATGTGTTGCTTGTGATCTATCCGAATTTGTGTGGTGATTGGTGATGACTCAGGTAACCAGATATGAATCAAATTACTATTATAAACTAGCTCGAGATATTCTTGTATTTATACTTTTAAATGTTGACTTATCCTTAGAAGATCTGCTTTGTTTTGAGATGTGCATTTTACGATGTAAATTGTTGACTTTCCTTCAATTCTCTCTGCTAAAATTTAAATAATTTTTCATAGCATTTTCTTATCATCTTGACCAATATATCAATGCTTGTTGCTGATGTAGTGGATATTGATAGGTATAATTAATTGAGTTGCATAAATTATGAGCGAAAAAATATTTTTCTTGTTGAATGGTGCATAAACAAACTCAGGTGAGACAATTTTGTTATATAACGATAAAAGGAACGAGTAAAAATTGAAACTAGGATTTATAGGAAGAAAATATGGGCTGCTACCCGTTCAGTGATTTCCACTCCCTTCAGAATGTTTCATTTACCATTCTTCTTCTGTCTGATATAATTTCATGTAAGTAGAGAGATTTTAACATTGACATTTATCTTATTCAGATCTATAGCGTTGTTTTTTGTCCGATTGACTGCAATTGGAAAGTCCGACTCGTATTTTCAGCTTTTTATCTAGATACTCAACCCGAATTGCCCACTTCTATCACCTCTTTGACGTTCGTATCGTTCCTCCTGCTTGTACGAATTTCCTTATTAATGATCTGGACCACATTTACTTCGTCATTTTACTTTTTCGTCCTATCCTTCCTTTCCGCAGTGTGTTCTTCGAAGATACTTTTGTAAATCAATTTGGATTTCTTCCTCCTGTTTCGTATCGACAAACTAGGCATGCAAACTCCAGTAATGCTTGGATAGGAATATCTTCCGGGGTTTCTTCCGCTTACGTCCAAATTGTTCAGATGACAGTTTCGCCAGCGTTGCAGTCGGCGTCCTGTGGTCCTTGACAGTTATACTCAGCGATGACGGAGAGGAATAAATATCTCTTTTTCTTACCCCTATTTGTGTTCCTCTACACGGTTTTTCAGCACCCTGAATGTTTCTCGATTATACGAACTTCCGTGGTTGCATTTCACTTCGTACATGCCACTTTGTACTTTTCTCTAGTGCACGATCCGTGGCGTTACAGAGAAGATTGGAACGGACTTGGAATGAAAGATTACGCCTCTCCATCGGCACCGACTCAACATTCAGTGTTATCTGGCAAGGACCCACGCACAACACTGATTTCTAGGGGGAAAATAATTGCCATAGAAAGACATAATTTTCCGCGAAACATTCGAGAAGCAATTGAAACCATTAAGACTATTTTAATAGCGAAGACGGCTACGCATTTTAAGAGTACATGTAAGCGTGTGTTCGGCTTTAAAACTGTGCAGGTGAATTACAAACCCAGCTTAGGCCTTCATATGATAACTTCACCTGTACACTCCAAATGCAGTATCAGCGAACTGCCGTCCTAGCGATATGGAACTATCTGAGGATACTCCGGAAGACATACCAATCCCGCATTTTTTTGCGAATTTACCTTTACTATGAACCATCCATACTTGTCTTCTAAATTAATATTGGGGAAAGTATGACGTGGACCCAGTCACACCTCATCTTTCATTGCCCCCTGCAAGGTGGTGCCAGGACCCGGAAACGAGGAAGGAAACTTGTTATGCAATACATACAAACCAGGGTGTGTCTCAGCAACTTTAGGAAGGTTAACCGAAAATTTCGTATGAAAATAAAAGTAGTGCAATTGGCATGGAGAAATCACGTGCCATCTATTTTGTAATTATAATTGACCTGAAACTTATGCGTGCCGAAAATTGTGGTGATCGATCTCTGTAGGAAATTATGCGTAAATATATGCGGTCATGAAAACATTTATGGGAATCAGGAAATCCATTTTGGAACTCTGGAATATATCTGATGATTTAACTCAAAGTTTCGAACCTCACTTTGTACACCCACTACGCTATGTATCCTATTATTTACCGCAAAATAAATTTTCGATTCAACCTCTTGCGTAGGGATTCATCTGATGGAAAGCGAATAGTTTCGGATTTCATAACCCTTGCGTCTAAGACTCTTAAGTGCAAAATTCGAGAGATTTAGAGTTGTGAGGCAGATATGAATGGTATTTCAAAGATGAAGTCGTTCGATGGCTCAAATTGGTGTTTAGGTGGAGGGGGTGGTTCGATGGGAGGGAGTGTCGAGAAGGGGTGGGTGGTGCAAGAATCAAAACTCACATTTGTCTTCGAAGGCGGATCTCTCACCGGGAATGCACGCTGCCAGCTACATCGTGCTTGCCAATCAGATAGTCCATAAACTGCCACGGTTAATGCTAATAGAGTGGTTGGAGCCGATTAAAAGTGAGGGTCGGCTTTTTTATGGGGGAAGGAGGTGGAAAACTAAGGTAATTTGCCCCATCACGAATTGGTGGGTACTTACGAAGAGGCAGAAATTTAGGGTGTGTAAGGAGGTAGGCCGACAGAAGAATCGAGTGGAGGGCTGGGTAAAACCAATCCTAGGATTGTTGACCGATGATGATGATGAGGAAGGGTGGAGAGAAACTCGGCGCCGTCCAGCATCTGAAAGATGGTGTACTATAGTTGAACTATCAGCTTATTATTTAACCAAGATACAGTATGCCATTAAAAATATTCATCACTTCCAGGATTCAAGCTCTCGTCCTTGGGACGGCAGGCCAATATTCTCACCACAACACAAACCTGATTGTTGCAACAATGTCAAAAGTGAAAAGCAAACCGACTAGGGTTGGATATGTTTTGATGAATTACTGGCTAGGAAGGAATATTGGCGTAGACTTGGGGTTATCGACATAATTTAGCTAGTTATTAGGGTGACTATCGACTGCTGAGGCAATTTTAGCAACAAGAGATCGTGATGGATAATCGGGTAAGCGAGATGAATCTATCAGTTTTCCTTTGCTAGCTCTGATTTAAAAGCTCCAAGTGATTGCTACCGAATAAATTCAACAGTCTTAGGCGTGATATGGTGGAACAGCATTTTAAAATATAAATGCGGTAATAGTACTGTCCACTTGAATTTTTAATGTAAATGATACACAACGCGTGTTTCAATTACCGCACTATACCGCTATTACCGCATTTATATTTTGATTGTTACCGAGTTTTAGTTGACTTAGCTTCAGAAGAAAGTAATAATTTATTTCGAAGACGATAGGAGGAATACTACATTTCTGACAATGGAAGGGAATGCTACTTTCCGGTGGAAACCCTGTTATCCTTTTAGTAAAGTATATACTCATTGGTTAAATCTGAGATCGTCCTTATCCATCCGTCTATTTTGGTCTCTTATTGTTCACTTGGAGGAAAAGGTATTGAATTTCAATTTTAAACTTATTATTCTGCATCATGGAGTAGACAACTCTTAGGTTGGATGATGAAGTAAGAATTGGGTAGGTTAAATTGTTGACTGACTCTTTAAAGTAAATTCAATTCTGATCTGTTTGACTACCACTTAAGTCATATATTAAGAACACCCGCGTAATACGCCTGATTCGATCATAAGAGCATCACTGTAATAGAATATTGAACGTAAATTTAAATTTCAATTATTTCTTTCCGTTAGCAATAGGAGACCATGAAGGCAATACAATAACTGGATAGATGTGTTCGATAGAGACAAGAGTAGTCTATAGTGCGTTTAAAATGGTATTTAACTCCATTAATCTGTTAAATCTGAGACTTCCGCGGCGTTTATCAATGGTTATGGCTTTGTGTCTTTGGGCGACTACAGTTTCTCCTGCAATCCTACCGTCTTCTTTAGGTCCGAAGGCTTCGGAAGACTTAGAAGACATTTATTTGTCTTTCCTAGGTTTATTTGTCATTCGTGACCCAGCATCGCTTTCGTGACGCAAATATATTGCTGCCGTCTTCAGGCCCGAAGACTTCGGTTCTAATCCATTCAAGCATATAAGTAAATAATAAAACAACCATATACATTCGGAGATATTAACCGTTTAGTTTCCCGTGCCTGGAGAGTGGGTGGTTAATGGTTCCCCTTATTTAATGTTATTATTTGTCAAATAATATATGTAAATAAAACATTTTTGGTGATTATTAACCCTCTACCACACATTCTGAATATGCCTTGTAGGGTATTTCAGTGGAATGAATTGGTATCTTTGTTTATCGCTCATAGTAGTACGCAAGGTGCTAATGGGAACGATGCCATTGTGTTTAGGAAAGGGAGGAAGTAGCTCGCTACTGCGGGAGACATTAAGCTAAATGCAGGTCGCGCGGGAGGCTGAGAAGGATGCGTTGAATACCTGCTCCAAATCTCCCTCTCTCTTCATCTGTATCCCTCCCTCCACTTGCGCGTCACAAAGGAATCTCTGGAGCACTGGTTGGACTCGTAAGTGGCCCTATCGCACCCCATCACTCTCGCCACTCTTGGTCCATAGCTCCCCGTCCACATTTCCGCCTCGGCCCGCTGTCCTATTGCGGACTCCGTGACCCAATGCCTCGCCCTTCGTGACGCAAAAATATTGCGACTCCTCCCGTGCTCCATCGCGAGATTTCAACGGGCGCTCCCGCGGACGTAATTTAGGCGCGAGTTCATGCCCGCGCTGTATGCGTCAACTGTGTGCGGGAAGTCAGAGCTTCTGTTGTCAACCACGTCGCTTCCGCGACTCGTAAATGCTACCGTTTAACCCCTCACCCGTTCCTACGTGGCATAAATATGAGTGCGTCTTCCTCCGTATGCAATAACGGTCGCCGTGACTTGTCGGCTCCATCTCAACGTCACCTACATGTTCTTTTTTTCTCATCCTTGTGTTCACGTGACCGTCTTGAATGCACTAGCAAATGATTACACTGTCAGGTTTCTTTATGTGAATTCGAGGGATTTTTTCCCCTTTCGGCTCTGTGGGATTCTCGTGGTCCCATGTCGCATTATGAAAGTTAGGGAGTCGTAGCATACGCTTTATCTTTCGCTTCTCTTTCATGCCTGTGAATTATTTACGAGGCCTCGTGAAGGCGTTGGAAGGAGATTCATCGTCAAATTTCCCTAAGTGGTTGTGCTACTATTTTTTTGGCGGCGGAATACCCGAACTTTGGCCATTTTTTTACTACTGAAAAATCGTGTGCCTCAATGGTTATTTTTTCCATACCTTCGGTCCAGGTCATATTTAGATAGGTCGAAAAGTTAGGACGTTTTTCGTACGTCTCCTGTGGTTATTTAGCCGTGGTAGCGGTATGGTGTTAGGACAAGTTTGATGAATGATTCTGGACCGATGAATCGGAAATAATTTGGATGGGTAGTGAATGTTTTAAACTTTTTGAAAAATAAGATTCAAAATGTAATTTCTTACTCGATTGACACGTAGCAGCCGATTATTAAAAAATACTTATGCAGTATTTTTCTCATATGGTTTGATAGTTTTTCTTTAGATGCTGCACTGCGGATGGAGTTGATGTACTTAGGTCGATTAATTTAGTATATTTAAATAAAGCATGCCTGGGATGACGTCACCCCATGCCTTGCATCCAAGCAGTGGCTAGCAGCTTTATGTTTACCTGCTTGTAATTGTTGGCAAATGGCGTATTTTATTCTGTGGTACGTATCGATGTGATCTAATATCGTCAGTGGATTTTTACGGATCTTATGATGTGCCCGCGTTTACATGTGCTGAACGATAAATAGATAGCTATTTATTTATGTTCTAGGGCACGCCCTATAAGAACAATTACGTTATTATTGCAAAACAGCTCGGACTTATACATGATAGTTACACACATTCAACAAAGCATACATTTAGCACAGATAGATATACATAATATTGCATAGATTCCTGCTTTTACATAACTTACTAATATTATTGCTTAGTTTATTCTTTAAGGACTAATGTTTATGCAAACTGATTTCTTTTTGATAACTTTAACCATTCTGTAATTCCAATTAAAATTTATACATTTTTGTTTTAAACGGTTCAGTGGATGAAATTTGTTTGAGATCCAAAGGAATGGAGTTCCAAAATTTCATTGAAGTTATTAGAAAGGAGTTTTTATAGGTGTAGGTGTGTGATATCTTGGGCAATAAAATAAATCCAGATTAGCTCGAGTACAATAAATCTGGTCTAGTGGTTTTTTGTTAAACATTGCCCAAAGAAATTGAAGCTTTGTGCAATCAAACATTTTGTAAAGAAAAACGCCCAAAAAGTATTTTCTTCTATTTTCCACGTTTAACTACCTCAGTTTGTTAAGGTAAGGGGGTATGTGTTCGTCCTTACACAGGTTATAACTAAATCTGATGCATAAGTTTATGTTTCTTTGGAGCTTGGTATTCAGTACACTAGGTAGATCAGGCCACACTAAGCAACAATAATCAATCATCGTGAATAGAAGAGTGGATGTTAATATTGCCCTAATTTTTTTCTGTTAGATAGTTCTTTTGAACATTTAGTAGGTATAGAACTCTTGATGTTTTGTTTAATGTACTATCAACATGGTACGACATGGAACGATGGTAATGTTACTATCCCAATAAACGTTTATTGATATTTAATTTAACGCTTAATTTAATTTTACGCTTACTGTGAAGGTTTACCATGAAGATGAGGATTCGAGGACTTTTCTTATTGCTTATCAGGGTCTAATAAACGACAGCTTTTAACTTCAACTGTAAGTGGTTGGTGATGACTGAACAATGGCTAGAAGCATGCGAAGCTCGTAATGATAGACCACAGGCGCTATTATAGATTCACTCTTTTACCGTTGCGTGTGGGAAGGCTGTGGGTGAAAACAAATCTCCGAATCCTCTCTTCCTAGCATCCTCTTTAATTCATT
Organism: Platycnemis pennipes; assembly: GCA_933228895.1. Classification (NCBI taxonomy): domain Eukaryota; kingdom Metazoa; phylum Arthropoda; class Insecta; order Odonata; family Platycnemididae; genus Platycnemis; species Platycnemis pennipes. Next base: position 107,222,269 of record OW121852.1, on the reverse strand, counting down.
GATCTTTCATCTTTTTATTTCGAATCGTTTCCTGCATACGTGACATGCAATTCATTTACAGGGGTCTTTTTCTGTTAGGTTTCTATCGGTGAACCTTTCCGTGTCAAGAGGCTTCAAAACCAGAATAAATACAGGTTTTTTTTGACTAACTTTGATTTTTCTCTTCATGTTTTTTTCAAAGCTCGCTTCACATGGCTTTTTTGTTATTTTCTTCTTACAAATAAAAGATTAGGTTTTACCTTTCTGAGGCTGTAATTTTTAATTATTCCGTTGGGTACAACTATTATTAAGTAGTATCATCTGCTAATTTTCCTCCTCGATTTTCCCGCTCATTGTTTGGAAAATGGCGTCTTCTCTTAGGAGACGGTTTATCCACAGCCCTATGTTTTTGCCTTGCAAGGTTCGGTGCGATGGTGTTCTGATGACACCGATCAGGAGTGATGGTTATGTACATAACTCGTATTGTGGTGGATGGTGGTATTACTCGTGGTCGGTCATGCTCATTTCCGCGCTTGTTGGTGTGTTTTGCTCAAGTGTTTCTTTGCTTATCAGTTTAAGGAAACATAACGGGATATTTTTAATATATTTTATTCTCAAATCAGATGCTGTCCGAGTTGCATGGTGACGTATTTGGATTTTGGATATTGCGGTTCTTAATTAGTTATTTTACCTAAACCGGTTATTATTCGCACTCGTCGTTACATTGAATTTTGGACAATACGTAATCATCTAAACTAAAAATTAATGCATCTAAGGAGTAAGAAATGACACAATGTGTACAGGTTTAAATGTGCTGTTTCAATTTCAAACGTTGAATCCGGCTTTAAAAAGTTCAGTGAATTCATACCTTTTCTCTGTTCCATAGGTTTTTATTTGCCTCATTATTTCAAAAAAGGGAGCACTGCTATCGGTTTCGGGAAGTTTAAATTGTGTACTGGCATCCTCGTTTGATTTTTCCCCGTCATCCATTAAATTTAACCCCCTCCCGAGTCCAATTATTTTTTCCGCGTCCTCTCCGTATCATTTAGCGCTCATCCAGTCCTTTCCTTTCTTCCCCTTTGCTGAGATCCGAACTTCTCCCCTCACGACTTCCTCTTTCCCCCCGCCACTTCTCGCCTTTCCCTTCATCAACTTCATCCGCCGCTCCCATTTTTTTCCCTTTGCTCTTTGCCCTCTGCTGCCGAATCCGTCCTCCCTCCCGCCCAACCACCCCCTTCGCACCCCCAGCCTCCCTTCCTTCCTTTCACTCTTCCGGCTTCCCGTCTTCTTTTACCCGCCCGCACCATCCGTCCGAAAGGAGCCTTGGAAATTCCCTCGCGTTGCCTTCACCCCTTCTAAATTCAGCTCGTTAGCGAGTCACAGAGGGGGTGTGAGGGAAGGAGAGAGAAGAGAGAGAAGGATGGGGATTGATGCTGGGAAGGGTGAATGGGAGAGGGGGAGAGTTGGAGGGAAACTAAATAGCATTGGATTCATTCGGGCTCACAGCGCAAGGCTTTAAGGTCTGAGTCTGACAGGTGAGGCTATCGTGGGGAAACTCACGTGCCCTATTATGCTCTTGTTACTTTGGTTATGGACGCAACGGGAACAAATATAGTGATCATTATTTTGGAAAAAAATTAATTCTTTCATTGCAGGAAGACATGTAGGTAGTTCCTTAAAATTCGTACATGATTTATTTTAGTAGAGAGGGGGATTTTATGAATCTAAAGGGTTGCTCATTTGGTGATGATTATTCTGGCCTTTTGGTGAGAATTCCGAATCCATGGTTCTGATTTTGTGTATTCGATGTTTTGAATAGAAACCTCCGCAGCTTAAAGGGGTTTTAAACATAAATAAATAAATAAATATTTATTAGCTCTAGGTACAATACCCATAAGAGCACCAATATTACAATCTCAATTACAGTTGTGGTGAGCTTAAACAACCAACATAGTATCCAGCAAAAACAATGAGTACAAACGTATTTGAAAACATATTAATACAACAATAACATAGGGAGTCAACGTAAACCTTCGGCTGATCGCAACGGAGGCGAGAAAACCCATAGTCACGGGCGTACGAGCATGGTTTTCCGGCCTGAAATATTTAAAAAATTTCATCGCCACTCTCGTAATCCATCGCTTTGAACTTGAAAGGAAGTCCCGAGCGTGGGAGGGATTTTGGGGAGAGAGGAACCGTGGGAGGGCAGGGGGTGTGAAGAATCGCGTAAGGTTAGAAGGCGATGGAGGTGTTTCCTGTGATTACCGCTCCCTTTGTGTGCGGCGCTGGGGTGGCAATGGGATGAGGAGAGCGGGGAGGGTGAGGGAAGTGGAGGAAAGGCGGTGAGAGGCCAAAAGGATAATGCTGTCCAAATCAGGTCCTCGCCTTTAGTTTAGTGCTCTCCCATTCCCTCCCCATCCTTCGCCCTCCTCTCCCCACCCCGATTATCCCCTCCCTTCAATCCCTTGTCCCTTTTCCGGAAGGTTACGCCTCTCCCTCCACCCATTCGTACCCTTTCAGCATGTTGCTGACGCCCTTCTCCCATTAAGCAAGCTCCGCCCCACCCCAGATGCCCGTACCCGTTTGAAACTACTGACGGATGCTAGTGCAAGGAGCATCCGCCATCTCCCTTTGAGGCGAATAAAAATTTTCAACATTATTTTGTGCCCGGACACTCACTCACTGTTGATGAGCAACTGATTGGCTTTCTTGGGTGTTATCCTTTCTGACAATGTATTCCATCAAAACCCGATAAATATTGTATGAAAATATTTTGGGTTAACGATTCGGCAACATTTGTCGCGACGCGATGGCATTACTGGGTTGGAGTCTGAATTTTGATCTTCGCAGTGTTATTTTTATCCCCCGTACCTCCCCCGCCAGATTTCGTAATCGCATCCGGCCGTCTAATTAAAAGATTATCAACCCCTTCTCCCCCATACGCTGAAGTGAATTTGGGCACTGCCTTTCGGAAAGGTAGTGGAGTGGCTGAAAAAAGGCGGAATGAATGGATTAAGGGAACTGGATGGTGTGGTAGTTAGAGAATTTACAGTATCTAGAGGGTACAGGTTCGTATCCCGGCCTTGGCCGTGATTTTTAATTGGTGTGCTCTCTCCACTTCGTGTTGCACCGGAAGCACTTCGTAATTTCTGAATGGATCTGCATTTACATGTATAATTGGAATCTGTGGCGGAAGTGGATAAATTATAATTAACCGCTGCCGACGCAAGAATTTAGCAGGGGGTGGTTCAATAACATGATTCATTATGGAGGAGTGAACAATCATTTTTGTTGAATATATAACCGATCTCATTGAAAATGAATTTAGCAAGGGAACACGGTGACTTCGTATGCATAATTGTCTTCCTTCTCAAACTAACAGATCCTTCAAAAACCTTATGCAAATATTTATGATTCCGTGTCGAAAATGCAAAATTTAAAAAGAAAATGACGCTCATGAAGTTCATATGGGCATGAAAAACTAGCCAAAATTGTAATTACCCGTCGTAATTATGTTCACATTAACGTAGATTATAACTGTAACTCACGTGAATAGCAACTTCCAATCAGGTATTACCTAAGAGGATGAATATCCTTAAACATGTGCAACTCAACTCGCGTTATGCTCCCATGGATCCTGGAGGAAGCTCGCTCCGAAGTTTGCCATTGAAATTCATTTATTGCTAATTGTCTATTTACTTAAGGCAAGAAGAGTATTGTCAGGTTTGGATATTACGTAATAGTGATTAGTTTGGACTATAATTAGTGCAAAATGTTACGTCTAATATATGCTGTCCAACGGTGGACATATGCTAAACATTTACCGATACTCATTTTCGTTACTAAGCGACTGAGTTATTGGTATTGGTATTTAAGCTTCTGCTAGCAATTAAAATTTTTAATGTGGAGTGTTTTGCTTCCCTTTCACTAATTAGAATAATTCATATTGATGCATTAATGTAATTGTTAATGCATTGGTCGGAAATTCTCCTCCATTGAGAGCCTGATTAATACTAGCCATTTATATTCAATATTTAGTAGAGGAGTTGTTCTGAAAACTTGGTTGACTTTAAATGACAGGATCGAGAATGTTTCCTAAGGATGGCGCGCCTAACGACAACATCAATATATTTTCGCCTGACGGATTTGTGAGCTAAAATGATGGCGAAGCTCTTTGCTTTCACTTATTTTCTATTCCACCTCAATAATCATTTTAGGCGAACAGAGGAAATTGAACATATTCAGGTTTCATGTAGTGGAAGGAACAAATATTCAATCAAACGAAACTCTTTACTATGGAATGTTTAATGCACTACGCGGTTCAACTCACGGTCATAGTCAGGTTTTAGACAGTTATTTCATGGGAAAAGCATTATTATGAGAATATATTTTTCTCTATACATAAATGTCGTGTCTCTCTGGACTAAATACTTCATCGGAATTCTGTGGAAAAGTGCGAGTATTGGGGGATTGAACAGAATAATAATAATAATATACAAATCACGTTTATTCGATCTAAGTGAGTAAAAAAATCGTTTCTATCACTTTTTTGAAATATTGATCTATGTAACCTATACAATTCTCTCCGATATTCCGTGCTCAACGCTTGCTAACAATCATTATCTCTACAACAATATCATCATCGTCGGTCAATAGTCCTAGAATTGGTCTACTCTATTCTCCTATCGGCTAACCTCATAGTATTAACATAATTCATCTCTTTCACATCTTTTGCAATTTGTTCTATAAATGTCTCCGAGGCTTTTCTTTTACATTCTTCCCGTTCACTTTTCCCTTGGCGATTGTCTTCATCAGGCCATCGTGCCTTAAGATAATGCCGATTAATTTGTCTCGTTTTCTTTTTAAGGTTTAGAGTAGACCTTTCTTTTCTCCCAATCTTCTTAAGACTTATTCTTTTTCCTCTTGGTCGATCAATTTTATCTTTATCATTCTTCCTATCTCGCTATTTTCATTGAAATTCTAATTAAATGAGTAAACTTCCAATGTAATAATTCTTGGTGGAAACTTTCGCGGGTCATTTTAGCTGTATATATTCGTTGTTCGGGTGTACCCCGCGTACTTTACCAGGTGTGATACCTGACGTTTCGTGGCCGTTGCTGGTCACTTTATCAAAGGGAATGAAATATCTGTCGAGTTGGTGGACTTAATACAGTGGTTTGATGGTGGGAAAAGGATGGGAAGGGGAGGAATGGAAGGAGTAGTCTTTGCATTTTTATTTAGGTTCATAGCATCTACATCTACATCTATACGATACCCTGCAAGTCACCGCGAGGGTGTGTGGCAGGGGGTGAAGATCACCAGGCATGCACTACTAATATGCAAACTAGCAACTATATTGTCTCATGCAACTTGATTGTTAGTGTCTACAGTATTTAAGGGGTAAAAAATGCACTACATAATACTCTAGAATATTTCCCCTACCTATCCCTTTCCTATGCTGCCTATTCTGTTCTCATATAGTACGGGGGAAAAATGCCATTTTGAATGTATCTGTACGACAATCTATCTCTCTAATCTTATTTATCTGGTCGAATCTAGCATAATACGCTGGTGTTTTTAATATGTACCAAACATCTTCAGTAAAGCTATCCGATTGAAATTTCTCTAATAGATTTAATCTGTACTTTAACCTACGCGCTGATAATGATTCCCACCCTAATTCTTGTATTAATTCTGATACACTACTCAACTTATCGTAACACCTTTTGACGAACCTAGCTGTTCTACGCTGCACACTGTCTAGTTCTCTCATCAAACCTAATTCATTAGGATCCCATACACTGGCTGCATACTCAAGGTGGGGCCTAACTAGTGAGTCCCACGTGTGGCTGATTTGGAGGCTACAGTCCCTATTGTAATTTTGCTTGCATTTCCTTATCTCCGAATCTTCGCGGATCAGCCGGGTCTTGAAGTTTTTCACCTTCGCGATTATCTTTGTTTGAGGTCAATCGCGTGTCCGGAGTTTGCATGTTCCGCTACTGCTGATTTTAAGGGTTGTCCCAGTCGAATGTGTTGTCCCAGTCGATGATGTTCTTCTAAGCGGGTTTCAACCGAGCGTCCGGTTTCTCCGATATATTTCTTCTCACAAGTTTGGCATGGTATCTCAAACATTCCTTCCACTTGAAATGGTGTTGCGTCCTTCATTTTCCTCATGCAGTTTCTTGAAATGTGGCTTGAACACAGTTCTAAATTCATGCTTGCGGAGGATGTTTCCTACTCTGTTTGTTATGCCCCGGACGTAAGGAAGGAAGGCTCTCTTGGGTGCAAGGCTGTCTGCGTCCGGAGTCCCAATTTCTTCTTTTGTGCCGTCCTTATCCTTAGTCAAGATTTTGTAAAATTTTGTAAATTTTGGATATGGCTCTCTTGTCATCCGTTCTGCTGTATAATGGCTTTCACTTTCTGTCTTTCGGAAGGGAAGTTGGTGTCGTCACTAACTCTGCAGGAACGCTGAATTATGGTGCTGAGTACCGCATTTAGCTGTACAGGATGATGGTGTGAATTTGCATTGAGGTACCGATTGGTGGAAGAGGGTTTCCTATACACCGCGTGCCCCAGGGTTCCATCATTTCTCCTTTGCACTAATGCATCCAAAAATGGAATTTTCCCATCTCTTTCTTCTTACATTGTGATAACATCGTAATTTGACGGAACTGCTAAGTCGACCATATCTTGAGACATAATGGCCTGATGAAGACAATTATCGCGGAAGAAGTGAACGGGAAGAATGGAAAAGTAATACCTCGTATGAGATATATACAACAAGTAGTGAAGGATGCGAATTAAAAGAATTACATGTTGGGTGATGGGAGAATTGAGTGCAGAGCTATATCAAACCAATCTTTTTGATTATTAACTAATGATAATACAGTCCCAGCCGTCCGCGTAAAAATTGGAGGGGTGGGCGGGGCCCTTCTGGAGCCCCCTCTGGCACTTTGGCCTCTTTAGATCCATTGTGCCGACCCACATTTAACCTGCCCGCCAATTGCAGACGGGACAAAAGCACCACGGTAGAGGTATGGAGGTGGGCTACCCATACAACCGCCGTCCGGGCCCAACGTTGGTTAACTTCGGTGATCTGACGGGAACCGGTGTATCAACGTGGCAATGCCCTTACCCTAGCCATACACGTACGTCTACGCTTGACTCCACTACTACTCGAGGCTCTGCATTGATTGGAAAAATTGGCAAAACGCCTGGAGGGAATGCAAATCGCTCTAGCGTGAGAGCTGGTGTATATGCGTGAAGGAAGCAGGAGAGAATGAGAATCGATAAAATATGCTCACTCCCGTGTGTGCACGTCGGTCGTGAGTAGCATTTGGGGAGGAATGCCGCTTGCTCCCTTCCTTCTCTCTCCTCCCGCTCTTCCCTGGCGTAATTTTACCGTCGCCGCTCCTCTGGGACCCTCTCCCTCCTCCTCCGCTCATTTCCAATTCCGGAGTCGCGGGACTCGTAAAATGGCCAAGGCGCTCGGATTCGTCGTCTCCCGTCCTCTTCCGCTCCGCCTGCTCTCTCTCGCCCGGAAGCGGGTCGCGTGATTCGGTCCCCTGTCCGAAGACGGTCATTCCCCGTTCCTCCCGGCACAGGTGCCACGTCCCCCACCTCAATCTCCCTCCCCTGGGATTCCGTAAATATGTCCCCTTTTTTTTTAAGGAAGGGTTGTCCCATGTGCTGCGCCTGAAGTCCTTCGCCCTCGGCGCTGGTAAACCGCTACGTGAGTTATCGCGGAGAGGCTTCCCCTCAGCGTTCTAGTGGTCATTCTCGGCGTAAAGGGTTCTTTGGTGTTTGGAGTCAGAGGAAGGGTTAAGGTTTAGGATGGTTCGAGGATGGAGGTGGTAGGTTGAAGGGAACTCAGGGAGTCAGCTTCATATCTTTTCGATGGAATGGTTTCGAGTGAAATGGAGTTCAACGTTGCGGCACTGGTGCGAGAATCTTGAGCCGAATGTTATCTAGCTGGGGGTGTAGAGAAGCGAATTTTTGGGTTGAGCAGTAAGCTGTTGGAATTTTAAAGGAATTGAGTTCGTGGATTTCTCTTCTAACTGGTCTGTCATGGGTCTAATATTATTTCCGTGCACGAAATACTGTGGTAATTTCCGTTTTTTTCCGTCCAAAATAATTCAAATGGACAATGATGTACCTCAAGAAGTTTTAAGTACATATAAGGATACTAAGACTTTGCCTCTCTTCAATTCGGTTTCAGACTTCCTATCCTGCCTGGTGGCAAATAGCACATTAAGAATAGGTACTAATCCAGATAAAATAATGACATTTAAATGAAATAACTCGTCCATGTTTATTTATTAGAGATTGATTTCGATTGAAGCTGGAAGCAACAGTAGAAATAGTTAAAGGCACTCCAGCTGCTAATGTTGCATCTTACCGTCTAAGCTAGCTTAATCATTAGCTTAGTCCCCCAAATATTTACCCACGAACAAGTTGAACAGATGCATGCTTGATAAAGTCGAAGGAACACGTATTAAATTAAAGCTGAAAAATATTCTATGAGTTGTAACGGGTGGCGCATAAAAATTTTATGGAAAAGTTTGAGTGTTGTTGGATTGAACCAGATTCATGCCCGAGGATGGATTGGAACCCGCGACCCTTGGGTTTATATACCGGTGCGTTACCGAGCTGGCTATCGGGGCCTGATCGAAAGTAGGAGTTTACGCAGTCAAGGTAGTATACCCGAAGTATTACTTGTCTTAGGTTGACGAATAAATCCTAGATTGATGCCACTGTACAAGTTGTGCCGTTGAAGAATCTAAAAAAAAAGTAAATGTACGACTCCTAGTTATAACATTTCTTTTTTGACCCAATCAGTCCTTGCTGACAACCTTGATTTAAAATTCCAATGGCTGTTGCAATTATGCTTCTTTTGATTTCCTCGTCAATATCCGTGTGGGGGGGTTATTGTTCGCTGGGGCCGAGTCCTTCGCCATCTCATTCCAGTACAGTACACAGCCCCTGAATCCTTCTTCGTTCTCTCCGTTTCTTTTCGCTGAATGTATTCCGAGCGCGTCCTGCTTCTCGGGGAATATTCGGCCCACTGCTTTTTTTGTGTTCACCCCATTGTTGATTTTTTTTTGCTTTCCCACAATACTGTTTCTCCAACCTTGCCCGGACCTCCGCACACCTCGCTTCGCCCATCTCCCATTGGTCGTTGCCTCTAACTCTGATGAATGATGATTCATGGTTGTTAAGTGCTAGGTAAATGGTGTTTGTGTGTGGAGATCTGAGTGGAGAGATCGTCTGTGACTTCTTCTTTTTTCGTTTGAACTAATACCTCGGCTACATGAATAGCTCGGTTGGTAGCCGGTTAGTTTATTTAGCTCAACGTTGAAGGCCTAGAGCCACTCCTAGGACCTAAATGGGTGCTATGGTTTCAGTCGCCGTATTTATGGTTGCCGTCATAACAAGACTCTCCTCTGAGCAACTTGAAACTCTATGGTGCTCCAGTTCAAACATGTTCCACGTATTGGAATGATCCCTCTTTGAGTATAACGGAAGTAGCGTTATAATCAGCTTATGATATTAACTTGGCATCAGTATTCATTACATTGAAATCTTCATTAGATAAATATCGTGGGGAAGACACATCCGGGAAATATGCGACCAAGCCTATAGAAAGCTGGGATTTATTAAAAGAGTACCATAGAAATATGACGAGAAGACAAATAAGCGATGTTTCTTTTCACTAGTTAGGCCCTTGAATATGCAGCCAGTGTATGGTATCCGAATGAATTAGTTTCGATCTCAGAACTAGAAAGTTTGATGTGTAGAGCAGATACGTTGTTAAAAGGTGTTGCGATATAAATCTCTTGAGTGAATATTTATCAATCGACTTTACACTGTAATATACGTGTAGCATCAAGTATAAAATATTTACCATGATATGTTATTAATCAATAACTCTATTAAGCGCCCTTCATATATTACCTGACGCTTAAAGTGGGTTAGTGACGCTTACTTAAACTATTACGTTACACTATCGACAGGGAGGATGGCCCATGCCTTCGTTCCTTTGGAGAATGGAACATTATAAAATATTCATTTGTTCGAATAATAATGATAAAAATAATATATGGTTAATAAATAGTAGTATTGGGAAATAAATACGGCATATATAAACTATAAGCAAAATAATTCACGAAATGGAGAGCGTTAATTGGAAGCGTAACATAGTAAATGGAATCTTAGAGAATGCTACAAAGCGTTACAGGAGAGAGGGTGTTGAAAAACATGGAAAATATTCGTTACGTACCTTATTGATGGCTCCTGACAGCAGTGCATAAACTGTAGTTATTGCCATTGATGGATTACTTGATTGTCGATTTCGATTTTGTTCGGTAATTGTCGGTTATTACCGGTCACCATATCCAATGCTTTGCTATTTTACCGCATACAGCCCCTACCACATTGTTCATAATCCTCTTCGCTGTCATTATTCTGCAGAGATATCCATCTAGAATATAGGCTAGTAAATAAAATCCCTTTTGCAGTGACTGTTTAGAAACTAAATGGGTGTTACATAAAATTTTATTTGTTTATAGCAAGACGAGACTGGAGATTCTTGTATGAGATCGAGATACAAATCCTAAGCCTTGTCTCGTCCCGCTTTTCTCTCTAGGAGAGTGTTAGGTAGGTAGAGAGCCTTCATTAGCTGCGGTGCACCCTCTTTCTGTTAGGCGATACACGCGGGCATTCCCTGATCCATACGCAGACTCAGCCACCCCTCTCTTCTCAGCACCACTGTGACACTTATCTTCGTCTTCTCTCTCCACCGACTGTTTTGCTTCCTGCTGCAAATGGTTCCTCTCGCGCGTAAATGTTTCGCATTGGACGTCACTTGGTTTCCCTTTGTCCGACCCAATTTCCCTCCCCACCTCCATCCCTCCTCCTCCACAAGCGTCTTCACTCCGAATTTCTTTGGCTTCCTTTCTTGTAGCCATGCTCACTTTATCCGTCCTTCGGTATTCGTCTTCTCTGGACCTCCATGTCTTAACTTAGACCGGTTGTATTCAAGAGAATTGGGTTGGTAAAGGGCCTGGAGAACCAAAGGTTGCAGGTTTGAATATCGTCTAGAGAATGGATGCAATGTTTGACTTGGGTTTAAACCTAACACACAAGTATACTTAGATTCAATTCCCTTCAATTAAAATGGAGAACATTGCTGTCACATTACTAACTGCCACAACAGGTTCCCTGTAGCGTAGGAAATAAAATGTGAAATTGGTGAAAGAAAATAAGCCTTTTGTCCAGAATCGAACAATCAGAAGTTTCATGTGGGAAATATGGATACATATTAAATTGTAGGCTCTTGTTACGTATTCCGCCCATCCTCGGTCATTGTAGCTAAAGTCCTTGGTCATCGTTAGTTGAAGCGATGTAAAATATTTGCTGCATGTGCAATTAGCAGCTGAAATGAAGCGTCATTTATTTTGCGAGAGTACATTAGAAGTCTCGGTGTCAAACTTCTGCCCATTAAAATGTTATAATCATTTTGTATCCCCTTATTGTAATTTCAAATTCTTAATCTTTAACGAGCACGTAAAGTGCTTAGTGTAGTACCCTAGACAAATTTTATCTAGGCCTATTATCTCCTCTGCTGTTGCTTTAAATGGCTCCCTCCGGTTGGCTATTTCATCATGACTGGATGATTTTGAGACGCGCTACTGTGGAGAGCTTCCTCCTTAGGTTCCCTCGTTTTTTTGTTTTACGAAGTCTCAGAGCCTTGCTACTGTGGGATGCTCAAACTTCTCCTCTCCCTCCCTCTCCGATTTTCGCTACAAATTCTCCTCTCTTCACGCATCATTCCTGTTGCTATGCGAGGACTGCATCAAAATGACTCCCCGTTTCTATACCAGCTGCACATACGCTTGCAAAAATAAAGTTTGCAAACTCCGCTCAACAAGCCCATTCTGTCAAGTATTACGGGCTTTAAATCATTACGGGTATAATGCCCTCTTGGCGCGCAGAATAAACCTTTTTTTCATTTCAGGAATACGATCAATTTAGAGCGTATTTCGTCGAAAACCATTGCAAATAGCATTCTGTCTCAGGGAATTTCTTTATATTTCGTGAAAAATTGGGAGAAGAAAAAGGCTTGCTGCCTGGAAATCAAACTAAGGATCCCTAATATCCCAGGTCACTGCGCTGAATACTTCGGTATCCAGGATTCGAGAATCGTGGCCCAGTTTTTGAATAGAATGGATATTAATCAGTTATCATCCACCATTAAGGTTCATAGGTGATGGCACCCTAAACGGACTTGATTGAAACACCGTCTCCTACTATTAGACCCTTGTTCCCTTTCAAAGCGTGGTTACTTATCCACTGCAAGTATTTAATGTCCTATTCTCCATTAACTGACTTTATTTTGTTTCACTATAATCTTTTTAGTCAAACCTCAGAGTTTATGCGCCAATATCATAGCTACCATCCCTAGAATTTCACTGGTTATAAATGCTAGCATTTGTGTAATGTATACCTCTAATCTTTCGTACTCAAAGATTTTTTACGTTGTGGTTCTTTTTCATTTATTTGTCCTCACTTCTCCCATTTCCTTATCTCGTCCGCGTGTCCTTATTTTCATATCTTCCTTGTAGGACCATATAATGCTGTTTTTTCTCAGGCTGACCTTATCTTTCTCGGTTCTTCTCTATCGTGTATCGCTTTATGTTAACCCTTTGTTTTATGCTCTTCATTTTCGTATTATACTTTTATCCCTTCGTTTATCGTTTTGTTTGCAATTTTCGGTCCCTCCCCAGCAGCAGCCGTGGCCTTTCCCCGCATTTCTGCCTTGTCCTCTTTGGGTTTCTCTTCTCTCTTCCTCTCTCCTTCCCCTTTTCTTCTCCCTTCCTTTCCTCCTTCCCTGCTTTCCGATGGGAAATTGGGTATCCGCCCTGAAACGCGATCAAATCAGCGCCGGCGTGGTTTGATGGCATTATTAAGCATGCAGAGGAGGCGGCAGTTTTGGGTATTCAACTATTCACGCCGACTTCGCAATCCCCTGCATCTCCTTCGCCCCGGGCCTTCCTCTCCTGCCCGGTCCTCTCCTGCCCGGTCCTCTCCGCACGCGCGTTGTCTCCGGTCGGGTTTGTGGTCCCGGCTCGCACATTGATGCCGGCCTCGCCAGGCCCGGGAGTGGTTTTCGTCCACGTGCCATAAAAATCTCTCGAGCACTTAGCTTTAAAAAACTCCGCGCCCACATGTTGCGGTTCAATCGATTCAAGAGCGGATCCCGACGAAATCCAAGATTCCGTAAGTTGTGGGGAAAGTGGGAATGTTTTTCCCAATGCTTCGATAGATAAAAGTTGCAGTACACTATAAACACTTTTTCGTCTTCTAACAACAGTTTTTCGTATAGGCGTTGATAAATTTTGAATTAATTTAACCCTTGACTACCTTTCATATACGTGCCCCATGCCACACACCCTTGTGGTGGCTTGCAGGGTATTTGCAGTAATTATGCATATCTTTCTCAGTTTATATCTGGAACAGATACATCATCATACATTTCTATTTTTCCCATAGGTTTTATTTATGCGAAACGCGTATCGTTACGTGATTCGCATTATCTACATGTCACAATACCATTTCCTTAAGAAAAATTCCAGATGTAAATATGCCAAACTGGGTAATGGGGTGATCCAAAGGTTCGTTAATGATGTCGAATAAATGTGCAAAGTGTTTATGATGCTAGTTCAGTACCATCTGTTGGGAGGGGACTATTTTGCGCGTTGGCGTGGGTGGGTGGTGATTACATATTTAACTGCGCAGTTCGCGATCCTTCGCTGCGACGCGTTTACGTGGTTTCAGCCTCGCTGTGGAAGATCGATGCGGCGGCGTCCGTGATAGCATTCAGGGAACAGGGAGTGGCTCTGGGCACATTTTTGTCGGCGCTAGGAGCGAGAGGCTTAACATGCGAACAGGATGAATTTGGGTTCATCCCATGGCTACGCGTAGGAATTTGATTTGCGCTCACCCCACATGGACCTATGTGTGAGCAGGGCGGAGAAACAGTATTTGAAGCGGGCTCTACTGGCTGAGTTAATGCTCCCGCTCGCGGCGTTGGATGTGATGAAGGCAGTAATGCGTTCCCCCCGTGCGGTCTTTCGCGACCGCGAAGTGCAAAGCGCCGCTGATAATTTCCTATTTGTCCGCCCCTCGCCGGAATCGTTTGCATTAGCTCCTCTTACCTCTCGGAATGGCTTCGTCTCCCGTGAGCAACTCCTCAGCGATGTATGAGTGATTCCGTGAGAGAGAGAGAGGATTGTCCGCCTAATGCCCTGCTGTAAAATTCGGGTGGAATTGAGATATTCCAGACGGTCCCTAAATCCACGCACGCATTGGAATGGTGATTCGCCCTCCACAATCATCATCATCATCAAGGGTCAAAAATCCTGGGATTGGTTTGACGCAGCCCTCCACTCGATTCTTCTATCAGCCAACCTCTTCATATTAACGTAGTTCCTCTCTCTCACGTCCTTTACGACCTGTTATATGTAACTCATACGAGGCCTGCCTTTTCCAATCTTCCCGTTCACTTTTCCTTCGACGATTGTCTTCATCAGGCCATCGTGTCTTAAGATATGGCTTATTAAGTTGTCCCGTCTTCTTTTTATAGTTTTCAGCAGACTTCTCTTTTCTCCCACTCTTCTTAGGACTTCTTCATTTGTCACTCTGTCGATCCATTTTATCTTCATCATCCTTCGATAGCACCATATTTTGAATGCTTCTATCCTTTTCTTCTCCGCTGCTGTCATCGTCCATGCCTCACTGCCGTAAAGAAACATGCTCCATATATACGTTCTGAACCATAATCATACGTATTTAAATACGTATTCGAATCCTGTTGGCAGTTAGTTCATCTGAGGCACAGGAAATATATGATTCCGACAATTAGGCATTTGATGCTGTCACTCAGAGATAATTGTAAATATTTTTTGCAAATTCAATAATAATTATTGCAAATTCAAGTGAGGAAACAATTTTTTATACGTTGAGCATACCTCTGTATGGCGTTGAGTCGTGGTCAATAACAGCCCCTGAAAAGGTGAGACAGTTGGTATTTGAAATTTGGTATTACAGAATAATCATGAAGACAAAATTAATTGAGTGGCCGACGAAGAAGCCAGAGTAAAAGGAAGCCTTTTTTTTTTTAAAAGATAACGGGACAATCTAATCGACAATATTTGAGACACGATGGTTTGATAAAAAGCGTCTTCCACCGAAATGCGAACGGGAAAAAATGGCGAAGAGAGAAGCAAGCAGTGAAGGATGCAAAAGAGGAAATTTATGCCAATATGAAGGAGTAGGCTGATAGAAGTTGAATAGGGGACCTGCATCAAACATTAGGATTGATGACTAGTTATGGTGATGAAAGTATATTGGATGAGACTCGATGTGTTATATGAGTAAGGCAAAGAAGGTATGCAGTATTATGCTGGAGGTCCTGGCTCGGGTAAGGGTTAAAAGGAGAAATTTTTACTTTGTGGGAATCCTCGCATTTAGCGCTCTCTAGGGATGGACGCCTCTAAAAGTTACTCTCTGTGTGTTAAACTCTCACAGAAGTGTTTCGAAGTAATAAGTTGTGTTGGCTTGTGTTTTGGGTCATCCCAATGCTTATATTGTATTGCACTTTAATGTTGCAAAAAGATTGCAGGAATGTTTTGATGAGGTTCATTTAATATTGTGATTGAATTATGAGCAACGTAGCCATTTATTTTTTATGCGCCTGGAAATACTTTTGTTTTGAATTATATATTTGTTACATTTTACCCTCCGTGAGCGTTACCCAATTCGAGAGCCACAGCGACAGCATCGTAGGGATTCGTGAGTGTTTCAAGTTGGAAGTTGTTGACTACTCGGACCGAGCGGTCTTGCAGAACTCATGGGTCCTGTGTGAGGAACAGTGTTCGCTCCTCAAATGAACCACCGATGCTGAGTAAGGTCGAAGGGTGACGAGCACGGATACTTATTGATACTTTTGCAGTGATCTTACGAGTCTTAAGGGTATATGAAAGTGATTCAGAGTTGGCGACAAAGAGGTCGGATTTCCGATTATTGAGTTAGCAGTAGAAGAATGTGGGTGTTGGAAGTTATGCACTTCTCATTTTGGGAATTCGATTCGCGTTTTCTTTTTGCCCAAGCGGTCTTTAAAGGAAGTTTAAAAAATAATAATTTTCCAACCGAAGGAGCCATGCGGCAATTCGATCGAAGTAATGGGTATGGAAAACTGACATCAGATCCTGAAGGCTCGGGTTTGGATCCTGGTGGTGATAGAGCTTTTTTGAGTGGAATTACGGTCCTTCACTTAGTACTGAATGGGGAGGATTTCGTTATTTTTAACACTCTGATTCTGTAACTGTACTAGGGCATTTTACCAGAAGAAGATTCTACTAACAGCTGCAAATACAAGCGTGGAAGTGAGGAAACATTTCATTAGAACATACATCTGGAGCATTCTACTATATGGCAGCGAAGCATGGACAATAACAGCAGCAGTGAAGTCCAGGCTGGAAGCATTTGAAATGTGGTGCTACCGAAGAATGATTAAGATAAAATGGATCGATCGAGAGGCAAACGAAGAAGTCTTAAGAAGAGTGAGAGAGAAGAGATGTCTACTGAAAACCTTAAAAAGAAGACGGGACAACTTAATAGGCCTCATCTTAAGACACGATGGCCTGATGAAGACAATCTTCGAGGGAAAAGTGAACGGGAAGAATGGAAAAAGCAGGCCTCGTATGAGGTACATACATGGAGAAAGTTATGAAGGATGTAAAAGAGAAGAATTACGTTACAATGAAAAGGTTGGCCGATTGTAGAATCGAGTGGAAAGCTGCGTCAAACCAATCCCAGGATTGTTGACCAATGATGATGATAGTTTATACTGTCAACTAGCAAAGTGTAATCGTAGAAATTGTCATTTTCTTCCATTTAAACACTAGAGCCACGGTTAATGAGGTTGGCCGATAGAAGAATCGAGTGGAGGGCTGCGTCAAACCAATCCTAGGATTGTTGACTGATGATGATGACTAGTTTCGAAATTTAAGCTGTGATAATATCGGGACGGTATGGTGGCTAGAGTACTGGCCTCCCAAACTCAGGGTCGTGATTCAAATGGCAGCAACAGGGTAGTTTCCTTTATCAATGAAAATAGAATTCATTAATTGCGATTCGTGCCCTATCATAAATGTGTTTATTTTACGCTAAAAGTTTGTATTGAGAAATCCCAGTATACTAGAGAATTGAATGTTAATTTTAAGACCGTTTGAAAAAAGCTCAGAAATGGCTGGATGTGCTGCCTTGTTGATGACGTAACAGGTGTATAATTTACGTTGCGAGGCATAGGAAATATTCGTCTCCTGAACTTACCATTGTGTTTCGGAGCCCCTCAGCTCTAGTGAATACGTCACGTTTTCGCGTCGATGATTTTTTTCACTTATTAATTAATGAGGAAAAATACGTAAAGTCATTTTAAAATCGAGTAGCTTAACACGTTCGCTGCGGCGTGACCCACCGGTGGGTCACGCTAATCCTTCTAGCGCCGCGGCCTTTTAATTCTTTGAATTGTCTCAACTTGCGAGGAGTATTGTGAGAGTAGGAATCGAGATCTTCTCGAGTGACTTCACCCAGAGGTTAGTCACAGTTCAAATAACATACTGCTATGTGTCACTTAGTGTGTCCCACCGGTGGGTCACGCCGCCCCTCCTGAAACTTTTTTCAGCGTGAGCGGTGTGACCCACCGGTGGGTCACGAACAAATTTACATATTAGCGTAATATATCCAAAATACGTTTATTTTTTGCTTTCTTTTTGGTTTTTTTTCATGTTTATGCGATGTTTATACATAAGGATGAACAATACTCGATATAGTAAAACATATCAACTTATTAAAAATAATGAAAATGTTTAGGACAATTTTTTCTCCTCAACCTCTTGGCTGTCCGTCAGTTGCTCGAAACTAAACAGCCCGAACTGCACTCGCCACGCTGTGTGAGAGATTGAGACTCTCTCTTCCCTTCCTCCCCCCCCCCTCTACGAATGGGCAATTGGGAAAGGGTCGCGTAGCGTTCTTGAGCCAATCCCTCAGTGGTGGATGAGTGACCGTGCCCTTGCCGGGTGAACGTCTTCCGAAATGCAGAGACACTACTTTTTTCTGAGTGAGACAAACCACTATGTACTCTTTTCAAAGGTTCCCCCTTCCCTTTTCTCAGAGTGTGAGCAAGACTGGGGAATCGGTACGCACGGACGGGCGTCTACGTCTCACAGACGGGCGCGAACAAGGGCAGGCGCAATAAACAGAGACGGGTGGGAGTCTCCTGGGTTTTCCGAACGTCAGCAATTCTTTACCACATGCATTGTATTCTTGGCCCTCTCTTCCCCCATCCCAACCCAGGGTCTAGCTGATAGCGTGCCCCACGTGGCCGGGGGAGGGGTGGGCTGGGGGCGAAGCTGGGAGTAGCCTCCCCCAGCCTTCCTCTAATCTCAGGAAACAGCTGAATATTGCTGCTTCAACCACCATCCCTCGGCAGTGGCCAGAAGCTCGGAAGGACTGTGACCCACCGGTGGGTCACACCGCCCATGCAAAAGGCTGAGTGTGACCCACCGGTGGGTCACGCCGCGCTGTGAGGAGTAGGGCTTTAAACAGCTCCGCAGTGAACGTGTTAAATACTTACTCCAGAGGTTATAAAATCTTGATGAAGATGGCAAAAAATAATAGGGAAACTGCCCTGTTGTATGCATTTTTATGTAGAATCGTGACCCTTTATAGTGTGCCGCTTGGGGAGCATTTCAAGGTCAGTCTTCCGTCCGTCGGTTGAGGCGTTAAACATCGGAAGCTGGCTCCTTGCCTTAAGAGTAGGCTGGTTTCTTTCCACCCTTCATTCTCTCCCTAAAGGATTCCTGCCTATCCCCGATTATTTACCCTTCCTCAATGGTGCGTATGACCTAAGCTGTCAGTGATCCCCATTTAGCTCTTACAGAGGGGTCTCTGCATCTCTCTAACGGAACAATCGAACACCTACTGGAGATACTCTCGTGACAATCTGAGTCAAAACAGATGAAGAATTATAGTTTTATTACTGCCATTTAAATATTATTCTTATCCTGTTTAACAATCCATTAAAGCTTTCGAATTATAAAAGCATATCACAAACAGAGGCGAAGGCGAAAATATTTTATAGTGTTCAGTTTCTCGAGCATAGAAGTCGACTATTACGCTTTATCTATCAAAATTACGTATTATCTCCGCATTAATTTGAATATTTTTATTATCTTCATTGATCTTTATTTTTTCCGCCGATATATTTACAATTTACAAAAGTAAAATGAAAAGTACAAGCAGTAGCATTAATTATATCTTTATAAACATAATAATGAAAATAAAAAATTGCTGTCACTTGTGTCGTTACCGAACTTGCTTTTCCCGAGGAAGTGTCTTTATGTCGTTATTAAAATGATAGAGTTATTTCAAAAAATAACACAATCCAATAAATTTAAAGAATTAAGTTATTTACCCATAATTAAATAGGTCGTGAAGACACATGTTATTTTATAATAAGTACCATTCATGTCCTGCTCAGCCACTGGGCTTGTTTTTTGCATACATAATACATATTTTTACATATATTAGGTATAAGTATATATAAGACATGATAAATTTATTCTCATATTTGGGGTTTCCATCTGGGTGTTTGGACAAAGGTCTTATATTAATTTTTACACACCGGACATTAGCGGGTACCAGGGATAAGCAAGAATGACATCCGCCGAAGGGTCTGGTTATCGCAGACCCTTCGGCGACCCTTGGGAAGACATTCCCGCCTCCCCCGAACATCCTCCAGTGTTCCATTACAAAGGAATATAACACCCAACCCATAACATCAACAGTAATATACAACCCTCTTACAGGTTCATTAACTACCAATTCTTTAAATCTTTTAAGTTGATACGTTTTCATATATCTTGGATAGTTTGAGGCAAGTCATTGAAAATTTTTGGTATCAGATATTTAAAGGGTCGTTTGCCATGACAATTATAGTACCTCAGTACTATCCATTTGTTTACGTATCGTAGTAGCTTATATGTCACTGAAGGGTGTTTGAATTTACTACTGAAGTAAAGGTCGTAAATTAACACAAAGTTATAGAGCTCCGGTAGTGGCAATAAACATAGAATTTTATATATTTCTTCCTTTTGTTTCATTTGTGTCCAAATTTTTTGTCTTTTTATTTTGCTCTGCATTAATATTTTTTTAAGAAACTGGTGCTGGTACTACCTCAAACGGTGAACTATATCGTATGATTGCCTCAGATTAACCTTTTCTTTAGTAATATCTATATAGGTATTTTAATAATAATTAATCGTTAATAATATTGAAATTATTAAAATTGTAATAAAAATGTTATTAATGTATTACATTACAATATATTACATAATTAAATAACTTATATTATTAAAAATAAAGTAATTTCCTGCTTACTTACTTTTCTACTAATGCAAGTTTCCCCCTGTAAGATCTGCTATCTTCGCTGTGCTGTTCGTTTCATCCATCTCTCATTGCCATTGCCCCCACCCCCCTCTCTGTTATCAGATTTCTCAGGTCAATTGACTTTCAAGGCTTCCTCCATCTGTTTTTTGCCGGGCTCTTATTTCTTTCAATTACTTTCTCTCCTCGCCCTTTTTTATTCCGCCTCTGTCTCTACCAAGGTTACCCTCTCCATCCTTCAAGAAACCAAAACCTTTTAAATCCTTCCAACTTATGGTGGTCCTCTTCGGCCAGATTTCGCTACCATACAAAGGCCAACTTGAATGTCCGTTCCAATCATTTCTTCACGTCTTTGTTAGTGTCCCTGTCTCTAATTCCATTCTAATTGAAAACGTTTCTTTTGCGCATTAAAAATTTTACTCATGTCCCCGCTACCAAGTCCCTTTTCATTTCAAATAATGCTCGTATGCGTAAAGCTCTCCTATTCTAAGTTACGCCCTCCAATTTTAATATGAAGCCCAGCCTTCTTATGAGGCAGACTCATTGTTTTAATTTTCTTTTGGTTAATTTTGTTATTTGCTTTCAGTTAAAAATATTAAACCGAGCGATGCCTCTGCTTAATTACTCTTTTATTCCACGGTTTTGTAATTAGTCTCCTTCCTCGTAACAATGTGTATAGACATCGCGTTCTATTAAAATTAAATTTCCCCGCGCTTCTACATCTCACCCTCAGAGTCATTATAATTTCAACAGTGGTTTATGAGAAGTGCTGCGCGGGACGCTATTAGTCTCAAGTAATTAGATTGAGGCCTCTTTGACTTATTAGTATCACAGATGTGGAAAAAATAATACCACTCCATTCATGTTACGACCCATAAGTCATTCCTTTTTACTTTTATGTTATTTCTTGAGGCAACGGTGTCGTTAGCATTTCGTCGTTGGTAACTCTCCCATGTCCTTGCGACGGGGTCTGATAAGGAGACTTTGCACGTGAAATAGGGGGTCTAGAAGGGAGTTCTACATTTGCAAATATTTGAATATGTTCTGTTTTCGTTCCAAAGGACTGATAATTAGTAGTTGCTTTGATACAGAAGATACTTTAATTTCCTAGGTGAATGCGAGTAATTTTTGAGTTTTACATCAACAGGAGGAACCCTCAATCCTGTTAGTAAAAAATATCAACTATCTGTTTATTAATGCATGCCTGATGTTGGTTCAGCCGTTGCTACACACCCTTGCAGGGAAAGTGGGTTTTTAGGGTTGTCGTAGGGTAAGGTAGGGTACCCTTGCAGATTAGGTGTTTATAATCATCAAAAGTTAACAATCCATAGATTGAATTGGATTTACCTCGGGTGTTATACCGGGTAATTGCGTTAAGGGCCCCTAATGTTTCGTTAACTGAGTCCGCTATCGTCTTCTCAGTGAATGATTCACTCTGAAGTGAAGCTAGTGTCCGTTAACACTAATTCCAGCTGTGAAACACGAGGAACAAACATTATAACTGTTTGTCAGGAAATTTGAAGTATTTTAATCCTTAGCTTGGTTAGACGCATTTCTCCACTCGATTCACCTGCCAGCTAACTTCTCCATATTTACGTAATTCTTCTCATTCACATCTTCATAACTACACGTCTGTATCAACGTATTTACCTGCAAGCCATCGCAATGATGAGTGGTAGAGCATGAACCTACACCAGGCATACATTATTGATGAGTGAACAAAACTTTTGTTGATGCGTAATTCCATTGCCGGCTTTACTGTTGAATCAATTGAATTCGCCAATAGTTCGCGTGCGTATTACATGCCATACAGCTAAGCTAACCTCAAGCTAACATCATGCGGGACAGATATTGTTCGTATGTTTCAATTATTTCTGTTTACAAGCCAGACATATAAGGAGGTGTATAAAACAATTACACTCAGGCGCCGCACATTAAAGAGTTTAATGCAAACATGCCTGAAATTAACTTTACCTTTCCAAATTATCTCTCCGGTACTTCTATTTGATTTATACTTGTGCCTTATTGTTCAAAAAATCACTGTATAAATATTTGTCTTAATATGTAGCTCTATAATTTTTTCTGTAATTGCAAAGTGCTTGTGAGTAATTCTTCCTGAATTCCTCTACGTTTTTGTAAAATGAAAATATCACGGTATTTCCTCCTTATGATAGGAGTAGTAATATATTTTAAATCCATCTCCTTAATTTAATTTAATAATACTAAGAGATTGAGTACTATTGTAACCATTAGTGCATATTCTTAGTGCACGTTCGGTGATTATTCACCTTTTTCCACAGGTCATTGAGGTGGTTTGCAGGATACTTTAAGATGATGTAAATGAGTGGGTGTACCTATCATTTGATTGACGAAATGAACTTGAAATCAAGAAACAGATGTGAGAAATGTTTTATTTGGTGTTCTGTCTTTTTGCCCTAATTTAGCTGAAACATGGGATAGACTTATGTTTGCTGGAATAAAAAATATTAGCCCCTTTGTGAATTTTTTTTTTCATGGGTGTTTTCAAGTCTGTTTCCGCACTAATAGGCGCATCAGACCGGTAGGAAAGGTATTAGGACAGGGGTGGAAGGGATGGGGGATAATCTTCGAGCAATATATGACGAACCACACGTATAGTAGTCGTCTCTGCTCCGTCTACTTCAGATGGGTTGTCATCAAGAGAGTTCTCTCTAACGCAGTACATGAGTGACTGACATCGGGGACTCACGAACGTAAAGTAAAAGGAATGACACAAAACAACGGAAAAACATCCTATAGATGTAGGTGTAATAGAAAGCCAAGCGTTGCCCTCTGATGGCCATTTAACAAAATGAAATCAGTGTCGTGAAAACCAAGCTTTGGGATTGTAGCTTTGGGTCGAACAAGAACACGGACAATCTTGAAGACAGAAAAGATGCATTTAGATGAACTGTAAAACTGGCTATGGAGAAGATTGTAAGGAAACACATTGAATGAGAAAAGTTACAAATTAAGTAATGCTAGAAAAGGTTAGTTGAGTGGAAAAACATAATTAAAGCTGTAAGAAGGGGGAACCACACTGGAATCTTAATAAGTGCCAGTTTGCTAAAAAAATGATCAGAGGTTAGGATTCAGGGACGGAGAGGTGGAGAGAGGAAAATCTACAATAATTGTTGACTGAGATTATTTTTGGAAGAAATTACGAACTACGAAGAAGAGCTGTTGGCAGCAGATAAGCAGACAACATGAAAAAGCAATCAAGGTGAAACCTCTCTGCGGACAAATCCAACAATGATAATGATGATTAATCATATTATAAAACCCATGAGATAATTGACTCGTAATTTTCTCACCTTTGCCATGAGTTTACCAATATATAAAAATATATGTTTTAGTCCTCATGCAATTTTTTGTTGCTCAGTTGACGGCTTTCGTTTGATTCTCCAACTACTATTTTACATGCCTTATTACTTATCGCCTATGATCACTCACGAATTCAGCTTTCAAAGATTTTTTTTGTTCGTATTCAAAATACATAGGAGAGAGAGCAAAAGAACAAATGAAATTTCTCAATAATTTCTTCTTGGAAGGTTTTATCCCTGGCTATAGTTATTCACGGCTGACTGCATTCAGGTGGTTTATTATATAATTAAAAAAACACCTCCCCAGTTTCCTGGTTCTTACCTCTTTCCTGAAAGAATTAAATAGCATGGCAAGCATGTTTGTGCATGCTTGCTTTGCTTTTTTTAAATGGTGAAGTTTAGACTAGGCTATGCTATTGACAATCCTTTTTATGCATGATATATAATGCATGTTTGGTGTGAATTCACCCCCTGCCACACATCTTTATGATGGCTTGCAGGGTATTATGAGGATGTAGATGAAATAATTATCAACCTCGTTTGATTCGAATTCGTTTAATTATAGTTTCCAGTTTTTTGCGTCTTTCTGTTTCGCGCCTCGTGGAAAAGTATACATGGGTTATCGAAACTAAGCTTTCTCATCGTGTGATGTGATGTGAGGTTTTTGCGCGGAAGGGACTTCCTGATCGTCTTGATCTTTTTCTTTGGCTTCCGCGTTGGGAGCCTTGAGTAGTGGGTGGGGCGTGAGTTACATTGGCAGTGTGAAGCTCCTAGAGCCTCGCTGCACTCTCCTAGATGACGAATCCCTAGTGGTTCGCCGTCCCCGTAATAGCCTGCGATCCTTCCCGCAGGCGTGGTGGTGACTTGAATAGCCCAAACCGCAGTCGTTGCCTTGTTTATCGGGACTCCCGCGGTAGAAATCATTGGCTTCCAATGTTTGTGTCCGCGATTTGTTGAGCAGTTCCAGCCGAGAGACATGAAATACATAACTGTTCTTGCTCAAGACAAGGAAGAAATGCGGTCTCGCCTACCTCGTTGACGCAACGCGCGTTGCAGGAGAATTCGTCCCAGTTTCGCTAGTAATAAGTTTTTGCTGTGCAGAGGTGAAGTTTAAATGTGTATACCTTTCCATGCCGTGGATATTCTTGTACCTCAGTCGTGGAAAATTATGGACCGTAGGGTTAAATAGAAACAGCGTTAAGTGTAAATAAACTATTAACCCAGCAGTTCTCTTACGCAGACATTTAATTTCTCGCTCTTGCATCTCACGTATCATGATAACCCTTTTTGGTTCTTCTAAACTTTATTCTGTTTTCTATGTTCCGTCTGCATTTATACTATTAGCGTAAACGTTGAAGTACCCCACTCGCGCGTTTGCGTTTTATGGAAAAATATGAACATGGATGTAAAATATATTTTAGGTTTTAAAAATGATTTAGAGATAGTTCCGGGGGTTCCGGGGTGATTGATCCGAATAGTTACGGCATAGCTGGGCAGAAAAGCGTTAATCCGTTAATCGTTAATTAACAAAGTTAACATATTGCTTAAAGTTTTAACTTTTAAGTTAAATCCGAAAACTATTAACGGTCTTATTAACTTCCGTTAACTTTTAATTCCGTTAATTTAAGTGCGTTACTTTTGTTTAGAGCCATCTGGATTGCCATTTTATAACTTCGTGAAGAAGTTGTGTTGAGAATGCAATTCAGAGAACTCGGCGTTTGTACTGCAATCAGACTTTTACATAACTTTTACAGAAAACATTTACACAGTCAGGCTCACGTTACCACCCTGAACAATATTAAACAAGACATGAGGAGAACGCATCCATCTAAATACGTTCAATTTGAAGAAAAAGTAAAGGCAAGATCAACTCGCGGGAAAACGAGAACCAAGTCTAAGGCTTCTTCAAGAGCTGTGGATTCTTCATGTCAATAGTTTTTTCACCATCTAGTGGCAAAAAAACTACGCCAGCAAAATATTAGTGAATCTTTTGGTATCGCAGCTACCAGTAGCGGCGTATCCCAAGGTTTCTATTTCCACAATCAAATACAAACAGCGTCAGGTCCAACTTTACTGACAGAAACGGTTAATTACTATGAAACTCCATACCTCATGTGTATAAGTCTACATTACCTAAGCTATATTGTTTATTAAGTATTTTTGACCATGAAATTATTATTAAGTTCATTGAAATTAAAAATACCTAAATGATAAGTGACATATAATTCAAAATTGCCAACTATTTAATATAGATTTTTAATTTTAACGGATAACTTTAACTCGCGTTAAATTTTCATCAAGATAACGATTTAACGATTAACGAAGTTAATTTTTGGATTAACTTTGCCCAGCTATGAGTTACGGTTAGCGATATAATATAAATATTGGTGGTAATGGTTCCAGTCAGGAAACGGCTAAATGCTAAAAACGTCCGCGCAGGAACATAGTTAGGCAATATATATTTATGGTACTGGAGGCTCTGCTAATATTTAATTATTTATGGCTGTCTTGCTAAGGCGTTGTGCAAGAATTTATGTGCCATGATCTTCAAGGGAACTTATAGCGCGCTATGCCACGCTATCACCATTACGAAGATGTTGCGTGTGCACACGCCATTAGCTCAGTACCTTATTTCAACCACCTGATTACTAGGAACATGAGATTACCTGCTATAGGGTGAGCCGCAGCTAAGCGCTTCCTTAAATCCTTTTCTTAGGATTTTCGTTGGAGAGGCAATGGACGTCGTCAGCGGACTGTGACGGAATGGGATTCCATTCCTGCCTCGACGATAGTCAAGACATTGTTTTCTTTAATAGCTTCAGCTTTCTTTTTCTGCTGAGTAGACAATCGCCTCCGTTTGGATTAGTGTTTTGATGGGTCCGTGTTTCCTGTTTATCCGCAAAAGCCTAGAATGGGAGGGATTTATCCTCGCCGATTGAATTATTTTTATCCTGAAGAAACGCTAAAATATGGATGTGCAAAAGTGTACAATGCATTCTTTCTTTCTCGATTTTCCTCCGTAAATAATATAACCTTTCATTCTTTCTACCGAATTCTAATTCTCAAAAATTTTCCATCCGCTTCAGAACCAGAATGATTGAAAATTAGTAAGGTTACATGCATTTCCCAATTTTGACCTCGGAAGTGTGACTAAAATTCGCCACGATAAGAGTTAAATTGCCGAGTTCTTTTTCTTCAGCAATGTGTCTTATCGTCCAAGATCATTAAGCTGCTTATAAAAAAATTTAAACTCGTTTTATTTTGCAATGTTTTGCTTTTCAGAACTCTTTTATTGGTCCATAAAAGTAATAAATTTCACTTACCTTTAGTTCCACACCCCTCCAATTTCAAATTGTCAGGGAAAATGAAGAGGGTGCCTGGGGTAGAATTAATGTTTCGAACTAATCAACCTCCTTCCTTTTGTTAAAGTATCAATGAAATATCAATTTTGTTAAATCATCTTCCAAATGTAGCTACATTAATTCTTTACACTGTTAAAGCGGTCCAGATAAATCTCTCGTGCAAGTTCATTCATTCAATGGTTTTTTAAATATTTTTTATTTGAAAAGTATGTCTTACTTTTGACGAAGCGCTGTGTGAAAGTAAGGGCTACTTAGTCTCTTATCTGGTCGAAATAAATGCGACTCATTATTAATCATAGTACGACTCGTTTTATATTTTTCCTACTACCATGAATATACCACCCTTGCGATCCACATACCGTACGCAGAAACATAAAATCATTTATCGTTATCTTTTCATGTCTAGATCTGGAAGTGCGTAAGTAATGACTTCATAAATTTTCCTCCGGCGTATTTTAGGAAAACATTGAATTTTTCAAACGATTTTCGCTCCTCAATGGATGATCGGTGAATTATCGCTCGTGTTGGAAGGTTTGTGAGCACCTCTCATCAAGTCTTGAGGTTTTTCCATCGCTAAAAGAATTCCGCGGAGGAATGAATCCTATTTTGAGCACACTCACTCTTTTCTAAGGGGAAACATCACGTCATCGTCCCTCGAACCCGAGCTCACGTTATCTCTCGCGCTGTTGACGCAGTGTATCACTTTCAGCAGTCCACTTCCTTGGTCTTGATGTGTTTCTAATGATAGCAAAAACTTTGTGCGGACGTGCTTTATCGAACTTCACGCTCTCCTGGAGCGCGAGGTTGTCTAAAAGATAGTTCATCCGTGCATTTGCCGAGCGGGAGTTCTCAAACGGGTTTCCAGGGAAGTGCTAAGTGTGAAACGACGAAGGACGTCAGTTAACATTCGCGCTCCTTTGCCAACTGCTTTCGAGCCAAAACTGTTTCTTGTCACCACCCGAGAGTATTCATCTTTCAAGTTTTTTTGGTACCGAAATGGCGGGAATTTGGACTGTAAAGTAACGATTGGGCTTTCTTAGCATTCACCCGCCGTAAGAGTCAGAAGGTGATAGATCGCGCAAGGAGACGCCTCAGGATCCAACTCAGGGTGAAATTCCCTTTTTATTCGTTGTATTATTTCGGGGAATTTCCGTCGTTTTCGTTTTTTTTACGATAGTTCGCCCCTCATCCTGGTGTCGTCTTCGGGCCAAAAATACTTTTCTCTAGTTGCTTATTTTGTTGTTGTTTATTTGGGTTTTGATGTATGTGGATGCTATATTGCGCTTGGCCCTTCTATTTTCCTGCTGGACTTTGATTCCCTCTTGCGTCCCGATTAGCCGTTCCTCACTGTGGTCTGACTTCTCCATCCCAGTCGGGGCGAGTGGGTATACGTCCTCCCGATTGAAGTTAGGGGATTTTTTATTAATTCTACGTCCTCTTGATCAGCCTGGGAGTATAGCGATTTTCCCTCAAGCTTCTTAACTACTTATTCAAGTGAAGCGACCGACAGCTGAGGTCATTTGCGCCATATAGAATAGGTGGTTAATTGGGTAACGGTAGGTGTGTTCAGGTAACGGAGGAAGAGTGGAGAGAAACCTGGCGTCGGCATCAGCCTACTCTTAACGACAGGCGCCAAGGGGACCACGGCTGAACGTCCCATCCGACGGACGGAGTACTGAACCTGATATGCCCTCCACTAGTCACGCAAGTAGGGACCGGTTTGCCACTGAAAAATCCGCCACTGCCGGGAATCGAACCCGGACCCTCGGAATGGGAGGCCAGTACACGAGCCACCACACCAACCAGATCCAGATTTTCCCTCAACAGCACTCTTGGTTGAATTTAATTTGACGTTAGGTTGGAATACGCATTTTCCGCTGTTCGGTTGCGGCTGAATTTCCACTTTTCAATGGCACTCTGGTGCTCTTTTACTCTAAATTTGATTTCTCCTCCAGTTTAGCCTGTGTTCCCA
The DNA here is from genome assembly GCA_933228895.1 of Platycnemis pennipes. Lineage (NCBI taxonomy): Eukaryota > Metazoa > Arthropoda > Insecta > Odonata > Platycnemididae > Platycnemis > Platycnemis pennipes. The sequence continues at coordinate 107,193,107 of OW121852.1, read as the reverse complement.
CACTTGCATTTGATTTCATAAACCCCTTCGCACATTAAAGTGGGAATCCTGCCTGTAGGTTAATGGATGATATCTTCTATTTTTTTTCTTCGTGTTTGAGAAAAGAAATTCCGCTGTAGCTACATGATTTACTCAGTGATTTGTTTTCCTGTTCGCCGACTTTCATTGTTAATGTGCGTTGACCAGCATCGGGTAATAGTTTATATAATGCATTCATAGAAATTTCCGACTGATACAGTAGTATTGAATTGCTTTGTATACCCTAACAATGACCGAGTGACAAATGAAGTCGTCCTAAGAAGAATGGGAGAAAAGAGAAGTCTGCTGAAAACTATAAATAGAAGACCGGACAACTTAATCGGCAACATCTTAAGACACGATGGCCTGATGAAGACAATCGTCGAAGGAAAAGTGAACGGGAAGAATGGAAAAGGCAGGCCTCGTATGAGTTACATAGAACAGTCGTAAAGGACGTAAAAGAGAGGAACTACGTTAATATGAAGAGGTTGGCAGATAGAAGAATCGAGTGGAGGGCTGCGTCAAACCAATCCTAGGATTGTTGACCCTTGATGGTGATGACCCTAACAATTTATTTACGCGCGTCTCGCAAATGCATATCAGAACTTTTTGACAAATTTTTAGCATTGAATCTCTCTGTTGCTTATGGGTTGTTCATGTGCGGACTGGTTTCTTTGCATTATGGCATGATATTAGGTGTAGATTACATTATCCCTGATTCGGAATGCATGATTGGTAATGGTTCATTCCATGCCATACTCCCTTGGGGTGACTTGCAGATTATGATGTAGATATAGTAAATTAGATTTACGTTTCTCCAACGACTCACGTTAAATCACGCCATGTAGCCCAATTACCGCAACTAACTGCCATACCTAATCTTTAAGGCAAAGTACATTAGTATTCCCGGTGGTATTCGAACCTGAGACCCTGGTGTTGCCAGGCCAGCAATTTACAGACCTGATACCGCGTTATTAGTGTTGAGTGAGTTTTCCTCTGATGAAATGTGCCTTTCGCGGGCGTTATAATACATTTCTCCATTTCCTCCCGTCAATAACGGTGCGACTGAAGATCAGAATGATAAAAAGGCATCTAACCTTACTTTGCTGCTCTGGTGGTTGGGTTTTTGGACACTCTACCGCAGTCAGATATTTTCCTACTTATTTTTGCTCATTCCCTGTAGGCTGCCTTTCCATCAATTTGTTAATATCGAATAATATTGGAAGTTGCTAGTTGGAAAAATATGTAAGCGATTTCATAAAGCCTTTCTGTCATGCCAATAAAGAACGAACGTCGTAGTGGTTGTAGCTGCAGTTACATACAGAACATAGTGCTGTATGTAACTGCAAATTATTAGTAGTTATACGTGAGTTTTTATTCCAATAGTTACATTTTTTTATCATTTTCACGCGACCAGTTTCTTTATTTCGAAAAGTCGGCTCCAAAATGTGTTTCCTTGATTTTATCGAAATTTTTACGTCGGAAAAATTGGATCCGTTTTCAGAATATTGCCATGTGGCTTCTCGATGTTCTGTGCTGTGCTTTTCCGAGGTGAAAACTGTAGGAATCGGAACGAGCCCTGAAGTTTTGCGTTCCGTTCTTGCCTTTCAGCGGATGCCAAACTTACATCATGAATCTTAGATGAGAGACAGAAATGAATCCGGAACTAAGTTTCCGGCCGACCGGAATCTTAGTTCCCGTTGTCTCCTGGGTCGGCGTGCATGTAGAGACCCAAACGTACTAATGGGGAACTTGCATGGGTCGACGATTGCTATAAATACTATTTTGAACAGGTAAAACGGAAATATTAGCTCGCAAAAATACCTAAATTATCTCCATTCATCATCAGAAGAAATAAAAAATTGACTTAAAAAATCAAGCAACATTTCTCTGAGCCGACCACTGCGCGAAGACCACCCGAGCTCTGCCGAGGCTAGGTGTGACGTCATCCGTGCCTAATCTGCCGTCTGAGTCGGGAAAAACACCAACGCATGCTGTAAACATTGTTTTGGTGGAGGATTTAGTCGCTCACCGTCACTTGTTCATGTGCTGTTATTCTTGGGTAAGTTTTCCTATTGTTATTATGCCACGATTATTACTTGGGATATTAAAAATGCACTTTCGGGATGATAAAATAGACTTTTTACCTCGTATATTTCAGGTAAAAAAAATGGATGATTACGTTAGGCACAAATCTAGAGGATTGGCCTCATCGGGAATGACTTACCCTTGATTTAATAGTCCGTATGAAGTTCATTATAGGGAATGGACTTCCCAGCGTACGATTTGTTTTCTTCAATGAAACTAAATAGTATACTGGTAATAATTAATTACGTTATAACAAGAATAGTTGTCTTGTTTTCAAAACCAATAGTACGAAGCACGTTTATCCACGTCATACTGTTGGATGTTAGGTAAAAGGAAGTTGAAGCATTACTTATCTTATTACATATCTTTATTTTCGCCAGAAGTATCACTGAATTTTGAAAGTCATAACCCTTACGCTCACATTTACCTCTCTACCAACATTCACCGGTTTAAGTGATGTGCTATGATTTAGTTATTATCATCGGACATTCAGCAAAATACATTGCAATAGTCTTTGTCAAGAAAAACAACACTAACATCAATATCAGAAGGAAATGTCAATATTTTTACCTTCAGTAAATTCATTTAGGAATTTAAAGTGCAATTTTAAAACATAAATCCTGATCTTGATCGTCCTTCTTTGCTGAATAAATACATTGGGGGCATTGGGGCATGATCCCATAATTCTGTCCCATACATTAAATGGCAGTGGAATAAGGAAAAGTAGCACCTGCTATTCAAAACACTCAACACAAATGAACCCGCTTATTGATTTAAAAATCATTACCGTCCGACTCCCAGCAATCAATGGAAAGGCATTAGTATAAGCTAAACAGTGTTCTTTAATCATCACCATATCACATTCAATGCCAGCATAAAGTTTGTAAATGGCTATAATAATTCAAAGACCTGAATTTTTTCAAATGTACTTTGTAGCCCTTTAATTAAATACCTATGTGGGCCACAAACAACTTTTGTGGCAGAGTATAGTATAGCATTACCTGAATGTAATTCTCATGAACATCAACACTAACTACACCACCGAAACATAAAACCATTCTCAAGTCTCGATTACATACATATAAAAAGACACAATGACCCTGGGTCTTATACTTGCCTCATGTCATGCTAAAGAGATTATGATGAGCACTGCACTACGCCGCTACATAACGTTACAGATCGATGTAATTGTATTAAGATAAAAAAAACTTCGGCACCAAATCAATAGCAAAATATATCTACCTTGTAAAGGCATTGTTTTATTAACTTGAGAGCATCAGACCTAATACACACGTTCTCAAAGAAACACATCGCACAGTGAGTACATTTCAACTCGGCTAGCACGTAAAAGGATTCGGAAATTAAACTATCTCGACTCTAACTTGTAACTCGTATCGAGTAACAATACTATCTGTCACCTAATTTGCCAATAAAATTACTAAAACACCACTCAGGGCCGAAAAATTGCTTCTGACGATTCGCAGAGCAATGAATGTTTTGGAAGTAATCAACAAATCACTGTCGAGATGCGCACTTTCTCCACGGGAGAAAGAGATACGTCGGGCTCTTGAGTGGGACGCTTACACCTCGCCTTTGATAGAAGTCTGGGTTAGTCAGTCACGTATTGACATTGTACATACATACGTTTCTTCTTGCGTTTGTAGGAAACCTAATAAATAGCTTATTAGGCACCTTGGTTGAGGTATTTTTACAGCCAGGTGTTAAACAATACTTATGCCTCGAACTCATCTCGCTGGCTAATTACAATGCTAGGGAGTTGGGTCGATGTATGGAGCGGGCACTGCAAAAGTAAGAAGAACTTTCGAGATTTAAACTATCTTGCCTACATATTACTCATTATTGACGTGAATTATCAACTGTATACCATTAAGTGATTACCTACTCAATTAAAAATCAGAGGTGGGCTCACTTTTGGGTTGAGTAGGCTCGCTTGAATCACCCGTGTTGGTTCGCTGTTAGCCCAGCTACTTCGGGCGATTGTTCGGCACTGTTGACATCATCGGGGATTCTTCAGCAGTGGCTTGGGGGGAGGGAGTTTTCGGCGCGCTTTAAAATGTTGCTATATTTAGCATTCAATATCTCGCGAAGGAAAGCTCAGATTTACATGCAGTTTTCTTTGTTGCATCGCGAAAATAATTTTCTGTCCGCCTGTTAAATTAAAAAAAATCATGCAAGTTCCCCATTGAACATCTTTTTGCCGAGTAGCCCTTACGTTCACTCGGTGATGAGGCGCAGTGGCAACTGTTCCCAAGTGTCATTGCATTGCTATTCGCTTACAGCATATTCAAATGCACTGCGTGAATCTAAAAGAGCGAAAACTCCTCCAATTTGCCTATGGCTAAAAAAGTATTAAGGGCCCTCGCAACACGCCTTATCCTTAAAAAAGTAAAAGTTAGTTGGTGAATAAATATCCCTTTTGCGACGAAACTGACGAAAGCATTTTTAGTTATTAATTCCCCCAGCTTGAGGAGACGAATGCAGTGCCATTCCTATTGTAGCGGCGTATTTTGCTGGTAATTATTGTAGTTATTATTGTAGTGTTCTGTTGAAACTCACAAATTGAGGTGATCGTCTACTTCATTTCAGGTACACTTTATTTCGTGGAAATGTGCACATCTCATATCTTTTTTTAAATGCATAAATGCAGTTTTGCTCTGGTGTTAAAAGCCTGTATTTTCTTGTAAAACCGTTAGTACTTGGGGAGGGGGGAGGAGGTGAACAAGAGCTAACGTCATTTGTGCCTTTAGTGATAGGTATGTGATGAGGAATCTGAAGGAATGCTTCATGGGATGAAGGAAGAGTGAGAGAAACCCAGAACCAAGAACTAGTGTGGATACTGATCATAGTTGGGAAAGTTTAAAAAAAAACTGATTGAAGTGAAAGTTAATCTCTGTGAAAAGTAACTAGTTGAAGTTAGAAGTTACCTTCCTGAAAAAGTAACTGATTAAAGTTAAAAAAGTAACTTTTACGTTAAAAGTTACTTTTCAGTTACTTTGGCAAATTGGATGCTGCGGTGATAGAGGCCTTGATGGTTTTTTGTTTTGGCAAACAAAAAAAACACTGAAAACTGTCATTGCGGTTTCTTTCATCCGTATCCATTTGTTTTAAAATATTCCTAGTGGGGATTTTAGTTGTAATTCCATTTAGTGTCCAGAGTGTTGTTAGTCAGGTTTCCTAGTAGCTGCTGAAAGGATTCGGCGATTTTTCTTAGGTGGAGCTCCGATTCTGGGATTTTTAAGTTGTCGTGAGTGTAAGACTTTCTGACAAACCACGGTGGGCCTGTAATTTGCCACAAAGATTGTTGTGAACGGCATAAAGTACTTTAAGATTAGTTTTTGATATCGATCCCCACATTGCGATGTGAAGGATCCCTTCACAATTGTGAAATTGCAGTGGAAACGGCTTAGTTACATAGAGTTGCATTAGATGCTGGGGGTGTGCCTGCACACTCTCTTTTGCGATTCACTGATATATTGACGTCGCGATGTGTTCGAGCAAGGCATACTTGACTGGCGCATTGTGACAGGTGCGTTAGTTTGAATGTACCCCTCCTTCTCGGTATCCGTCATAGATAATTCTTTCTCGGCTTCAACTACATCTACATCTACATCTACATAATACCCTGCAAGCCACCACAAGGGTGTGTGGCAGGGGGTGATTTCTCACCAAACATGCACTACATATCATGCATAAAAAAGGAATAGTATTAATATAGTAGTCAGAACTACACTATTTAAAAAAGATAGAAATTGCAAAGAAAACATGCAAAAACATTCTGTTAGTAGGGTTAGCTTTAAGTACTCATACCAACATGCAGCTACCAATGCTATTCATTGCTACTCTCCGATAGGACATATTTACCGTTATTCGTATCTCTTATTGTGCGAGGGAAAAAGGACATTTTGAATCGGTCAGTTCGGCAATCAATTTCTCTAACTTTATGATTATGGTCCAGTCTGCCATAGTAAGTTGGGGTTCGTAAAATATTTTTAACATCATCACTGAAAATATTGCCTTGGAATTTGTGGAAGAGATTAAGTCTAAATTTCAACCTGCGATCTGACAATGATTCCCATTTCAATTCATTTAATAGACTGGTTACGCTAATATAATTATCGTGAATGTGTAGTATTGACGACATGAAATAACATGAAATAGAATAAACTATGTAGTATTGACGACATGAAATCACCGAGTAAGGCGTACGAGGGGCAAGGCCCTGCCACATTGATACACCGGTTCCCGTCAGATCACTGAAGTTAAGCAACGTTGGGCTCGGACAGAGGTTGGATGGGTAGCCCCCCTCCATACTGCTACCGTGGTGCTCTTGTCCACTGTCTGCAAGTGGCGGGCAGGTTAAATGTGGTTTGGCACAATGGATCTAAAGAGGTCTAAGTGCCAGGGGGGCTCCAGAAGGTCCCTGCCCACCCCTCCAATTTACATTTAAGGCATACGAGCTCTCCAGGACATTGTCATCTCTTGGTTTCGTATTTTATTGTCTGAGGGTGCGATAAACTTTGGCGGTCACACCCCTCAACACCACTTTTGTTTGGATGCATTTGTCTCTGCCTATTCATTACATTCTTAAACAACTACTCTTGCATTCTTATATACCGTTTTATTATCCCATTTGTCTGTTGGGCAAGCTTTGCGAACAAATGCGAACAGGTCGACAGTTGCCAAAAATTAACGAAAAAATTAACTGAAGTTATTTTTGTGTCAGTTAATGCATAATTTTACTGATTAAAAGTTAACTCTTCTAAAAAGTAACGATTGAATTAAATAGTTAACTACATTTTTAACGATTAATTTGAATCGTTATTCCCAACTATGGTACTGATATGGCTAAGAAAAATATATCCTTATGCCTGGATTTGAACAATTTCACGCTCTTCATTTAACCAGTTTCACTTGAAATTTGCTAAAATGATGTTTCTAGCCGTCCTTTATCTCTCGGTTAGAAGGTCTATGCCTCTGCCGTAAGGTTGAAGATCCAATCACTTAGCGGCGGATCCGTCCGCTGCGAATGGATGAAATAATAGTGAAAGGGAAATTCACCTGATCCGGAATTCTCGGAGTTGAAGCAGAGCGCATAATTTTCCATCCTTAGCGTGCATATGCTCCGTTCCCTGCGTGTGTTTGCCAAGAGGTATTCGATCGCATTTCCCGCCGCAAATGTATCTTACCCAGGGAATGTCGTCCCACGGGTCATCCTTGGCTTGGTGATGATGGGAAGGCTCGAAATGCACTCTCTCTAGAGTGTTGTGGCGAGGTGATGTCCACGCCTTGACCCCAGAGGCCTTTGGTACGGGGATCGAGTCTCATGGGAGCAATGGCAAAATACGTCATCTGATTCTTCGAGGTCAATCAGTGTTACAATGTGTCAGTTTATTTGGGAATTATTGTTTTAAGTGTATTTACAATATATGGAAGTAACACTATTTCCACCATGCCCAGCATTAGATTAAGTTCGACCGACATCAAAGGTACAATCTCTTCTTCAGGAACTAGTACAGAAGGTATATTTATTTTTATAGTTCACCTGAGGAGGCAGAGGGGAGGAGGATAGACATTTTAATTGAGAGGGAGGGGGATGGGTGGGAAATACATGAGAGAATAATTGCTGAAAAACGAAGGTTTATAAAAGGGGAAGAGGGGTGAACGCGAAGAATACATGTCGTTACCATTCATCTTCTCATGTTATTTGAGGCAATGTGACACTCATGAAAACATCTAATTCGCAGAAATATTATGAATTCAGTGAGAAAATGTTTGAACTACCGGAAATCGAAAATTATTATACAAATTAAAATTCCTATTACTGTTCTTACCCACTCGCGTGAACTAAAAGTTGTCTTTTTCAGCTCTTATCTGCACGTAGCCAACGCCAGACTTATCAACCAGTTATAGTTGATACTGTAATATTCCCCATGCGGATACAATATAATGTCCGGTTATCGTTAAATTATATATTTAAATTAAAAAATCTTGAGGTTATTGAGATTTAAGCTGTTCAGTGTGGTCCTCTTTAATTCTTTAGCGTAGAATTGGACTTTGATTGAGAGGGATGGATGGGAAATGCATGAGAGAATAAGGTAGCATCTAATATTGATTGGAGTTGATCCAAATGCGGAGGTTAGATCGCTTTTTTTCACATAGCGCTATGACAAACACTGGACACGTTTTAGACGGGATTTGAACCGGCAACATATGCCCTGCTTGTTTATGTCGTAGCGATTTGTAAAATACATAGTTTCAGGAAAGTATTGGCCATATTTTTCTTTCATCCATTGATCTTGCGCGTCTTCGTGCGTAACTGCTGATTTACTATTATAAAACCACCATTTCCGCAGGAGATATATTTTTCCATTATTCAAGTTGTGGTATGTTAAAAAGGTTATTTTTCAGTCGCTTTTATGCAAAAAAAAAGGTCAAATTTCTTTGATGATATAAAACTATTATTATCGATCACCCGAGTTCTGAAAACTTTCTGGGCACACACAGAATTCGATGAAAAATTAGGTAAATAGACGATAGTATCTAGTTATCCCGAGTCCCACCACATTTCCATTGTGGCGAAATCAGTGACAGGATCTTGATTACTTCTTTCATCCTTCTCGTTAAATTAGTAATGTGAGCACGTCTAGAAGCTCACTGATCACAGCATCCATCCTAATGAGTTGCATTTCCAACTGAGGTTTGTGATTCAAAGCGTAGGACAACATTTGAAGGAATGACGTCATTTTAGCTTTCCTAATGTCAATTAGGGATGTGGTATTTTTTTCTTCTGAGGAATTTTAAAAATAAAAATGGAATTTATGGTCTTGTTTGCATTGTAGAGTGATGCTTTGCATTGTATTACTATTAAAATAGGGACTGTGTCGCTATCATGTCCGTGACATTTAAACGAGGTAGCATCTAATATCGATCTCTTTTTGAGAAGTTTTTAAACGAAATATGATAGTAGCCGCCAAGCTGAAACTTTATTCGATCTTATGAAATCATAATTTACAGTATTAGTTCATTCGTGGGGTTCTACATCTATCACAAACTTTGCGATCGACTAAAGGATCGAAGGTAAAGCACCAGTTGGTGGCACAAAAATTACGAAGAGTGGCTCAAGCAATTGGTGTCAAGATTCTAAGATGATTTCTTGCGAAAGTTGATTAGATGCAAGTGTATCCTAACGATGGCACCGCTGTCGTCGTCACACAATCCAGATTACAGCTTCATCTGCCGTGAATGTGACGAAGGCAGTGTTTCGCAGTACAAATGTCGATGTTCAAGGCTCCGCACGGCTTAATCTTTTCCCTCCAGAATCCAATGTTTCTGTTATCTGCCCCTGTCAAAGAATGTACTACTAGTAGTTTTCTAGTAGGCAATCTGAGAGCAGCGACAGTGCGCTTGTCTTCCTCTTTTTATCGTTATCCGTGCATATTATGCCATTCGGCAGCAATAAGTTGCTCCTTCTTAAATTTGTAGTGTTTTAATGAACGTTTCTCGCTGATTATATGCCGCCTGCGAGAAGATTTTGACGGCGAAGTTTTCTTTTGTTGCATGCTATTTATAGTTAAGTTTTACCTTTCCACCAGAAGAAATGTCATCAAGAGGCACTTTGCGAGAAATTTTGGTTGCCATTGCGTTAAGTTGTGACTTGAACCTTGAACTTGTGGTTATCAGCCTGGAAAACCTCGAAAAGACTTGAAACTTTAGTTTTCCACTTAGGTAGGCACCCTGCATATATAATGAACAGTTTTCCTCTCCGAACATGACACTAAAAAATGTTTGATCTGGGTATCGGTTTTTTGATGATATTCTTTGTGTCTAGTCAGGGTCTATGAAGCCAGTTGGCTTTTTCGGTGTTTTTGTATTCCTTCGACAGATCTATTCAGTTAATGATGGAAATGAGGCTCTTAATGCCCTTAAGTCCTTTAACTTTCTATATGTAACAATTCATCATCATCAAGGGTCAAAAATCCTAGGATTGGTTTTACGCAGCCCTCCACTAGATTCTTCTATCAGCCAACCTCTTCATATTAACGTAGTTCCTCTCTCTCACGTCATGACCTGTTCTATGTAACTCATACGAGGCCTGCCATTTCCATTTTTCCCGTTCACTTTTCCTTGGACAATTGTCTTCATCAATGTAACATTTATTAGTAGAAATCAAATTAGCCTTTATCCATTTAAGAATTGATGCCTGTACTGACCAAATCATTCATACAAATTGTAGAAAGAGCTTCCCTAATACACTGTAAAAAGTCGATCTGATTTTAAGGTACAAAAGCGGTCTGAATTTCAGATGCAACAATTTTAAGACAGGGTATGTTGAATTTCAGCAGTAATATCTTGTCTAAAAATAAGGCAGGTGAACGACTGAAAATCAGACCATCCAGAATCCTGCTTCCTCCGCTTCCTGCTTAACTGCTCCTGTACCAACCATCCATGTTCCTGCCTCTTCCGCACCTTGCATCCGTGTTCCTGCCTTAAACCAGACAGCGCTTAAATTCAGATCGCACTGAAAATCAGATCAACTTTTTACAGTGTAACTTGGCAGCATGTCACTCAATGACCCATCGTTTGTTGAATATCCTGACGCCTCAAGCCAACACTAACAACTTTACAGCGATGTCGGGACATCCTCAATCAATCCGTGGTATGTTAGCAGAAAATCCAAGGACTGTATCCCTACTTTGGGTATTGGTGATAACTGTTGTAAGAAGACTTTTGGTCGGAACAGAAAAGGTACCTTCTTCGTGGTGAGACGAACGAAGGTATATTTTCACATGTGATAACTGGCGAAAGGTGATTCAGAGAACATGGAAGATGAATCTTAATTCTTTGTCCAAATACGAATCGAAAATTGTGCCCAAGTTCCCGAGTCAATCTGCATTGGACCCTTGTCTTTTGGAATGATGAAATTTTGTGGTTGGAGCCTGCTATCCGCGGTAGCCAGGTTGGTAGCGCGCCGGCCTGCCAAACCTAAGGTCGGAAGTACGTGGATAGGTTTCAACCTGGTCAGGGTAAGTGTTGACAATGGTGTATGTGCCATCGAATGAATGGAGGGTATTAGTCGACGCGTAATTGGACCAATTACGCCCCTAGGTTGAAGTTAGCGGGATGATGGTGAAAGCCATCGTCGGTGACAGGTGATCGTCGTCTAGCCCTCTCGAAATTCCCATTTCGTCCGCATTCTCCTTTGAGACGAGGGAATCGGGAATCGACCGACCGCTTCACGTTTTAACTCTGCTCATGCCGAAGTGGAGATTGGGCGTTGGTAATGGCCTCAAGTGGGATAAGGAAAGGTGTGCGAGTGTGGAAGGAGAAATGGGGTAAGGGGAGGATTAGGGGTGGTGAGACAGGGGGTTGGATGGAAACTGCATTTTAGGGGTTGAATGGAGAGAGGTTCCGATAAGAAGATAGGAGATGCGTAGATAGACTCTTGTGGCTTCAATTGGGGCGGCCCAAGCCCTTTCCCTTTCACTCCGCCCCACTCATTTGAAGAAGTGACGGTGCCCAAAATGCGTTTCGCTCTTCGCGGTCGATTGTGGCCGTTTCCTTGGCGCGGCTTGAGGTCCCTTGTGGAGGAAGGGTTTGATTATTGGCGCGTGCGGAGTCCTGGGTGCCAATTACGGTTCTTTCGTCGCTATGTGATATTGTATGTACGATACCACTGCTCCCAGATATCGTACGATACGTTGCTAGGTAATTACGGTTTCGCCGTTGGTATCGTACGATACGGTTCGGCTATCTTCGGCAATATATCGTCCCAAGCGACGTCATGTATGGATTGGATCGAAAACAACCAAAAAAGAAACACTACTGCAACAACAAATGACTGTCGTAAATAATAATGCGTAGGAAACTAGCCATTTAAAATTGAGCGCAAGAATGGTAATTTATTTTTCGTACTATTTCGTAATATTATTTTCAATTTTAACGATACTAAACAATTTCTGTAATAATCTCTCTGGTTAATAACTATTAATGTAACATTGATTTAATAAATTAACTAATTGTTATGACAGTTATAATTCTTCGCAATTTAGTTTTCTTGGATATCTTTCGAGAGGATTTCTGATACGGGGAAATGTAATACAACCTGAATAATTATGACAAAATTGCCAAATTCTTTAATTATTTATTATTACTTCATATTAGTTCAAACTTAATATCATACATTGAGGTATTGTGCGGTAGCTAACAGGAAACGTAATAGCATTTCAGATATCGTACGATTGGAATTCCGTTTCCAAGGCGTATCGTACGCTATCTCTGTACAACAGAGAACCGTAATTGGCACCCTGATCGGGGTCGGCACTCTCGGAAATCAATATCTTGGTAAGATACCGACATGCGCCCAACAATAATATAGCAGCAATTTTCTCAACTTCAGTGAGTCCCCAAAGAATAATGTATCGGCGAGTTACTGCGGTCAGTTTTGGATAATACCACATATGTACTTCGGTTGAAAACTTTTAAAAATAGGCAGCATTGAACCACGCCAACATATGAATTTCGTGGGAGTGATCGGAGTCAGCGCTCTTGAAAATCAGTATCTTGGTGAGACATCGACATGTGCGCTACGATAACAAGAGACATTTTCTCAATTTCAGGCAGCCCCCAAGTTAATAATTTATCGGCGACCTACTGCGGTAAATGTCGGTTAATACAAAGTATATCTGTCAGTTTAAAAAGTTCCAAAATAAACGGAATTGAAACAAGAAATTCGGAACAAATTAAATTCATGGGACTCATAACCGCCAGTCTCACATGTGAAAAACTCGTTAGAATAATTTGCGGGCCATCCATCAAGTAATTTGCTTCGATTATACGGACTATGGAAAAGTTTCATGTACACATTTCATACAGGTGTTCCTTCACATTAATTAAGGCCAATAATGAAATGTGCTCTTTTATGCAGGACCAATGGGAATAAATGATTAACTAAAGGCATAAGATAGAAATCAGTGAAGGCCCGCTCGATTGAAGAAAACCTCAAAAATGATAAAAGGGGTTTGCCGGGGCCATGAGGATGAGAGGCGTTGAGACAGCAAACCAAACAAAGACTTCTGGATACATAATGAGCTGTCGAGTATTCCTCCGACACCAAGAGAATTATGAACATCACACACTTGTAGGGCAGCCAATGATACGCAGATACGTTTAGAGTTTTGGACTCCGTCTTAGTATTGATTGATTCAATAAATCGTTCATCCCTTTCAGACTTTGAGACGTATCACAAAGGCTTGTCACTCCAATATGCCTTCATGCCTACATTTCCTAAGATAATACAATCGTGGACAACACACGTTTACGAAATTGAGCGCTATTATCAGTTGTTTCCCTATCAGCCGTTTACACATGTGATATTCGAAACTGGCGAGGTATTATGCAGATGTAGATGCATAAACACATGTGGCTTTGAAACCTTCTAATCACATTTTGAGCTGGTTGGAGGTTGATTACACGATGTTCTGAACTTCTTGTAGTAGTACTTTCTTTAGGTGCTTCAAATGGTAAAGATCGTATGACGATATTGAATCGTCTAATCGCCTAACTTAGATCACAGCCTGATCCTGAGTCAAATAAACACCCGAGGCGGGATTGGAATCAGATCTCTCAGCTCCGTTCGTTAGCGACCTGGCTATCACGGTCGGCCGAACCTCAACCCATAAATGTGAATAGCATCGTAATACCCTTCTGGCAGAAAAAGTTAAGGCCTCAAAATTAAAATATTGGTGGAATATACATAAGTGTAGAAAGATAAGGGAAAGACGGGTATCACTCTTACTTCGAATATATCATGGGGAAATAATGTTTAAATGTTTGCCGGACAGCGCTGAAGAGACTCTGAAGGGACTGTAATTTATTGAATGAATGATGGGAAAGTGTTAAAATGAAAAATGAAAAGAAAGATGCTATTTCAATCTTGTAAGGCCTCACTTCATCAAGCATATGGCACCCAAAACAAATATTTAACTCGGAAATTGAACAAGGTAAAAATCAAGCAGGGTGTAATGTAACAAGATCCTATGAACACACTAAAACTGTCACTAGGTTATTGGAAGAGCTTGTTTGGAAAATCCTAAAGACTAGGTTGGCTGTTCGCCACATTAAAGTTACTGGAAAAATTAAAAGAACAGGATTTTGATTCTGACACTGGAGAAATATTTCTACCCCCCGGCTACATCGGCAGGAAAGATAAAAGTCACAACTTACGAGAAATTAACTGTCGAACCGAGCGAAACAAGAATTCGTTTCTCCCACCCCCATTACCCTACTACAACGCAAATAAAGGATAATCCTTTCAAACGTATAATACTTCATTATTAATTAAATAAGTTGTTTTAGGCTAAACTCAACTTCACGACTGGTGATGTATCACCAGTCGTGAAGGCCTGTGACACACCCATGCGGCGGCTCGCAGAGTAAAATTGAGATGTAGATGAACTTTACTCCTCGTATTATTATCATATTATCTGATAGGGAACCATTGGAGATACCTTAACATTCCCTGCTCAGTGGAGAAATATGGTGAGCTCGAAATTTATCAACGTTTCCGGGTATTGTTTTTTGTTGCATCCGAATGAACCCAAAACCCTAAGAGTTTAAAGACTGCCCCGAGAGATTAAACCAATCGAACTCCTTCATTCCCGTTGGTGACCTCATTGAAGCGGTGTAAACGGGAAATATTTATTATTATCGTAACGGAGGAATTGCATTAGGAGAAGAAGATAAAGTTTTGCGCATATTAAGACGGCATTGATTTTCTTTCACGTTCTTCTTGCAGTTATTACGTGTTAATAGGAAGAATGAGACGTCTGTGACGCAGTGTCTGGTGATCATTAAAACTGATTATTTGCTTCTATCGAGAGACCTCTATACTCCTCGACCTTCGTGCGAGCTCGCTTCTCCCCTCCTAACGACCTTTGTTTACCCACTGCTTCTCATTGCTTCGTTTCCCTCAAAATCACCTCATTTCAGTCCCTGTAGTTTGTGGAGTTTTAATGGCGTACGCCGAGTCGCATTTTGTCTCTTTGCTTTCTGATTATGCTGTTCACATGGCTTTCGTATCCATTGTGAAGTTGTGCCTCTTACCCGAACATGGATTTGGAATACGCTGCCAGTATATGGGATTCATACGAAATAGACCTAAATAATGAATTTGAACGTGTGCAGCGAAGATTGGCTAGATTCGTAAAGGGACGGTACTGTACTAACTATATTAGCGTAACCAGTCTATTAAATGAATTAAAATGGGAATCATTGTCAGATCGCAGGTTGATATTTTGACTTAATCTCTTAAATAAATTCCAAGACCATATTTTCAGTGATGACGTTAAAAATATTTTGCGAACACCAACTTACTATGTTAGACTGGACCTTAATCACAAAATTGGAGAAATCGATTGCCGAACCGGCAGAATCCAAGTGTCCTTCTTTCCTCGTAAAATTAAGGATTTGAATAGCGGTAAATATATCCAATACGAGTGCATCAATTGATAGCATTGGAAGTTGCATATTGATATAAAAAATTTAAGCTAACCCAAGTAACAGCATTACATTGCAAGCTTGCTTTGGTATTTTTATATTTTTTTAAATTAAAGGTTAGACTAGTATATGATTACTTATCCTTTTTTATGCATGATATGTAGTGCATGTTTGGTGAGAATTCATCCCCTGCCACACACCTTTATGGTCGATTGCAGGGTAGTATGTAGATGTAGAATGATCTTTACATTTTGAATTTTCTTTACCCACTCCCATAGTATTTTTGATTGATTTATTTTACGTTTTCTTGTGGCAATCACTCTCGCGTTAGGTGCAGCGAAGTAAATTTCTCGCTTATGAGTTGGGATTGCGTGATACGTTAGTCAGCTATTCTCCACACAAACTGTGAACCTTTTTTTTTCTTGTTACGATTTCACCTCGCGATTAAAATATTCTTTCGTGCTAGGATTGTTCTCATTCTATGATTAAATCTTCTTCCGACCAACCATGTCCATAAGCTTTTACGTATATTCGCAACATAAGCCAACGTTAAAGCTTTCGTTAGTCTGTATGCCTTTCAGCCTGATTTCCATATTTAGGAAAGCAAAAAACTTGTTGAGTTGAAAGAGTCCTGTTACGTAAGAATCCGAGTAACCAACGATGGACAAAGGAAGAAAGAAAGAGTCCCGCCATCAGGACACGTGATAATCGTTGAAAGTACAAGTTGGTGGAAAGAACGGCAAAGGAAGGTCTCGTATAAGATGTATAAAACAAGTGCTGAAGGATGTCAAAGAGAAGAAATACCTAAATATGGAGATGTATCAGATGATAGAAGAATTCATCGAAGAGCTGCATCGAACCATCCCTAGGATTGCTGACTAATGATAATTGCATTTTTAATGGCCATGGGAATAGCTCTATGGGAGTGCTGTTTTAAATGTGGGCACAAAAAGTTATATATGAAATTATTTGAATTGTCCATGTACATGCGTTGTTCGAGTTCAGTTCGTAGTTTTTTTTAGTCTTTCCGTAGAGATGGAGGCTTAAAGTTAAACTCTCATAGATTTTCATGAGGTTTTTCTTATTTTAGGACTTCTACATTGGTGTATTTTCCTTACAACAGCGTTAGTTGTAAGATACTTCAGTGTCTCCTTTCGCTTAAGAGCGGAATACAGGAACGCATTATGAGAACAAATAGCGTATATCTAAATTTATTATTGGAAGAAGTGCTTGCAATATGAAAGATGATTTTCGGAACAGTGGTGTGCAGCAATAATTATAAATAAAAAAACCATTTTATTGTAAAGGAACTCTTAGCCTGTATTGAATATTAAGAGTTAAATTGAACCGAAACTGGGCCTTGAAAGGAGGTCGTTAAGGTTGGTTGTTTTGTCGTAAAGTATAGATTAGGGAATGGGGTGAACTAGTCAATGAGCAGATGTCTGATACGTAGATCTGTTGTAGTAGAACGAAAAGGGAGATGGACCTAAAGGGGAAGGATGGTAGGGAAGGAAAAGAATCAGCTTCACATAGGCCCAAAGAAATTTGGTGGTCCAGGAAGAAGAGTATATGGGCTTTATGAATGGGACGAATACTGGTTGAAATTTATCAGAGAGGTAGATGGATCATGCAGTAGTTTCATGTTTTCTCGAGTCTAACTTTGGGCGTTGAAACACCCGTAGTAATAATGATAGAACACAAAATACTGAGCTCTTTACTGTATAAAAGAAAGATTTTTTACGTTTCCTTTTATAAGAAAAGTAGTTAAAGGGCATATTTCGCGGCATCCAGGCCTGCCATCCTTCGTCGAATGGTGATATGAGTATCTCTTCCCTCTTTCCTCTTCCGTTCCCACTCAATGATAACGATCCGTGGAAGGGACAGCCTCCCACATTCTGGTCCATTCCGTTCCTCTCCGTCAGATACTGCCCCTCCCTCTACTTGCGCCTCCCTCTCCCCCGCTCGTCGCTACTCATCCGTTTATCTGACGCGTCGTCGTATTTCTTTTTTTCCATTCCAAGAGCGAAGCAGTAAGGGTTTGTTTATTTTTACTCCCACCCTGATACCATTTTCGAGGAAATGGGTTTATGCATGCCCGAACTTTATTGGCTTTCGTCCCATCCGTGTTGGTGTTGTGTAAAGGATCCGAGTCGTGCGTGGTCACGGCCGAATGCCGACTCACGATTACGGGCGGTGCATTTGCGCGTGCGTGCAGTCATGCAACCGATACGTCCTCAGCGTTTTGCGTATTTCGTTCTGTTTTTGTTTCTCGAAGTGGCGCTTTACGTGTTGAGGGTCTCTCCGCTTTTCGCCCTCCGATTCATCTTTTTATTACCATTACAGCTGTTGTCGTTGGGAAATGCTTGTATCAGTATTGGGAAAGCAAACTATTGAGCCGCAGCCCGAAGAATAAATGTCTTAGTTAGGCAAAATTAAAATTAATGAACGTCGATTAACGTCTAATTTGAAACGTTTTCGGAAGCAATTGCTGACAGTGCACAGTATATTTCGATATATCATGCTCTATAAATTCCGTATGCCATTGCAAGAGCATGAAAAACTTACATTATCATTGGACAGCTTTTATTATCAAAGGAATATGTTTGCATCAATACTTCCGTATTGGTTAAACACATTATTGAACCATGAATCAAATCAATCAATGAACCATGAAAATGAGTCTTGCATGACCAAATATATATATTAATAACCTAAATGAATGATAATGGCACTCAATTTGATATACTTTCGTATGTTGCTTGTAAACGTTTTTTTTTATTAAATTCGAATCATTGTACGATTTGGATGCCTTCCTGGGGTAGATAAATGATCAATTTTTCTTGTGATGTACCAAAATAAGGTAAAGAACCTGTTGGAATTGACTAGATGTTTTTTTATTGGATTACTCGGTTGACTTCACCTCTGCGAAGAAGAGCCTTTGGCCGCTATTGTCATTCCATAATATCCTGAGAAATGGCCTCCCGAGTTTATTTCGGGCATAGTAGAAATCTAGCAGCCTTGAAAGATACATTACTAGAAGCACTCTAAATGTAATACTACCGGATCATCTTGATAACGAAATGGAACGGATGAGAATCCATCGCACATTTTCTTTGATGAATAGGAGAAAAGAGATGTCAGATGGAAACTGTAATAAGAATACGAGGAAATGGTACCTGATGCATCTTGATATCTGATGGTTTGATGATGAGTATATAAAAGGAAGATAGGATGCTGTGGAAAGAATATAAAGAAAGACCTTAAATTCGATAGATATATGGAATATTTAGTGAAGGGTGTGAATGGATGGAATTATGCGAAAATGAAGATGTTAACCGATATAGATCTACATAATACCCTACAAGCCACCGCTAGGGTATGTATGGGGGTTAACTATCATCAGACATGCCTTACCAATCATATATAACACTTACTACTATGCAAACATGCAAAAAGTACCCCCTTATGAACGTTATGCACATGAAACTAGAGTCACGATACTACCTCCGTGATGAAAATATTAAGCATGCAGTCGAGACCCCTACCTGCGTTAACATCTACATCTACATGATACCCTACAAGCCACCGCGAGGGTGTGTGGCAGGGGGTGAAGATCACCAAGGATGCACACATGCAAACAAGCAACTATATTGTCTCATGCAACTGATTGTTAGTATATATGGTATTTAAGGGGTTAATACATGCATCATGCACTACAGAATACTCTAAAATATTTCCCCTACCTATCCCTTTGCTATGCTGCCTATTCCGTTCTCTTATAGTACGGGGGAAAAATGCCATTTTGAATCTATCGGTACGACAATCTATCTTTCTAATCTTATTTATCAGGTCGAATCTAGCATAATACGCTGGTTTTTTTAATATGTGCCTAACATCTTCAGTAAAGCTATGCGATTGAAATTTGTCTAATAGCTAGTTAACTTCTTCCACAGACCATGGTGGTGGCTTGCAGGGTATTACGTAGATGTAGAGGAGACACGTGAAATGTTAGCTACAAGCGAACCTAAATTGTTAGTTAATACAAAGTAATAAAGGAGTTTTTAAATTCGCTAGGATTAAAAAAGGGGTGGAGAGCTACGTCCAAGGAATCTAATCAGTGATGGTGATTAATAACAATGATCAAATAAAGAAACGAACCAACTATGCATATTTCCACTTAGAATTTATTAGATTCTACGAATAGTTGAAACTAGTCGAACCTTATAAATTCTAAGTGGAAATATACTTAGTTGGTTTGTTTCTTTATTTGACGACTAGTTGAAACTAGTCATACCTTATAAATTCTAAGTGGAAATATACTTAGTTGGTTTGTTTCTTTATTTGACGACTAGTTGAAACTAGTCGTACCTTATAAATTCTAAGTGGAAATATACTTAGTTGGTTTGTTTCTTTATTTGACGACTAGTTGAAACTAGTCGTACCTTATAAATTCTAAGTGGAAATATGCTTAGTTGGTTTGTTTCTTTATTTGACGACTAATTGAAACTAGTCGTACCTTATAAATTCTAAGTGGAAATATACTTAGTTGATTTGTTTCTTTATTTGACGACTAGTTGAAACTAGTCGTACCTTATAAATTCTAAGTGGAAATATACTTAGTTGGTTTGTTTCTTTATTTGATCATGTATCTCTATATTGCTACGCCGCTAAGCATTAACTGAAAATTATGATGATATTGTGGTGTGAATGTAGGCGCAACGCGAAATGCTGGAGACGCAGAGGTTCTTGCTTTGACCGCGTCCAGTGACGGCCGAGGTTACGAGGCGAATGCGAGAGAGGCCGATGGTCTGGAGTGGCGACACGGGTCACTCCCCCCCACCCCACCTCCCGGATTGTATTTCCCCCTCCCACGCTCCCGATGTGGCTTTGGCCTAACGTGTATTGATCTCGCGCGAGTGATTACGGCCATGCACGGCTCGAAAAAAGGACCCGCCGTTTAAGTAGACTGATATCAGTGCTCAGGTGCTTTTCCGGTCGATTGAAGCTTCGCGATCATCGATTGCTGACAAATCGCTTCCCGCTGTCATCATCATTTCTCACATTAGTCGAGATTTAAATTAATGGGCCTCCTTTGTGAGCACAATGGCATTATTTAATCCATTTTCTACCCCTCATCAATGTTATGTTGTTCCCAGATGGCATCTCCAAGTAGTACCTATTTGTTATTATGGTCATGTATCGTAAAATAATTAATAAAACCTAGCGCCATTTATGTTGCGAGCGATGACAAAATGTTGCGGAGTCAATAACTATTGTCCTCTCACTGCCTAACTTATAATATCGTATATTTGAAATACTGTGGATTTTTATAGCGAATTTATTTTTTTTTTGGGTTCTTCTTCCGCGTCTAATGGCCGGCTACTAAAAAGTTCGCAGGCACTCATGATAGCTTCAAACTTTGACCTGAAGACTCCAGCACGTTGGCCTGACATCTTCGAAAGGACATGAAGCTTTATTACTTTACTAATCAGTTGAGTTCTGATTCATTTTATTTCATTTGTCAACTTTAAAATGTTTAGCTTATTTTTTTAAGTCTGAAATGCAGGTAATATTTCTTTTCTGGTACTTCTTATTCTGGCTTCATATTTTTTCTCCTCTCCAGAATATTCCTCTGCATTTAATTTAAATTTATCGGAGAAAGGTAACGAGCTAGCTAGGCATTTCTTACCCTGATATTTTGTAAATGAATCAAAGTTTGCCGTATTTAATTTTGTTTGCATTTTAATTGCCATACGATGCGCCATTAATTAGCAAAACCATTAAAATCACTGGATATTACCAGCGGAAAATGTAAGCGTTAAAAGCTTTTAATTTTCAACACTGATTGTAAATGGTTTCAGTTAATCTTTTGCGATTGCGAAGTACAAATTAGAGGCATAACGTGAGCAATAATGAAAAGATGGTATCAACGCAAAGCAGAAGCGGAGTGGAAGGAAGCGTCTGTCTGCCTGTCACAATGAAATGTTCTCGATTAATGAATGTCTCTTTGTTGGGTTAATTATTGATAAATACTCTTGAAACATCTGCTATATTAAAAGAAGGTGCTTTAGTTCATCTGAAAAGTTTGCTAACCGTCGAAACATTTATTAGGCTCGTATATCTTTAAAGCGTCAACGCTGCGAATTCTCCGAAGAGTATTACTTTGATAGTTATCAATTTAACGATGGCATTTCACTTCAGAGGATTCACTCGATTATTTGAAATCTTTCCCCCTTTCTCAAGGAAACGGAGACATCGGACCACGTTCGGAATCAAATGAGTTCCTTCCCTGCCTCACCCCATTCGGATGTTGCGGGTCCGTAAATTAGATCATGGAATTGAATCGCGACTCCATTTCATAAAGTCAGAAATATTTCTCGCCTCCGTTATCTGCTCCTTCATACCCTCGAACTAAATTCGTCACACCTTCCTCATATTCTCGAACCATCTTCTTTAAGAGAATTCGTGGGACTCTAAAGAAGAGGAGCGTTAATATGTTTTATTTCCTCGTAAATGTTTTTAAATTTCTCTCAAAATTTCAACATTCATTCGTCTATTTTAATCATTATGAATTATAAAATCCCTCCTAGGTCCCCGCGTTTAATTAACGCGTAAGGAATTTCTTGACGTATCATTCTTTCCTCTTGATAATGGTTTCCAACTTCTAGTCCAAATTTATTTAACTTGAAAGTTAAGTGGAGAAAACTCATAAACTTTAACGTTACGACGGTTACGACTGAAATGCCGTTTTCTACAGGGGCAATTCTAAACTCTCAATGCTGGGAGGTACTTCTTGATTACATAATCAAAATGCGTTACATGTGCCTCTATCAGTTGTCTACCTTTTATCTTCCACTCTCTCCTTATAACTTAATGCTTCACCTGCCTTAAGAATAAGATAATTGGGTTGATTTATGTCATAATTATTTGGACTCATCCAATTTTCCAAGAGTAATTTTAATATGAAGGGGAATCATATATTCAATCTCGGATTCTTATACGGATGACATCTATGGACAGCCAATCTGTGGACTTTTCTCGTGATATGTAATATTTGGGTAACTGAAGCTGACAGTGATAGAAAATGGCTCCACTATTCTGATGGATTTATCACATTTGAAGGTGTAAGTTCAAGGTGATTTCTTCCCTTGTCTATTCAAAAACGTTTTGTGAAAAAAATGCAACTAAAAAAATGTTTTTTCATTTAGTAGCTTAAACATTTTCGCTAATGTTCCGGAATCTGTATGCTTTCCTCTTGTAATTTTTCACATCTCCGTTTTTACCTCAACTGCCAAATCAGTTGGAGAATAAGGGAGAACTTAATCGGCCACATCTTAAGACATAATGGCTTGATGAAGATAATCGTCGGGGAAAAAGGGAACCGGAAGAATGGAAAAGGCAGGCCTCGTATGAGATGTATGGAGCAAGTTGTGAAAAATATAAAAGAGAAGAATTACGCAAATGTAAAGAGGTTAGCCGATAGAGGAATCGAGTGAAGGGCTGCGTCAACCCAATCTTAGGATGATGATGAACGCTATTAAGAGTTTTATTTTTTTAAATTAAATTTAATTATGAATCAAGTAAGTGTTCTTATGTTATTAGCTTTAAAGTACTAAGGTGCAATAATCCCATGTTTTTCCTACTGTCGCATTAATTATCCTGATATTCTTTTCAGCGAATAGCATTGATAATCTCACTTGGTGCTTCTCACATTGATGGATGATACAAGTTTTTCGTTCTGGAATATATGGTGTGTTTGCTTGCTAATTTTATCTTTTTAACTTCTTTTTGGGGTTAATCCTTTTAGTGCGTCGACAGTATTCTTGGAGTAGAAGTTCTTGTAATGGCGAATATGAAGACTTTCAGAGAATTTGAGGCATAAAGACCTTGAGATGGGAGCCATGATATCATTTAAACATAGTTAAGGTCCATTTAGTGGCGCGGAAACACCCAGACTGGATGTTTTCGAAGGAAAAGTACCTTGGTTATCATCGTAAAAAATGGCATTAGGGAGCTTTTTTTTTTGAATTGGGGTTAAGCTTCTGGCTCCCGTCTGGCCGGAGTCTCAGGGGCAGAATTATCTTTTTAGGCGTAATGATCCTCATCCACGTTCCTGTTGGATCTTGTATTGATCAAGAATGCTATTACTCTGGTACTTCCGGAGCAGCCAAGCATAAGAGTTAAAACTAACGTACCTAATTAGTCTGCGGATCAAGTCCGTCTGACCGACCAGATTTTTATCTTAGTTTTGCGCGAGGCAGATAAAGTTTAAAGACATTTTCCCGATTTTATCGTTTGAAGAGTCGTCAGTTCAGTATAAATTGCCCCTATTATTCCTGCGTTCACTTTTCCCTCTCGGCTCTTGTTTCTCGCCTTGTGATGTACCTATTAATAGCAAAGTTTGTGATGGAGATACTGCGTAAGTGAGACGAGGGCATTTCCGCCATTAAAACGATGTGATGGATTCAATAGGGTATGAATCAGTAAGGAGCTTAAGTGGACCAGAAGCAGGCTATAAACTTTGCAATGGTATTATTTCCGTTACTAAACAACGGCGCCCAGAGTGCGCCGCCGGTAAAATCAGGAACAACTCCTTCAACAATCCACGCATACGATCCTTAATTAATTGGCCACTCTTGGCATTCCTCATCCTTTGGAGTACGCCTCTTCCAGTTTGTGAGGATTTGCGAAAACAGTGTGCTCTGTTCATGGTAGATTCTCCTTTAGGACCCGAAAAGCTGCGAATTACCTACTATGTGTTTTATTGCGAAAGTGAATTAAAATCGAAGACTTTGCATTAACTCTGGGGAAAATATTAATTTTAAATCGTTTGCTAGTTGCTAAATAAATAAGCCAATATCTCATTGAACTAATCCGTTCAAATCTTTCTGAAGCATTCCCGTTGCAGTGCGACACCTCTGACATTTTTTCGATCGCCGGGAGACTTCACAATTTACATAACATTTTGTATTCTGCAGGTCGTACACATAACCTTTGTCTGGATTTTGGTATGCTGGCTGACGGGTATGAATGACTGCAGTAGAGCTACCTATGTGAAAAATGAATGACCTGCAATACAGCTCTCAAATAAAATCGATCCTCATAGATATTTTTCGGGCTACAGTATTGCATTAAATATCGGTTTATATTATATTTACATTACATTATTTATATTACATTATATTTACTTTGTCTATGCATTTGTGATTGTTGTCCACTTAAAAGCTCACAGTCCCAGCCAGACGTAACCCCACAAAAATTATACCCTCTATTAAATGCCGCCTTATCTCTGACGAGTTACCAGTGATAATTTGCCTCTGGCTTTTAAATATTTTCACCACAGCTGTATGAATAACAAAATAAACAATATCCATATTTTACTTACTATTTTTCGTTCAACTCTGAAATAATTAATTACCATACTTAATTCTAACTTCCCGCGCCTATTTTAGCTGTGTAAAATATCAAGAACGTGTTGGCGGGAAGATGTTAACTTTGCAATCAGTTCATTGAAAACTGTTGATTGCATTCTCTGTAGTTATTATGAATCTGAGGCTCTGTAATTATTTTTAATCGCCATTGAGCTTGTGTTCTTTTGACGTATATTTTGTTAAAATTAGCCGTCCTGTTCTCAGACACCTTTACGGGAGGGAGAAGTAATAGAGTTCCTCTGAAGCATGAGTCACTTAGATATAACTATATACTTCTGCTGCAGCCTCGCCCACGAGAGGAATTCGGTCAAGTATTAAATTAAGCATGCTTACTGTCCTGTGGGATATCAGCAAGGGACGTTGCATTTCTACTGAGCGCCTACAAATCTCGTCACGAGAGATGATCACTTGTAAGACCGGATTCTATTGAACATGGGAAACCTTTCGTGAGCGAGTAATCCTTTTCATCTCTCCAAATACATTCCCCAGTCACTGCTCAGACGAAATTCCGCGGCGAACGGTCCTCTTGCCGTCATGGCGTAGTGAATCCCATGCTCAGCCCTCTGCCTTCTCTTTTTTGTGTGCAGAGGGCGCTGGAGCGATGGACCGGGGTGAAGTGCGAATCGCGATGCGTCGGAGTGTTCCACAAGGATGGCGTTTGGGACCTCTCTTCTTTCCCGTGTTGCGCCGGCGTTCCACAAATGCGGTCGGTTTTCGTTTAGAATGCTTTCACACGAGGGGTAAATCTGGAACGCTCCAGACCGTAGGCAACTGAATGTCATCCGCTTTGTTATTCAAGTGTCGGCGTGTCTGGCGCTTGGATCGTAAAAGGTGAATGCAGGGGGTACAAGTGAATCAGCCCTTTGACGGATGTGCTGTACATTTTAGTACTTAATTCCGTTGATAAAACTTCATTTGGCTAAGTCCACGTGGAGTTTTTATTGCTTACCTTGTGCCATTACAATTTAGAACTGTTTCAGTACAAAGAGGAACAAATAATTGTG
Source organism: Platycnemis pennipes (assembly GCA_933228895.1). NCBI lineage: Eukaryota > Metazoa > Arthropoda > Insecta > Odonata > Platycnemididae > Platycnemis > Platycnemis pennipes. The sequence goes on along the minus strand of OW121852.1, from coordinate 107,167,051 downwards.
TAAGTCTTGCTTTTAGACGGCACGTGTGCAGTTAATTCTCAGTACACCTTGAGGGACACGTAATAAGGTGCTCATTGGATACCTGATCCTTTTACCGAGTGGTAAAAGTGACTTGAACTCCATTTTATTCGAAATTTACCTTAGTCTTTTTCCGTCCCACTCTTGGACTAGAAATATGTCATGTGTGCGCAGAAAAATTATTTTATATTCGGGGATATGATCCAAATAAGGATTTAACATAAAAAAAACTTAATTTTAAAACAAGTTTTTCCCTAACATCCGAAAATATTCAATGTAATTTTGTGTTGAACTTACTCATCTCTTATTCATTTGCAGATATTAAAAAATGTATTCACGTGGAATAATGAAATGTATACCTCGTGTTACTCTTGCTTCATGATTTTTAAATGGAAATCATAAACTGAAACGTTGTAAATATTTTTCACGCAACACGAAGGTGAGATTGTCTTGATCATTTTTTCATCTTCGCTGGTCATCTCATAATGTTACGTTTTGACTACGTCTTAGGTTGAGATATTTTCATAGCGATTGTTGGTTGTGTGATTTTAAATCATTTGGTATTATTCCTGCATGGTGAAAATGAGAATGGCTTGAGCTATTGAACTCCCACGAGTAAATGATTCCTTAAGTGGTCATAGAGCCAGATTCACAAACGCTCACGTATCATTTTGCTCCCAAATGAAGTGTTGGCGCCTTAATGTTAGCAATAATTAGAATAGTCGTTATTATATACTACCTATTTAATTTGAGGCATAATTTCATGGTTATGACTCTATGGGGTTATGAATGGGAAGGCAAGAGTGAGGAAATAAATTTAACATTTTTATTTTTGTTAATCAGGCTGTGGGAAAGTTGGGTAAATATTTATGCTTTTATTTTTCATTTTACAGGTAAGCCACATTTCTAAGGAACGAATTCTTTCCGGAGGTCTGGTTCTGAGTCACATAAGTATAATATTTATTTGGATATTTTTTGTGTTTTAATACTTAATCAGGGTGTCCACTGACCGGGAAAACCTGGAAAATCGGGAATTATTCGTGAATTTTCAATGCAGGGAATTGTTCGTGGATTATTCGTGATTTTCTGGTCTTAGTCGGGAATTTAAAAAATTCTTAATTCAAGACAAAAAATCCTTATTTTATAAATAGGATAAATAACGATAACTTTAAGATATGGATTTGCCGTTGGCATGAATGAATAAATAAACAACGGAAAAGTAGTTAGGCTCAATGTATCGTCAGCGCTGTGTGGATCGGAGACGTTCAACTGTTCGACTGTCGAACGGATGCCTTCAGCATCACGTCAAGTGCCCTTTGTTCTCATTCATTGCACATCGGACTAAGCCCATGATACGCAAACATATGCCGAACGTGTAGTGATGGCCGGATCGGATCCGTCGGATCCAAAGATCCACGGATCTTTCATTTTACTCGGTTCCGGATTCGGATCCAAAGACACGGTATACAATCGGATCCGGATCGTAGATTTTAAATTTTCGCGGCTTAGCGATCGAAGTGCCCCGTGAATGGAATGTGGGTGCGGTAGATATTGACAAGAAGAGGATGTGTAACTCAGGTTACGAAATTAGATGAAAATGTACCCGTGCAACTAGAAGCAAAATAAAGAAATATGACTTTTCCCCATTACCCCGGTATCGCGGGAAAAATTACGTACGATGTCACGCGGGTAGCCTACATACGCCAGGATCGGGCGGACAATGAGAGCTAGTTTACTGTGCGAAGTTCGATCCGTATCGCAGTTTAATTTTTCTTACAGTCATTGCATCGAAAATGTTATCATCTTCAATTTCAAACCATTACATCTGAATACTCACTTTATAATACTTGTGTTGTTTAAATTAGATTTACAAATGTTACATTAATAAATTAAGGATGGTCGGGTTGGATCCACGGGTCTTTCATTTCATTCGCTACTGAAATCATATTCGAAGACAGTAAAAATTTAGATCCGGATCAGAGATTTTAAATTTCTCGGCTTAGTGATCGATACGCCCCGCGAATGGAATGTACGTACGTATGGTAGATACTGATAAGGAGAGGTTGTGTAACTTGGTCACGAAATGAGAAGATTTTTTCCGTGCCACAAAAGCAAAATAAAAAAATACTCGTCGTGACTTTTTTCTCCATAGGCCCGGATGCGCGAGAAAAATAATAAGGCCGAATGTCACGCGGGTCGCCTACATTCGCCAGATTCCCGTGAACCTATGATAGCGTAGTTGTTGAAAATGAGGACTAGTGTACTGCAGGTCGCGAGTTTGATTCTTAACACTGCCTAGGAATACAGGCTATGCTGTATTCCTAGGGTAATGCAAGTAGGCAGTTAAAAAAAGTAGTTTATCAGAAATTTCATGTGAATTTATAATTAAAAAAATAATATAATTTGGCGTTAGTGAAATGATTGGAATAATTTTTAATGCAAAATTAAATCGTGTAATCATTATGTTAACTTTGCAATGTATTTTTGAGTGACGCATTTGTAAATGTAGATAGTTTAAACGATAGAAGTACAAAAAAGTCAGTATCCACACAAAAAGGTTGGGAATGAAGGATGATAAACTTTTTGATTCAATGGCTGAAAGAAAAATTTTAAACAGCGATAAGAATCGAACTTCATTACCTGCTGTCCACTACCCCATTCTGCTATTGTCGGCTTATCTGATTTAGGAGAATACATTCTCCCCACATGTCATTCTACTTTTTTCTTGCAAACCCAGGCCAATGGAGAGAAAATCCAAGACTTTTTAAAATTTTGTTTATAGTAGCATGAAGAAAGGCTAATTTCATTTCAAGATCAGAGTTACACAACCTCTTCTTAGGAGTAGAAAATTCTCAAATTTCATTTCGAAGGTTATTGTGAATAAGACATTGCAAAATTACTAGTTTAGCAGCTTGAAATATTCTATAATATTTTTTTCGTCTTAAAATTGGAATCCCCGGATATTCCCTAAATGGGATCTCTTGGCCGCATTAAAATTTTTTTGTTTCTAAAAAATAATTTGAAAGCATTCAAGGATTTGATTAATAATTGGAAAATAATTCCTTTATTAATGAAAATGAACTTATAATGTTTCTTTTAACTGCACATTTGATGTAATCGGATACTTTGCTGTAAGTACAATGTAAGTTGGCTTTCGGTAGGCTTTGCAATATATTTTTTACAAACTTTTCTATAAAATTTGAGAAATCTAATTGCTGATGTTTGTTAGATATATTCAGGATGCGCTTACTTGAATTAGGATTTTTATTGCATTAATTTTTGTCAGAAAAAGATGGTGTAGGATACTAAAGACTGTTCTGATTTCACTTTTTTCTATATAGTCTACCGGTACAAAAATGTTACCTTCTGATTCTGAGTGAACAGAAAATTGAGGCTTTGAGACTTAAAATAGAAAAGCATGGCAAAAAATATAAACTTAGAAAATCATCATTCCAAGAACAGTGGTTGAATACTGAAGACTTTAGCCAGTGGGTTCTTTAAGTTCCTCTTGTAGAAGAATTTTTAATTTCTCATGGAAATGCTAATTTAGAAAGAGGGTGTTCAATCAAAAAGTAGTTTATCTTTCCCAATCAACGAGAGAGTCTCTTACTACCAATAAAACTACATATTTAATTACTTTATCTATATTATGCTATGGGTCGAACTACAAAAAATCCATATTCTACATAGAACTTGAAAAACATCACTTTTGACTCGTACAAGAACCGCGATATATTAGCCTGGAAAATTTTGTAAATTTAGCCTTGAAAACCTTGAATTATGCTTGAATTTTATATATTGACTTTTGTGGACACCCTGTTAATATTTGCTAACTTTATCCTATCGTTTTCAAATTACATGGCATATTGCACACCTTCTTATCGTAATGACGCATAACGTTCGAACTGAATTTGCTGGAAAAGTTATCATATACAATAATGTAATAAATAATCATATTAAATCATCATGTCATATATAATCATATTAACTACCCGTTATGAGTACTATCGAATGTACTTTCTATCATTTTGGGATGTGAAAATTACCTCGATCATGCTTCATACTTGCGGTTTGTTTAAGAAATATGCATCAAAATAATGCATTTGGAAGTTTCATCCATCAAAGTGGTTTCTTTTCATTCAAATTACTATTAGTATTGTCGTTCCTCATTTGGACTCCGAGGAACTTTTTCTCTTTTGGAAATATTTTCATGCTTTAATAATATAATACGTTTTTTGTCGCAGTCCAACTTTAGACATTCTTTGATCATATAATGTTACTACTTAGGTTACATTAAATTTTAGAAATAAAATCAAATTACATCTTAGATATGCAAGAAAACTATAATTAATATAAGAGACAGTCCCAGTGAGTAAATATGACCTTACAATTTACCGAACAAGGTAAACATATGAAAGGGGTGAACATAAATGATATATACAAAAGTTGAATATAACTTAGTTGCATCCTTAGCTTCTTCAGGGCTATTTAGTGCACAATGTAAGGTTTTACATTTCCATTACTTTTTAACAGGCTTAGATCAGAACAGAAAGAGAGAAAAAAAAGTTTACAGAGCAATCTTGTTACATACCTTTGGTGACAATTTTTTTTAAGCAACAACAACTATGTTAAGCTTCTTGGATGCATAAATTCATCACCAACTTTTTAATATAAAAACAGTAACAACCAAAATTTAAAATTATTACATAAATAATTTTTATTTGTATATATATTTTTTTAATGACCAAAGTCAATATTGAATGAATATTAATTTACAAGCTAATGGTATTATGAGTAAAATATATTTATGTTGTTGATATAATGCTATGGTATATTTTACTTTAATTTTGTATTGCTGTTCTGTTATTTCATGCAGTAGGATTTTTTACTATATGAACCATTTCTTTAAAAAGCCTCTTTTGAAGGTTAGATTCAAAATCAATCGATTTTGCGTCTTCAAAGTTAAAGGAATGGATGTTTTCCAAAGAATGTTTTGCCAAGGCACAGGTTCCGGTATTTGTTTTAATTGAAGACGTATGGCCATTAATTCTATTTTTTAAGTATTCTTCAGTTTGCCCAATATAAATTTTATTGCAATCTTGGCAAGGTATGCTATAAACAATGTTACTCTTGTAATATTTTGGAATTTGACTCTTTAATTTCGAATAACCTGTATTATGTAGTGTTTTTCTTGCTCGATACGTTATGCTTATTTCATCTGGCAGTGAGTTCCATCTGAGGGGCGTCGATACAATATACGATATGTGGTTCGACTCTATCCGATGGTATGGGATGAGTAAGTATTGAGGATGGGATCTTGTAGGACGCTTTTGTATGTTTCTTTTAAAAACAAATTTATTGAACATATAAGAAGGGACACCCGTGTTTTAAATTTTATAAGCCGTCATTAAGGACAAGTATAGCCGTCTTTAGCGTGCATTCAGCAATTTTAGTTCCGCATAAGCGTTGGTCCCTAACATGATTCCATAGTTTTAGATCAAATATAAACCATACGGAAGCATTCATTGCTCCATGGAGTTTTCGGTTTGTTTCCTCATCAGTATTACGTGGCACACTTCACCAGTAGTCAAAGTGAGGAAGAATTATTATTATGCCGTATCCCTCACCCAGGTCAGAAAAATTGTAATAAATCTGACGCGAAATGTGTCTTGTCGATTTATTGTTTCATTTTTCATCGTGAGTCGTGCTATTCCAAAAAAAAAGAAATCTCCGATTGCGGCAATCTAAACACATGACCGAATAGAGTTCCTGTTTCCAGATCACTGTCATTATGAAGAAGCAAAATTACATTTTCATTTGAGTTACTTATTCTATTAAGTGCGCAAATAATTATCGTTAACGCTTACCCCTAGAGTGCCGGATGGTTAACAATGACCGTCTATAAAATTCGCTCCGCTGATTTTGATTAGCGATTTGAAGTGCAGTGCGAAGAATGAAGAACGGATATCACGTTCCCTCTGACATAAGTTAAGGAGGTTGATCCGAAAAGTGAAAGTTATGTCATTTTTTTTATTTTTTCAGCACTTATAGAACTTACGTTACTCTATCTAATAAAGTAAAGGTAACTATACCAAACCATACTCCTCTTTGCACAAATTGCATTTGAAATTACATACGATTAACGGCGAGAATGGCCATCACATGGGAATATAACGTTTAAAAATACCATAGTGACATGTCATTTTTGCAAAAACTGATATTTAATGCGTAATTTCACATGAAATAAAATGCCATGAAAAAAAGGCATCAACCTACCGTATTTTTCGCTAAATCCACCAATTTATGCGCTAATAGCAGACGAAATGCGTTAGTTGACTTCAAGTGTCGCTGCAGTCGCTCTAGCCAAAATGTATGGCGTATGAATAATATCATTACTAATGAGATATTAAAGAATATGTCAGAAAAATATTATAACATAACGTTTGATAGTAAAATTCTTGTGTTATAAATTTGTAAATTCATTGAGTGGATGAATTTATTTCACTAACGTAAATGCTGAACTGACTCCATAGTCGAGCTGATTAAAATTATCATAAAAAAGAAATCCTTCGACTTTACATCGTATTTCTTATGACTTTCAATAGCTTAGGTAATTTTCTTTGTGAAGTAAGGATCACTTAGCAGGCATATACTCGTACTTAAATTAATAAGATTCCTTAGACAACTTGACTCAAGCAGTCGCGAGCCAACCTTCTTAAATCAAAAATGAACGATAACGCTAGCGCACGCCTTGCGCACATCCATGATCAAGGCCCTCTTGTTAGTTCGTGTCTTCCCAACAAAGATACCGTTCTGGAAATACGGTTTTTAAATTCGTGAATTTAATCCGCTCTCGTCGGCGAACGCAGTATTTAGGTAAATTTAACGACGCCGTTTCATGGTTTTAATGACGAATTCTTGCGCGGATGTTCCGTTCTTGCTGTTTGACCTTGGGATCATTCGAAACGACGCATTTTCTCTGGGAATATACGCCACTCCACTTTATTGGTATCTCTGTCGAACGGGCCTTGGCCGGCACGGATGGGAAACAGCTGCTGTGGTTTCCGTCCTCCCTCTGAGGAAATCTCATGGTGCTGTCTCTCACTGGTTCTTTAGCATTTTTCACAATGTCCACCGCTGCTGCTTGTCGCTCTTTTCGGACGTGCTCCGCTTCGTCGGTTTTGTTTCTGCCATAGTTGCGAAGTAAAGCCGGTGCAATTACTTTATTTGTGAATTTATGGGAAAAGTCACCCTCTGTTACAAGTGCAGAATGCTGTAATTCTGTATCGTATTTTACACTAACCCCGATTAAAATATATACCATATTTTACGGTAAGATGATTAACTCTTGAATCAACTTCAGTGGAATATTGGATTACTACAGGAATATAAGGATTTTAATTGTAGTTGTAACCGTTGGGGTTTTTGGCCGTTTCGCCAAAAATTTTAACAGAGAGGGTAGCTATAAGCTCCCCCATACTTGGAAGCGCCTAATTGAAAAAACTAGTCAAACGGCCAATGTAAATGCTCCCACTTGAACACCAGAGTGCAGAAATAAATGGTATATAAGACGGTAAAAATGTGCTATGAAACACTTCAGACCTGAAGATGCGAACTGAAACGTTGGCGAAACTGTTGTCACCCCAGAATGGACACACACGGAAGAAATCCCGAAAGGAATGGATCCTCAAACGAGACACTCCGCGGAAGCCTCAATAGGGAATCGGCAATTGATGTTAGTGAATACGGATTCTCGGAGGAGGGGAATAGTGGATAGAGTCTCATGAATTGCTAATTTGGCTTCACGAGTGCACCCCTGCTAATTCATGGTATGCTCCCTTATCAAAGCAAATGTCTTGATCCGCTGAAGTTGTCTTTTGTCGGTTCGCCTCTTGGGTAACCGATTAACCGCGTTCCCTGATGGAAGGCAACCGCGCCAAACCGGCCGCGGTTCCTACTCGCCTCTGGTGATGATTATTTTGATCAAGCTTCCTGATCACTAATGACTTTAGCCCGCTTTTCGTTGTTTTCCGGGATGCTTCGCCCGCCGTAAACCCTCAACGACGTATAACTCTTTCTTTGATCACAGGCGTTCTGGAAACTGATGATGAAATCCTGCTTTTTTACCGCTGTTAAGGGCCGAGTATGTCACAGCAACGATGTTGTTCTGAGATAAAATGTTCTGTAAAACTGTGGAGAAGGATGAGCCAATTATGCGGGGTTTGGAAATTGCTGAAAAATGTTTTTAGAAGAATCAACAGTATGGTTTGGCACACGTTTCTAGTTGTTAGGAATAATATAATCATTGCATGAAATGTTGGCATCATAAACTGAGCATTCTCAAAAATTCAATTAATAGAGTTTGGTTTTACGATAGTCTAACTACGTATGTTACACTGCACCGTCTAGCAACATTTAGTGGCCTTCTCCTTAGACAAATAAAGCTCCCATGTCAGAGTCATGAATCAAAATCGCTACTATAGGGTTGTTATTGAAAATATTGCTGAGACCTTTCCTGTATATGTTAAATCATTTTAAAGTGACTATTGATAGAAAATTGATGTCCTTTAAAATAAAATTGATGTGTTTTAAAGCGCTGAAATCACCACTTTGTATGGGCTAAATTCTTAATTGGCTCACTATTGTAAATTAAAATAAATTACTTGCGTAAAGGTGGAAAATGTCTCATAGATGTTGTAAAAAAAATTAAGGCCTAATGTGATGTATTACGGAAGAAAATGGCATGAAGGTTCATTGAGGAATTTGTAAGTGGGTGATATTTTTATTACTTGCTCACGCAAAATATCTATAGAGGTGAAGGATGTAATTTTAGCAAATGAACTCTTATTTACGACAGGTATTAATGTGTTTACGTTATCCTATTGAGGGAATGGATTTTTTTCCTTCTCATTGTGGCATGAGTTCTGTGACGTTTTTTTGTGCAACAAGTAATGTCACGGGTAATTTTAATTTCCACGCTGAAACCTTTCATCGCGTGCTGCCACGAACATTCTTTGTGAATCCTCTCTGAGCACTTCAAGCGCTCAATGAACAAATGGAGACATAAAAAGGATATTCATTATGACGCAAGTGGTGTGGAAAGAGGCGGCTAAACGTGGCGGTGTTAAGTTACGCAATGAGGTTTTGGAAGAAATATGGCGCCATGCGAAAAGCGCGCGAAATTATCACGTTCAACCTGTGATTAAGTTCCCCCATCCACCCTAAAATACTGCGAAGTTATTGTTTCCGCTTTGAAAAAGATATAACGAAACAGCACGTTCGTTCCCATGTGTGTACCTTACACACAACACTATGGAGTACGCCTATTCCTGATGACACAGATAATTTTAAATAAATTATTTACTCGTAAAGCTATTTAATTTAAAAATTGAAACACTAAGACATTCCGTGAGCAAATGCCGTTGAATAACATTGCGAACAGATCACAATTGAGCGTAATAATATAAATGAACGCACTTAATTTTTCCATAAATCTATTTTTTCTCCACTACCCAGGTTTCGACTGTTAAGTCATCATCAGGTGCACTCAGGAGTACATCCAGAGTACACCTGATGATAATGATTAATTTTTGGAAAAATATAGTTGGTTCATTTATATTAAAATGAATCGTTTCCACCATTTTAAGGCCGATAACACCAACGACGCAATTGAGCATTTATAGCGCTGACAAATGAGCTGCAGAGAAAGTGATTGCTGCCGAGACAAAATCGCATAATATTTGAACCAATTAATGGTATACTATCACATTTTATGATGGAAAAGAATTAGTCATTAGTCATGGGGAGGATTGGGTATTGTTTACTTTCAACTACTACAATGAGTAGAAAATGCGTGAATGCTTGTCTGTTTCCGATTGAAGACATCTGATCCGGAGATGGTGTTTCTAATGCTGGCGAACCTTATGTTCCAGCAATATTAAGCGATGCCGGAGACATGCCGGAAGAAACCTATTTTCACGCCACAGCAGCCTGTGGTGAAGGATCGCAATTAATAATTAACTATCGCCAACTACCGGTCATGAATTGTTGTTTATTATACGAATGGCGCGTACAGGCTTGCGGGTGGTAGTCCACACTAGTCTCTCTCCGTCACACACTCCACACTAGGCTTGTGCGATGAGTCGATTAATCGAAGTCATCGACGATAATTTCAGTCATCGAAGTGCGATGACTGAAATCGATGACGATGAATGTCATCGACCATCGACAGCAATGAGTCGATGCGAATTATAGATGTCGATGGGTCGATGAGAATCATCGATGCCGATGAGTCGATGAGTTGATGCGAATCATTGATGTCGATGAGACGTGATGTGCTGCTGACACGATAAACGCTACCTCTAATAACAACCCCTTCCTGGCGGAGCTCCACAAGTACGAGAAGGTCCCAGCTTTATCCAAATCTTCGGACGGCCTACATTGGTATAGGGACAGGAAGGATGTGTATCCCTGCCTTCAGAAGTAGGCGAGGAAATACCTCTGTATTCCTGCCACTTCAACGTCATCAGAGCGATTCTTCAGTGATGCCGGAAACGTTGTGTTGGACGACCGACTTGTACTCACCGATGAAAATGGGGAAATGACAATTGTATTACACCGCAACAAAGAGTTGTTGCTTAATTTGTAGCCTGGTGCTTGTTTCGCTCTTTAATAAATAGGCCTTGCCCTTCTCAATTAAGTTTGACACTATTCAATCTTCACTTAATAGCCACACCAAACTGCCAACCGAGACATCCGCACCGATCATCGAGAGTCATAGATCATCGATACTCATCGATCATCGTAATTCATCGATCATCGACATTTATCGATGTTCATCGATAGTCATCGATTATCGTATACTCTATTCGATGATTGATGACAGCCATCGTCATCGAAGCATTTCGATGAAATTTTTTCATCAAAAATCGATGACCAAAATCGGTCATCGCACAAGCCTACTCCACACTAGTGGTAGACTACCACAGAGTGGTAGTCCCTATTGCCGGCCGTGCCTTACAAGTCAGGACTCAGTCACAAGTCAGGATCCAACCGTGTCCGTGTCAAATGTCCGTCCATGAGCGTCCGCGCCTCGCCGCGGGCCTCTGGTGGCGGTTCCGCGCAGTAATCACTAATGACTGCCGATACCACGGAGCCATGTTGTCGTCTGCACGACCGCCCCAAGGCCACAAAAGGATCTGTTTTCTGTTGTGTCTTCTTGCTTCCTGCTAAGGTCATATAGCATTATTTCCAAGGACGTTGTAATATTCCTTCCTTGTGGATTTCGACTTAACTAGTTTTGTGGGAATGTTCCGATGAATTCAATTGTCTTGGTTTCTTCGCTGATTGTCATAATTGTTTTAAGTTCTAGAATGAAGAACAATATCACGAACCCGCATGTAAGTGACGTTCAAGGCTTGTAGAAAGCTTCTTTTTATTTTTAATGACAGGTCTTTGATAATAAAATTTTATGATTTTCATTAAACACCAATTCAGTTGTCAAAATGCATCGTTGGTAGCCTGACGGTGTCTCTTGTCCACCATTAAGAGTCCATGAAGAGTGGTGGCTGAAGTATTGTGGAGATTTGTCTTTTTACTTCAAAAAGCTGAGTGTATTGAGGTGGCAGTTTGTTTTAAAATGTGGCATATCTTTTAAGGCCGCGGAAGGCCGTGAATCATAAGTGGGTATGGCCAGGTTGCCAAGAGCCAACATCCTAAAAATCAGAAACTAATGTAAATTAAGGGTAACAATATCTTTCGTTCAACCGTATTTAAAGGGTTTCCCTTTGTGTGGAAAAAACATAGCTTTGGTTCGTTTTTGTTATTGTTATCCTAATGTTTGAAACGAAAAACTCATCATTGGTGTAGTAGAATATCCTTAGGGTATTATGATAAAATTCAAGTAATGCCGATTATTGCGTACACTACCCTTTTTGTAATCTACCGTTTTGGCCTTGTGGCCAATATTTAGCGCATGTAAGAGCCCTTTCCAATCATTTGTAGCCTTAAGTCAGATTATTTGACTTGTAATCTTGGGCATTACTGGGAAGCATGTCGGTGCTGTATTTATCCATTCATTGGCCGATTGTTATAGTGCTTTTTCCTAATTTAGTCGTATAATCTTGCCCTCGGATTTAACTTCTGCTGTACAAAGCTCTTCCTAGCCCTTAAAACCAGTAATAAACTTTTCCACTGATGCATGCTACCGGCTTTGGGCTCATAATTACTGTTGCTTGGCGTAATGAATTTCTCATGGCGCCGCGTTATGGCATAATCCACCTTAAACTCTTGGTTTTATGGAGAAGTTTTATGGAGAAATTTAGCAATTCCGTTTGTTTATGGATTATTTAAACATTGCTCTTAAAATACAGTTCAATGGTATTTCGTGAATCGAGCCGTTGACCCACTTTTTCCTTTACATATTTTATCATGCCGTATTGCAATATATGGTAAGGGATTTTCGCTATGTTATTCATAGCTCAAATTCGCTACATAAGTTTCGCATGAGCTTGATCCGAGTGTACTTTGTTGAAATATGGTTATTGTGGTGGCCTAAGGCTAACTGGCTTTATGCTCTAGATAATTAACCATCGGACGAATTCATAACTTTGTATTTTGCTCCAGTCTGCTTTAAAATTGCCTTTTATAAATGTACCAGATCGACTGTAATCCTCATTTGATGGTGGTTTAACTGTTAAGCCTATGTTTACTAAAGTTTGGAATATATATAGGTACTCAGTACCCTATGGTCCACCGCAGGGTTAGAACGAATGCTATGCATGGATTAGTGTAAGCGTGTAAAGATATAACGTGGCAACCACATTATAGTTTTCATCTAAATTCTAAAGTAAATCGTATCGCCTGAGAACATAAGTATTTTCACGTGCAATACTGCTATCAATGAAATGTCACTATTTTGGACAGACACCCTACGCATAAAAGTATTTGACACTGCTTTACAATCACTCAAATATGGTGTACATTTAGTCTCATTCAGGCCGGCAGAAACGGGCAATAATATCCCTGTGCAACTTCGATGTAATCTATTGCTGACCCAGTTTGCAGGAGAAATAAATTATTTATTGAACGTTACTATAATCCATCTCTGTAATTTTATCGTAATGATCTAGCCATGAGCATTTTATGGTGAAATTAAGTGATTGCATCAGGGTTGATTTTATTTCATAAGTTACACCAGTCGTAAATTCTTTTCGGTGATGATATTATTTGATTACAGTAATAATTCCTTAAAAAGATGCCAAATCGGAAGGTAATCGGGAGTTAAATGATGAAGATGCGTGGTGCACTATTATTTCGTGTGTTGCTGATTGCCTCTCGCTTATTTCGACTATATTAGTGTTAACTGGCATTTTGGAAGCTAATTCCGCCATCGTATTCACTCTGAATGCGATGTACTTACCCTTCGAAACCTTCGACGTAGTTAGCTTCGAAGGCGAAGCATTTCCATATAGTATTTTCTGGTAGACATGATTCCTAGGAAGATTGTGCTTTTCAAGGGCTGAAGGGCGTGAATGTGACGCATGTTTCTGGTACCTATGCAAAAAAAATCACTTCAACGCGATTACGCATATATTTATCCGAGGGCTAGATTCAATATTCTCGCGATTTCGTCAGTATAGAGTCTGTGGAGGTTAGTGACAATACATACAGATTAAAAACGACGAAATCGAATATTTAGAATCCATACCACTTGAACAATGTAAGCGAGTCGTGGAATTCTCAGCCCCGGCGAGCGGAGCCGGGCCCTAGACACGCGATCACAAACTCATATGTGTTTTTCTGCGTCGCCAAAGTATTTTTATTTTCTATCCAGCTTTGTTTTTCCAAGTCTCTAATGAGTAATCTGGTATAAGTCACTTGACATATGTCTCCATAAAACGCTAGATATTCTCTACTCAATGTGAAATTTTGTGTGAAAACAGCGTCTGCCATTTTGTAACGTAACACCACACAAATGTTTTGAAATTTCGTTGTAATTAAGGCACAGTAATATTAAAGCACCATGTTAATAGATCATGTCATTTTTTATTCCATAAAATTCCTCCCACAATGTCACCATTAACTTGACTTTGAAGATATAGAAAAATACTAAATTTTTAGGAAATTTTAGTCCTGTTTGAGCTCCCCTATCCAACTGACCGGTGGGAATCATGGCAAATGACATACCATTTTCTTATTCAGCAATCATTTTTGAGTATCTATGCAAGGTTTCAAGTTTTTGTATAAAAAAAAGTGATTTTGGACTTGGATCCAGTTTTTTTAGATTTTCGATCTCTGTGCGTCAGTACGAAACTACACTGCGACCCGGTGGGAAACCTGAGAACCTCTCTTTCAGTCAATACACTGAGAAAACCTGACATCTTTCATGTCAGTTTTAATTTTTGACCGGTACTAAGTACTTAAGTTCTCGTTTCTACACTAAGTGTTTCAACGGAGAAAGGACCACTCTCTCGTCCGCCAAGCTGACCGCCAGATCACTCACTCCCTGGCTCTCTTTGTCCTCTTGTACGTTATCTGACTTGACCGCTACCAACCCCTGCCTGGGAGAGATTTCTCTGAGGCTCTCAATGCCTCCATAGCGTTGCCCTCGTCCATTTTATCCGGAATGCGAGCGTGGAGACATCCACACCGGAAATACTCCGGCGCTGAAAGGTATTTTCTGAGCCGTGTGAAAAGAGTTGGGGAGGGATCTTCGCGATGTGTTGTATGCAGGTAGGTGGGAAGGGGGGGGGTGGGTTTGTAGGCCTCTCGATATGGGATTCCCGAACGCGTGAAGGGATCGGCGAGGCAGAATGTTCCATATATTCTTGCCTTGTGAACGCACATTCTCCCGCTTGCTATCTTCGTAACGTTTCCTCCTCCTTTCTTCGTCTTTTCATTTTCGTTTTTTTTTCGTTCCCATATCCTCAACGCTGGGCATCTGGATTCCCCCGAAGGCCTTCGGCGTGGCATCTCTCGATTTAGTGACGTTTAAACTCCCTCTCGCGGTATCCGAATCGACGTTATCGACTAGCATCGATGCGTAGCGTAGGGGCGACGACGTTCGGCGCCCTTAATCGAAAAATGGAGAATGGGGAGGGAGCTCAAAAGTCGTCGTTTCAAGAGCAAGCGACCGGAAACCCCTCTAATAAATTAATTGAGAGAAGTAATTTACCCTCTAAGAATAGTTGGGTAATAATAATGAAATGTCTTTATTTGGGGCGAGATTGAGAATAAATTTTACCTTCTTTCACCTAACCCTCTCGTCAGTATTAATTATAATATTTTAAGAAGAAGAATAAGGACATAAATGCACGTATACAATGTAAATAGACATGGTTGAAATGCAAGTGACGATAGAAGAACATTAAAATACTCAAATAGGAATTGTTTTACCATTTAAAAATTTTCCTATGCGTAACTTCGAACCTAGTCCCTTGGGATGGGAAGCCAGGGCTAACTCTACTCTACTCTACTACGACACAAAATTGATGTCACCCGTATGACAGTCATTCAAAACATTTTTTATATGAAAAATATCGGTCGTTGAAATAAAGTAGATAAAACGTTGAACGATGAAGTATGGATTTGTGTCGGCTGTTTTATATCGTCTCCTGCTGTTCGGAAACTCGTTGAAAACATTTTCTTATATTTTTGAATGCAGGCATTAATGAAAGTCATTGAGCGTATGTGCCGCACCAACATCACGACCCTGCTGAAGTAGCACTAAGTGATGCGTGTTTAATATTCTATTATAGTATCTATCTTTATATAGCTATATAGCTACTTTCGCGTTAACGTTATAAAATACTTAATCCCTTACTATCTACAACCAATCCTTGGTGAATAATTAATATGTAATATAATCACAAAGCTAAAGATTAATTATTTTCATGCAAGTTTTGACATTTTTTTCTCATTCCATTGTTAAAGTTCTTCTTCAAAAACTAACTACACACTTAAAATTTCACTTAAGCCACTAAAATATTTCTTTTAGTTTTCATCCGCGTTAAAACCGTTTTATACGAAGCTATGATTTGCAGCATTTGAAGCAGCTTTAATTTTTTGGAAATCACTTGGATGAATGCCCTCCTGCCGCACTTCTTAGAGGTTGCTCTTAGGAAAATTTGTAGATGTAAATAGAAAAGCAGCTGTTTTTCGAACAGCCGTCAATATATCTGGGAAGGTTTCCTTGCAGTTCGTTCTCATACACAATGCTATTTTCACTGCGATTTCTCCGGGCATCGGACAGCACAATGACAATCTTTGCGTGAAACGGGCTATTTAATCTGCGCAGATTCAGTTGTCTCCGAAGACATTGACGTGGTGGCAATGCCCCATATGTCAACGTTTTGAGTAAGTACTATTATGTTCATATAATGACCTAAAATACAGGTTCTTAAAAAAATATATAATCGTTCGTAAACATTCTCGTATAGCATCGTCTTGGTGGTCTTGGTTATCTCACTCTAATTGTCTATATTATGTTGTCTAATGTTCAGTCATGGATTGCGTAACTTTTCATGTAAAAATCTAAACTGATAGGAAATAAATAGCAAGTGTTCTGCCAAATCTTAGTTCACGGAAATTTCCGATGCATGTGGAAGTTTATTAAAAAACCTTAGTACACAGGATCATGATTCTATATATTCTTTTCAATGTTTAGTGAAGGCTTAGTGTGGGTTGTCTGCAGTAAAATGTCATTCTTTTGAGAAATTGAAGCCGTTGTTATTTTTTCCGTCTTCTGCTAAAGGCCTGCAATTGTAGCTTCTATTGTATGCGAATTTATTCTTATGGCCATGCGGAGTGCATTCCATCATCCCAACCATGCACTATATTTGGACCACTCTCGTTTCCTCTTTTATCTTTTCCCCTTTCCTTAAAAATTGCCCTCAGGACAATCATCTCGGCTGCTTCAAAAGACATCTCGTTCCTCGCTTACACCAGGAGAATTATTTTTCGTTTATATCACGCTAGAAATGGTATTCTATGACTTTCAGGTTCTTTATGAATATCCGGCTGGTGATTTGAGCAATTAATTTTTGTTTTTATCTTCTTTCTCAAATGTATATATCTCCTCTCTCGTTTCTAGCTTTTCCTAGATTCCGTGTTTTCCAAGTCTTGCAAAACAGTGTCAATACACCTCGCCTTTAATAGAAATTGTCAAACTTTCGTTCAAGGCTCAAATTTAAAGTTTTATTTCAGTTCTGAGGTGTTTTATTGCAAATTTTTTTCATTCTCTTTTCGAGTTTGAGCATTGGCCGAAATCAATAATGTTTAACCTTAAGATAAAGCGTGTAAATGTTATGGTTTTTTAGGGTAATGGCTCCTGTTATTGGTACTGGTTCAAACTAAAACGAAGGGTAAGTGTATTGCAATTCAAAAGTGAAAAATCATCGTGGCAAAGTACTAGAAGGAGGTATGTTGGTTATTCTGGCCTGGTAGTTGGTTATTCTGGCCTGTTGCAGGAGAGCTGCTATTAGGCTAATGGCTGAGAATGACGAAATAAAGGGCTTATAATGAGTTATGCTCGGGAGATTAAAATGACGTAATTTCTTTGGACAACTTTTTTTTTCGACAACTGGATATGAAGTGCGTGAGAGGTCTATAAAATTTTCAGAGCCAGTCCGTAACGTATATTTTATGATATACCACTTTCATTTGAGTCAGCTACTGAATATTTCACGTTTACCTAATCAAATGAATTTGTCTCTTTGAGCACTAACTCGTGAATGTTTTGAAAGGTTTCCCTTACCCTGAAAGGCCTAACTGGGACGGAATAAATTTGTTTGTTAATTTGTTGAGAATTGATGCATTTTCGCCGAGTTAACGGGGTAATTTAGTAGCTGCGCGCTTGGAAAATATTGAATCCTTGGGGTGCAGAAAAATAATCATGGTAACTTTATAGACTGGGTGGTTCATCTAAGGAATTCTAAAATTTGGAAACAATTGTTGTCATGCTAATGCCTACCTGTATTTACTTGCTGTTACAGTAGTGATATTCGGTATCTTACACGACATATTATTATACGTATTGGATCCTCCGTGCTATTTATTGTGATGCAAACGCCTCCAACATTTATGGTACGTTAGATATTACTCCATATTAATTCTTTCTTTAAAATGATAAAGAGAGCCATTAAATTAATGGATGAAGGCGATACTTTGTGGAACTTTAAACATGGTAAATGAAACAGACTTTGTACTTTCCACACAGCTTTATATATTCTCCCTTTCCACACAGCTTTGTTACTAATTTTCCGCTGCAGTGTATAATCGTGTCATTGAGTCAACCTTTATGTTTCTAATGGTAAATAACTTCTGGAAATATGGCTAGATCTTTTAAAATAAATCACCTTGAAAATTATAGCTTAGCATTGTATGTTTCCATCTTCATATTGAGCAAGGAAATACATTGATTTACGGATGAACTCAATACACTTGTCTTCCCTATCCCCATGCCATGAATTAGCCAATGGTGCACTAATTTCGGTTCGATTCACACGCCAAGTTGTGAAATTTTGGGGTATTCTCTACTTGCACAGAAATTAAGTATTGATTTATTGGTGAATTTAATATACGTTACAAATAATTAATCTTTGTTCTACCTTACTATATATGTACATATTATTTCTGTAATTCCTTAAAAGTAACCTATAACTGTAACAGTATTGTTCATATAATGGTCCATAACACTATAAGTTATTTCTTGTGACAGTGTTATTCTATGTTCATTTGGTGACATTTGTTTTATGAGAATGTAAGCCAGTATTGCTGTGTTTGTTCTTTGAAGGTGAACCCAACAACAGACAAAAGCCTTAGGGTTCACCTAAAGCTCCAAAATTCTTATTATATTATTTTTTGTATTATTTATAACTTGCTGGAGCAATAAATATTATATTATATTATTCTGTTCTCTCAGCAGGAATTTGCCACTTCGGTTCCGATTATGTTTCTATTATCGGGGATCTTTTTTTACTCATGCTGGATTTCATGCCTTAAGTTTCGTGACAAGAATAAAAATGTAATCATCGCGAATTCATCGTGAATTGAATTATTGCCAGATTTGAAATGCATCTTGGATATCATTCGCATCGTAGTACTTCACGCTGGGCAGTTTAAATCTAATTTAAAATATTGGCGGCCTCAGGGGTTCGTGGAGCACTTTTATACCCCCTTTCATTCGGGCCTGGCTTGTGTGGATGGCCCGCGGTCGTCTCTCTCCGCGGCCCTTTGCCCGAGGCCGCGCAGTGATCGGAATGGGGAAGTGGAAAAAAGGTGAACAGAAAGCTCCACTCTTGGAGTTAGGTACGTGACCCGCCCCTCTCCCGCTTTGAAGGCGCTAAAAGCCACAGATGGTGTTGATTGCGCTTCCGCTTCGCGCTGGAGCTTACAAAGGGCGAGCCGTGGCCACAGGGTGGCTGGAGGACGGCTCCCTGGAGCGGGTGCAATTCTCGTCACATCCAGGGGGTGTCTGGATAAAAAAGAAGAGTCCTGGATTCGTGTTGTATTCTGCTTTGATGCGGCAGAGCGATTGCTGATGTGAAGAAGTCAACCGCGTCCCTCTCTTGCGTTCGTTTTTGTCTTGCGCTAGTTTTTGTTCGACCCGCGTTCGGTTACGACGTCCCACTGAGGTTGATCCCAAGCTTCGCGGCATTTGTTCCTCAGAATTTTCGTCCATAAGGCATTACCCACAATTCCAGAAAAAATGGGTAGTGGGTGTGTATCTGGGGAATCGCTCCATTGTCAAAACTGCTGATGAATACGATTGAACGTTATGTGGTGATTTGTACATGTGTTTCGAATCCACAGATTTCGCGATGAAACACAAAATTATGTGTATTTCGTTGTGTATTCCTTCCCCATGCACATTTCGTTGTTTACTAGACTACTGTTTACACGATACTAGAGATTGATTTCCTAAATCAATCTCTAGTTTCGTGCGCGATGATGGATCCTTACTTACCTTCGATAGCTTGTTCTCATCACCATGATCTTCATAATCAATCCAAAAATCGGTTTGACGCAGTTCTTCACTTCGTTTATCTATCGAATAGCATATTTATGTCGATGTATTCCTTCTCTTTTACATCCTTCACCACTGATTCGATGTATCTAGGACTAGTCTCGTCTTTGCCGTTTCCTCTTGCTATTTCGTATTGACGGCGGTACTCATCGGACTATTATATCTCCTGATGTGCTCGACTACGTTGTACTGTCCTCTCTGATTACTTTGAGCTTGCTGTAATATGCTGTATTCGTACGGGATCCGCTTTTGTTAGATATAAAACCCATTCAGCATTGACCAGGAATTCTACGCAGCTCGGTGTAGAAGCCGTGTAATGCGGTGTGATACTTAAATTTCCACCCGAGGGAAAGTTCTAGAAAATGATTTGGTTGTTCTGCAGTCCTGCAGTGCAGTGAAACATCTCGACTCGTTAAATACATTAAATAAAGTTCTGGAAAATGATTTGGTTCTCAAGATCTCTCACCTTTAAAAAGCGTAAGCCGGGGAGGAAACAAGAAAAATTACGAAATAAATGGTGAAGGCCGATACTATGTGATGATGTCATGTGAAGAGTCTTGATGACGCGGCACTGCCGTGAAACATCTCGACTCGTTAAATGTATTTATTACAGTAAATTATAGTACAGTACAGTAAAAGCGAATGTTCAACTGTTTTCAGCTGAACAGGAAAAGCCCGCATTACGTGTAGCAACGCCGAATGATAAAAGTGGAAAAGTGCAAAGCATTATCACTTTATTCCTAAGAAAAATGATTACCATACGTGGTCAAGGCGTAGGGTGGGAGAGTAATGTTCTGTCAATGAATTCCAAGTTTTACCTTCAACCCTTTTAATTCGGTTGTAATACGGCCTGTAATGGACGCGAAAGCTTATTACATGGATGCTCACGATATCTGCAGTTGAAAGCTGTACCGTCGGTGAATTGCGTGGGTTCTAAAATGTACATACCTACACTGTGAATACTCGTCCCAAGCCCTTTATTGGGCGCAATAAGTAAAGAATACGATATTGCTGTGAGATCCAGAATGTCAGGGTTCATTGCGTAGATTCTCTCTGCATTTCATTGCGTAGGTTTACGCTAGCCACAAAATATGTTCATGGAATTTTGACCTTTGACTCGCCTCAGGAAATACTTACATTTATCTTGTTGATGCCTACGCCGTATGCGAAGAGAGGAAGCCAAGTCAGAAGCATTGTGGAATGCAGGTGATTTTTCTGTTCGACCAAGTGTATCGAACTGTGGACATTCGCCATCGTTTCATCCGTTCTGCTGTCATAAGTAGTAATGACATTGTTATTTATGTTCCGGTGAGCTTCTATATCCATGCCGGGGGCTTATAAAAGACGAAGGGACTCTCTGAGAAGAAGATGGAACACGAAACGGGAGGGCGGAACCTCCGAGAAATAATTGCATTTCTGCTTTGTTGGGAGACGTCAAAGTGAGGAAGGACCGGAACGTAAAGGGATTAATCGGAGAGCAGAATGACGGAGTGGAAGAGAGCCACAGGCGTCTCTTGATCGAATATGGACATCGAAATATTATTAGATTTGAGTGTCTCAGGATCGCCTTTTTATCAATGTTTGCTCGCGACGTAAGTTGAAATAGTGCTGCATATGATATATCTTATGCCAACTGTACTATTTATTACGTATCAAAGTGTGAAGTTCGACGTTTCTTTCTACAGCCCTGATGTTGATGCGCAGTGGTGCGAGTTTGTGCGAACCTCCGCTCGAGTTGCTCTGCGTATTTTTCGTTCTGAATCGTCCGTTGTAGTGGTTGATGTTACATTCTTCGCCTGAAACCCTAGAGACTGGAAAGTTGTTCGTAAAATTGAAGTTGCTGAAAATTTTAAATCGCACGAACTTGAATGCAAACACTGCAGACATATGTCTGATCCCACACGATACCAGTGGGGCAAACAAGCGACAAATTAAGAGTTATCAACTGCCGGATCGAGCGATACTTGAATTCGCTTTTCCAAAACTCACTACCCGACCTTACCTGGAAAAGAAAATGTAAGTCATTGAAACAAGTTGCCATGCTTCATTATTAACTAACGCACTTTTTCAGTTGTTTTATTTGTTCTAAACAAAACCATGAGTAGCCAAGCAGATTTTATGATACCTTTCTTGATGACGCCCTCGCTGGTAGGAGCGAGCCTCTGTAGTATTTAGTTTTTCTAAATTTTGCAAGACTTTACAGATTATCCCATTTTATACTTCATCCATAAAGTTTTGCTGTTATTCTGCATTTTTGTATATTATTTATTGTTTAATATTCCTGCAGTATCCGTCCGCCATAATATTAGTTTTAGTTGGGAGGCCGCTTTTCACATTAAGTCACCGTGTTCCGTTATTACATTTTTCTCTTTCCTCTACCCTGCTTACCCAACATTCTTCCCTCAATCTCGTCCTTCCAAACATCCTCTCCCTTGATTACCTTCTGCATCTACACTCTGTCTTCTCCTAATCTCCTCAATCAGTTTCCTTTACTTTCCCACCATCTCCAGAACTTCATAGTTCGTCCACTTTTCCACCCACTTTCCACATACTTCTTCATGTTCACGATGCTCACATCTCACCTTCTTTCCCTAATGGCCTTGTTTCAGCGACATATAGTGCCACGCTCAATATTAGACTTTTCAATAGTCTTCTGTTTTACGTCCGTACTCAAAGACCCTATTATTAGTTCTCATTAGGGATGTCTCGATTAACGATGCCTTTTCTCGATACCACCGATTCTTGTGGATTGGTATCGGTATCGAGAATCGATCACAGCAGCACACAGCAGTTTCTACCATAAGTAATTCTTTAACAGTTGATTACTGTTTTCGGTAATGCCTTTAATCAGACTACCTGTACCCACCAACTACACCAATTGCATAGCATCTAATTTTTTTATCTACTTCGTGAAAAATATTCACACCTAAGGCATAATTTTACGACCGTTTGCCATTCATAATTTAGGTTAGTGTTTTAGTACTTTTAGAGCTAATTATTAATCATATTAAAATTAAACTTATGACATGACAGTCGTATTATTTTAAATCTGTTATGACATTTTTTTACCTGATACTAAACATATTTTGTAATTAAACATGCTCTTTTGAGAAAAAATATAAAACTCTATTATCACACAGCTATTATTTTCAAAATGTCCTCAGAGTGCAATATCGGAAGTTTTTTCCCAAAGTTAATAGTGCATTCAAATTTTTGTTCTGCAAAATTGTAATTTTTAAATATTGGAACATTTTTACATTAATGTATGGGATACCTAGGTAAAAATAGGTTTCTAATATATAGGTCGATGGTATCGAGAATCGATACATCAGGAATCGGTATTGAGAATTGATAAATTTTGGTATCGACTCATCTCTAGTTCTCATCTACTAATAAAAGCTTTTGCTAACGCGAACTTGTCTATTGTGCGTATGGACAAGTTCGTGTATACGTGTTTTTTCACCTTGTCTTGTCAAAGCCAAGTCGACAATGCCCCTGGCAACCCTAAGATCGCAAGTTTGATTCCTACCTTTACTTTTAACGTTTTGTTGGTTCTGGTTCACGGAAATAACAGTGTTGAAGAACCTTGAAATTCGGAGGATCTGGGAAACGAGGTCTGTTATCCGCGGACGATTTTATGTTGGTATGTGGAGGGGAGATAGATAGATAAGATTGATGGTTTCCCCCGCTTCCCCCTCCACTTTCTCAGATTTGATGTATGTCTATGTCACGTGTCATCCGAGTATTTAAGAAGGTGTATCAATGTATTCCTCACCAGAAGATGACGTTAACCGTCGAAACCATGGTCGTGTTCGAATAAAATATTCTGTGGAAATACAAAGTTTTAGTAATTTTTTCAATATAGATAGATAAGCGTCTTTATTGGGGCGAGATTGATACTAAAAAGTCCCTTCTTCCATCTAACCCCTCGTCAATGCATGAAATATAGTATATATATATATACATATAAACGTTGTTCTAAATACTCAAAAATAAATATAATTACAATAGAAAATAATTAACATTACAATGAGGAAAAAATAATTAAGAATATATGACAATGAAAAAAATATTAATATAGTTATGCAATATGAAAAATATGAATATAAGGTTTCGATTAGGAAAACCATATAAAATCAACAAGATGGAAATTATAACATTAAAGGTATGTGTAAAAGATATGTACAGTTGTGGGAAAAAACGTGTGGATATTAGCTGATGTCCATCTCGGAAAAAAAACCCACTGCAGGAAAACATCCACACATGAAGGGGTGTGTGAAAAACCTGCGAAAACCCTACTGAGAGAAGGCTAATGTGATTAAAATTAAGGACAAAAATTGTGCATAAATGACAGTTGAAAATGTGGTGAAATAATCTTGCGTGTATTTGGCATGGTTCATTTGTATTTGGCCAGTATGATACGTGTCACTCTGCTGGGATTACAATATGAAAATGTTAATTGTCTCCCTGTTGAGCTTGGAGGAGAATTTTATGTAGTGGCTTCTTGAACTTAGTGAGCGATGGTGAATTTCTTATGGTACAGTCAAGGTTATTCCATTCACGGCAAGCAGTTACTGTATATGGTTTATTGAATATGACGGTTCGGCGGTGAAAAGTGGTGGTGGTGGCAGAGAGAGAGAGAGAGGAAGAAAGTGTAAAAGGAGGAAAGGGTCAGAGAAGGACGCTCAGCCGGGCGACGTGCCCTTCGCCCCCTCTGTCGACCTTCGATCGGTGGGAAGGGATCGGTTGGAAAATGGGGCCTTGGGCGAAGGAGAGGAAACCCACAGACCCATATGTTCGTGACTTGGTCACGGTTAACGTTCGATTTTATACCCTTTCTCGTGGCTCTCCCTTCCGTTCCGTTTCCACTTCCGCCCGGCAGTGTCTCCCTCTCTCCTCCCCTGGCCTCATCCACGGGCACCAAGGCGTTTACGCTGAGGTGGCGCGAGAAAAAGGTTTTCCTTTCAACCAGTAATTTCTTGTGTTCTTTTTATTATATCTTTTCCAAAAGCATTCTTTTTACCTCATTCCAAGTTGTATTTCCTTATCTCATTCCCTCTCCGATTTGGCATTACTGAGTCCTTCGGAGTGGAGTTTTGCTTTAGTATGAATCGGTTAACATTTTTTTTCTATCCAGAGGATCCGGAAAGATATAAAGAAATTCCGAGAATTCGAGATTCCGACGGTCTCCATGGAATTAGTTATTTTTTAGTGGTAGACTTTGGTTTTAAATGTTCTTACTGCTGAGATTTTACCGCGCCGTCTAACCATGATCGTAGCCATAAGATAAGCACGCCATACATGCGCTTGACTGGGTTCCAACCCAACGGCGACCGTTGGATTACAAGGCTAGAGTATTTGCATTAATCATTTGGCATGTAAGAAAATGAGCTTTTCTTTGTATCCTGGTGGGATTTGATTTTCTTGAGGATGTGAGGTGGGACCTATGAGGTCATTCCTGTTCTTTCTCAACAGCTCATCTTTTCTTGGACTCTTGTCAGAAACATCTTTGTTCGAACTTTCTTTTTTCCTCCGAATCATAAACGGATTAATTAATTGGCTATCCAGATCCACTTAAGCGAAGCCATCGTCTCCTGATCCTTCGTAAACGAAATTTCTTATCTTAATCATTCTTTTCTCATGCGTCGGGAATCGTGATCTGAACTGGGCAAGTTCTTGCGGGAGATTTAAATGAGTTTCCCGAAAGACCCGGGGACAAAATGCTTGCGCACCCTGTAATTTGTTAAACGACGTCCTCGAAAGAAGAAAGTGAACGAACGCTCATTGGTAATGGACGTACTTATTAAGTTGCGTAGTCATTGCATCTATCGTGAAGTGCGGGATCGCATCACAATTGAGTCGCATTCGCCGCAGCGGGTTGGCGGTGCTTCAGCCTCATCTGCCGCTCATTTCCGATGGTTTCGTGCGAGTCCTTGACCAAAGGGGAAGGCTTTTTTCCTCTTCTCGTGACGTTGGAAATTGGGAGCTACTCTCCCGCGTGGCCGTACCACTTTGCATGGACGGACACGAATGCGTTTCCTGCCGGCAGGTGGCGAGTGTTTGGCGCCCCCAGAACGCTTCATCACTCCTCTCGCGGGCTCAAGATCCTTTTAAAATTATCTCCGTGGTGGGAGTAAACGTAATGGTTTTATTTAATCGCCGCCAATCCATTCTGATAATCGGTGTTTTAATTCCGTAATGAATGAAGTTTAAAATATGACTCATTGAACTTTGTATAATATCACCAGTAGTTGTTGTGGTGAACCGGGAAGGCGACCGACAGATAACGTTATTTGTGCCATTAAATATTCGGTGGGTTAGTAGGTAGGTGTATTTTTCAGGGAACGGAGAAATAGTGAAGAGAAACACGGAGTCGACATTAGCTTACTCTTTAAGGCTCGTAGTGGTCCACGGTTAAACGTCCCATCCGACGGACTCAGTACTGCCATACCCGGTAGTCAAACCTAGATCGTCGGAATGGGAATCCAGTAGCCACCACCCCATCCCGATCCATTGGTCGGGTTTTACCGTGTTTGTTTAATTGTCTTGACGACAATTTTGCTAGAATTCCATTTAGCGACGTCAGGATAAACAAACCGATCTCAACACAGTAACGCAAGAAGGTAGCCTATATGAACGTGGCACTAAAGCACCATCCCAATGCATTCTACCTGAATACGCCATATCTTCAGAATGAGATACGGAGATAGATAGTCAAGAAGAATGCATCAACACTGTGGAAACCTACGATTGATATACGACGTACTTTATTAATCGTCATTTTAAACCGTATTTTCTTCGTTTAATTGAAATCGAGGGTAGGCGGAGTAGCGAGAATACCGGGTTCCCAGCCACGGGGACTGGGTAGACATTTTTAGGAATCCCTACCCGGATGCTGGGTGGAGAGCATTCTGGGTTCAACTGCACTCCATCTGTCGGGTAGAAAGTAGATATGGTTCCCTTCTTGCCTTTAGTTAAGAGAACGCTTGATACTTACTTCGGACTTCCGTCCACGTGCTTTTGTGTATCAGTTATATCAGAATCAACTAATGAGTGACCATTCTCATTAGTAATCAACTAATGAGAGTCGTCAGCTGCTACTGACGAAAACTAATACACCAGCAATACTCACATACGTAACTAGCACCTGGTAGAAATCTATATTCAATTACATCACGCTACGAATGACCTGAAAAAGAATACCAATGTTGCTTTGATGCAGCTTTTACTCAATATATCCCTTCACATTTACATAAGTCTTCATCCTTTTACATCCTGCTCCACGTTTTTGTACGTGACCGACCTTCATCATTTTTCCTATTCACTTTTGCTCCGAACAACCTTCTTCTGTGTGGTAGAGGTTGTCTCTTCTAGTTCTGCATGTAATTCCGCTTTATTATCCTTGCCTCACAGCTATAAAGGACCAATCTCGATGAGCGATCCCAAATGAAATTCTTCATTTCCTCTAAACTTGTATTTCCAGCTATAAGTGGATATAACTCTTTGAGTAGAATGGGGTCGTTAACAGTATTTTTTTGTTGCCGATCCTGATAGAGTTTGTAAAATAAAAAGATACCTATTTTTCCGTTCTTCGATCCGTCAATAGTTCTCGAATTTTAAGCAGCGAAAAACTGATATTTTTAACCCTTTTGGAAAAGTGGGCGTGCAGAGGACTTGAACCTCATCCACTTCGTCTAATTAAAACTGAGACAACGAAGCTCCATTGCCTCATCAGGATGGGGACTCACAGCCAATGGAAGTGTTTGCGACTGGATCTCCACAGGCAGACTTCCCCTCCCCTCCCCAGCTACCTTCTCGTTCTTCCTCAACACAGTCAAGGAGGTTGATGACGTAGCAATCCTTAACGCAGCTCGTTCGTTGGGCGTCACATTTTGCTTGTTTTAATTTTTGATTTATGAGTGAATGGCTCTGGTAAGAAGATTAACTTTTTCACTAAAATTCATTTTTTGTTTCCATCTGACGATATCGTGTACAAAATAGCGATTTCGGTTCCGAGTAAACGCACCCATTGCAGTACTTTTTCCTCCTCAAGTTTTGGTTTTTTTCAGTTGTCTACGTATGACTAATTTCCGAAACCAATGGCCTTAGACTCTTATTAATGTTTTAATTTTAATGCAATACGTCTTTACCTTCACCGCACTATCCAGCGAAGAAAATATTTTTGGAGAAGTAATCACCTACTCTCGAGGATAGTTCGATGAGTTGACCTCAGGAATTTTATGCAGGTGCGTTCATCTACCGCGATTTCTTTCAAGGGAACTCATATTCCCTCGCGTTGTCTCCCGTGATCCTAATGCCAATTAAGGTTTAAGTAGTTTCACTTGCAATAAGGAGCAACTTTTCCGTCCTTTCTTTTGGAATCTCTTGGGATCTTTTCTTTAGAATGGTAAACTTCTCTGGAAGTCAGGATTTGGGGGAATATAACTTTCATAATTGTAGACACATGATGAATTTGAAAGATGCATTAATGATTAACGGAATATATGAAGACATGGAGACCGAAGCCTGAATAAGGTAAACGAAAGTTTGTCATTTTTTCAAGGGGTAGTTCAATTAAAATTTGACTAATGCAACTCTTAGCTTTGTGTCCTGATATTGCAGCTTAATTCTCGTACCGAAACTTGGTCCTGTAGAATGAAACAATTCTTGAATTTTTTACATCTTTTTCGTGCTGGAAGGTCAATACCTATTCTTATGACAATTTTACACACATCTACCCTTGGAATTTCATTATATCAGTTCTCTTTAGCATGATGTGTCTTATAGTTCCTTTGCTACGGCTAAAAATTAATACCTCTTGAGACCTATATTACATGTGTTTGCAGTGTTATAATAGTCTTGGACCACTTTTTTGATATAGAACTCTATTCATGAGAATGGTCTTATTTTTCTCTGCCGTCCGTAGCAATAACTTAGAAGTGGTTTTTTATTTTACCTACTGGTATTTTCATACTAAGCCCTTCAATGTGCCTCCCCTTTTTATGCTGCAAAAAAATATTTTTTCTTAGTTTTCCATCTTCTCTTTTCCGTATACTCCTGTTATGGTCTAGTACCCGCCATCTAACTGCCCTCGCCGATTGACGTTTCCATGCTTGCTTCTAATTTCTCAATGCAGGATGTTCTTTTCATTTTAATTTTTCCAAAAATGATTCTTTCTTATATTTTTACTGCTGAATTATCCGTTTTTCTCCTAAGGCATATCTCATTTTTGGATATGTCACTATCGGAGAACATGTCACTACCTACTCCCTGCTTGCTTTTCTTTTTACTTATCTTTAGTCTTACATTTCTCGTAAGTGATTCTCTGTACTTGTTTATAAAGTTGAATAGTAAATCATGATAGCTTCTCCCACAGTTTAAAATATTTTATTAAGTGAAGAGAATGGGAAATAAGACTAAAGTGATTTGTATAGAAATTAGTACTAAATACATTTTTAAAAACTGAAAAATTGCTATTATAATCTTCCATGAAGCAATTTCACCATCACATGCTTGAAACATAATTACCTATTCTTTTTCCTGCGTTATATAAACTATCTGTAACAATTCTTAATTTTCTTCACTTCCTCCCAGAGAAATGTATTGCTGTAGTCGTCGTTCATGTCATTGCCATCTTATTTGGTTTAACTTTCATTTTTTCTTCCGTCAGTCATGGAATTTGCGTACAAATGACTGCACTTTTCTGGCTGAGTGAACAACCACGGTTTCATGCGCCTTTCTTTAACTTTTAATTTGCTACAGAGTTTCTTTCGTTCCTTTTTCAGAATTCCATTCGTCTCATACTCTTCTGTTGGTGTGGATAATTTTGTAGCATCTTCGCTATGTGTGTAAACGTAGTAATTACGGTTGATTATCCTTCCATTACTTCCGCTTGGTGCACATTGTTTCGTACACGTTAGCAGCTTCGCTCATCGGGTTGAATGCTCTCCTTAAAAGTATAAAGTGACTAAGTACATCCTATATTACATCCATTAAGTGCTGTCTGTTTTTCAATGGCTTGACGCTGTAATTCGGAGTTAACAGAGAACCTACTACTGATGATCATTCTAGGTCACTTGCCCGATGGCATAAACCATCTCTTGCCTTTCAAATAACTGTGCTTTCACATTTTCCTTTGTCTGTGCTATTCATTAGAGTATTTCCCTATACATTGTGGGTGTTGTACAACTGTGTTGTTTGTACAATGAAATGTAGCTCCTTTTTTTACCTTGAACTACGGGTAGCTTGGGAGACGTTTTTAAAGTGATTGGTAAGTTGTTGCTTCCTATAATAATTTTTCTAATTCTATTATTTTTTCTGAATGAGATTTTTTCATTCCTATTTTTCATGCCCGCGTGCTTGTTGAAATACAGTTGGGATAGCGTCTTTAAGTGTATCTGCCTTGTAAGAAGTTGCGATATAAGGATCGTTTAATCCGTATATTCCTGTGAAGCCGTCGTCATCATACCATAATGTTGATTCATCATGACTTTTCACTTCCAAATGTATTTCTCTCTGAAGTAGCCCATCATTTTCGTTGAACTTAATTTCAAATGATTTCTTCAGTCTTCTCACGGTGTCTTTTCTTCGACTGACTGAGTTAATTTGTTTTTTTCGTATAATTTAATTTTCTTCTCATTATGAGGTTTTTATCAGGTTTGTATCACTATTCAATCAGTTTTTCCCTATTCCATTTTTCCAGTTGCGTTATTTACACGGAGTGGTGTAATCAACATCTACATAATGCTCTGCGAGCCACCGCAATGGTGTGTGGTAGAGGATGAAAATCAATAAAAATACACTATTACTTGTAACTAAGAATTGCAATGGTATTACTAAGAGGAAACTTATTAGATATAAGAGTCGCATGCTTGTAAATAACTATTAACTGTCGGAAGTTGCATTTCAAGATACGTTCCGTTATCCTGTAGCAAACATTATATTCTTTCGTAAGTTAGCTCTAAGATGTACGCGAATCGTTGATCCAGAACTAACAAGTTTCTGTAAGTAAATTTATATCTATTAGTGCAATTACGCAGCGCATTTTGGTGATAGTTCACCTCCTGCTGTACGTTTTGGATATGGCTTTCAGAGTACTTACTCAATGGTGAAATGTAGTATTATGGAAATGTTTAACTTGGTGGATGAGGCCGATACTTTTTGCTAGTCCATTAAAGAAGTAAATAAAAGACTAAAGCTTGCGCTTTTTTAATGTTCTTGATGGTAAATAACAAAATTTTGCAAGGCCTGATGTGCAAGGCTGCAGTGTAACAAAACTAGTAATAATACTTTTAAAAAAGTGGAAATCTATAGTCTCTTTCTTGTATAAAATTCTGAGCATTGCTGATGACCTACCTCTGAGTCGGCGGAAGTAGTTAAGAGGGTAAAGCAATGGATTGTCAACCCAGAGGTCGCGAGTTCTATTTCCGCTTAGGGCATGGCTGTTTTGCACATCTTAGTTTTAAGCTTAGTGTTATAGATTTTACGGTGCGGTGTAACCTAGGGTGCGATTCTGGAAGAAATTCGGCTCATATGGAGAGTTTTGGTTCACTGGGGAGAACGTTTCGCTACCCATCGTTCACCGCCGGAGACATGAAAAGACTAATCATTAGCTAAGATTACCTACATGCGTTTTCACCTTGTATTCAGCGCGAAGAAGATCAAAACGTCGTCTGATAATATTTCAACTACGACTGCCGTCCATCTAGATCGCAGCGCCTGCTCGCCAGCAAATGTGTGGCGACCGATTATGAACGAAATATTCCGCAAAATGATCCGACTCCGTCGCCGTGACCTGGGACGATCATAGCTCCATCAATGAGGCATGGATGTTACTACGAACTATGAAGTTTATTCTATATTTGGGTATAGTTGTGTTAGAATATTCTAAGATCGTGGTTGTGACGTTTAAATCTCGGATTCGACTTTACAGAATCGTCCCCCTCAGCAGTTGGGATATATTAAAGCCAGTGGCGTACCGACGGGGGGTTTAGGGTTCAAACCTCCCCAAAAAAATTCCCATAATTTACTATATTTAGCACTAGCGTTTAGAATTTTGCTTCACTCACTCCGTGATTCAACCCGAAGGTTGGTCTTTGATAGGTGAGAGTAGAGCTCACCCCGTACTAAGCCAATGGCGTGTGAAATTCACACATTCAGGGGACGGGGGCCAGTTCCTTTCCCTGGGCCACCTGCGATTTCCTACGAAGTTCTGACGCGCAGAGAATCAAATCGCAAAGATTTTAGATGGGGTTGTCCAGAAAGGCTCTTGCCCGGGATTTTGCTTATTGTGCTGAAAAATATAGTTGAATTGTCTTCACGAAGAGAGAGTGTTAATTTAGTTATCGTTTTGGTGAATAATAATCTAAAATTTCAAAGCTCGCGAGCTAGCCTCGAAAACTTTAGCGGAGTTACCCGCTGAGATGCACGATAGGAAGATATTCCACGGAGAAAAAATCATTCGCCTTGACCGGGAGGGGGTCCGGGTTCGAGTCCCGGTCAAGGCGAATGATTTTTTTCTCTGTGGAATATCTTGCAATCTAAAATTTATTTTATGATAATGCACATAAATATTAATGAAACCTCCCAGAAGGAAATCCTGCGTACGCCCTTGGTTAAATCCTAATTATATCACTAGCACCCCTCAGCCCAGTTTTTACGTGCGGTATGTTCAATTTTCTCATCCAATAAGCTAGCCGTTTTCTCTTGGAAAGGTAAGTATATTCTGTGGCGCTTCCCCTCAACTCTGCGAACAGTGGCGCAACCTGTGGCGTCAGCGTGCTCGAATCGAAGTGCTCAATCATAATTGTGTGCCTGCTGTGGCCGTACTCGGTGCCTGGGTAAATGCTGTGGCCCGCGGCCTTCCTGTGCTATGCAGTGCAGGAGGGGCGAGCGCTGGACGGCTCTCCAGCAGTCGCCATTGGAGCGCCATCACCGTGAGGTGCTGTGTAATCAAGGCAAATGAGAACCTGACCCTCTGGGATGAATGAGTGGATCAATGGTTCGTCCTCTCTGTCTGAAATCGGTCACACTACTTCCGGTAACAGTTTCTGCGGGAGTCTTGTCGCTCAACGGAGATCAATTCTAACCGCGAGGACTTGCATCGTCATCATCCACTCTTGTTGTTTACTTCTGGCTGACTCCGCTTCATTGCGTGGTTTTCTCGAGTTGTGTTTCCGTATCCCGACGAAATAAATTGTGATCTTGCCTTCCCGCCCTTCTGCATCGAAATTCTGTACCTGAGAGGAATTAAAATGGTATTAGTTTGTCCTATGCTTTAAGGTGCCCCTGCATGCAATGTTTTTTCGCTCCCTCAAATCGAACTATCTAGCTGAATTGTAGATATTCTTTCGCTCGAGGTGGCGAAACTCGTAGTCAGCATCAAATCGTGGACATCGAATGAAAATAAAACTCTGGATGTTATGTGCGGAGTCATTCACTTGTGAAGTTTTTATTTTATTTTGTTCTTTTTGACACGGCGCTATATTGAATGTGAATCTATGGATGCATCAAACTTCACAGGGGCAAGCTTAGTGTGAAATGGCTCCGGTACCAACTCAACATCAATTCCAGATGTGATATTGAAACGCAAGGTATTTGGTCTTGCGTTTGATATATAGGCGTCATTGTCTGCCATTCCGAAGGTCGCGGGTTCGAGTCCCGCCTGGGTATAACTTAACTGTCCAGGGCATGGGTGTTTTTAAATGTTTTGTCCATGTATATAAAAATGATCGTAATTGGGGGCACCTGTGATCTTAGAGAAATTATTATTGTTTGCGAGGCTTGCGCTTTACTGACGTGACGTCTGTGACTCTCTTCGAATTTCATTGTCGTGGAACTCTTCTTTTCTACAGGTCTTCATTTTTAATGGCATAAGTTCAAAAGATTGATTGCAACATACCAAGCAATGCTATATCAAGTCTTTTACTTGAGGGACAATCGTAGTGCAAAATTGGTCAATTATAAAAGCGGTGTGGAATGCCTTATTAGGTTGTTGGAGGTCACGAGAATTGTGCTTGAACTTCAATCTTTTAATATAATTTGACCGGTTTTATTATCGGAAGGAAATCATTCTCTGATACTGTCTTTGGTGACGTACTGGAATGAGTGTAATGTGTAAGGAGAAAGTCGTTTATCGAAATCAATCCGGACTAATAGGAAAGCAAATAATTTTGTAATAATATGGTCTGATTTAAGCAGTGCCCACGCTTAGCAATATCCCACTGTGAGTTGTAAGCGATAACTCCATAATGATGAGAACTCTCCTTTAGCAAGAAGAACTACCGTCAATTTCTTTTAATCATTTCAATTACAGTTTCTCGGTGGAATATTAAGTGGTTGGAAGATAGAAGTTGTAAGATTAGTCGCTTACACTTCCCGTGATTGCCCGATTACGGTTCACTTCGCAGCAAATAACTTGAGTTTACAATTCCTAGATTTTTCCCTCCGCCTCCGACGATGAAGTTTTTATGCAAGTAAATGCCTTCCCACTTGAGAGATTTTTCACCGTCCAGCGACCGAGGAACGTCGCTCTCGAAGTGGAATTGCTCACCGAATCAAACATTCCCTCTTTTGATTTTAAACAATCGGAAGTAGGTCATTTGAATGGAAGATGGGTACATTCGCGCGCCAGAATCCACTTTGCGCACAGTCGTGATTGCGCAGTCATGGCGAAGTGCCGATAGCATTCCCGATGGGCATTTGCGAAAATGCTGATTTCGGATCGTCATTTGCAATTCCTCGATTCCATCGTGACCTTCCTCTTGTTGCTTTTAGGGATTCGTCTGAAGGAAATCATGATTACCAAGAGCGGTAATGCACTATGATTTCCATAAAAGAGGAAGGAATTTTCCGTATAGGCCTAAGATTCGTGTAGACCTAGATTTATATATAAAATGCGCAAGTACGAACATATAACTCCTTGCCTTAACAAACCGAGGTGGTTAAAGGTGGAAAATAAAAGAAAATACTTTTTGGAAGTCTCCCTTTACAAAATGTTTGATTGCACAAGGCCTCAATATCTTTGGGAAATGTCTAACAAAAAACCACTAGACCAGATACTCGAGCTAATCCGGATTTATTTTATTGTCCAAGGTATCACACCACCACCTACAAAAACTCCTTTCTAATAACTTCAATGAGATTATGGAACTCCCTTCTTATGGATCTAAAAGAAAGTTCGTCCACTGAACGGTTTAAAACAAAAATGTATAAATATTTATTGGAATTACAGAATGGTTAAAGTTAGTATTGAATCTGTTAGCAAAATGTAATATGTTTGTAAAAACATTAGTTCTTAAAGAATAAACCAAGTAACAACATTAGTGAGTTATATAAAAGCAGGAAATCTATGCTGTATTATGTATATCTATCAGTGATAAATGTTGCTTTGTTGAATGTGTGTAACTATCATGTAAAACTCCGAGCTTTATTGCAATAATAATCTATTTTTCTTATAGAGCGTGCCCTAGAACATAAATTAATATATATCTCTAAGGGTATATTTTTCGTGAATATTAGGTAAAAATTCATGTACGTCTTAGTTATGCAAATAGGTATTAAGGATTGCTAATGTCAATTTATTGAAATGGCAAATAATAAGGATGTCAGTAAGTTAATAACACTGGAGAGAGTAGGGCAAACTGTTACAAATCATAGTAGTTTCAATTATTTTTAATGTCTTGATCAAGTTTATAGTTTCTGGAATACATATTTGAAGCTCTTCAATTCAAAATTTATGTTCATTATATTTCCTGATTAGTTAAAAAGTGAACAATTTCATCAGCGTGAATACACGAAGGCAAGCTATTGCATGTCGTAGGCAAGGTGAGTAGAATAGGCCTATTATAGTCAGCTTGTGTCGTAGGTACGTATTTGTTCTTCCCCCTGCCGGTAGGTGGAGCTGCGAACGCCGCTAAGCTTCAGATGGCGCACTTTTTGACAACATATCAACTTAACCCATTACTGCCCAGCGTATGATGTATCATACTCAAAACAATGTCACAATAATAGTCCTCTCCCTTGTCTGGGGTGCACAAAATTCATTTTTTAATACTATTTTTGGGTTCCAGACAGTCGGGGGCATAAGGGAAGTGCAACTTTGTTTCTTTTTGATAGCCCTTCTGCCTCCAGACCACCACGGAAGTCAGTTCATGTTTTCAGAGCAGAGGAAATGGAACGGAGGTAAGTTCATCCAAATGGTTTTACCTGTTTTTCATCACTAACAGTTCATTCCTTGTTTTTACTTAGTGCTGAATACTTAAACTATGATATTCACTAATCGTCATATGTTATCGTGTCAAGTTTTGGCCACGGTTGATGAATATTGATTGACGTATGAAATATCATACGCTGGGCATTCGGAGGTCTAAAATACCCTTTTTTCAGGTTCGACCCAGATACGGACGGGGAGGCAATTCTGAACATTTTAGAGACTTTAGAGGACGACGAATACCTCACAACATGCATTGAATCAGAAAACGAGCTGGAGTTGGTTATACCTGCTGTTACAGATGGCGTTGACAGTGACCGAGATGATGCAGGAAGTAACTGCGAAGGCAATTTAGCTACCATCAGAGACCTAGGAAAGGGAGTTCTTCGACAAGCCCAAAATGGTATATTCAGTGGCTAACAAGAAAAAAGTGAGAACATGGAGAAACAAAACTTTAGACAAATCACTTAAATTCCCTCGAAGTGAGGTTAGCGAGCCCAAGTGCATCGAAGAGTGGCATAATAAAACCTATAGCCCTATTGATATCTTTCGGTTAATTTTTGATGAAGAAATAATTTCAAAAATATGCAAAGAAACAATGACTTATGCCATGCAGAAGGGCCACAACGTACACTGTTCCCCTGACGATATTGAAAAATATTTAGGTATTCTGTTGCTCTCTGGGTACATCCCCAACCCGTACAGGTGCATGTACTGGGAAATGCGTGCTGATACTCACAATGCCCTCGTTTCTTCTTGTATGCCAAGAAATAGATTTGAGCAGATTCACAGATTTTTTCACCTAAATGACAACTCAAGTTATGACTGCAGTGACAAACTTTACGAAGTACGCCCCATTATAGAGCACCTAAACAAAAATTTTCAAGAACTTGCTACTCCAATTGGCGACAAGTTTTCCCTTGATGAAGCCATGGAGCCCTATCATGGTCATCAATTTGCAAAGCAGTTCATACGCGGGATCCCCATACGTTACGGGTTCAAGATTTGGTGCCTCAACACGTCGAAGGATCAGATCGCATAGAAAATGCTCTACTACGAGATTTGAAGAAAGAAACTAGGGGGTCCTTTCATGCCATACAAGATGAGGCAAATGAACTAACGTTAATCAGATGGAGTGGCAATAATCAAGTCACTGTGGCGACAAATATAATGCGCGAGGAAGTTCTAGGAGAAGAGCGAGCGGTGCCATCGGTGGGACAGAAAGGGAAAAAAATTCAAATAATTGCCTCAACCTACTTTGATCCAGGAGTGCAATACACATGGGAGGAGTAAACCTTTTTGATAAGCTGAGAGCAGCACATCGAATAAGAATAAGATGCAAAAAATGGTACTGGGCTCTCATCGGATTGCCTGAATGCTGCCGCCGTGAATGGATGGCTTCTCTATCGAATGGTAGAGAAGAATATAACATCTTTAGAATTTACGAGGCGCATCATCCTGGCACTACCAACAGGTGCTGAGGCTGACAACCTAAAAGAGTACGCCTAAACAAACATGTTTAGTAAATACACAATTTCCTATATTTCGGAAATATTTAAAGCCTTTGTTCTATTTTTCTCTGGAAGTGTGGTGCCTAGTTTCCGGTTTTTTATATTTCAGGTTGCCAATGAAATACAATATGAAGGTCGTGACCACCTAGTCGACGAAGAATCAACTAAACGCCGCTGTGGACTATGTGGAAAATGCGCTAAATTCAAGTGCATAAAGTGCAATATCGGTCTGCATCCGAAGAAGTGCTTCGCACAATTTCATTTGGGACGGTAGCTTATTGTGAACAGATTGATGTAGAACGTCATAGAAATAAATATGCCACCTTATGCGTATTTTTTTCACAGGATAATTTTTATGAATTTTTTTGGAAATGTTTGTTTCAATTTTTTTCAACAAACAATAGGTCAAAAATTATGTCACATTTATGATACTGATACCGATTATTATTCTAACCATGCAGTATTTGAGGGTAACTTGCCTGTATAAGAAATTAAACGCATCTGGTAAAAATATGAATTTTTTTGCCCCTTATTGCCCAGCGTATGATTAATCATACGGTCGAAAAAAATGTGAAAACGTTTCCTAAACTGGAAAAAAAATTATCCCATGCTAACAAGGGTCAGAAAGGCGCCTAAAAACGAAATTTGACCGCAAAAATCGGGAATTTATTCTTTTGGGCAGTAATGGGTTAAGTTAAAAGTAAACCAAGTATCTGAGGAAAATTTCTTCAGTAAGTTTATACTATTATTTAATTTCAATATTTATTTTATTTATTTCAAAACAGTTATTCATTTTCCTACACATGGTACGTACTTATGCCACGAATAGCATTCAGGCTATCGCGGTAGCAAAAGCATGTAGCGTGGGAAGGAAGCAGTAGAAGTGGATACCCAGCTTCAGAAAACGACTATTAATACCTTGTTAAACGGAGGAAACTTTCTTAGATTCGAGCGTTTTTATAGGAGATTATTCATGAATGTTTACGAGAGATAATGGATTCTGAAATACAATTGCAAGTTCAGGTGATGGAAATTACCGATGCCTCGCCATGTATACTAAGTAGTACCTGCGATATCATCAGCATGGATGCCGCGGTCCCGCCACATCTAGGCATTTTAAAACGAAATTAAAATTGAAATTCAATGTTATTTTGAACTGGGATGTCATAATCCAAATTATTTCAATATATACAATGAATACATTTATGATGATATAAGAATAGCGTTTAATGAATTCGGTTTTTTTGACGGAGGAAACTATTCATATGGGAAGGAAGGGATTTCTAACTTTCGTTTCGTTTCGAGAAAGCTGCTTCATTAATTCATTCTATGCTCAAACAATGAGGATAGTGTAAGTGATAAGTCTTCGTTAAAGAATAGTTTTTAAAATTTGATAAGGTATTTATAATGAATTTCTGTTTAATCGTTCCCAAAAAAATAAATGATTCATTGGCGATGATTTGCATTTTCGGGTGGGGTGTTATGTATTGTTTCCGAGCGTTATCGGAGGGGAAGGGGGGTAAAAAATGGAAAATATTTGTTGCATAATGCATGGGTGGCCCAATAAGGCGGAAAATTCAACCCTCGACTTCAATGATATCCTCATCCGATATTCTTACCGGAATTATGTTTCCTGTGCTTTTCTTTCGTTACAACGGAGATGCATGGTTCTCTTTTCCCTTAATCCCGCAAATGGTCTTTTTTTGCACCGGGAAATAAAACGAGGTCATGCAGACGATATATTGGCTCGCACCCCTTCACGCTTGATTGATTAAAGCTTAGGAGATCGCTTGGATTTTCCCCGGAAAAAACATTTTACACCTGCTGCGTCATCCATCATGACCTCCTCCGTTAGATCGATTCCCTGGGTCGCCCTTAAAAGCAAAAAAATGGAGGCACTTACTCGTCTTTTCTTCGCACTCAACATGCCGCTGGACGCTTCCACTTGCTAGGGTTTGAATAGCGATAAAAATACTTTTTCTTCATGCCTTCAGGTGCTCCAGGTATCGAGAGAAGTCATCGTTCACTCCAGGGATATACATCACTAAGTTTACTTACTCCTGAATACTACGACACCGAATACAAAATAACTATCTAACTCAGAGCATGTTAAATATTCGAGAGGCACAGTAGCAGCAAAACTTACATGGGGATCGCACATTAGATGAATTAGTTTGCCAGCCGTAAAGAAACTTCGCTAAGCTCAAGAAGATTCATTAGGTGGGTCGTGGGAAAGTATAGTATAGCTATGTAGAGGTGTTACTTTTCTATAGTCGAGCCTAAAGTGGAGTACGCCTCTAGTATTTGCGACCCATGGGGATATGGATTAATAATATAGTTTTCGGTCCGGAAGATTTTCAAACAATTGTAACGATAAGGAGGTAAGTTATTTCATGGTTTCAGGTTCTATCTTGTGACCTTTCATTATAAGAAGATAAAAATATTCGTAAAATTTCACAGAATGGATTTCCCTTGTGAAAAACATAATTGTTTTCGTCGAATTTCCTCCCCATAATGTCGAATGATTGAACGATACCGGTCATATTTTTTACTTGGTGGATAAATTCTGTGAAATTTTACAAAATTTTGTATATTCTAATGAATAGGTACGTTAATGGTTAAAATCGGAATGTTAAGGCACATGGTTGTCGTGTTTTCCACCGACCCCCAGAGTATTATTTAGGTTCCACATTATATCTGAAGATACTACCTCGCAGATAAGATTTGAGATGTAGTCTACATCACCGGCGGTTATACTCTCCCCTCTTATAAATCCTGACCAAACAAGACTAAGATATATTGCTCCAACATTATCGTAGCAATGGTAATAATCTGGCTTTAATGAAAAACTTTATTCACTCAGATGCCATAGGGATATTTGACCTTTAGATTTAATCCACATTTTTTTCTTCGGTTGCTTGCTATCCATAAGAATAAAGCTCATCAAATTTATCAGAGTAGGAGTGGTCATTGACACGGCATCTCAACAGGTCACTCACCCATATACTCGACTCGTGTGGTGAAATTTAAACATTTTGCGCCTCTTGAATAGTTAGCTATACTATTTTCAGTATCGTGAAAATGTTGAATCCCATTGTGAGTCTCAATATGGCCAAAATTCAAAACTATGAGTGAGTTATGAAGAGTCCGCCAATGCGATGTTTGGGTCCACCCTTCCTCTTACCCTCCGTTCCCTATCGTTGCATACGTCACTCCGCATAATGAATCCCTTCTCATTTCTCCAATAAAAGGGTACATATCGCGAATTGCTTGCCATTTTGGAACCCTATGACGTCACCGGTATCACGATCCTGTCGAGCGTTAAATAACTACTAAGAAAGTGTAATTACTCATTAAATCGCGGATTCTTTCATTTCCTAGTAGCGTATCTATTATCATACTGGCGCAGTGCATGTTTATTTTATCCCCCCTGCCACATACCCCAGAGGTGACGTGCAGGTTAATTATTGGATGTAGATTGTGCAGCTAATGTCATACACTGTATTTTACTCTCGTCGCGGCAAACCAGAAACTAAAAAGTAACATGTCCTTCGTGGCGGGTAGGGATTTTTCTTTTTCCTGTACGCGATTTCGATCCTTATCCCTGAAAAAATGAATCACAAAAGCCACAGGTATGATGGACACAAGTTATAAAACAAATACAAAAGGCAGTGGCGTTACTGCATTTCTCAAGGGAAAGAAGGATACTATAATAAACACCCTTACGGTAGATGGGTTTGCACCAAAATGTAGTAACCTTTTATTCATGAAAGTCCGGGTTTTATGTGTGCAATGTTTATTTCCATAGACGGAAGTCCCAACATTTTAACGATATTTCAAGTGCCCTGTAGTGGATTCCGACTTAATTACCTCCCCTCTTCCCACTCGGCCTCGCCGGAATCGTTACAAAGGGGAAACATTTGAAATAGGACCCCCGACCACGAAGGTTTAATCTCCGTCTCTCTTGCGACAACTTGATTCCTATTTTCTTTGCGTCTTCATCTTTCCTCTCAACCCTTTGGCCAGCTTCTGTATCAAAGGGGAAGGGTTTCGCGGTGATTTCGTTAATTGAATGGTGTTTGGGAAGATTATAACGCATTGAAATAGTTGAGAAAGAGCTAGAAGGGTTGTAGGAAGTTGTTTTCTCTTCATCTCTGTCCACGAGTCTCCTTTTGTCGTCTTTATCCACGAGTGAGGCAAAGGGAAGGGATGGAGACGACTCTGGTCAGGAGGTGAGGAGAGGAAGGCAAGGAATCCTTCACTTTTTTCATTTTCACTTCCTTCCCCTTCCTTAAAATGTTCGTCGCAAAAAAAGGAAGGCTGTGAATTCTCTGGATTAAGGTGTGCGTTCCGACGCTGGTGAATTGAGGGGAGAAAAGTTAGTGGGTTGATATGGGGATGAGTTTTTGGCTCCATTCCAACTAAGGGTGGGGTGGTGTTTGGAGGGTGGGAGGGAGTCCTTTCCTCTCGCCCCTTCATCCAGTGCTTCCGTCTCAGCGATTTCACTGCCGGGAGGGAGTGCTCCGGGTAAGTCTGCTTACTCCGATGGGTGGTATCCCCGTCCCTTTCTCTTCCAACGCACATACACCCTTCTTACAGGTTCTTAATCTCACTCCACACTTTCTCATTTTGTGTTCCCGTGGGATTAAGTGCTGAGCATCGATGTGTCAAAACGTTCGATGTTTTTCTGCTTTTGCCTACTGAGACGGCGTGGAATTTCTTTTCAAGTCCCTTGCCTGACGACGTTTTTAAACGTTTTGACGCCCCAATTGTCGCGGATGAACTTACACGCTTTAGAAAATGTATCAGGAATGATGTATAGTAATCATCATCATTAGAATTGTACATTCCAACATTTGTAGATGTGCAGATAGTGTCTGACCACTAGTTTTGTTGACCTGCATGTCCCGCCCATGTAGAGCGTCTGATACCTTCTTTCTCATCGAAAATGCGTTTCCTACATACTCACGACCTTTAAATATTCGTATATTTATATACAGGTGTTCGTACAGCATAGAATTTCTTAGTCGCATGATGGAAATATTTTAAAACTTATTTATTTACTATAAAAAATTATATTGGCTATGACAGGAAAAGAAAAAAGTCTCTGTGGTGTAAATTCGGTAGGAAGAATATGCATGGCGAATAATTGTGTTTTGGAAATTAGGATTGTGTTTGTTTTTTCAGATGTTTCTCTATTCAATGTTAACCGTATTGGAGCTCTTATTGTTTTTCTCTACAATTTTTTTCATTTTAAAGAACTAGGTTAGATTCCTTTATTTCAAAAGCGATCAATTCTTGAGCTTGTTTAATTTTTACCAAGCGGTGTCCACTTCTATGGCCTACAAAATATATTTATTAAAGTCCTTTATAAAAGATGTTTATGGCTTATTAAGTCAGGATTATTATATGCTCATCTACCACCTTAGCGACCGTGTGCTTCTCCGTGACCCATTTCTTATCTTTTTCTGGTTCAATTCATCTCGTTTTATACGTTTCCAGAGCATTTCTCTTGCCCCCTCGTGAATGCTCTCAACCGTCAGCGACCTCTTTTACTTTCCGCGAAATATTTGATGAATGATATTGGCACATAGCATTAGATTCCATCACTCACTCCGCATTTTACTTCAAGGAGACGTCTGCTGTAAAACTCATCATGTTCGAGGAATTCCTTCGCGATATAATCTTTGAAACGCTCTCATTTGCTTCGCGTAGATGTATGAGAGGGTAATAATTGGATTCCGGGATCGTAGATACGCTTGCAATCGAGCTTAAGATTTACTTCGTCAGCGAATTACGCTTTCGAAGAAATTTGAACATATTCATTGAAAAAAAATGCAAAAGAATATTGAGTTGAATAATATATTTGTTCATTGCTAATCCTTTAGTTTTATACTATATTTTTGAATTGACTGCATTTATTGCTGTGATAACTCTGGTCTTATCTGGAGAAGATTCCTAATAGCATTTAGAGGGTTTGGTAAGTCTTGCATTCATAATATAAAAATATTCAGGTAGTTCGCTATAGTCTGTTACACTTAACTCCTTCTTCTCACCAGCATTCCCACATGCTATTTCAAATCTCTGTGGAGATCCTTATTCATCAATTATATATTTTACTATGTAAAAATACTAATTGGCTAAAACTGACTAGACTGTAAAAATTAATGAAAATGTAAAAACTTCAATTATGTATCAAATAGCCCTGATGATGCCGCAATAAAGAGGCGAAACGTCGGCTAAATTGATGTTTTCTCTTATCGACCAAACTACTCCAGAAAATTAACC
Source organism: Platycnemis pennipes (assembly GCA_933228895.1). NCBI lineage: Eukaryota > Metazoa > Arthropoda > Insecta > Odonata > Platycnemididae > Platycnemis > Platycnemis pennipes. Next base: position 107,122,998 of record OW121852.1, on the reverse strand, counting down.
AATTCTACATTATATATTTTATTCTCAAGTTTTTCATCTGTAGTGCTCCTACCCACGATTTTGGTCGGGAAGAAGCACTCATACGTTTAAAGGTTCTGTAGCTGAATTCGAGGTCTGCGATTGAAGACGGCATATTATCAAGGTAAACTGCAGCTTTAGCTTATTGGGGCAATGGGATGAACGGATAAAATTACTATAAATATATTCGTGCGCAGGTTTTCGCAGCGTTGCTTAGATGCATTCTGGTCAAGGATGACCTAAGGACGCCAGCAGAACTGCTGGCGATAGTGTTGTCATCCAAGCAACGTACCAGGAAGAAAAATTCCCGAAATGCAGTATTCACTCTAAGCGTCAACTTTTTAGGAAGGTGGCTTTTGAAGAGCATAAAGGGTCAGTTTGTAGTAGATTAGTATTCTTCTGTTTTTTATCGCCGGAACAATTAAAATTTTTGAGAACTTAATTAAGGTTTGCCTTTTTCAGTATTTACAGTGAATATTGAATGGAAGTAGCAGTCCACTATTGTTTTCGAGTCATTAAGAGAATACTACGATTATTCCAGGAGAAATGAGTTTTTCGTTGAAATTAACCCCGCGAGTGACTCTTCGGGGTGGTAAGCAGATGCTATAACTACATGAGTCAACTTATCGGCTTATTTACGGTCCTCTCAAAGGATGGTGCGTACTTTCAATTGTTGAAGTTTTTCATCTAGATGGTTTGGATTTGTTCCGGGGCTGGAAGTTCCTATCACGAGGTGTAGGGTTCGAATACCGGCCGTAGCATAGATATGCATTCAGAGGAGAATATCAGTTCTTACTTAAATGCCCTTATCAAGGCACTTCAGGATTGGACGTTAAACCTTAGGTTCTACGGAACCCTTGTCACATATCAATTTATTGGGTGGACCAATACCGGCGCTGTGTTACTCTCCCCCCTTCTTCCATTAATTACTAGTGATGTGCATAGAAAACGTTTTGTTTTCAATTGGAATTAATTTCTATCAAAAAAATCGTCTTCCCCAGAGAAAAATTTTTTCGTAAATTTTCTTTAATTCGAAAAGCATTTACTCTGTTTTTGAAAAAGCCCTCGTATAATTTATATAGTTCCGTCAATTTTATAGAATCCACCTTGATATCATATCAGGTTCGTTTTTTAAATACTTTTATTATAAATTTATCCTTAACCCGCATCGCCCTTCAAGTTTGGAGTCAAACAGAAAAAAAATGTCGATGTTGTTTTCAGTGTACATTAATGTAGCAACATGAATAGTTACGCAGCTGACATACGCATAGTCATAATTTTTATTCCAAACCTTTTTCTAAAAAAAATCCTCTCAGCCAACCGTGCTTCGACTATGACCACTTTATATTACAAATACAGGTACCTCGGGAACAGTTATTTTCTTTGCTTAAATGCATTAAAGTTTTACGTTTACCTATATTTAAGGTCTTAGTTATTTTAAGATTAATTAATAGGCGTTTTTATCCATTTTCTTCAAGGTTAACATTATTACGTTTTTTAGCTTGAAAAAATTGTTTTACGCGTTCATTTTTTGCAAGTCATCCATCAGTAACCCATTTTAATCTCTCCTACAATCCTCCGATTGACAGAAATAATTTTTACCATTGGTCTCCTCTTCAAGAACAACTGCGAATACAATACTTTTATACAGCGTCTATAAATTTGTTGAATTTTTCCTTGGTTTGCCTCGCACAGTGGCGATCAAATAATGTATCTTAACCTCGGCTATTTAAGTTCTTTCTGGAATTACTGGCCGTATATTTTTTCACTCGTCACTGAAACCCAATGAACTCCTTAGAGCCTTCAGTGGCGCGGACTAAGGTTTAAATTGGAAACGAATAATGAAATTTGATCAGTATGTGTGTAGGCAAGGATTTATTTTGTAATGCGGAAGGAAAAATAAAATGTGAGAAATTCTTGCGGATGTAGCATGTGGCAGATTAGCGGAGGGTGAAAAATCCATTTGCTTCTTGCATAAACATATAATTAGACTATGACTTGTCCAGAATCGTGTAGGAGGGGATTGTGTTAGTGTAGTGGCTTACGTACCTGCCTCCCTTCCTGACTTGCACAAATTACTAATTATTCTTTAACTTATTGGGACTCGGTGACCTTCTGGCTTGTCGATTCGCGTAATAAATCGATTCTTTGCCTGTTTTTTGTGGAGTAAAAAGGCGTTGTGGCGTTCAGTCGCCTGGAATCGGACGTCACTTACGACGCGCGTGGTTGGGAATAGTGCGATTTTTATAAATGGAATCATTTTGGCTGTTGGTATCACCCTCGCCAATGCTGCTTGCACACTGAGATGACAATTAGCCGTCACTTTACGATCTGTATTCCTTGGCTTTCTCGCGAAAGTTATCCGTCACGCGTAACGCATATCTTTATGTGTGGCATCATCGTTTAATATGATCGTTGTTGCTCATTAGTTCTCCTTGTCATGCTGAGTGTTGTGGTAGACTTTGCTGGAAATACTTTTCATGATCCCTCACAATTGATTTCAACCTTTGGATCGCCATAACGGTTACCAATAACCTCTTTTACGCTTCTGAAGTTGTGAGTTACGTGTTATCTTTTACAGATTGTTGTGGTCACAGTTTCTGCATTTATGAGAAGTAGTTTGCATGTCGCTTAGAAAAGAGTTCGATGCGAGCATGAGTGATATCCGAATAGCAATAGAGCGGGGATTGCAATAAAAATATCATTTGAAAGCTGGTTAAGTTAATGTGAGAGAAAAGAAGCAGAATTAAAGCGAGAGAATATATTCTTAATCATAATTTATTTTATTCTTGCTTGTTTCAGGGTAATATTTTTAATTATGTAATAGGATGATAATTTAATATTATAATGGTATTTTAATAATACTTTAGACTGATAAAATTTCTTGTCATTGCAGATCCTAAAAAGAGTATTCATACTCATTGAAAGTGCACGTTCCTGTACTTTTAAAATAATGTGCTTTGTATTTTTACGTTTGTTTGAATATCTCAGTCAATCAGTCAATCAATATTTTTGACCTAAAATTGGTGCTATATAATGGGTAGAATGTCGATGGGATAGCGAGCTCTTACGAATAGGGAAACTCGGCTAGGTATCTCGAGCCAGGAGATAAGTAATGATTATATCAAGATCTAATAAGGCTTGCGGCGTCTTATGGCACTGAATCAGTGGTCGTAAACCTCTCTATGAGTCACTAGTCGCGCAACTGGAGGTACAGTTGTGGCCCGTGAACTGAAGTCGAGTGTTGTCGGAGTAATTGTACGTGATCATGTCGAGGGGGAGCGTTTTGCCTCGCTCTGTGCATGTGGAGAGAGTGTTTTCGGGCCGAAGATAAGTAGGGGAGGGATGTGGAGCGAAATGGGGTTCCTTTCCCCGCTCAGCAGATCCTCACGCCTGGAGTATTTGTGTCCCGACTCAAAGGGATTAATCCGTCGAGGCGTGGGGTATTGAGTCGGCGGGGTTGATGGAAGCCGAGGGAGAAGATGGGCGAGAGAGAGGGAGGTTGATACATGTGCAGATAAAATCTGCCGGGACTGAAGTCTCCCTGGGAAAAGGGAGCTTCTGGGAGAGAAAAATACCCTGTAACCACGGCCGGGTGAAACGTAAGAGCAGCCTTTTATGCTACCGAAGTTCCAGATATTTTCTGTAAAGAGGATCTCACTTGACTTCCTCTCCGCAGTAGGTACGCTACAATAGGGTAGTTTCCTTCATCAAAGAAAATAGACTTCATTAATTGCGATCTGTGCCCTGCCATAAATGTATTTAATTTAAGCAAAAAGTTTGTATTGAGAAATCCCAGTTTACTAGAGAATTACATGTAAATTTTAAGGCCATTTAAAAAGGCTCTGAAATGGCGGGGTGCGCTGCCTTCTTGCTGACGTAACAGGTAGATAGTTTACGTTGCGAGGCATAGGAAAACTCGTCTCCTGAACTTACCATTGTATTTCAGGGCGCCTCAGCTTTGGTGAATATGTATTAGTAATAGCCTGTGAAAACTATCAACGCTCGAAAAGACTTCTCTGTTAAACATTGTATTAATAGTCGTTTTATAGGCTCAAGGACATCCTGCTCGTGGAGTGTTCTGCTACGGCGAAGCATGGCGTGAAGGTCGTGCGGCGATGGGCGAACTTCACGGTATGCTTGTGAAAGGAATACTAACTAATTTTAAATGAATCAACTGCATAAATAATATTGAATAAATAATAAAAGTTAATTATAATAAATCAACGGAATAAATACACCTCCGTTACTAGTTAATAAGCTTTAACGGACTGCAGCGTCTAGTTGGAAGGGTCCGCAGCACCACCTGGTGGCGGGTAGAGGAAATAGTTTGACGTCACACGTAGGATTAACCGGCATGCAATAGTTTGCCGTCGCGTTTTCGCGCCATTGATTTTTTTCACTTTTTAATTAATGAGGAAAAATACTTAACGTCATTTAAAAATCGAACGGCTTAAAACATGTACTCCAGAGGTTATAAAATTTCGATCAAGAAACTACCCTATTCGCTGTACGGATCGGTCTGAATAGTAATTCCCTAAATTCGTCAGCTCACAGCTACCGAGACATCTCTAGGGTTGGTGTGATAGAAATGAAAGATAACAAGATGGAACATACACGATTAAAGTGGGTGCATCGGTGAAGTGGACTGTATGGAATTGCCTTTCCACTCGGAATTTTCGCTAGTTTTGCAGAATTTTTTAGTACCATGGAAGCTTTGTGAGGTGCAGGAACTTCTTCTTCTTATTACACTTGGAATCTCGAGTTAAGCTTTAATCTCCTTCTTTCCGTTTTCTTTGTCAAATTCTTTCATACGCTGAAGATTGTATTTGGGCTCAAAGAAAGACATTTTTTTAGGCAGAGAAATTGGATGGCAGAGTAGGATGGGGGTGCAAAAAAGAAAAACTCTCAAGAAGATCAGGATTATTCCATTAAATCCTACCGGTAGGATGCCAAATGAAATTTTCATCATGATCTACGGTCAACAATCCTAAGATTGGTTTCACGCAGCTCTCCTCTCGATTTTTCTATCGGCTAACCTCTTCATATTGATGTAATTCCACTGTTTCATTTCATTCACAGCTTGTTCAATATAGTTCATTCGAGGTCTGCTTTTTTCATTCTTCCCGTTCACTTTTCCCTCGACAATTGTCTTCAACAGGCCATGGTGTCTCGCTGTATGGCCGATTAAGTTTCCCACTCTCTTTCTTACGTTTTCAGCGGAATTCTCTTTTCTCCCACTGTTCTTAAAGACGTCTTCGTTTGTCACTCGGTCGATCCATTTTATCTTCATCATTCTTCGTTAGCAACACATTTCAAAAGTGTCCAGCCTTGACTTCTCTGCTGCTGTTATCGTCCATGCTTCGCTGCCATAAAGAAGCATGCTCCAATGTATGTTCTATTGAAATCTTTCCGTACTTCCACGCTTCTTTGCAGCTGTGAACAGAATATGCCATTGGTATAATGCCCTTTTCCCCTGGGTTATGCTGCTGACCACTTTTGCTTCGTCCATCGCTGGTTACTCGGCTTCCTGGGTACCGATACTCTTTCACCCCCTCAAGTATTTGGTTTACTTGTTTAACGTTGGTCCAAGCTTCTTTCCTCCTACTACATACTATGAAAATATACTGGTAATTTTATACTTCCAGTTATAATCAAATAATCTACCCTCTATAGCCTTTATCAAGTTGTACCTTTCAAATGAAATATGGATATTATTTTTCCATTTTGGTAGAAGGGTTTGACTATGGGTTAAAGCTGCCTTCTAAGCGGAATCTAAGCGGAATGACGGAATTTTTAAAGATATATAATTCCATCGCAGATGCTCATGTAGTTGTAAGTTAATTGTTCGAATACTCAGAAATAAAACGTGCTTATCTTTCGGCGAGAGATTCGGCGAATTTAAGTCACATTCTGGATTTAATGGATTTCCTTTTTTAGATTTTTGAAAGCTAATGGGCTATGATAAAAATCGTTGGTGCTTTGGCGGTTAAGAGAAGTTAATTTGGACAGAAATAAAATGAGCATATCCCCAGGGTTCGGAATACAACTCTGTATTTCTCGGTATCCTTTGCCCCATGTACGCCCCGCCTCTCTTCACTGAAACGCAAGCGTGTATTCTTTTCCCGTGTCCAAACCATAATTTTACAATCTCACGGCCGTGAAAAAAGCGTTACCCACATCACCTGCTACTCCCGTCTCTTTGCTTTCTCTCCTCCCCCAATATCATATGATCCCTACCATATTTAGCACATTTTCTTCTGCATTTTTCAACTGACATTTTAAGTTCAAACTATGAGCAGGTTTTTTTTTTGATGCTTTTATTTCGTTTGAGCTCTCCGTAGTGATGCATAAAAAATATGGAGTGCGACGCCTACACACGACAATTTTTATGCTGGCTGTTATCTTTATTTAAATCTTTTTACCCGTGCAACTCACATTTTTGAAAGGAGTCTTTTCTCAGCATAGTAACCATTCATGTTTTTTATTTACTGCAACTCTATTGTTGAAGTTAATCCTGGTTATTTGAGGTTATTTGAGTATGAACGGTTAATAAAGGAATAAGAAATCACCGGAATGCTGCTGTTATTTTAAGTGTTAAATATTCTACTCTCTCATTCTGCATTCTTTTCTTTTCAATTTTACATCCGTTAGTGAATTTTGTTATGACATTAGAATGTAAATGACATTACTGATCTACCTAGATTAATGATCCATCCCTAATTTTCATATGATATCCTTCTTCAGATCTGCATCCCTCGTAGCTCCTGTTATTCCGTCCTAACTACACGCAATACCAATGGGGTCGTTTGCCATATTTATTTAATTGCCGATTATGGTAGTTTGTAAAATAAAAAGACCCGTATTTTACCGTTTTTTGATCCGTCAATTATTTCTCGAGTTATAGGCGTCGAAAAAGTAATGTTTTTAACCCTTTCGGAAAAGTGGGTGTGGTGCAACCTCTGACGTATAACGACTTCGTACAATCACAACTGAGCCCGCGAAGCTACATCGCCTTATCGCAAAAGGGGGGGACAAGGCTGACTCTGCCAATCGGAGCAGTAACGACAGTATCTGTGCGAGCAGACCTTCCGAGAACCCCCCTCCACTCCCTCCCCTTCCCATACGAGCAGTCAAGGACGGGAGGAAAGTGGAAAGTGACGTCAATGTTATCACAGCAGCATTTTCGGTGGGTGTCACCTTTTGCTTATTTTAATTTTTGATTTATGAGTGAATGGTTATGGTTAGAAGATTAATTTTTTCACTAAATTTCTTTTTTCGTTTCCATCTAACAATTTCGTGTACAAAATAGCGATTTTGGTTCCGAGTAAACGCCCCCATTCAAACTACATTGTCCTACTACCCCTACCCTGCTTACGCATCACTCTTTCCTCTCATCATTCAGAGAATCCTCGCCCCTTTTTTATGAGTTAAATCAAGTCACCCTGTCTTCTATTCATTTCCACTATCAAACCCTTTTCCTCCCTTACTATCTTTAACTTTCCTCGGTCGTCTTCCTATACTTCTTCTCCATCATTCTCTCTGCTCGGGGGCGTATTTAAAACCGTCGGGATTATCTCTATTAGGTAAGTAGACAAAATAATAAGGGTGTACAAACACGAATAGTTCGCAAAATTGGAGTGTTGGAGTCGCTCATCACAGTCTCACTCATTAGCCCTGTCCGAAATGTGTGCTTCTAGCGCTAAGCATAGTACAATGCTTGCTTCCAGGTGGAGGGGGGTACCGTCGGAAACACCCGAAGTATGTCCGAACGCGAAGCACTCTGGGAGAAGCATGCTACGAAGCCAAAGCACAAAAGCACTCCTCCATGTTGGCTTCGAAGCATTGTTGACGAGAATAACAAATGATGGCGGAGCCGTTGGCTACTTATAAATGTGTGTAGTATCTATTTTTTTTACTTCGAATGTTACATTTTCATAATTATTAATATACAGATCAATGAAAAGGTTAATATACACATAATCGCTCTTTTTCTTTCGATCTAAACATTTGATAGATGTTGCCCTCTATCGTCTTTCACTATACTTAGTGGTTTTTTATGTTGCCACTACTGCTTAACGTCGCTCCTTACCGTAGACTGTCCGAATATGAAGTCTTCTTTCCCAAGCATGCTTCATTGTACGTCAGCAATACGTCATCACCAAATTCTTTGCCGAAGCATACTTGGTTCATACTTGCTATTGTGTTCATTTGAGTTTTTCTCGTGCATCTCGAGAATAGAGCGATGGGGTGGATTCGGGAAGGCGAACCCAATGGGTTGCGTGGCCTTTCAAGTGATTTTTCCCAAAACTTACGCGATGGACTCGTACGATGTGTCTATAGAAAATTGATGCTTGCTTGAAAAATCGCTACGTCAAATGGTAATAAAAAGAGGTATGTTGTCTGTGAACTGGAAGGGTTGGTGGATAAATGGAGAGGTTGATGCGGGGGGGTTACATTCATTGAGCTTTTGAGTTAAATGTTGAAATCTGGAGATAGATAGATGGATATTTTTTAATGCTAAAACTTATACATATAATTATACAATTAATGAAAAAACTTGAGCTTAAGGTAACTTACTAGGGGAAAACCTGAATTAAGCTACCATCAGAAATAATAGTGTTAGAATTCAATTATTGTACAATCAAAAGCAAGGCGTAATAAAAATATAAAAAATATAAAAATTAACAAAATGTAAGCAAAAAATTCGTAAATTGACATAACAAAATTGGCAAATAATATTGAAGAATGATATAGTTTTCTGTATATATAGTTTTTCTGCTCAGATATATATTTAAAACATTTAGTTTTCTGTTCATTCATAGATAATTTGTTGTGAAAAAACAGTAGTCTTCAGGAGATACGATGAGGAAACCCGAAACTCATCATTTCCTTTTTTCGTTGATGAGACATTATTTGTTGGCTTCAGTGATGGCAATGTTGTCCAATACGGCTTCGGTGATAGCAATTTTGTCCTATACGTCGTCGGTTGGTGGAGAGGATGCCCTTCTTACGGAACCAAAAGGTTTTACTAGCTGGACGAGGGCAGCGGAACCTGGGAGGGCCTTTGTCAATTCTTCGCTCATTGTCGTCTCCCTCTCCCCTTGCTGATAATCTCTTTCTCAGTATCCGTAATCCGAAGCTTCCCTTCCCCTACCGGACTTATCTCGGGCTTCCTCTCTCCTCCTACTCCCGTCCCCCCTCTCTCCTTTCTCTTCCTCCTCATCCCCTCTCCCTAGCTCTTCTCTCTCCCATTCAGCCACGCCCATCCCTTTACCATATTCCCGCTCCTTATCGGGTCTCAGCTGTTTCATTTTTCAGATGGAATTTTGAGGACTTAAATAAAAAAGAGGCTGTTGTCTTCTCATCTTAGTAACCACTTGAGCGCGGGAAGTTTGCGCAAGTGCTTTACCTTAAGGTGTGCGGAGGGCGTGGGACTTTAGGGGATCATTCTAATGGGTCCCTGGGTTTGAGTGGGGGGTAGTCGATGGCTCGATTAAACATCCCCTCGGTGTTAATTCCCGCTCTCCTCTCCATCCTCAGTTATGTGTTTCAGTGTTGGTTTCCTAGTTCTGCTTCCCACTATTCCTCACCATCTCTTATGCCCCCCATACCTATCCCTTTAATTCCCCATTCCTTCTGTCCCTCGTCTCATCCTTTTCCCTCTTCCCCAAAGATCTGGGACGTGTTTCTCCCCGAGGAGGAAATTCGAGTGGATCGGGAATTGGGACGTTGTATCGGAGTTAATTTCGTTTCCGTTTTGGATTGATCTGCGGGAATGGGTAGTTTCCTCGTAATGGAATGGAATGTCCTGATTCGTCCTCGGTAGCTACGTTGTGGTCGGAGGGCGACATGCCGGTGTATCAGACACTCGTTGCGTCAATCTATCCCTATCCTGTACCCGCGCTTTCGAGTCATTGATGCGGACTAGGTCTATCGTAATCTAATTTCAGAGCATGCTTCTTCTTGTCATTCTGAAGTTGATTTCTCGAAGCTTCTATTTCCTACCAATCTCCCATTCCTTCATGGGAATGCCTTGAGCGTCGCTCCATAAACCATTCTGTGGTCTGTCATTGTTTTCATCTTTAAAGATAACACAACAAGGATATCTCTTCGATATCGTTGGTGCTGTTTGCTAATCACGAAGGTAATATACGTTAAAATATGATTTAATTCTTTCCCGGCGAATTATTTTCGTAAAGTCTTCTCGGGCTTTCCACCGGGTTAAATTCCCTCAAGGCGATGAAGACGATGGACGAGTCGTCCGTTGAAACGTTGATGTTATACCAAAATTTAACCCGGTGGAAAACCCGAGAAGACTTTACGTAATATACGTTAATTACCAACGGGAGATATAGTTACGGGAGGCCGGAAAATAAAGCCTGCCAGTGGAGAAGGATCTCAAGAAACCTCGTCCCAGGTTGTGTTTTTAATAAAATATCAATCGATGATTAATTAATTAAAAATTGATTCGAACGTCGCTACCTTGTATTTCTCTAGAGTGCTTGCTTTGTCATTCGATCACTACTCTCCAGAATCCATAATTGCTTGGTCCGCTATTCATTATTCTCTTCCCCATACGACTCGTCCTGGTTTGGACATTGTTGACATCATTTCTCTTTTTAATGGCATGTTGCTTGAAATCTTTACCCTGGGAATGGGGACAGTGAAGATCAAAGAGACTGAAATGCGAGATGATGAAAAAAATGAAGTGCAATATTTTAGCATACCGTTATTTTTATTTGCTAATTAAATCTAGCACTATCTTCATGGTGCAGGAATATTGCTTCTCGTGATTGTGGAAAAGCTATGTCCTTCTCCCTAATCTATTAGCTTTTTACTCAAAAATATGTATTTAATATTTTGGCCCTTTTATGTGTATTAACTTGCAGTTCATGATCTCTCAAGTCTATAATGTCGATATATTCGATTTTCTAAATAATCTCAGAAAATATTTTCTTTTTTTTTATGCAGTCAGTATAAAATTGCATAGCTTCAATTGTCGTCATGCCATGAAAACATTTCAAACAGCATCATTATTAAACAGTTCTATGATTTGGTGGTAATTGTTAAATGGATCTATAAATCGTTTCATGCTTATTATGTTGACCCATGCTAATTCATCTTTTATTTCTAGGTGAATTAGTTGCTATGCCGCTCTCTCTCAACAAATCATTGCTTGATTACTACAAGGGGCTACAAACAATGTCAAATGAGAAATAGTCGATTCCTAAGCTCTTTTTCTACGCCATTGAACCATGCGTTGTTTTTTTTAATAAGAATAAAAGAATCGCATTTGATTTTAATCATCGGACATTCGGATTTGTTCGGTTAATCGAATGATATTTTAGTTTTTGTAATCGTATTTAATGTACAGGAATTGCTGTCAATTGTTAGAATGTAGGCGGTTACTCGGAACCAATACCGTTATTTTTTACACGAAATCTTTAGATGATAACGAAAAATGAATTATAGTGCAAAAATTAATCTTTTGACCGTAACCATTCGCTCATAAATCAAAATTTAAATAAGCAGCAGGTGGTGGCCAGCGAACGAGCTACATTAAGGATATCTACGTCATCCACCTTTTGCCCTTACTAGAACAGGAGGGGGACGGAGTTGGGTTGGTCAGGTCTGCCTGAAAAGATCTTGTCGCATCCTGCGAGTAACCCAAAACGACTGGTCAACAAAAAATTTTCGTATACATTTTGGTGGAACTAAAAGTGTGCTGAGTTTATTTGCCTACTCACAAATTACGATGTAGTCGAACATGCAATATCTTTCGAAATAATCTGACTGGAGTATAACAGCCGCTTCCAATGGCAGTCAGCTGTGTGTACCCCATTGTGATTGAGCGAAGGGGCTGCGAAGTTTTAGTTGTGATTGGACGAAGTGGATGACGTACGAGTCCTTAGCACGCCCACTTTTCTGAAAGGGTGAAACTTACCAGTTTTCCACTGCTCATAAGTCGAACGCGACTCGACGGATCGAAGAACGGCGAAATACAGGTCTTTTTATTCATCAAACTGTATTAATTTCGGCTATAAAAGCATGGTAAACAGCCCCATTGTACACATAATCGTAGTGTCCTCTCAACTTGGATATAGCTGTGAATATAAAAAAAATTAATGGTGCTTTGGATGACTGAATCAACTGAGTTAAATAATGAGCTTCAGTTACAGGAACCCTGAGCCTTGGGCAATATTTTTTTACTGCTTTAGTTAGGTTCCGCTTACCAAACTGACAAAAAATTCAACATCCTGTTTACTTATTCATTCCGAGGGAGGGTATGGCTTGGTGTGCCTATATTCGAGTTCTGAAAAAGAATAGCATTATTTTTTCGAAACTGAATGCTCAAAAACAATCATCCTAGAAGTCTTCTGGAGGAATTTTTTTTACTGGAGGACTTTTTCAGGAGTTTTTGCTTGCTTTGCTCTTCAAATGAATGTTTTCATTTGACGAAATTTTACGCATTCACAATGAATTCAGTTCTATTAAATACGGAGAATATGTCCATTCAGTCCATCTGTTTTCTATACCTATGTTAATTAAGGGCACGATTTCATGGTTGAAAAGCTTATTTTCAGCGATGAGGAAATGATTGTTTCGGCATATGCGCTGCACCACCTGATACGGGTGTGGAGTTGACGACAGTGACGAGTACATTTTACCAAATTCAGCGATTAAGAAGAGAAGGGAACTACACGATGGGTAGGCAACTGCAAACTGACGAAATTCTTTCCGAATTCGTAAAACATCAGTCCTATAAAAATGTAATGAAAGCTATGAAATAATAAGTATAAACTCTTGCTCATTATCTATTGAATTTCTTTATTCGAGGTAGTTTATATGTACAAGTTAGGGTTTTAATAATTGTTCCAAGGCAATTGCATACCTCTATTTCTTTGGTACCTGCTGAAATAGTTAATGTCAGTTAGTCAGAAGCTCTGAGAAAAAAGAAACACTTTTTTCCCCTGCAAATTGTACTGTCGCCGATTTTCCGGTAGCTTCTAAAATGGTTGGACGGAAGAGGAAGGAATAAGGTTCCGTGGGGAAGCTTATTTTCTCCAACTTCCTCGCTGCGAAGTTGGAGGATGAACATTAACTGCATTCTAGATGAAGAAATAAACGGCCGAGGTAATAAAAGGCGTCGCGAGCGGCCATAATACCTGCGAATGGCCGTCGGTATATAAATGTTTTTTGCTTTAGCCCAGAAGGCTTTGGAACACACGCCGGCTCACGTGCGTTTCAGTCGCCGTGCAAAACGAATGGAAGGACGAGACCAACGTAGCATCCGATCGGCGATCGCCCACTCAGTCGCGTTGGCTTAATCCTCTTTATGGGGAGTGCGTCGTGTTATCTCAATTTAAGCTCCCAGCCGAAACCCAGCTTGTGCCTCGAATATTCTACTAACGTCCATTCTACTTTTCATGCCCGTGGAAATGTCTACGCCATTCACCATCACACCGTCCACACACCGTTGTAGCAGCTAATTTTTTTAATGAGCAGGGAAACATTTTGCACATAATTGACCCACAATTCTGTAAGGGCCTGTCAGTAAAGTATATCAGTGTCCCTGTGTTTGCGAAGCTCTCTCTTCCAAAAGAGGAAACCTACTTTTATGCAGTTGGGTAATACTGGTTATATTTATTTCTCTCCTTCTCTATACCTTTCAACTGAAAAACTTGTGACTGCAGTGACCCCACCAAGTTTCAGTCTAGTAACCAGTTTCATATTAATGTTTTACGATTGTCATAATAAATTTTGAATATTTGAAATAATAAAAATTTATCATTGGCTTTATTTAGTTGAAATTTCAATTTAAAATGAAGACAGCTAACAGAATAAAAAGCACGCAATTCTTGGTCATCGAATTTGAAGTCACGAAAACAGTTCTAATCCAAATAAAATTTTGAAATGTTTATATCAGGTGACAAAAAATTGATTTACATAAATAAATATAGGAATAAGAATTCCACAAAATATATTTTACTTCATTAACATTGGTTTTCTCTTTCGAAAGTGTAACTTGTCAAACTCTGGCATCCCGGCGTATTCTCGACGTCTCAACAGAATACCGACAATGGCTCGTAGTCAGTAGATGCGGTAGAGGCATTAGTTCTCAATAATTCTTACGTAAAAATCATTAGCTATTTGCGAAAGAACGACGTGGAAGAAGAGGCACATTGTGTGACCTCTTATAAGTTGATGATGAATATGTAACGAGAGTAAGCTTAGCTCTAATGGGCGGCAACCGTCGACGATGTTTACGAACTTTCTTCGATTTTTAATCGTGACAAACGGTGAATAGTTTCGTTTTGTTATTTGTCGTGAAAAGACAAGAGTTTTGCCGGATTTCCATTTGTTAAAAATGTTGTCTTTCTACCATAAATTACGCGGCGAAATCCATCAATAGACTCGTATTTCCGCCGTTTTTTTCTTCAAAAAACCATCACGTTATGTTTGGTTTAATAGATCTACAATTTTTCAGTACGTATATATTGTGAAAGTCCTGCCTACGAATGCAGTAAAAATTTGTATTTTTTCGATAATTCGCCCTTTACATAATGAAATCGTGTTTTATCGTTTTATGGCCGCGTTTTCATGTAATGTCGTGTTATGCCAATAAAGCAACTTCTCTGGACCCCTAGTCATTGGTTCCTATCCCACGTTCGGATGGCTATCCTGTTTGCCCCAGGATTAAGCTTTGGGGTAACTTCGACCGAATTAAAGAATATAACCTTTGCAGTTAGGGGAACAAAAATCCTAATCCTAAGATTGCTATGAATTAAAAACAAATAGTCAAATGTCCGCATCCTGGATAATCTCAATGTTGTACTTTTGCCTTCAAAATCCATTGAAATTTATTTGGAATTACTGTTCCTTTACTACATTTCCATTTTAGGCTCATTCGAAAACTAAAGCGTTTTTTATCCATGTGCGACTCACGATCTAGCGTCTAATATGGCCATTAAATGTGCCTTGATTAAAAAAAAATTAGTCGTGATATCCTCTTTGTGACGGTGCCATTTTGGTTGGTCAATGCACTCTACAAGGCACGTCGTGAGCTTAACCGTGCCCATATGGTTATTTTTAATGGACCATTCCCTAAAACGTGGGGAGGGGTTTAATTGAATTCACAGTTATGCAGTCCCGGAAAATGTGTTCACAATACGCCTGAAAAAATGACACTTTCCATTAGAGGAATGACATGCTCGAATCCGAAATAGGGAATTATGTTTTGCTCAGTAACTGAACAAACACCTCCGCCATGTTTTTGTTGTTGAATGTGAGAAGTGACAACGCGAGGATATTTAAACTTTGTGGTGCACGTATCATGTGCTCATGTTTTGTAACAAAATAGCGTATACCATGTGTTTACATTGGAGAATGATGATGATGTAGCGTTCGTGATAGATTTTGGGATAGAGATCGGCAGAGGGTGGCTGACAATGGGGTAGTTATGAAAGAAAGCAGAATTCATTAATTGTGATTCATGCCCCACCGTGAATGTATTCGTTACAAGTAAATAATTTGCATTGAGAAATATTAATTTTCTAGAAAATTAAATGAATTCAATGCTAATTTATAGTTCCTTTATAAATGCTTATAACTGGGACTTGGTACTGCGCAGTCTTGTTGCTGACGTAACAGGTACGTGATTAACGTTGTAAGACATTGGAAATATTCGTCTCTTGAACTTACTATTGTATTTCAGAGCCCCTAAGCTCTATTAAACATATACTAATAATAACCTATGAACATTAGAGAAGACTTATGACAACTTGTATTGGGATTCAATGCTTGGAATTCTGAAGGGAATTGGAGTGTCCTACAATGACCGAAGAATTATACACAGTCTGTACAAAAACCTAGTAGCTGTGATTAAATCTGGACCCAGCTGTGAATAGGCAAGAATAAGGAAAGGAGTGAGACAAGGCTGTGCACTGTCTCCCTTAATTTTTAATGTTTACATCGAGAGAGCCATCAATGAAATCAAAGAGAAGTCTTGTGGGGTGAATATCCATGGATAAACAATTAGCATGCTGAGATTCGCTGATGACATAGCATTCATAGCAGAGACAGAGAGGGATCTGAACAAGATTCTAGTAACCATGGAAAGGACAATGGCCAGATATCAGCTGAAGATAAATACGAAGAAGACTAAGATATTGGTGTGCAGCAAGAAAGAAGAGGCCAGAACCAATGTCGAACTAGGAAAGCAAAAACTTGAAGAGGTGAAGAAGTTCTGTTACCTGGGAAGCAGAGTAACCAACGACGGACGAAGCAAGAAATAAATAGTGAGTAGAATAGCCCAGGCAAAGAGGGCATTCTATCAACAAAAAAAAAGAATCTACTTACAGCTGGAAATACAAGCGTAGAAGTAAGGAAACAATTTATCAGAACGTACATCTGGAGCATGTTTCTTTACGGCAGTGATGACAACAGCGGCGAAGAAAAGGGTGGAAGCATTCAAAATTTGGTGCTACAGAAGAATGATGAAGCTTAAATGGATCGACCGAGTAAGTAACGAGGAAGTCCTTAGAAGAGTAGGAGAAAAGAGAAGTCTGCTGACAACTCTAAAAAGAAGAAGGGACAACTTAATCGACCATATCTTTAGACACGATGGCCTGATGAAGACAATCGTCGAGGGAAAAGTGAACGGAAAGATTGGAAAAGGCATGCCTCGTATGAGCTACATGGAAAAGATTGTGAAGGATGTAAAAGAGAAGATTACGTCACAATGAAAAGGTTGGCCGATGGAAGAATTGAGTGGAAAGCTACGTCAAACCAATCCTATTGTTGTTTTATTGTTTGATTGTTGACCAATGATGATGATGATGATGAAAATTATGTAAGTTCGGAAAGTCTCCTCCGTTGGACATTATATCAATGGTCGTTTTATAGGCGTAGGTTCTATACGCTTCCTGCTCCGCTTTTATACGCTTCCTGGAGTCCTTTGCTATTGCGAAGCATGGCGTGAATTTCCCGCGACTATGGGCCAACTTCACAATGCACTTAGTAAAATAAACACTAACTGTCTTTAAATGAATCGTCTCAATAAATAATATTAAATTAATTAAATAAAAGTAAAAAATAACAAGTTAACTGAATAAATGTACCTCTAGTAAATAGGCTTTCAGGGAGTGCACGGTCTGCTGGGAAGCGTTCGCAGCATTACCTAGCGGCAGGGAGAGGAAATACCATTGCCGTCACACACATAATTTACCGGCATGCAGTAGCTTGCCGTCGCATTTTCGCGCCGTTGAATTATTTCACTTTTTAATTAATGAGGAAAAATATTTAACGTCGTTTAAAATGGGACGGCTAAAATACGTACTCCTGATGTCATAAACTTTTGATTAGGTCAATAATAAACAGTAGAAAACTACTTTCGTAACTGTAAGTATTATGGGCCGCGTAGGATAGGTGAGTGGTTGAATTCAGTTAATTTCAGGAACGGGCAAACATTGAAGTGAATCCCGTCTTTGACGTTAGTATTAGGAAATAACTGCTATCACAGGTGTTAGCGAAACTGGACATTCCATTCTGCAGAGAGAGCAGTGTGTTTGGCATGGTTTCCTAGTAGCTTTCAGTTAGATGTAAGTGCTCCACTGATTAATCCCTGCCACTGCAGAGATTCGTTACCAAGCGCTCGGTGTGAGATACGAATACTCTATCCACCACACCAGCCCTATCCTGGTGCTAATTTGGACAATTCGCGGAAGGCTCTTTGTGGCTCTGAGTTTGTGATAGTGCATCAGGCTGCGAGTGTGAGTCACGGGAATGGATTAATTTTGTGCTTCAGTGTCGGTGTGGTTCATCGTGCCTGGACGAAGGGGTTGAGAGTTTGTTTTGGGCGAAACATGGATTCGGGCTCCTATTATATTCCCTGTTTCCCATCTAGGGCCTAAAATGTTTGGTGAGCGAGTTCCCGCTGTGAATATACATATAACTGGGAAAAGAATTGCCCCATCTGCATCCCTGAAAAATCACTTTCGTAAATGTGCTTTAAGTATAATATGGATTGGTAACATATGGGAATATTTATATTCTTGTGGTAAATATTTCGTACAGGTACCTATTTCCTTAGTATTAAATGATATTTATAATCCTTGCCTTTTGATTGGAATACGATTCTTGAGTTAAAACATATTCACTTTTAGGTTCATTATGTTAGTTGGTATGTATATTTTGCTTTTTTATTCGAATTACCAAGTTAATAAAAGATCCAGAGAAATGGGAAAGGAAGTGAAAAATCTCCCCGGGCGGGATTCGAACCCTCGACCCATGGTTTGACAGGCTAGGGATTTACCCTGACGCCACCGGGGCCGGAAAATGTCCCGATCATGATTAACGAATGTATGCATGTCACGCTTAAATCGAAAAGTTAATTATATATGATGGTAAGTGGACAGAATTGTTTAAATATATAATTATTTAAGCAACGATAGCGTTCGTTTCTGTGAAAACGTGGGCTGCGCTTGGTGGCTTCCGTAGTAGTCGTCGTCGGTCGAGACTGTCCGCAGGCGACTCGCACATTGTTCTTTCGTTTGATGGGCTCTTCCCGGGAATGTTTATGCAAACGGATCTTAGTCCCATCTGTTGAGTCAGAGGCAGTTACACTCGACCCGCGGGGATGACGGGAGATTAAAGCGGAGCGCTGTTGCCACATCTGTCCGAGTAACTTATATACTCCCTTACTCCGTGGGAAAAGTGGTGGGTGACAGGTAGACAGAACGTAAAGTCTCCTCTCGACCTCGTGGCAGTTAGAAGGAAGAAAACGAATCATGATTCAGAGTGATTACGTTGACTGTGGTGTTTGCGTCCCTTAATTGATTGCATGGATTCGTGGTGTGTGGCGTATCGTGAGTGACCGCTGTCCTTTCATCGTGTCGCTTGCTCCTGAAAAGGCGTGGAACTTCAAGAATGGTTTGAAGAACCTGGTGACTCCCCAGATTCTTCTTTTTTTAAATTTTCAGCCCTGATCAGTTGATTTGGAGAAAATAATTCCGGCTGCGTAATGGGGAGCAGGTCGAGACGTGGTGAGTAGATCGTTTTTAGGCATTGAAATACACTGTTCTTCAGTTTTTGAAGGTGGCAGTTAACGTAGAGTCGCCTAATCCACTTTAGTTCTGGGTGTCGGATGAATTGATCACGCAAACCCATGGACTTCATGACGGAGGCCAAAAACAGTGTTGGTTATCATTTTCGTGAGCAATTTTAGACTTATTGACTGATAACCTACACTTCGTATTCCGTTAATTTTTCGGCTCACTAGTAAAAAAATTATGTTCACCTGCTGTTTGGTGAAATTCCTCCTCTTTGAATTAAACAGACTGCATCAGGCCTAACTCTGTGGTAATTGTTCATATTATAAAGGAAAATCTTGACATAGTATGATCCGAATAGTTAATTAAAACCACCGACCAAGGTTTCGACGGGTCACCGTCATTATCAAGGTGTCTAACACTAGCAAAGCACCTGCTACATATATGCCTCTAGAGAAGGAGGGTAAGGAAGGAAGAGGGGGGAGGGTGGTAAGGTTGGATGAAGTGTGTCGGATAGGTCGGCGGAGGAAGTTTATAAAGGAACCCTCTAGCGTGGATTGAGGGAGGCAAGGAAAGGGAGAGGGGCTGTAACTCATGTGGAGTCTCTTTTGAGGAAGTGCAATGGATCACAGAAGGAAATGCGAATCGTACAAATGGTCATTTAGGAAGCAATTTTTCTCTCCGTAATTGGAAATTTCGAGCATTTCCCGGCTTCACTCCTTTGCATTACATTGCATTTATTGCATTTTGCATTTATAGAGTATTGACACAGGTTTAAAGTCACTGTTGTGTCCACTTTCGAAAAGGTGTTTAGCGATATTAGACGAAATGTCGCCTTTTTCCACACACTTGTAAAGTTCTTTGATTCTTGCCTCGAAGGTCCTGTCTATTTGCCCGTCGTTCACCATTTGTCGTCGTTTGACATTCGTTGTAAGGTAGGGCATACTCGCCACTTCTGTCCATATGCTCATACTTGTCTTTGGAGTTGCATATTTGTTTTGTAGATCTTTCAAAGTGTATTTCTTATGCCTGATTAATTTCTTGATTTATCATTATTCATGACTTATTTTAATTTTTAATTTTGCATAAAAAAGATGAAAAATTAACGCCACATTTCTCGAATATTTAAATCTCAAGTCATATCCGTTCCTTAAATGCACCAAGGCATTAATTGAATCATAGCAGTAACAGGCAAGTTGACTTTGTGGAATTTCTACATCTTACAAAATGAAATACAACTATGTTGTTTTTACCTCAATTTTTATTATAGATCAATCGACCGGTTTCGACCTCTTTGGTTCTTTTACGAGAGTAGGACACAAATGGCCTGTCTGCTCTGCTCTCATAAACGTCCTGAAGAGGTCGAACCTGGTCAAGCGGTCTTAATAATTAATTGAAACTATCGAAATAAATACAATTCAGTCATAAAGTTCTTCTTTTCGCTCGCGCATAACCAATTCTGGGTATCAAATTTTCCAGTGAATTTTAATACTTGACGAATGATGACATTGTGCGTTTATTTGTTTATGGTATTGGATATCAAATTTTCGGGAATTAGTATTCACAGAAATAGTAACAATTTATTTTTGATTTTTTAGTATCTCCACAAAACCAGTATTGGCATTGATAAAAATTACGTTTGGTTTTGTATTGTTTCCCAATATTTTCGAAGAATAGGGTCATTTCGAAGAAATTCCAAGAATAGAGTCATGCCGAAGTTGGCCTCGGCGATAAAAAAGGGATGCATTGTTTGGAACAGTTATGATTTTTCAGTCCTAACAGAAATCATAATCTGTAAGTAATCCTTGGAACGTATTGATGCAGCTCTTCACTCGATACTTTTATCAGCAAATTTCTTCATATCTATTATTATTTCTCTTTCACATACTTCACTACTTGCTAAACTTATCTCATAAGACACAGTACTTTCGTTTTCTTCGAATACTCTTGCCCCTCAGCGATTTTGTTCATCACTCCATTAATGTTTCAAAGTATGGCCCATTAAGATCTTTCGGCATCTTTTTAAAATTTTCAACAGAATTCCCTTTTTTGTTGTCCTCCTTTGTTAGTCACTCGGTCGATGCATTTAATGTTCATTATTCTTTTGCAGTACCACATTTCGACTTCCAAACTTGGCTTAACTGCTGCTTTTATGGACCATGATTTACAGCCATAAAGAAGCGTGCTCCAGGTGCATGTAATAAGTATGAATGCTCCAATAAATAGTTTCCTCACTTACGCGATTGTATTTACAGATGTTATGAGACTCTCGTTTTGGTAGAACGCCTTCTTTTCCTGGGCTATTCCAGTGGCTTTTTTTCCTATTGCTTTGTCCATCGCGTGGTCACTCGTTCACAGATAGCAGTGCTGTTACACGCCGTTTATCTCTTGTTTACCGATTATTTATCTTTGCTTCTTTTCTTCTACTGCATACCATAACCTTCGTTTTCTTTTTATTGTCCGTCAAATGATACAGGGTCAATATCTTTACATATTTACTTCGTTGAAAAATCGTAGCCGGCTAATTTTTCCCCAGTGGATATACACCCTCTTTAAGTTTCCTCTTTTATTTCATTGTCTGTGTTCTTTATGTGAACATTAAAAATTATGGGTGACAGTTCACAACCTTGTCCACCTCATTTATTTATTCTTGCGTTTTCATTGCTGGGTCCAGATTTAATCGAAGCTACTAGATTTATATATAAACAAGATGATTCTCGGTGCTTAAAAGCATAAAATTGTTCTTTTTGCGTGTGTATCTGTGGAATACGGCTTGTGAAAGGGAATTGATATGCATCATTTTGCGTGTTTTTCTTAATACTCCTTCAAGAACACATCTTAGTATTGAGATTTTTGACTTGACTCTGCAATTATTGTGCTCATTACTCTGCGAGACATTTAAGTATGCCGTGACGTTGGCATAGCCAAATGTTTTCCCTATAAACTGCAATTGTAGCGGTAAATGAGTGAAATTATGCTTCTCATCAACTTTTTATCGTCTGTCGTGATGCAGAATTGAGTTTTTAATAAGTTTATTGGATAAATAATTACATTAGATTTAGTACTCAAACGAAAATAAATAGGTTTGGATAGTGGGGTAGGTAGTGTACTGGCCTGTCATCTTGAAGGTTTGTTTTCGAATCCCGGCACTGGTAGGCAATTTTATCGACAAACAGGTTCCCTTTTGAGTATTTTTTAAGGAGTAATTGTAGTTAAGTACTATATCCGTTGGATGTTATGTTAAATCCTGGACTTTTAGACAAATTTCACCAAGAGTTAGCTATTACCGACCTCTGCTTCTCTCAGCAATTCCTGTACTCAAATAATACTATCAATCACCTTCCCTGAATAACTGCTGACTTATTGTAACATGTATATTTTTGGGAACCTCATAATGTGTAATGTAGACCATCGTGATATGGTTAGTACATGTTGCAACCGTTTGCCAGAACCCGTAACCTCTTAATCCGGCATGTTTATTGGCACAGTCCTTTTCGATCGGACTCCGGTTATTTCTATAAATCCCCTCCATTTTAATTTAAACCTCAAGAGAGATAATAATTTCGTTGGTTTTTCATGGTAGCCCTTCCACTTTTGATCTCTCGCATAACGAATTATGTTATCTGTATACTTTACACGTTCCATATTTCTTGATTTCCCTGCGAGTGACATGATGTCAACACCCCAATTATTTTTACTGCCAAACTTTTTTTGAGAAGCTTGGTGATTTGAATGGATTTGTTTTGTGACAAATCCTGGAAAACACTGAAAGCACATTTATCACTCTCTGGTGTTGAATTCACGGCAGTGTTGACGAATGCATTTACACACGAGAGCAAATTTGTTTGCGGTCTGCTCTTTTCTTTTCTCAATTCTTGTTCGAATTTCGGGACATGTGTGATAATTAAGGACACTGGGGAACTTTTTTTTTATCTGTTGACCAGTTTTTGGAAGCTGAATCCTTGCGTTAAGTGCTTTCATGCGGTTATATTCCTCATCCAACCTAGGATTGGTTTGGTGCCTTCCCCTCTCGGCCAAACTCTTGATATTCGAAAAATTTATCTCTTTGATATCCTTCGATAGCTACTCCTCCATATCCTACATTTTTATGCATAGCATTTCTTTGTAGTTATTCTCATTTTATTTTCCTTCGACGGCAGTTTTAATCCGCTCATCATGCTTAATATGGTATAGTAAATATGTAGTTGCATTTCAATCCTCTTTGATAGAGTTGATCCTCCAATCCTCTTTGATCCTCCAGCCCGACTGTGTAACATTCGACCCTGATTTAGGAACTAAGTATTTTCTCTGCTCGTGGTTTCGAGGCCTGCGAGAAACAACGATATATCGCTTGAATTACTCGATATAGATCTGATATCGCTACGCGATACGGAGGCGGCAGGCAACGCGATATTATGCGATATTGTGCAATTAAGCTAACATGTGGAATGCGAAAGAACGCGATATCCGATGCATGTTATCGTGCGATGTACGATTTCATTCTATTTACATTTCATAAGATGCTTGATATCTAGCGTTTCGGCATACCATACGATTACCAGTTTGCGGGATTCGATATCGGGCGATGTGCGATATTGAGCGATGTATGATATCAAGTTACATGCGATATTTTGTGTTATGCTATGTCGTAATGTGTGCGAATAGTTTTTTCATTCGCGATTCATGATATCTGCTATATTTCCAATTTACCTTGTGTAGTCCATCTAGCTCTCCTCTTCATTGCCGGTAGCATCTTCCGGAAATTAAGACGGTCGGACATTAAGGTGCGTTTTCACGTAGCAGTTGACTGCTATGACAGTCAACTTCTAAGCCCCAATCGCACCAACTGAGATGAGAGTTAAAAGTCGAAACTAGTTATGAGTCGAAGAGTATCGATTCGCGTTCGAGCTATTGCAAAAGTTAGTCTACTTTCCAACGGAAATGTATCCATCACAATCGCCAACGGAAAGCAATGCGCGACTTCTGATATCGAAAATTTGGATATCATAACAAGGATATCCCTCCGGAAGGGAAGATTATACTCTTTACAGAATGGGAGCCCAAAATAAATTCCCATGAAATTTATCGCTTGAAGAATTTCATGAAAATTTATGCAGCAATCACCATTGACATAAAACCCTTTACTTTGTTATCATAACGCCGAGCTAGCGGCTTTAAGCCGCATAGAAGTTGGTGCCAACTGCTGTCATAGAAGTCAACTGCTAACAACTATTAAGCTCACTCCCATGTGCAAACAGTAATTGCGATGCAAGCTCAGGTCGTTACTGGACACATGTCGAACACTATTGATCCATATTCGAGCTGTTAGCGAAGTTGAAGCCCGTCTACTTTTAGCGGAAATGTATCCAACACAATCGCAACAATTGCTAATGGAAAGCAATACACGACGTAATTTGTAATAACAAGGATATCCCTCCCCAAAAGGGGAGATATACTCTTTAAAGAATTGGAACAAAAGATAATCGTCAATGGAATTTATTGCTTGAAGCATTTCATGAAACTTTAAGCATCAATCCGTATTGAAATAACTCGATTTTTATTTGCTATGACAACGCCTAAATAGGGGCTTTAAGATGCATGGATGTTGGTGCAGACGCATCGTATCAGTAGCGATATAAATATATATCGCGCATCTCGCGACTCATAGCAGTAAAATGCTAAATGTAAAGGCTGCTTAAGATCACATTAGTATCGATGGATCAAAAATTATGCTATTTTATGGCGATATTTTAATCCTCTTATTGCCAATTCCTGATGCTAAGATGTAATCGATCGGATGGAAAAAGTGAGCTTACCACAATTCGCTCCACCCACACCCCTCCAGCCCGCCGGATTCGTGTGCCGTGTGGGCAAAGGGGTGTGGAGTGTGTCCCGGATTGCTTCGGTCGCCCGGCGACGGACTGCATTGTGTGCGGTCGATTCAGTCTCGTTTGCACGCGCGCCCGCTGCATTCAGCGTCGTCCTCCCCGTTCGCCTATCATCCGGGAATTGAACGAGATATCTCGTTCCCGGTACCGTCCATTCTCTATCCCCTTGTCGCTCCTCTCCCGAAAGCCACTGTCTCCTCGTCAGGACGTTGAAGCTTTGATTAAACCGCCGGGAGAGGGTACGCTCTCAATGCAGGGAATCCACGGTCAGGCGCAGCCAGGAGTCGTCGTCAGGGGATGGTATCAATCCATTTCCCTCATTTCCAGCGATGGGCTCTGGCGTGCCCGCGGCGTTTATTTCGGATCGGGCCTTGACCGTAGTTATCGTCCCCGTTTTATTTACATTCCCGTCCGACTGGTGTGGAAATTCTCGAGTCCGTAGCCTAAACGTATTAAGGCCATGCGCCATTGTTCAAGTTATGCCATGCGAGGGACTCATTGAGCTCTATTTTTAGTGTATTTATTCCGCGTCAAATGTGTTCCTCTACGCCTTTTGTTTAACTCTAACGCATTTGTCGCTCCTGCGAATCTTTGATGCCGCCCTTGCTTCCACGTGGATAACTTTCGGCTCCAAATTTATTCTCATTTTTTTCCTTTGGTCGTATTCCATACGCCTAGCGAATCGTGGTTTGGGGCGGACTAACTAATCAAAATGAAAGTAAACCTAATCATCCTTACTTTCACGTGGTTAAGTTTTGGCGCGAAATTTATTTTCAATTGATTTTTTGCCGTATTCAGTACTCACGCTGAAAATCATACGGTATAGAGCACATCTAAAATTAAAAGATAACCTAGAGATTAGTTCCATCAGAGAGGCTGAAACACCCGATTATTTTTTAGCTGTAATGAAAAATAGCATATCCTAAACGCCCCACGTGCATAAAAGAACAAATTCCTGCATTTGTTGCATTCCTCAGTTGCATATGCTTCCGTCATTCCATCTAAATTGGACCGGTTTGCGTCTTTCATACATTTCCTGCACTTATCTGTATGTCTGGACTAATATAATCGATAATATTATGCATATATGGAAGAATTCATGCTTCATAATTATACTGCTCCGTAGGATGCGATGGAATGTGGTAGTTACCAAGCTATCGTTTGGTTACAGTCCCGGGTTACAAAATATGTCTTCTTCACATTTGATTCCGAAGGAACAAAGCATATACTATGCGCCTTCTAATTGGTCCCTAATAGTGTAATGTCAGGTGATTAAGGCATCCGAAAAGAATCATGATGGCTCAATTAAAGTGTTATATAATTCCCAGTCTCCCAGCTACCATTCTTAAACACATTTTATTGGAAAAGCATGAATTTTCCGTTTATTAATATTGAAAGTAATTCCTAAGGTTGTGGAGATGGACATCGGTTTCCAGAATATCGTTAGGCATGATTTTTATCGCTTTGGTAATGTGTTAACGGAAAATTTAAAAAAATATTTCACAACTGCCAGGGCTAATATGGTGGAGCAGTAGTGTAGTGTGCTTTCATTACTTTAAAATGGGTCATAGTTCATCCTCGGTTACCTTTCACTTGTCTGTACTATTCACATTATATGTAGCCTTGCCTTTCTGGGAGATACTTATGCAGAAATTTACACCCCGAACGAATGAAATAAATTCGGAAAAATGACGGAAATAAAGAGTAAAGTGGAAGGATAATCTTTTTCACTTTTCTTCTATTAATACATTGAAAAAAAAATTGACTACATCTTAAGACCTATATCCTCGTGTATAGTAACATATTTCGCATCTAATGTTTTTATCAGTATATGGCGCTTATATGCCCTAATGCATTGTTGATGTTTGCTTTATCATGATTTTCATGTACGTTTCTTCTTTTTTTTTTCAGGTAAGTTCGTTTCATAAAAAAATTTGTGGATCTGCTGAATGTTGTACCTAACCTTTGTGCACCTCTGATTCAGAAAATAGTGAGTGGTTATATGAATTTTTTCATTTTATCGGTATTGCCATTTGTTTTCGTCCTTTGATATTTAGTATTTTTACCATGAGCATGTGTTCACTTGTTTTTCTGTTTTGTGATTTTTTCTCTGTATCCATACTGTGTTAATGACAAAATTTTCTATTTCAATTATGAAATGTTTCTACCTTTTTTTACGTGGAAGATTTAGTTGCCTTTAACACTTTACCTTGTCATAACTGCAGGTAACTATTCATGATTGTATTCTTTGGTTGAGAATATTTTGGTGCGATCAAAGTCCTGTATTCCCAACAGTTTTCTTCTTTTGTATACTTGTCCTCTATTTAGGTATTTTAATTCAGTTCTTGTTTGTAAGAGTAGTGATCCTGTTTTACGATGTGTTAAAGTAAAATATAATTCTAATCGCGTATTTTAAAATTCTGTTCTTTTCACTGGAGAAGGCCATTCTTGAATTCTAATAAGTTCATACAGTGTTTACAAAATCAATTTACTGTTACCAATTTATATAACTATTGAAAATAGCAAACAAACTGCTCAAACTTTGTTTTAAAACCATATTAAATGAAAAGAATGTGAAGAAATAATTCATTCTATATCTTCGTTCTCAGATTCTATAATTCAGGAGGTGGGTTTTATGAAGGTATTCGTACCACTTCCGTGACAGCTGCGCTCTTTTAAGTTTTTCGATAGTCTAAAAAAAAAACAGAATATTATTTTCCGATACAATCCGCTTTGCATATTTTGTTTTAATTCTTTCTCTGAAAGAATTTTCATATCCATTATTCTTATTTTTCTGCAGTTATGATGCCGAGAAAGATACAAATAAAATAAATATGATGGGTTAATATTCTCTCTTGTTAATCGTAGTGTAACGTCATTTTGTGTTCTCTAATCCGTATGTTATTCATCATTCTTCTTATAGCTTGTATTACAATTACCCCGGTTTTGTCTCTACTACTGCTGATTTAGTCCATTCCTCTCTGCCGTGAGTAGAAGCGTTCCGAAATGAACGTTCTTATGAAGCGCAATTACGTCTGTATCCGTTTTGCTGATAGATATTATTAATTGCCTTCTTCCTCATACACCATTAATTTTCTCTCAAACTCTCTCAAACCACGCCATTGTTCTTCTTATACAGCACAATTATTTTAAATCATATATCTGGTTCGTCTTTGGTTATCAGCCCTGAGACTTGTTGACAACAGCCACATTCCCATAGATTTATATCCTCTGCGAGTCGCGTAACTTGCGGTGTAGGATCTGCTGCCGACATTTTCTGTTATTTGATTTACTTAATTGAGGCTAGGTCGACCTCTACAATTTTCGCCTGGAATATTACCCCTCAATTATGGTTCTCATTCATTCTTCGTACCTGACGATTTATGCAATTCAATCTCTCTTCAGTTTCCAATTCTCCCATAGTGTTCCTCAATTTCTTGGGGGTTTTTTGGAGATCTCATCTGTCCAACAAGCTTTCAAGAACCTCTTTTAAAGTCGTAGCTCAAATTTTAACAACATTCCACCCTCCGCTCTCTCAATATCTCAATTGTCCCATATTTCAGAGCAATGCAACTCCACATGGACACTTTGAGCAATGCTTTCCTGAGGATTGGACTAGACATTTGACAAAAGGTTTTGCAGCCAAGGTTTAATCATAACTCAATCTACTATATCTCGGGAATTCATCGTGAAAGCTTGTGACGTTACTATGTATGAGAAAAATAAGCCTGCTGCGATATGCCACACCTTTCATGTCAGTGTCAAAAGGCAAACCAAGAAAGATTCTTATTAACTTAAGGGAGACATTTACGGCATAGTATATGATGGATAGCCAAATATGCAGTTTTTAGAAGTAAGCGATGGAATATCTGAAGGTTATAGAAAATAAACTTGGAAAACGGAGGCTTGAAGAGGTGGTGGAGTATTGCTATTTGCGAATCAGAATAACTCGCGATATATTTTGCTAGAAGAATGTAAAGTCAACGAATAGCTTTAAGTGAAGGGGACATTGAATTTGAAAGTGCAGAGAAAAAGTGCTTCATAGTGGCGGTGAGGAATGGGAATGAAAATGACGATTGAAGGACAGGACTTGTATGGGGTCCATTGAACCAGTAGAGAAGGATGTTTATGAGGTGAATAGCTCCAATCTTCAAAGAAAACATAGTTCATTATTTGAGATTCGTGCAACACCATACAAGAATTCATTTTTATAGTGAATGAAGTGAATAAATAATTTTACTTCATTTAAATAAAAGTAAATCGTAATAAACTGCCTGGATAGATATAGTAATGTACTGCCTAGATAGATATAGGTACTGCCTCTAGATAGATATTCCTCAGATACTTGTTAGTGAGTTTCCACGTAGTACATTGTCTGTTTAGCGGCGTCCGCTAAACCACCTAGCGGCAGGGAGAGGAAGCAGTGTTCGTACCTTTAACGTCACACGTATATATGACCAGCATTTAATAGTTAGCCATTGCGTTTTCGCGCCGTTTAATTTTTACTCTTTAATCAAGGAAGAAAAATACTTTCAGTCATTTTGATCTAGTATACGTCTTCAAGTACGTTCTCCAGGGGTTATAAATTTTGATCAAGACAATAAAAAAATAGGAAAAAAGCAAATTAGCAAAAAGAGAAAGTATGGTATAGCGACGAGGCGATGAAGAATCAAACGGAGTGGTGCTTCATCAAATCGATCATAGGGTTGGTGACTGATTTTCGTAATGTAAGCGTTTCCGTTTGATGTTATGTGGTCGAAGTATCTTTAACAGTGTCTATTTGAATTTGGATTAATGCATGACCCTCCTAAAATATTTTCGGTCAATATAGATGTGTAAACGGTCGAGAGAAGCGCACATATTCACATCGGTTCACACCTTACCTCAGTCGGAAATTACCTTTTCTCTCTCCTTCTAGGTTTTTATTAGTTTCCTGCGTTTTAGCGATAAAAGTCAATGGTAATAAACAGCATCCGAATTATATGCTTGAGGTTTCATAAAGATTCTTATGCGAATTGTAAACTCGATCGACAGACAAAATGCCTCATGCGTTCGTTAGTTTTAGGCATGTTCATGTGCGATTACGTTTGGAGTTGAACAGCGATTGGTTTAATTACTGTCTTGTCATACTTGGTGCTGCTACATCAATCAAATATTCTTTGGGTCAAATCCAATTTGATTGCACACGTGTGTTCCTGGACACAGAATTGCACACAGTTGTTCCTGGTATTGCCGTTCCATTTCTTGCCTCCGTGCCTATTTTCAATTTAAATTGTGATTCAAGGTGAATAAGAGTCGGTCATATTAACTGTTCGATTGATGGAAGTGTTTCGTTGGCCGACGTTGTTTGGTGGAAATCAATTTACCGTTTGCAAATGTAACCTACTTTTTTTATTCAATGTAAGCGCGCATATTTGCGATTCGCATTTCGATGTGATTGACAGAACTATCGTGCACTCTCACATCTGGATATCTTTGATCGTATTTCGCTTCACACAAAAGGGTTGGATGGCTGCAAAGAATTGCGATAGGAGTAATGGCTGTAGTTGGATGGGAGGACATTTTGCCTCTCTTTGCATCCAACGCTGATGACATAGCACTCCTAGCAGAGACAGAGAGGGATCTGAACAAAATTCTAGTAACCATGGAAAGGACAATGGCCAGATATCAGCTGAAGATAAATACGAAGAAGACTAAGATATTTGTGTGCAGCAAGAAAGAAGAGGCCAAAACTAATGTCAAACTAGGAAAACAAAAAATTGATGAGGTGAAAGAGTTCTGTAACCTAGGAAGCCGAATAACCAACGATGGACGAAGCAAGAAAGAAATAGTTAATAGAATAGCCCAGGAAAAGAGGGCATTCTATCAAAAGAAGAATCTACTTACAGCTGGAAATACAAGCGTAGAAGTAAGGAAACAATTTATCAGAACATACATCTGGAGCATGTTTATTTACGGCAGTGAGGCATGGACGATGAGAGCACCGGAGAAGAAAAGGGTGGAAGCATTCGAAATGTGGTGATATCGAAGAATGATGAAGATAAAATGGATCGACCGAGTAAGTAACGAGGAAGTCCTAAGAAGAGTAAAAGAAAAGAGAAGTCTGCTGACAACTCTAAAAAGAAGAAGGGACAACTTAATCGGCCATATCTTGAGACATGATGGCCTGATCGTCGAGGGAAAAGTAAATGGGAAGATTGGAAAAGGCAGGCCTCGTATGAGATACATGGAACGGGTTGTGAAGGATGTAAAAAAGAGGCATTACGTCACAATGAAAAGGTTGGCCGATAGAAGAATGGAGTGGAAAGCTGCATCAAACCAATCCTAGGATTGTTGACCAATGATGATGATTGCATCCAACTCACGTCAGTCACCATGCTTGATGTGCCGGGACGCAATATCACTCAACTTCCTGAATACATGTGTACCCCATGCTGTGTGCCATGCATAGTAGCATGTGAGTAGTTTTTATGTTAAGCTGATTTGCCGTAATTATATTGATTTGCAGTTTTACCTAGAGGTTTATTTGCTCTAATGGATGAGTTACTGTAATACTAGCATCTCGTGCGTCATTGAATTGGCGAATACGTTAATAGGTTAAATAGTTTTAGTAATATCCTCTCGTTGGACCATTCTGAAAATAGCGTCGCTGGCTGCATGTTTGAAGTTGTAAACTCAACCGGTTGATGCATATTGAAATTATGACGAATGTACAGAATGTGTAAAGAAAAACGAAAAGAATCATAATCGTTTTAAACAGCAGAAAGTGGTGGATAGAGCAAGGAGGAAAAGGAATAAAAATCAGTAATTGACGGAAACATGTAAGCAAACAAAATAGTTTAAGGAAATTGATTGTCCTTTTTTGGTGTTGATCCTTTTCCTACTGCAGGATTAAGTTCCTCGCAAATCCCGAGATTGTGTTAGAGTGTGATCTATGAATCTAGGTGTTTCACATACGGGAGTAGATAGGTTTCTTTTCCTTTCTTCTTCACAGTTTTTATTGGCCATGGATGCGTTAAATCTTCCAATAATGCGCGAAAATGATGCCTGCGCTGTTATTATAAGAGTGAATAATTTTTTTCCTGACCCACGGTTGACCCTTATGTGCACACGCGGGGCCCATCCTGTCATATTTTTTCTTTTAACTTCATAAATAATTAAAATTTTCATCTGAGCCTCTGGATCCCCATTATTTAACTCCGTTAAAAGCTAAATAAACACACATTTTTTAATCAATTACTGTAGGTAAACAAAAACGCGTCAAAGTACATGTGCCCATCAGGCACACCCAGGTACCCGGGTGCACGCTGCCTGAAAAATAAAGTTTATACCGACAAAACATTAATAGTATATTTAAAATAGTTTTTGAGATAACAGGGCTTCGTAAATAAATAATTGCAACGATTTTATGGCACATTAGTTAGTATCTACTATCATTTATTATAACGCTGCATTCGAGACTTGCGATCCATTTTATCTTCATCATTCTTCGATAGCACCATATTTCGAAT
The DNA here is from genome assembly GCA_933228895.1 of Platycnemis pennipes. NCBI lineage: Eukaryota > Metazoa > Arthropoda > Insecta > Odonata > Platycnemididae > Platycnemis > Platycnemis pennipes. Next base: position 107,090,529 of record OW121852.1, on the reverse strand, counting down.
GCTTACACCCTTTTCCTCTCCGCTGCTGTCATCGTCCATACCTCGCTGCCGTAAAGAAACACGCTCCAGATGTACGTTCTGATGAATTGTTTCCTTACTTCTACGCTTGTATTTCCAGCGGTAGGATGATTCTTCTTTTGATAGAATGCCCTCTTTTCCTGTGCTATTCTACTCTCTATTTCTTTCTTGCTTCGTCCATCGTTGGTTACTCTGCTTCCCAGGTAACAGAACTCTTTCACCTTTTCCAGGTTCTGTTTTCCTAGTATAACGTTGGTTTTGGCCTCCTCTCTCTTGCTGCACACCAATATCTTAGTTTTCTTCTTATTGATCTTCAGATGATGTATGGCCATTGTCCTTTCCATGATTGTTAGCATCTTATTCAGCTCCTTCTCTGTCTCTGCTATGAGAGCTATGTCATCAGCGAATCGTAGCATACTGATTGTTTCTCTGTGGATGTTCACTCCAGAACACTTCTCTTCAGAAGACTTCATTGATGGCTCCCTCGGCGTCACTGATGTAAACATTAAAAATTGCGGGAGACAGTGCACAGCCTTGTCTCACTCCTTTCCTTATTCTTGCTTCTTCACAGCTGGGTCCAGATTTTATCACCACTACTTGGTTTTTATAGAAACTGTGGATTATTCTTCTGTCATTGTACGACACTCTATTGATTTGAAATTACTCTGATCTCCAACTGACTCAGGAATAAAGAAAAACTAGAGGTGGGCACCCGGGTACCCTGGGTGTATAACAACGTGGTAAAAGTTGACTGTGCACATAAGGGTTAAGGTAACACACGCATGCGCACGGCGCTAAAATTTTCCCCGGCAATTTGGATGTATCTCCCCGCGTATCGACCTTGTGAGGCTGGGGGATGCCATCATTTTGGTTCGGCTCACGTGGTTTATTTGAGTCGTAAAACTTTGGGCAATTTTCGTCGTCATCGTGTTGGGGAGCCTGCCTGGAGATTCCTCCTCCATGGCCAACATGTCACCTTTATGTAACTTCGGGGAGCTTCTGCCCTCGTGAACCAAGCGCCAACGAGCGGGTGAGTGAAGGACGGCTCGCATGGTTTCGGCGTGACCCACTTTGCAAAGCGCATTATTTACCTGTCGACGGATTGAAATTATTGCCCACTCTAGACCGCCCCTACGCCTTCTTTCATTTAATCTACGGCGTCAATAATTACCCCTTCCGTCCGGTGGAAATATGGAAATCAGGTTCGTTTCGTGAATAGGCTGATTGGCTCGGTGATTGACTATTTATCCTTTGAGATAAAAGGATTAGTGAATTTCGTGGTGGATGAAAGTATCATATACATTTTATTAGGTGGGTAGTATCTGGAAACATTTGTTCATGTCCGTAGTGCATGTTTGTTAAAACTCACCCCCTGCCACACATCCTCAAGGTGGCTTGTATGGTAATAAGTAGATGTAGATATACGTATATATTGTCATTTCTTCTCAGTTTTGCCGCATGCTTATCATAGATGCTTGATATTTCCACTATCAATGCTAAAAACTCCATCTATTTTAATACTGGTTATTAATATCATATCAAGCTGCAATAACACAGCTTGTATAGGAGCCATTATTAAATTCCAGAATCTATTGATTTTCGCTCGTCTCTGGTACCAGGTTCATCTCGTTTGTTCTTGGCCTGCATCAAAGAGCCTTTTTTTTGCAACCACAATTGCACTGTATGCCCATCTGTCTCAAAATCATGTACTTTCTATCAAGTCCCACCATAATGAGTCTCCGTTGTCATGTGTACCCCTCAAACGTTATGTTGACCAGTAGCTGTTGCCGTGTTTATAGTTTTCATTTAAAAATGATACGAAAATGACAAAGGCAGGTACTGTCGAGTGACGTTTGAATGTGAGGTACTTGTATCACGCGAGTGTCTCCAGATCTCTGGATGTAGTCGTAGTTACGACTCTTGATTGGAGGTGAGCAGACGTGGCATGAGATGAGGACGATGTACTTC